>BRZY01000001.1:18915719-20145719 GCA_030159175.1 Glycyrrhiza uralensis
GTCTCGCTCGTCCATCTTCGTCTTCCTATTAGATCCGTTGGCGTTCTTTGGACCAAGTTCGTCTCGATCGTTCCTCTTCGTCGTCCCATTAGATCCGTTGGCCTTCTTTGGACCAAGTTCGTCTCGTTCGTTCTTCTTCGTTCTCCTATTAGATCTGTTGGCCTTCTTTGGACCAAGTTCGTCTCGTTCGTCCATCTTCGTCTTCCCATTAGATCCGTTGGCCTTCTTTGGACCAAGTTCGTCTCTTTAGTCCCTCTTCCTCCTCGCATTAGATCCGTTGTCCTTCTTTGGTCGATGTTCGTCTCGTTTGTCCATCATCGTGTTTCCAATAGATCCGTTGGCCTTCTTTGGACCAAGTTCGTCTCTTTGGTCCCTCTTCGTCCTCCCATTAGTTCCGTTGGCCTTCTTTGGAGCAAGTTCGTCTTATTCGTCCATCTTCGTCCTCGTATTAGATCTGTTGTCCTTCTTTGGACCAAGTTCGTCTCGTTCGTCCATCTTCGTCCTCCCATTAGATCGTTGGCCTTCTTTGGACCAATTTCGTCTAGTTCGTCCATCTTCGTCCTCCCATTTGATCCGTTGGCCTTCTTTGGACCACGTTCGTCTCGTTCGATCCTCTTCGTCTTCCCATTAGATCCGTTGGCCTTATTTGGACAAAGTTCGTCTCTTTAGTCCCTCTTCCTCCTCGCATTAGATCCGGTGTCCTTCTTTGGACGATGTTCGTCTCGTTTGTCCATCATCGTGCTTCCAATAGATCCGTTGGCCTTCTTTGGACCAAGTTCGTCTCTTTGGTCCCTCTTCGTCCTCCCATTAGTTCCGTTGGCCTTCTTTGGACCAAGTTCGTCTCGTTCGTCCATCTTCGTCCTCGCATTAGATCCGTTGTCCTTCTTTGGACCAAGTTCGTCTCGTTCGTTCCTCTTCGTCGTCCCATTAGATCCGTTGACCTTCTTTGGACCAAGTTCATCTCCTTCGTCCGTCTTCATCCTCGCGTTAGATCCGTTGGCCTTCTTTGGACCAAGTTCGTCTCTTTAGTCCCTCTTCGTCCTCCCATTAGATCCGTTGGCCTTCTTTGGACCAAGTTCGTCTCCTTCGTCCATCTTCGTCGTCCCATTATATCTGTTGTCCTTCTTTGGACCAAGTTCGTCTCGTTCGTTCCTCTTCGTCGTCCCATTAGATCCGTTGGCCTTATTTGGACCAAGTTCGTCTCCTTCGTCCATCTTCGTCCTCCCATTAGATCTGTTGGCCTTCTTTGGACCAAGTTCGTCTCCTTGTCCATCTTCGTCCTCGCATTAGATCCGTTGTCCTTCTTTGGACCAAGCTCGTCTCGTTCGTCCCTCTTCGTCCTCCCATTAGTTCCGTTGACCTTCTTTGGACCAAGTTCGTCTTGCTCGTCCATCTTCGTCTTCCTATTAGATCCGTTGTCGTTCTTTGGACCAACTTCTTCTCGTTCGTTCCTCTTCGTCGTCCCATTATATCCGTTGGCCTTCTTTGGACCAAGTTCGTCTCGCTCGTCCATCTTCGTCTTCCTATTAGATCCGTTGGCGTTCTTTGGACCAAGTTCGTCTCGTTCGTTCGTATTCGTCGTCCCATTATATCCGTTGGCCTTCTTTGGACCTAGTTCGTCTCGTTCGTTCTTCTTCGTTCTCCTATTAGATCTGTTGGCCTTCTTTGGACCAAGTTCGTCTCGTTCGTCCATCTTCGTCTTCCCATTAGATCCGTTGGCCTTCTTTGGACCAAGTTTGTCTCTTTAGTCCCACTTCCTCCTCGCATTAGATCCGTTGTCCTTCTTTGGACGAAGTTCGTCTCGTTTGTCCATCATCGTGCTTCCAATAGATCCGTTGGCCTTCTTTGGACCAAGTTCGTCTCTTTGGTCCCTCTTCGTCCTCCCATTAGTTCCGTTGGCCTTCTTTGGAGCAAGATCGTCTTATTCGTCCAACTTCGTCCTCGTATTAGATCTGTTGTCCTTCTTTGGACCAAGTTCGTCTCGTTCGTCCCTCTTCGTCCTCCCATTAGATCTGTTGGCCTTCTTTGGACCAAGTTCGTCTCGTTCGTCCATCTTCGTCCTCCCATTTGATCCGTTGGCCTTCTTTGGACCAAGTTCGTCTCGTTCGATCCTCTTCGTCTTCCCATTAGATCCGTTGGCCTTCTTTGGACCAAGTTCATCTCTTTAGTCCCTCTTCCTCCTCGCATTAGATCCGTTGTCCTTCTTTGGACGATGTTCGTCTCGTTTGTCCATCATCGTGCGTCCAATAGATCCGTTGGCCTTCTTTGGACCAAGTTCGTCTCTTTGGTCCCTCTTCGTCCTCCCATTAGTTCCGTTGGCCTTCTTTGGACCAAGTTCGTCTCGTTCGTCCATCTTCGTCCTCGCATTAGATCCGTTGTCCTTCTTTGGACCAAGTTCGTCTCGTTCGTTCCTCTTCGTCGTCCCATTAGATCCGTTGGCCTTCTTTGGACCAAGTTCGTCTCCTTCGTCCATCTTCGTCCTCCCATTAGATCCGTTGGCCTTCTTTGGACCAAGTTCGTCTCCTTGTCCATCTTCGTCCTCGCATTAGATCCGTTGTCCTTCTTTGGACCAAGCTCGTCTCGTTCGTCCCTCTTCGTCCTCCCATTAGTTTCGTTGACCTTCTTTGGACCAAGTTCGTCTTGCTCGTCCATCTTCGTCTTCCTATTAGATCCGTTGTCGTTCTTTGGACCAAGTTCTTCTCGTTCGTTCCTCTTCGTCGTCCCATTAGATCCGTTGGCCTTCTTTGGACCAAGTTCGTCTCGCTCGTCCATCTTCGTCTTCCTATGAGATCCGTTGTCGTTCTTTGGACCAAGTTCGTCTCGTTCGTTCCTCTTCGTCGTCCCATTAGATCCGTTGGCCTTCTTTGGACCAAGTTCGTCTCGTTCGTTCCTTTTCGTTCTCCTATTAGATCTGTTGGCCTTCTTTGGACCAAGTTCGTCTCGTTTGTCCATCTTCGTCTTCCCATTAGATCCGTTGGCCTTCTTTGGACCAAGTTCGTCTCTTTAGTCCCTCTTCCTCCTCGCATTAGATCCGTTGTCCTTCTTTGGACGATGTTCGTCTCGTTTGTCCATCATCGTGCTTCCAATAGATCCGTTGGCCTTCTTTGGACCAAGTTCGTCTCTTTGGTCCCTCTTCGTCCTCCCATTACTTCCGTTGGCCTTCTTTGGAGCAAGTTCGTCTTATTCGTCCATCTTCGTCCTCGTATTAGATCTGTTGTCCTTCTTTGGACCAAGTTCGTCTCGTTCGTCCCTCTTCGTCCTCCCATTAGATCCGTTGGCCTTCTTAGGACCAAGTTCGTCTAGTTCGTCCATCTTCGTCCTCCCATTTGATCCGTTGGCCTTCTTTGGACCACGTTCGTCTCGTTCGATCCTCTTCGTCTTCCCTTTAGATCCGTTGGCCTTATTTGGACCAAGTTCGTCTCTTTAGTCCCTCTTCCTCCTCGCATTAGATCCGTTGTCCTTCTTTGGACGATGTTCGTCTCGTTTGTCCATCATCGTGCTTCCAATAGATCCGTTGGCCTTCTTTGGACCAAGTTCGTCTCTTTGGTCCCTCTTCGTCCTCCCATTAGTTCCGTTGGCCTTCTTTGGACCAAGTTCGTCTCGTTCGTCCATCTTCGTCCTCGCATTAGATCCGTTGTCCTTCTTTGGACCAAGTTCGTCTCGTTCGTTCCTCTTCGTCGTCCCATTAGATCCGTTGACCTTCTTTGGACCAAGTTCATCTCCTTCGTCCGTCTTCATCCTCGCGTTAGATCCGTTGGCCTTCTTTGGACCAAGTTCGTCTCTTTAGTCCCTCTTCGTCCTCCCATTAGATCCGTTGGCCTTCTTTGGACCAAGTTCGTCTCCTTCGTCCATCTTCGTCCTCCCATTAGATCTGTTGTCCTTCTTTGGACCAAGTTCGTCTCGTTCGTTCCTCTTCGTCGTCCCATTAGATCCGTTGGCCTTATTTGGACCAAGTTCGTCTCCTTCGTCCATCTTCGTCCTCCCATTAGATCCGTTGGCCTTCTTTGGACCAAGTTCGTCTCCTTGTCCATCTTCGTCCTCGCATTAGATCCGTGGTCCTTCTTTGGACCAAGCTCGTCTCGTTCGTTCCTCTTCGTCCTCCCATTAGTTCCGTTGACCTTCTTTGGACCAAGTTCGTCTTGCTCGTCCATCTTCGTCTTCCTATTAGATCCGTTGTCGTTCTTTGGACCAAGTTCTTCTCGTTCGTTCCTCTTCGTCGTCCCATTATATCCGTTGGCCTTCTTTGGACCAAGTTCGTCTCGCTCGTCCATCTTCGTCTTCCTATTAGATCCATTGGCGTTCTTTGGACCAAGTTCGTCTCGTTCGTCCCTCTTCGTCCTCCCATTAGATCCGTTGGCCTTCTTTGGACCAAGTTCGTCTCGTTCGTCCCTCTTCGTCCTCCCATTAGATCCGTTGGCCTTCTTAGGACCAAGTTCGTCTAGTTCGTCCATCTTCGTCTTCCTATTAGATCTGTTGTCGTTCTTTCGACCAAGTTCTTCTCGTTCGTTCCTCTTCGTCGTCCCAATATATCCGTTGGCCTTCTTTGGACCAAGTTCGTCTCGCTCGTCCATCTTCGTCTTCCTATTAGATCCGTTGGCGTTCTTTGGACCAAGTTCGTCTCGATCGTTCCTCTTCGTCGTCCCATTAGATCCGTTGGCCTTCTTTGGACCAAGTTCGTCTCGTTCGTTCTTCTTCGTTCTCCTATTAGATCTGTTGGCCTTCTTTGGACCAAGTTCGTCTCGTTCGTCCATCTTCGTCTTCCCATTAGATCCGTTGGCCTTCTTTGGACCAAGTTCGTCTCTTTAGTCCCTCTTCCTCCTCGCATTAGATCCGTTGTCCTTCTTTGGACGATGTTCGTCTCGTTTGTCCATCATCGTGTTTCCAATAGATCCGTTGGCCTTCTTTGGACGAAGTTCGTCTCTTTGGTCCCTCTTCGTCCTCCCATTAGTTCCGTTGGCCTTCTTTGGAGCAAGTTCGTCTTATTCGTCCATCTTCGTCCTCGTATTAGATCTGTTGTCCTTCTTTGGACCAAGTTCGTCTCGTTCGTCCCTCTTCGTCCTCCCATTAGATCCGTTGGCCTTCTTTGGACCAAGTTCGTCTAGTTCGTCCATCTTCGTCCTCCCATTTGATCCGTTGGCCTTCTTTGGACCACGTTCGTCTCGTTCGATCCTCTTCGTCTTCCCATTAGATCCGTTGGCCTTATTTGGACAAAGTTCGTCTCTTTAGTCCCTCTTCCTCCTCGCATTAGATCCGTTGTCCTTCTTTGGACGATGTTCGTCTCGTTTGTCCATCATCGTGCGTCCAATAGATCCGTTGGCCTTCTTTGGACCAAGTTCGTCTCTTTGGTCCCTCTTCGTCCTCCCATTAGTTCCGTTGGCCTTCTTTGGACCAAGTTCGTCTCGTTCGTCCATCTTCGTCCTCGCATTAGATCCGTTGTCCTTCTTTGGACCAAGTTCGTCTCGTTCGTTCCTCTTCGTCGTCCCATTAGATCCGTTGGCCTTCTTTGGACCAAGTTCGTCTCCTTCGTCCATCTTCGTCCTCCCATTAGATCCGTTGGCCTTCTTTGGACCAAGTTCGTCTCCTTGTCCATCTTCGTCCTCGCATTAGATCCGTTGTCCTTCTTTGGACCAAGCTCGTCTCGTTCGTCCCTCTTCGTCCTCCCATTAGTTTCGTTGACCTTCTTTGGACCAAGTTCGTCTTGCTCGTCCATCTTCGTCTTCCTATTAGATCCGTTGTCGTTCTTTGGACCAAGTTCTTCTCGTTCGTTCCTCTTCGTCGTCCCATTAGATCCGTTGGCCTTCTTTGGACCAAGTTCGTCTCGCTCGTCCATCTTCGTCTTCCTATGAGATCCGTTGTCGTTCTTTGGACCAAGTTCGTCTCGTTCGTTCCTCTTCGTCGTCCCATTAGATCCGTTGGCCTTCTTTGGACCAAGTTCGTCTCGTTCGTTCCTTTTCGTTCTCCTATTAGATCTGTTGGCCTTCTTTGGACCAAGTTCGTCTCGTTTGTCCATCTTCGTCTTCCCATTAGATCCGTTGGCCTTCTTTGGACCAAGTTCGTCTCTTTAGTCCCTCTTCCTCCTCGCATTAGATCCTTTGTCCTTCTTTGGACGATGTTCGTCTCGTTTGTCCATCATCGTGCTTCCAATAGATCCGTTGGCCTTCTTTGGTCCAAGTTCGTCTCTTTGGTCCCTCTTCGTCCTCCCATTACTTCCGTTGGCCTTCTTTGGAGCAAGTTCGTCTTATTCGTCCATCTTCGTCCTCGTATTAGATCTGTTGTCCTTCTTTGGACCAAGTTCGTCTCGTTCGTCCCTCTTCGTCCTCCCATTAGATCCGTTGGCCTTCTTAGGACCAAGTTCGTCTAGTTCGTCCATCTTCGTCCTCCCATTTGATCCGTTGGCCTTCTTTGGACCACGTTCGTCTCGTTCGATCCTCTTCGTCTTCCCTTTAGATCCGTTGGCCTTATTTGGACCAAGTTCGTCTCTTTAGTCCCTCTTCCTCCTCGCATTAGATCCGTTGGCCTTCTTTGGACCAAGTTCGTCTCTTTGGTCCCTCTTCGTCCTCCCATTAGTTCCGTTGGCCTTCTTTGGACCAAGTTCGTCTCGTTCGTCCATCTTCGTCCTCGCATTAGATCCGTTGTCCTTCTTTGGACCAAGTTCGTCTCGTTCGTTCCTCTTCGTCGTCCCATTAGATCCGTTGACCTTCTTTGGACCAAGTTCATCTCCTTCGTCCGTCTTCATCCTCGCGTTAGATCCGTTGGCCTTCTTTGGACCAAGTTCGTCTCTTTAGTCCCTCTTCGTCCTCCCATTAGATCCGTTGGCCTTATTTGGACCAAGTTCGTCTCCTTCGTCCATCTTCGTCCTCCCATTAGATCCGTTGGCCTTCTTTGGACCAAGTTCGTCTCCTTGTCCATCTTCGTCCTCGCATTAGATCCGTGGTCCTTCTTTGGACCAAGCTCGTCTCGTTCGTTCCTCTTCGTCCTCCCATTAGTTCCGTTGACCTTCTTTGGACCAAGTTCGTCTTGCTCGTCCATCTTCGTCTTCCAATTAGATCCGTTGTCGTTCTTTGGACCAAGTTCTTCTCGTTCGTTCCTCTTCGTCGTCCCATTATATCCGTTGGCCTTCTTTGGACCAAGTTCGTCTCGCTCGTCCATCTTCGTCTTCCTATTAGATCCATTGGCGTTCTTTGGACCAAGTTCGTCTCGTTCGTCCCTCTTCGTCCTCCCATTAGATCCGTTGGCCTTCTTTGGACCAAGTTCGTCTCGTTCGTCCCTCTTCGTCCTCCCATTAGATCCGTTGGCCTTCTTAGGACCATGTTCGTCTAGTTCGTCCATCTTCGTCCTCCCATTTGATCTGTTGGCCTTCTTTGGACCATGTTCGTCTCGTTCGATCCTCTTCGTCTTCCCTTTAGATCCGTTGGCCTTATTTGGACCAAGTTCGTCTCTTTAGTCCCTCTTCCTCCTCGCATTAGATCCGTTGTCCTTCTTTGGACGATGTTCGTCTCGTTTGTCCATCATCGTGCTTCCAATAGATCCGTTGGCCTTCTTTGGACCAAGTTCGTCTCTTTGGTCCCTCTTCGTCCTCCCATTAGTTCCGTTGGCCTTCTTTGGACCACGTTCGTCTCGTTCGTCCATCTTCGTCCTCGCATTAGATCCGTTGTCCTTCTTTGGACCAAGTTCGTCTCGTTCGTTCCTCTTCGTCGTCCCATTAGATCCGTTGACCTTCTTTGGACCAAGTTCATCTCCTTCGTCCGTCTTCATCCTCGCGTTAGATCCGTTGGCCTTCTTTGGACCAAGTTCGTCTCTTTAGTCCCTCTTCGTCCTCCCATTAGATCCGTTGGCCTTCTTTGGACCAAGTTCGTCTCCTTCGTCCATCTTCGTCCTCCCATTAGATCTGTTGTCCTTCTTTGGACCAAGTTCGTCTCGTTCGTTCCTCTTCGTCGTCCCATTAGATCCGTTGGCCTTATTTGGACCAAGTTCGTCTCCTTCGTCCATCTTCGTCCTCCCATTAGATCCGTTGGCCTTCTTTGGACCAAGTTCGTCTCCTTGTCCATCTTCGTCCTCGCATTAGATCCGTTGTCCTTCTTTGGACCAAGCTCGTCTCGTTCGTTCCTCTTCGTCCTCCCATTAGTTCCGTTGACCTTCTTTGGACCAAGTTCGTCTTGCTCGTTCTTCTTCGTCTTCCTATTAGATCCGTTGTCGTTCTTTGGACCAAGTTCTTCTCGTTCGTTCCTCTTCGTCGTCCCATTATATCCGTTGGCCTTCTTTGGACCAAGTTCGTCTCGCTCGTCCATCTTCGTCTTCCTATTAGATCCGTTGGCGTTCTTTGGACCAAGTTCGTCTCGTTCGTCCCTCTTCGTCCTCCCATTAGATCCGTTGGCCTTCTTTGGACCAAGTTCGTCTCGTTCGTCCATCTTCGTCCTCCCATTTTATCCGTTGGCCTTCTTTGGACCAAGTTCGTCTCGTTCGATCCTCTTCGTCTTCCCATTTGATCCGTTGGCCTTCTTTGGACCAAGTTCATCTCTTTAGTCCCTCTTCCTCCTCGCATTAGATCCGTTGTCCTTCTTTGGACGATGTTCGTCTCGTTTGTCCATCATCGTGCGTCCAATAGATCCGTTGGCCTTCTTTGGACCAAGTTCGTCTCTTTGGTCCCTCTTCGTCCTCCCATTAGTTCCGTTGGCCTTCTTTGGACCATGTTCGTCTCGTTCGTCCATCTTCGTCCTCGCATTAGATCCGTTGTCCTTCTTTGGACCAAGTTCGTCTCGTTCGTTCCTCTTCGTCGTCCCATTAGATCCGTTGGCCTTCTTTGGACCAAGTTCGTCTCCTTCGTCCATCTTCGTCCTCCCATTAGATCCGTTGGCCTTCTTTGGACCAAGTTCGTCTCCTTGTCCATCTTCGTCCTCGCATTAGATCCGTTGTCCTTCTTTGGACCAAGCTCGTCTCGTTCGTCCCTCTTCGTCCTCCCATTAGTTTCGTTGACCTTCTTTGGACCAAGTTCGTCTTGCTCGTCCATCTTCGTCTTCCTATTAGATCAGTTGTCGTTCTTTGGACCAAGTTCTTCTCGTTCGTTCCTCTTCGTCGTCCCATTAGATCCGTTGGCCTTCCTTGGACCAAGTTCGTCTCGCTCGTCCATCTTCGTCTTCCTATGAGATCCGTTGTCGTTCTTTGGACCAAGTTCGTCTCGTTCGTTCCTCTTCGTCGTCCCATTAGATCCGTTGGCCTTCTTTGGACCAAGTTCGTCTCGTTCGTTCCTTTTCGTTCTCCTATTAGATCTGTTGGCCTTCTTTGGACCAAGTTCGTCTCGTTCGTCCATCTTCGTCTTCCCATTAGATCCGTTGGCCTTCTTTGGACCAAGTTCGTCTCTTTAGTCCCTCTTCCTCCTCGCATTAGATCCGTTGTCCTTCTTTGGACGATGTTCGTCTCGTTTGTCCATCATCGTGCTTCCAATAGATCCGTTGGCCTTCTTTGGACCAAGTTCGTCTCTTTGGTCCCTCTTCGTCCTCCCATTAGTTCCGTTGGCCTTCTTTGGAGCAAGTTCGTCTTATTCGTCCATCTTCGTCCTCGTATTAGATCTGTTGTCCTTCTTTGGACCAAGTTCGTCTCGTTCGTCCCTCTTCGTCCTCCCATTAGATCCGTTGGCCTTCTTAGGACCAAGTTTGTCTAGTTCGTCCATCTTCGTCCTCCCATTTGATCTGTTGGCCTTCTTTGGACCACGTTCGTCTCGTTCGATCCTATTCGTCTTCCCTTTAGATCCGTTGGCCTTTTTTGGACCAAGTTCGTCTCTTTGGTCCCTCTTCGTCCTCCCATTAATTCCGTTGGCCTTCTTTGGACCATGTTCGTCTCGTTCGTCCATCTTCGTCCTCGCATTAGATCCGTTGTCCTTCTTTGGAACAAGTTCGTCTCGTTCGTTCCTCTTCGTCGTCCCATTAGATCCGTTGACCTTCTTTGGACCAAGTTCATCTCCTTCGTCCGTCTTCATCCTCGCGTTAGATCCGTTGGCCTTCTTTGGACCAAGTTCGTCTCTTTAGTCCCTCTTCGTCCTCCCATTAGATCCGTTGGCCTTCTTTGGACCAAGTTCGTCTCCTTCGTCCATCTTCGTCCTCCCATTAGATCTGTTGTCCTTCTTTGGACCAAGTTCGTCTCGTTCGTTCCTCTTCGTCGTCCCATTAGATCCGTTGGCCTTATTTGGACCAAGTTCGTCTCCTTCGTCCATCTTCGTCCTCCCATTAGATCCGTTGGCCTTCTTTGGACCAAGTTCGTCTCCTTGTCCATCTTCGTCCTCGCATTAGATCCGTTGTCCTTCTTTGGACCAAGCTCGTCTCGTTCGTTCCTCTTCGTCCTCCCATTAGTTCCGTTGACCTTCTTTGGACCAAGTTCGTCTTGCTCGTCCATCTTCGTCTTCCTATTAGATCCGTTGTCGTTCTTTGGACCAAGTTCTTCTCGTTCGTTCCTCTTCGTCGTCCCATTATATCCGTTGGCGTTCTTTGGACCAAGTTCGTCTCGCTCGTCCATCTTCGTCTTCCTATTAGATCCGTTGGCGTTCTTTGGACCAAGTTCGTCTCGTTCGTTCCTCTTCGTCGTCCCATTAGATCCGTTGGCCTTCTTTGGACCAAGTTCGTCTCGTTCGTTCCTTTTCGTTCTCCTATTAGATCTGTTGGCCTTCTTTGGACCAAGTTCGTCTCGTTCGTCCATCTTCGTCTTCCCATTAGATCCGTTGGCCTTCTTTGGACCAAGTTCGTCTCTTTAGTCCCTCTTCCTCCTCGCATTAGATCCGTTGTCCTTCTTTGGACGATGTTCGTCTCGTTTGTCCATCATCGTGCTTCCAATAGATCCGTTGGCCTTCTTTGGACCAAGTTCGTCTCTTTGGTCCCTCTTCGTCCTCCCATTAGTTCCGTTGGCCTTCTTTGGAGCAAGTTCGTCTTATTCGTCCATCTTCGTCCTCGTATTAGATCTGTTGTCCTTCTTTGGACCAAGTTCGTCTCGTTCGTCCCTCTTCGTCCTCCCATTAGATCCGTTGGCCTTCTTAGGACCAAGTTTGTCTAGTTCGTCCATCTTCGTCCTCCCATTTGATCTGTTGGCCTTCTTTGGACCACGTTCGTCTCGTTCGATCCTATTCGTCTTCCCTTTAGATCCGTTGGCCTTATTTGGACCAAGTTCGTCTCTTTAGTCCCTCTTCCTCCTCGCATTAGATCCGTTGTCCTTCTTTGGACGATGTTCGTCTCGTTTGTCCATCATCGTGCTTCCAATAGATCCGTTGGCCTTTTTTGGACCAAGTTCGTCTCTTTGGTCCCTCTTCGTCCTCCCATTAATTCCGTTGGCCTTCTTTGGACCATGTTCGTCTCGTTCGTCCATCTTCGTCCTCGCATTAGATCCGTTGTCCTTCTTTGGAACAAGTTCGTCTCGTTCGTTCCTCTTCGTCGTCCCATTAGATCCGTTGACCTTCTTTGGACCAAGTTCATCTCCTTCGTCCGTCTTCATCCTCGCGTTAGATCCGTTGGCCTTCTTTGGACCAAGTTCGTCTCTTTAGTCCCTCTTCGTCCTCCCATTAGATCCGTTGGCCTTCTTTGGACCAAGTTCGTCTCCTTCGTCCATCTTCGTCCTCCCATTAGATCTGTTGTCCTTCTTTGGACCAAGTTCGTCTCGTTCGTTCCTCTTCGTCGTCCCATTAGATCCGTTGGCCTTATTTGGACCAAGTTCGTCTCCTTCGTCCATCTTCGTCCTCCCATTAGATCCGTTGGCCTTCTTTGGACCAAGTTCGTCTCCTTGTCCATCTTCGTCCTCGCATTAGATCCGTTGTCCTTCTTTGGACCAAGCTCGTCTCGTTCGTTCCTCTTCGTCCTCCCATTAGTTCCGTTGACCTTCTTTGGACCAAGTTCGTCTTGCTCGTCCATCTTCGTCTTCCTATTAGATCCGTTGTCGTTCTTTGGACCAAGTTCTTCTCGTTCGTTCCTCTTCGTCGTCCCATTATATCCGTTGGCGTTCTTTGGACCAAGTTCGTCTCGCTCGTCCATCTTCGTCTTCCTATTAGATCCGTTGGCGTTCTTTGGACCAAGTTCGTCTCGTTCGTTCCTCTTCGTCGTCCCATTAGATCCGTTGGCCTTCTTTGGACCAAGTTCGTCTCGTTCGTTCTTCTTCGTTCTCCTATTAGATCTGTTGGCCTTCTTTGGACCAAGTTCGTCTCGTTCGTCCATCTTCGTCTTCCCATTAGATCCGTTGGCCTTCTTTGGACCAAGTTCGTCTCTTTAGTCCCTCTTCCTCCTCGCATTAGATCCGTTGTCCTTCTTTGGACGATGTTCGTCTCGTTTGTCCATCATCGTGCTTCCAATAGATCCGTTGGCCTTCATTGGACCAAGTTCGTCTCTTTGGTCCCTCTTCGTCCTCCCATTAGTTCCGTTGGCCTTCTTTGGAGCAAGTTCGTCTTATTCGTCCATCTTCGTCCTCGTATTAGATCTGTTGTCCTTCTTTGGACCAAGTTCGTCTCGTTCGTCCCTCTTCGTCCTCCCATTAGATCCGTTGGCCTTCTTTGGACCAAGTTCATCTCGTTCGTCCATCTTCGTCATCCCATTTGATCTGTTGGCCTTCTTTGGACCAAGTTCGTCTCGTTCGATCCTCTTCGTCTTCCCATTAGATCCGTTGGCCTTCATTGGACCAAGTTCATCTCTTCAGTCCCTCTTCCTCCTCGCATTAGATCCGTTGTCCTTCTTTGGACGATGTTCGTCTCGTTTGTCCATCATCGTGCTTCCAATAGATCCGTTGGCCTTCTTTGGACCAAGTTCGTCTCTTTGGTCCCTCTTCGTCCTCCCATTAGTTCTGTTGGCCTTCTTTGGACCAAGTTCGTCTCGTTCGTCCATCTTAGTCCTCGCATTAGATCCGTTGTCCTTCTTTGGACCAAGTTCGTCTCGTTCGTTCCTCTTCGTCGTCCCATTAGATCCGTTGGCCTTCTTTGGACCAAGTTCGTCTCCTTCGTCCATCCTCGTCCTTCCATTAGATCTGTTGGCCTTCTTTGGACCAAGTTCGTCTCCTTGTCCAGCTTCATCCTCGCATTAGATCCGTTGTCCTTCTTTGGACCAAGCTCGTCTCGTTCGTCCCTCTTCGTCCTCCCATTAGTTTCGTTGACCTTCTTTGGACCAAGTTCGTCTTGCTCGTCCATCTTCGTCTTCCTATTAGATCCGTTGTCATTCTTTGGACCAAGTTTTTCTCGTTCGTTCCTCTTCGTCGTCCCATTTGATCCGTTGGCCTTCTTTGGACGAAGTTCGTCTCGCTCGTCCATCTTCGTCTTCCTATGAGATCCGTTGTCGTTCTTTGGACCAAGTTCGTCTCGTTCGTTCCTCTTCCTCGTCCCATTAGATCCGTTGGCCTTCTTTGGACCAAGTTCGTCTCGTTCGTTCCTTTTCGTTCTCCTATTAGATCTGTTGGCCTTCTTTGGACCAAGTTCGTCTCGTTCGTCCATCTTCGACTTCCCATTAGATCCGTTGGCCTCCTTTGGACCAAGTTCGTCTCTATAGTCCCTCTTCCTCCTCGCATTAGATCCGTTGTCCTTCTTTGGACGATGTTCGTCTCGTTTGTCCATCATCATGCTTCCAATAGATCCGTTGGCCTTCTTTGGACCAAGTTCGTCTCTTTGGTCCCTCTTCGTCCTCCCATTAGTTCCGTTGGCCTTCTTTGGAGCAAGTTCGTCTTATTCGTCCATCTTCGTCCTCGTATTAGATCTGTTGTCCTTCTTTGGACCAAGTTCGTCTTGTTCGTCCCTCTTCGTCCTCCCATTAGATCCGTTGGCCTTCTTTGGACCAAGTTCGTCTCGTTCGTCCTTCTTCGTCCTCGCATTAGATCCGTTGTCCTTCTTTCGACCAAGTTCATCTCGTTCGTTCCTCTTCGTCGTCCCATTAGATCCGTTGGCCATCTTTGGACCAAGTTCATCTCCTTCGTCCGTCTTCATCCTCGCGTTAGATCCGTTGTCCTTCTTTGGACCAAGTTCGTCTCGTTCGTCCCGCTTCGTCTTCCCATTAGATCCGTTGGCCTTCTTTGGACCAAGTTCGTCTCCTTCGTCCATCTTCGTTCTCCCATTAGATCCGTTGGCCTTCTTTGGACCAAGTTCGTCTCGTTCGTCCATCTTCGTCCTCGCATTAGATCCGTTGTCCTTCTTTGCACCAAGTTCGTCTCGTTCGTCCCTCTTCGTCCTCCCATTAGATCCGTTGGCCTTCTTTGGACCATGTTCTTCTCCTTCGTCCATCTTCGTCGTCCCATTAGATCCGTTGTCCTTCTTTGGACCAAGTTCGTGTCGTTCGTCCCTCTTCGTCCTCCCATTAGATCCGTTGGCCTTCTTTGGACCAAGTTCGTCTCCTTCGTCCATCTTCGTCCTCCCATTAGATCTGTTGTCCTTCTTTGGACCAAGTTCGTCTCGTTCGTTCCTCTTCGTCGTCCCATTAGATCCGTTGGCCTTATTTGGACCAAGTTCGTCTCCTTCGTCCATCTTCGTCCTCCCATTAGATCCGTTGGCCTTCTTTGGACCAAGTTCGTCTCCTTGTCCATCTTCGTCCTCGCATTAGATCCGTTGTCCTTCTTTGGACCAAGCTCGTCTCGTTCGTTCCTCTTCGTCCTCCCATTAGTTCCGTTGACCTTCTTTGGACCAAGTTCGTCTTGCTCGTCCATCTTCGTCTTCCTATTAGATCCGTTGTCGTTCTTTGGACCAAGTTCTTCTCGTTCGTTCCTCTTCGTCGTCCCATTATATCCGTTGGCGTTCTTTGGACCAAGTTCGTCTCGCTCGTCCATCTTCGTCTTCCTATTAGATCCGTTGGCGTTCTTTGGACCAAGTTCGTCTCGTTCGTTCCTCTTCGTCGTCCCATTAGATCCGTTGGCCTTCTTTGGACCAAGTTCGTCTCGTTCGTTCTTCTTCGTTCTCCTATTAGATCTGTTGGCCTTCTTTGGACCAAGTTCGTCTCGTTCGTCCATCTTCGTCTTCCCATTAGATCCGTTGGCCTTCTTTGGACCAAGTTCGTCTCTTTAGTCCCTCTTCCTCCTCGCATTAGATCCGTTGTCCTTCTTTGGACGATGTTCGTCTCGTTTGTCCATCATCGTGCTTCCAATAGATCCGTTGGCCTTCATTGGACCAAGTTCGTCTCTTTGGTCCCTCTTCGTCCTCCCATTAGTTCCGTTGGCCTTCTTTGGAGCAAGTTCGTCTTATTCGTCCATCTTCGTCCTCGTATTAGATCTGTTGTCCTTCTTTGGACCAAGTTCGTCTCGTTCGTCCCTCTTCGTCCTCCCATTAGATCCGTTGGCCTTCTTTGGACCAAGTTCGTCTCGTTCGTCCATCTTCGTCATCCCATTTGATCTGTTGGCCTTCTTTGGACCAAGTTCGTCTCGTTCGATCCTCTTCGTCTTCCCATTAGATCCGTTGGCCTTCATTGGACCAAGTTCATCTCTTCAGTCCCTCTTCCTCCTCGCATTAGATCCGTTGTCCTTCTTTGGACGATGTTCGTCTCGTTTGTCCATCATCGTGCTTCCAATAGATCCGTTGGCCTTCTTTGGACCAAGTTCGTCTCTTTGGTCCCTCTTCGTCCTCCCATTAGTTCCGTTGGCCTTCTTTGGACCAAGTTCGTCTCGTTCGTCCATCTTAGTCCTCGCATTAGATCCGTTGTCCTTCTTTGGACCAAGTTCGTCTCGTTCGTTCCTCTTCGTCGTCCCATTACATCCGTTGGCCTTCTTTGGACCAAGTTCGTCTCCTTCGTCCATCCTCGTCCTCCCATTAGATCTGTTGGCCTTCTTTGGACCAAGTTCGTCTCCTTGTCCATCTTCATCCTCGCATTAGATCCGTTGTCCTTCTTTGGACCAAGCTCGTCTCGTTCGTCCCTCTTCGTCCTCCCATTAGTTTCGTTGACCTTCTTTGGACCAAGTTCGTCTTGCTCGTCCATCTTCGTCTTCCTATTAGATCCGTTGTCATTCTTTGGACCAAGTTCTTCTCGTTCGTTCCTCTTCGTCGTCCCATTTGATCCGTTGGCCTTCTTTGGACCAAGTTCGTCTCGCTCGTCCATCTTCGTCTTCCTATGAGATCCGTTGTCGTTCTTTGGACCAAGTTCGTCTCGTTCGTTCCTCTTCCTCGTCCCATTAGATTCGTTGGCCTTCTTTGGACCAAGTTCGTCTCGTTCGTTCCTTTTCGTTCTCCTATTAGATCTGTTGGCCTTCTTTGGACCAAGTTCGTCTCGTTCGTCCATCTTCGTCTTCCCATTAGATCCGTTGGCCTTCTTTGGACCAAGTTCGTCTCTATAGTCCCTCTTCCTCCTCGCATTAGATCCGTTGTCCTTCTTTGCACGATGTTCGTCTCGTTTGTCCATCATCGTGCTTCCAATAGATCCGTTGGCCTTCTTTGGACCAAGTTCGTCTCTTTGGTCCCTCTTCGTCCTCCCATTAGTTCCGTTGGCCTTCTTTGGAGCAAGTTCGTCTTATTCGTCCATCTTCGTCCTCGTATTAGATCTGTTGTCCTTCTTTGGACCAAGTTCGTCTTGTTCGTCCCTCTTCGTCCTCCCATTAGATCCGTTGGCCTTCTTTGGACCAAGTTCCTCTCGTTCGTCCTTCTTCGTCCTCGCATTAGATCCGTTGTCCTTCTTTCGACCAAGTTCATCTCGTTCGTTCCTCTTCGTCGTCCCATTAGATCCGTTGGCCATCTTTGGACCAAGTTCATCTCCTTCGTCCGTCTTCATCCTCGCGTTAGATCCGTTGTCCTTCTTTGGACCAAGTTCGTCTCGTTCGTCCCGCTTCGTCTTCCCATTAGATCCGTTGGCCTTCTTTGGACCAAGTTCGTCTCCTTCGTCCATCTTCGTCCTCCCATTAGATCCGTTGGCCTTCTTTGGACCAAGTTCGTCTCGTTCGTCCATCTTCGTCCTCGCATTAGATCCGTTGTCCTTCTTTGGACCAAGTTCGTCTCGTTCGTCCCTCTTCGTCCTCCCATTAGATCCGTTGGCCTTCTTTGGACCAAGTTCTTCTCCTTCGTCCATCTTCGTCGTCCCATTAGATCCGTTGTCCTTCTTTGGACCAAGTTCGTCTCGTTCGTCCCTCTTCGTCCTCCCATTAGTTCCGTTGGCCTTCTTTGGACCAGGCTCGTCTCGCTCGTCCATCTTCGTCTTCCTGTTAGATCCGTTGTCGTTCTTTGGACCATGTTCGTCTCGTTCGTTCCTCTTCGTCGTCCCATTAGATCCGTTGGCGTTCTTTGGACCAAGTTCGTCTCGCTCGTCCATCTTCGTCTTCCTATTAGATCCGTTGGCGTTCTTTGGACCAAGTTCGTCTCGTTCGTTCCTCTTCGTCGTCCCATTAGATCCGTTGGCCTTCTTTGGACCAAGTTCGTCTCGTTCGTTCTTCTTCGTTCTCCTATTAGATCTGTTGGCCTTCTTTGGACCAAGTTCGTCTCGTTCGTCCATCTTCGTCTTCCCATTAGATCCGTTGGCCTTCTTTGGACCAAGTTCGTCTCTTTAGTCCCTCTTCCTCCTCGCATTAGATCCGTTGTCCTTCTTTGGACGATGTTCGTCTCGTTTGTCCATCATCGTGCTTCCAATAGATCCGTTGGCCTTCATTGGACCAAGTTCGTCTCTTTGGTCCCTCTTCGTCCTCCCATTAGTTCCGTTGGCCTTCTTTGGAGCAAGTTCGTCTTATTCGTCCATCTTCGTCCTCGTATTAGATCTGTTGTCCTTCTTTGGACCAAGTTCGTCTCGTTCGTCCCTCTTCGTCCTCCCATTAGATCCGTTGGCCTTCTTTGGACCAAGTTCGTCTCGTTCGTCCATCTTCGTCATCCCATTTGATCTGTTGGCCTTCTTTGGACCAAGTTCGTCTCGTTCGATCCTCTTCGTCTTCCCATTAGATCCGTTGGCCTTCATTGGACCAAGTTCATCTCTTCAGTCCCTCTTCCTCCTCGCATTAGATCCGTTGTCCTTCTTTGGACGATGTTCGTCTCGTTTGTCCATCATCGTGCTTCCAATAGATCCGTTGGCCTTCTTTGGACCAAGTTCGTCTCTTTGGTCCCTCTTCGTCCTCCCATTAGTTCCGTTGGCCTTCTTTGGACCAAGTTCGTCTCGTTCGTCCATCTTAGTCCTCGCATTAGATCCGTTGTCCTTCTTTGGACCAAGTTCGTCTCGTTCGTTCCTCTTCGTCGTCCCATTAGATCCGTTGGCCTTCTTTGGACCAGGTTCGTCTCCTTCGTCCATCCTCGTCCTCCCATTAGATCTGTTGGCCTTCTTTGGACCAAGTTCGTCTCCTTGTCCATCTTCATCCTCGCATTAGATCCGTTGTCATTCTTTGGACCAAGCTCGTCTCGTTCGTCCCTCTTCGTCCTCCCATTAGTTTCGTTGACCTTCTTTGGACCAAGTTCGTCTTGCTCGTCCATCTTCGTCTTCCTATTAGATCCGTTGTCATTCTTTGGACCAAGTTCTTCTCGTTCGTTCCTCTTCGTCGTCCCATTTGATCCGTTGGCCTTCTTTGGACCAAGTTCGTCTCGCTCGTCCATCTTCGTCTTCCTATGAGATCCGTTGTCGTTCTTTGGACCAAGTTCGTCTCGTTCGTTCCTCTTCCTCGTCCCATTAGATCCGTTGGCCTTCTTTGGACCAAGTTCGTCTCGTTCGTTCCTTTTCGTTCTCCTATTAGATCTGTTGGCCTTCTTTGGACCAAGTTCGTCTCGTTCGTCCATCTTCGTCTTCCCATTAGATCCGTTGGCCTTCTTTGGACCAAGTTCGTCTCTATAGTCCCTCTTCCTCCTCGCATTAGATCCGTTGTCCTTCTTTGGACGATGTTCGCCTCGTTTGTCCATCATCGTGCTTCCAATAGATCCGTTGGCCTTCTTTGGACCAAGTTCGTCTCTTTGGTCCCTCTTCGTCCTCCCATTAGTTCCGTTGGCCTTCTTTGGAGCAAGTTCGTCTTATTCGTCCATCTTCGTCCTCATATTTGATCTGTTGTCCTTCTTTGGACCAAGTTCGTCTTGTTCGTCCCTCTTCATCCTCCCATTAGATCCGTTGGCCTTCTTTGGACCAAGTTCCTCTCGTTCGTCCTTCTTCGTCCTCGCATTAGATCCGTTGTCCTTCTTTCGACCAAGTTCATCTCGTTCGTTCCTCTTCGTCTTCCCATTAGATCCGTTGGCCTTCTTTGGACCAAGTTCGTCTCTTTAGTCCCTCTTCTTCCTCGCATTAGATCCGTTGTCCTTCTTTGGACGATGTTCGTCTCGTTTGTCCATCATCGTGCTTCCAATAGATCCGTTGGCCTTCATTGGACCAAGTTCGTCTCTTTGGTCCCTCTTCGTCCTCCCATTAGTTCCGTTGGCCTTCTTTGGAGCAAGTTCGTCTTATTCGTCCATCTTCGTCCTCGTATTAGATCTGTTGTCCTTCTTTGGACCAAGTTCGTCTCGTTCGTCCCTCTTCGTCCTCCCATTAGATCCGTTGGCCTTCTTTGGACCAAGTTCGTCTCGTTCGTCCATCTTCGTCATCCCATTTGATCTGTTGGCCTTCTTTGGACCAAGTTCGTCTCGTTCGATCCTCTTCGTCTTCCCATTAGATCCGTTGGCCTTCATTGGACCAAGTTCATCTCTTCAGTCCCTCTTCCTCCTCGCATTAGATCCGTTGTCCTTCTTTGGACGATGTTCGTCTCGTTTGTCCATCATCGTGCTTCCAATAGATCCGTTGGCCTTCTTTGGACCAAGTTCGTCTCTTTGGTCCCTCTTCGTCCTCCCATTAGTTCCGTTGGCCTTCTTTGGACCAAGTTCGTCTCGTTCGTCCATCTTAGTCCTCGCATTAGATCCGTTGTCCTTCTTTGGACCAAGTTCGTCTCGTTCGTTCCTCTTCGTCGTCCCATTAGATCCGTTGGCCTTCTTTGGACCAGGTTCGTCTCCTTCGTCCATCCTCGTCCTCCCATTAGATCTGTTGGCCTTCTTTGGACCAAGTTCGTCTCCTTGTCCATCTTCATCCTCGCATTAGATCCGTTGTCATTCTTTGGACCAAGCTCGTCTCGTTCGTCCCTCTTCGTCCTCCCATTAGTTTCGTTGACCTTCTTTGGACCAAGTTCGTCTTGCTCGTCCATCTTCGTCTTCCTATTAGATCCGTTGTCATTCTTTGGACCAAGTTCTTCTCGTTCGTTCCTCTTCGTCGTCCCATTTGATCCGTTGGCCTTCTTTGGACCAAGTTCGTCTCGCTCGTCCATCTTCGTCTTCCTATGAGATCCGTTGTCGTTCTTTGGACCAAGTTCGTCTCGTTCGTTCCTCTTCCTCGTCCCATTAGATCCGTTGGCCTTCTTTGGACCAAGTTCGTCTCGTTCGTTCCTTTTCGTTCTCCTATTAGATCTGTTGGCCTTCTTTGGACCAAGTTCGTCTCGTTCGTCCATCTTCGTCTTCCCATTAGATCCGTTGGCCTTCTTTGGACCAAGTTCGTCTCTATAGTCCCTCTTCCTCCTCGCATTAGATCCGTTGTCCTTCTTTGGACGATGTTCGCCTCGTTTGTCCATCATCGTGCTTCCAATAGATCCGTTGGCCTTCTTTGGACCAAGTTCGTCTCTTTGGTCCCTCTTCGTCCTCCCATTAGTTCCGTTGGCCTTCTTTGGAGCAAGTTCGTCTTATTCGTCCATCTTCGTCCTCATATTTGATCTGTTGTCCTTCTTTGGACCAAGTTCGTCTTGTTCGTCCCTCTTCGTCCTCCCATTAGATCCGTTGGCCTTCTTTGGACCAAGTTCCTCTCGTTCGTCCTTCTTCGTCCTCGCATTAGATCCGTTGTCCTTCTTTCGACCAAGTTCATCTCGTTCGTTCCTCTTCGTCGTCCCATTAGATCCGTTGGCCATCTTTGGACCAAGTTCATCTCCTTCGTCCGTCTTCATCCTCGCGTTAGATCCGTTGTCCTTCTTTGGACCAAGTTCGTCTCGTTCGTCCCGCTTCGTCTTCCCATTAGATCCGTTGGCCTTCTTTGGACCAAGTTCGTCTCCTTCGTCCATCTTCGTCCTCCCATTAGATCCGTTGGCCTTCTTTGGACCAAGTTCGTCTCGTTCGTCCATCTTCGTCCTCGCATTAGATCCGTTGTCCTTCTTTGGACCAAGTTCGTCTCGTTCGTCCCTCTTCGTCCTCCCATTAGTTCCGTTGGCCTTCTTTGGACCAAGTTCGTCTCCTTCGTCCATCTTCGTCGTCCCATTAGATCTGTTGTCCTTCTTTGGACCAAGTTCGTCTCGTTCGTTCCTCTTCGTCGTCCCATTAGATCCGTTGGCCTTATTTGGACCAAGTTCGTCCCCTTCGTCCATCTTCGTCCTCCCATTAGATCCGTTGGCCTTCTTTGGACCAAGTTCGTCTCCTTGTCCATCTTCGTCCTCGCATTAGATCCGTTTTCCTTCTTTGGACCAAGCTCGTCTCGTTCGTCCCTCTTCGTCCTCCCATTAGTTCCGTTGACCTTCTTTGGACCAAGTTCGTCTTGCTCGTCCATCTTCGTCTTCCTATTAGATCCGTTGTCGTTCTTTGGACCAAGTTCTTCTCGTTCGTTCCTCTTCGTCGTCCCATTATATCCGTTGGCCTTCTTTGGACCAAGTTCGTCTCGCTCGTCCATCTTCGTCTTCCTATTAGATCCGTTGGCGTTCTTTGGACCAAGTTCGTCTCGTTCGTTCCTCTTCGTCGTCCCATTAGATCCGTTGGCCTTCTTTGGACCAAGTTCGTCTCGTTCGTTCTTCTTCGTTCTCCTATTAGATCTGTTGGCCTTCTTTGGACCAAGTTCGTCTCGTTCGTCCATCTTCGTCTTCCCATTAGATCCGTTGGCCTTCTTTGGACCAAGTTCGTCTCTTTAGTCCCTCTTCCTCCTCGCATTAGATCCGTTGTCCTTCTTTGGACGATGTTCGTCTCGTTTGTCCATCATCGTGCTTCCAATAGATCTGTTGGCCTTCTTTGGGCCAAGTATATCTCTTTGGTCCCTTTTGCGTCATCCCATTAGTTCCGTTGGCCTTCTTTGGAGCAAGTTCGTCTTATTCGTCCATCTTCGTCCTCGTATTAGATCTGTTGTCCTTCTTTGGACCAAGTTCGTCTCGTTCGTCCCTCTTCGTCCTCCCATTAGATCCGTTGGCCTTCTTTGGACCAGGTTCGTCTCGTTCGTCCATCTTCGTCCTCCCATTTGATCCGTTGGCCTTCTTTGGACCAAGTTCGTCTCGTTCGATCCTCTTCGTCTTCCCATTAGATCCGTTGGCCTTCTTTGGACCAAGTTCATCTCTTTAGTCCCTCTTCCTCCTCGCATTAGATCCGTTGTCCTTCTTTGGACGATGTTTGTCTCGTTTGTCCATCATCGTGCTTCCAAAAGATCCGTTGGCCTTCTTTGGACCACGTTCGTCTCTTTGGTCCCTCTTCGTCCTCCCATTAGTTCCGTTGGCCTTCTTTGGACCAAGTTCGTCTCGTTCGTCCATCTTCGTCCTCGCATTAGATCCGATGTCCTTCTTTGGACCAAGTTCGTCTCGTTCGTTCCTCTTCGTCGTCCCATTAGATCCGTTGGCCTTCTTTGGACCAAGTTCGTCTCCTTCGTCCATCTTCGTCCTCCCATTAGATCCGTTGGCCTTCTTTGGACCAAGTTCGTCTCGTTCGTCCATCTTCGTCCTCCCATTTGATCCGTTGGCCTTCTTTGGACCTTGTTCGTCTAGTTCGTCCATCTTCGTCCTCCCATTTGATCCGTTGGCCTTCTTTGGACCAAGTTCGTCTCGTTCGATCCTCTTCGTCTTCCCATTAGATCCGTTGGCCTTCTTTGGACCAAGTTCGTCTCTTTAGTCCCTCTTCCTCCTCGCATTAGATCCGTTGTCCTTCTTTGGACGATGTTCGTCTCGTTTGTCCATCATCGTGCTTCCAATAGATCCGTTGTCCTTCTTTGGACCAAGTTCGTCTCGTTCGTTCCTCTTCGTCGTCCCATTAGATCCGTTGGCCTTCTTTGGACCATGTTCATCTCCTTCGTCCGTCTTCATCCTCGCGTTAGATCCGTTGTCCTTCTTTGGACCAAGTTCGTCTCGTTCGTCCCGCTTCGTCTTCCCATTAGATCCGTTGGCCTTCTTTGGACCAAGTTCGTCGCCTTCGTCCATCTTCGTCCTCCCATTAGATCCGTTGGCCTTCTTTGGACCAAGTTCGTCTCGTTCGTCCATCTTCGTCCTCGCATTAGATCCGTTGGCCTTCTTTGGACCATGTTCGTCTCCTTCATCCATCTTCGTCGTCCCATTAGATCCGTTGTCCTTCTTTGGACCAAGTTCGTCTCGTTCGTCCCTCTTCGTCCTCCCATTAGTTTCGTTGGCCTTCTTTGGACCAAGCTCGTCTCGCTCGTCCATCTTCGTCTTCCTATTAGATCCGTTGTCGTTCTTTGGACTAAGTTCGTCTCGTTCGTTCCTCTTCGTCGTCCCATTAGATCCGTTGGCCTTCTTTGGACCAAGTTCGTCTCGTTCGTCCATCTTCGTCTTCCCATTAGATCCGATGGCCTTCTTTCGACCATGTTCGTCTCGTTCGTCCATCATCGTCTTCCCATTTGATCCAATGGCCTTCTTTGGACCAAGTTCGTCTCGTTCGATCCTCTTCGTCGTCCCATTAGATCCGTTGGCCTTCTTTGGACCAAGTTCGTCTCCTTCGTCCATCTTCGTCCTCCCATTAGATCCGTTGGCCTTCTTTGGACCAAGTTCGTCTCGTTCGTCCATCTTCGTCCTCCCATTTGATCCGTTGGCCTTCTTTGGACCTTGTTCGTCTAGTTCGTCCATCTTCGTCCTCCCATTTGATCCGTTGGCCTTCTTTGGACCAAGTTCGTCTCGTTCGATCCTCTTCGTCTTCCCATTAGATCCGTTGGCCTTCTTTGGACCAAGTTCATCTCTTTAGTCCCTCTTCCTCCTCGCATTAGATCCGTTGTCCTTCTTTGGACGATGTTTGTCTCGTTTGTCCATCATCGTGCTTCCAAAAGATCCGTTGGCCTTCTTTGGACCAAGTTCGTCTCTTTGGTCCCTCTTCGTCCTCCCATTAGTTCCGTTGGCCTTCTTTGGACCAAGTTCGTCTCGTTCGTCCATCTTCGTCCTCGCATTAGATCCGATGTCCTTCTTTGGACCAAGTTCGTCTCGTTCGTTCCTCTTCGTCGTCCCATTAGATCCGTTGGCCTTCTTTGGACCAAGTTCGTCTCCTTCGTCCATCTTCGTCCTCCCATTAGATCCGTTGGCCTTCTTTGGACCAAGTTCGTCTCGTTCGTCCATCTTCGTCCTCCCATTTGATCCGTTGGCCTTCTTTGGACCTTGTTCGTCTAGTTCGTCCATCTTCGTCCTCCCATTTGATCCGTTGGCCTTCTTTGGACCAAGTTCGTCTCGTTCGATCCTCTTCGTCTTCCCATTAGATCCGTTGGCCTTCTTTGGACCAAGTTCGTCTCTTTAGTCCCTCTTTCTCCTCGCATTAGATCCGTTGTCCTTCTTTGGACGATGTTCGTCTCGTTTGTCCATCATCGTGCTTCCAATAGATCCGTTGGCCTTCTTTGGACCAAGTTCGTCTCTTTGGTCCCTCTTCGTCCTCCCATTAGTTCCGTTGGCCTTCTGTGGACCAAGTTCGTCTCGTTCGTCCATCTTCGTCCTCGCATTAGATCCGTTGTCCTTCTTTGGACCAAGTTCGTCTCGTTCGTTCCTCTTCGTCGTCCCATTAGATCCGTTGGCCTTCTTTGGACCATGTTCATCTCCTTCGTCCGTCCTCATCCTCGCGTTAGATCCGTTGTCCTTCTTTGGACCAAGTTCGTCTCGTTCGTCCCGCTTCGTCTTCCCATTAGATCCGTTGGCCTTCTTTGGACCAAGTTCGTCGCCTTCGTCCATCTTCGTCCTCCCATTAGATCCGTTGGCCTTCTTTGGACCAAGTTCGTCTCGTTCGTCCATCTTCGTCCTCGCATTAGATCCGTTGGCCTTCTTTGGACCATGTTCGTCTCCTTCATCCATCTTCGTCGTCCCATTAGATCCGTTGTCCTTCTTTGGACCAAGTTCGTCTCGTTCGTCCCTCTTCGTCCTCCCATTAGTTCCGTTGGCCTTCTTTGGACCAAGCTCGTCTCGCTCGTCCATCTTCGTCTTCCTATTAGATCCGTTGTCGTTCTTTGGACTAAGTTCGTCTCGTTCGTTCCTCTTCGTCGTCCCATTAGATCCGTTGGCCTTCTTTGGACCAAGTTCGTCTCGTTCGTCCATCTTCGTCTTCCCATTAGATCCGATGGCCTTCTTTCGACCATGTTCGTCTCGTTCGTCCATCATCGTCTTCCCATTTGATCCAATGGCCGTCTTTGGACCATGTTCGTCTCGTTCGTCCATCTTCGTCCTCCCGTTAGATCCGTTGGCCTTCTTTGGACCAAGTTCGTCTCGTTCGTTCCTCTTCGTCTTCCCATTAGATCCGTTGGCCTTCTTTGGACCAAGTTCGTCTCTTTAGTCCCTCTTCGTCCTCGCATTAGATCCGTTGTCCTTCTTTGGACGAAGTTCGTCTCGTTCGTTCATCATCGTGCTTCCAATAGATCCGTTGGCCTTCTTTGGACCAAGTTCGTCTCTTTGGTCCCTCTTCGTCCTCCCATTAGTTCCGTTGGCCTTCTTTAGACCAAGTTCGTCTCGTTCGTCCTTCTTCGTCCTCGTATTAGATCTGTTGTCCTTTTTTGGACCAAGTTCGTCTCGTTCGTCCCTCTTCGTCCTCCCATTAGATCCGTTGGCCTTATTTGGACCAAGTTCGTCCCCTTCGTCCATCTTCGTCCTCCCATTAGATCCGTTGGCCTTCTTTGGACCAAGTTCGTCTCCTTGTCCATCTTCGTCCTCGCATTAGATCCGTTTTCCTTCTTTGGACCAAGCTCGTCTCGTTCGTCCCTCTTCGTCCTCCCATTAGTTCCGTTGACCTTCTTTGGACCAAGTTCGTCTTGCTCGTCCATCTTCGTCTTCCTATTAGATCCGTTGTCGTTCTTTGGACCAAGTTCTTCTCGTTCGTTCCTCTTCGTCGTCCCATTATATCCGTTGGCCTTCTTTGGACCAAGTTCGTCTCGCTCGTCCATCTTCGTCTTCCTATTAGATCCGTTGGCGTTCTTTGGACCAAGTTCGTCTCGTTCGTTCCTCTTCGTCGTCCCATTAGATCCGTTGGCCTTCTTTGGACCAAGTTCGTCTCGTTCGTTCTTCTTCGTTCTCCTATTAGATCTGTTGGCCTTCTTTGGACCAAGTTCGTCTCGTTCGTCCATCTTCGTCTTCCCATTAGATCCGTTGGCCTTCTTTGGACCAAGTTCGTCTCTTTAGTCCCTCTTCCTCCTCGCATTAGATCCGTTGTCCTTCTTTGGACGATGTTCGTCTCGTTTGTCCATCATCGTGCTTCCAATAGATCTGTTGGCCTTCTTTGGGCCAAGTATATCTCTTTGGTCCCTTTTACGTCATCCCATTAGTTCCGTTGGCCTTCTTTGGAGCAAGTTCGTCTTATTCGTCCATCTTCGTCCTCGTATTAGATCTGTTGTCCTTCTTTGGACCAAGTTCGTCTCGTTCGTCCCTCTTCGTCCTCCCATTAGATCCGTTGGCCTTCTTTGGACCAGGTTCGTCTCGTTCGTCCATCTTCGTCCTCCCATTTGATCCGTTGGCCTTCTTTGGACCAAGTTCGTCTCGTTCGATCCTCTTCGTCTTCCCATTAGATCCGTTGGCCTTCTTTGGACCAAGTTCATCTCTTTAGTCCCTCTTCCTCCTCGCATTAGATCCGTTGTCCTTCTTTGGACGATGTTTGTCTCGTTTGTCCATCATCGTGCTTCCAAAAGATCCGTTGGCCTTCTTTGGACCAAGTTCGTCTCTTTGGTCCGTCTTCGTCCTCCCATTAGTTCCGTTGGCCTTCTTTGGACCAAGTTCGTCTCGTTCGTCCATCTTCGTCCTCGCATTAGATCCGATGTCCTTCTTTGGACCAAGTTCGTCTCGTTCGTTCCTCTTCGTCGTCCCATTAGATCCGTTGGCCTTCTTTGGACCAAGTTCGTCTCCTTCGTCCATCTTCGTCCTCCCATTAGATCCGTTGGCCTTCTTTGGACCAAGTTCGTCTCGTTCGTCCATCTTCGTCCTCCCATTTGATCCGTTGGCCTTCTTTGGACCTTGTTCGTCTAGTTCGTCCATCTTCGTCCTCCCATTTGATCCGTTGGCCTTCTTTGGACCAAGTTCGTCTCGTTCGATCCTCTTCGTCTTCCCATTAGATCCGTTGGCCTTCTTTGGACCAAGTTCGTCTCTTTAGTCCCTCTTCCTCCTCGCATTAGATCCGTTGTCCTTCTTTGGACGATGTTCGTCTCGTTTGTCCATCATCGTGCTTCCAATAGATCCGTTGGCCTTCTTTGGACCAAGTTCGTCTCTTTGGTCCCTCTTCGTCCTCCCATTAGTTCCGTTGGCCTTCTTTGGACCAAGTTCGTCTCGTTCGTCCATCTTCGTCCTCGCATTAGATCCGTTGTCCTTCTTTGGACCAAGTTCGTCTCGTTCGTTCCTCTTCGTCGTCCCATTAGATCCGTTGGCCTTCTTTGGACCATGTTCATCTCCTTCGTCCGTCTTCATCCTCGCGTTAGATCCGTTGTCCTTCTTTGGACCAAGTTCGTCTCGTTCGTCCCGCTTCGTCTTCCCATTAGATCCGTTGGCCTTCTTTGGACCAAGTTCGTCGCCTTCGTCCATCTTCGTCCTCCCATTAGATCCGTTGGCCTTCTTTGGACCAAGTTCGTCTCGTTCGTCCATCTTCGTCCTCGCATTAGATCCGTTGGCCTTCTTTGGACCATGTTCGTCTCCTTCATCCATCTTCGTCGTCCCATTAGATCCGTTGTCCTTCTTTGGACCAAGTTCGTCTCGTTCGTCCCTCTTCGTCCTCCCATTAGTTCCGTTGGCCTTCTTTGGACCAAGCTCGTCTCGCTCGTCCCTCTTCGTCTTCCTATTAGATCCGTTGTCGTTCTTTGGACTAAGTTCGTCTCGTTCGTTCCTCTTCGTCGTCCCATTAGATCCGTTGGCCTTCTTTGGACCAAGTTCGTCCCGTTCGTCCATCTTCGTCTTCCCATTAGATCCGATGGCCTTCTTTCGACCATGTTCGTCTCGTTCGTCCATCATCGTCTTCCCATTTGATCCAATGGCCTTCTTTGGACCATGTTCGTCTCGTTCGTCCATCTTCGTCCTCCCGTTAGATCCGTTGGCCTTCTTTGGACCAAGTTCGTCTCGTTCGTTCCTCTTCGTCTTCCCATTAGATCCGTTGGCCTTCTTTGGACCAAGTTCGTCTCTTTAGTCCCTCTTCGTCCTCGCATTAGATCCGTTGTCCTTCTTTGGACGAAGTTCGTCTCGTTCGTTCATCATCGTGCTTCCAATAGATCCGTTGGCCTTCTTTGGACCAAGTTCGTCTCTTTGGTCCCTCTTCGTCCTCCCATTAGTTCCGTTGGCCTTCTTTAGACCAAGTTCGTCTCGTTCGTCCTTCTTCGTCCTCGTATTAGATCTGTTGTCCTTTTTTGGACCAAGTTCGTCTCGTTCGTCCCTCTTCGTCCTCCCATTAGATCCGTTGGCCTTATTTGGACCAAGTTCGTCCCCTTCGTCCATCTTCGTCCTCCCATTAGATCCGTTGGCCTTCTTTGGACCAAGTTCGTCTCCTTGTCCATCTTCGTCCTCGCATTAGATCCGTTTTCCTTCTTTGGACCAAGCTCGTCTCGTTTGTCCCTCTTCGTCCTCCCATTAGTTCCGTTGACCTTCTTTGGACCAAGTTCGTCTTGCTCGTCCATCTTCGTCTTCCTATTAGATCCGTTGTCGTTCTTTGGACCAAGTTCTTCTCGTTCGTTCCTCTTCGTCGTCCCATTATATCCGTTGGCCTTCTTTGGACCAAGTTCGTCTCGCTCGTCCATCTTCGTCTTCCTATTAGATCCGTTGGCGTTCTTTGGACCAAGTTCGTCTCGTTCGTTCCTCTTCGTCGTCCCATTAGATCCGTTGGCCTTCTTTGGACCAAGTTCGTCTCGTTCGTTCTTCTTCGTTCTCCTATTAGATCTGTTGGCCTTCTTTGGACCAAGTTCGTCTCGTTCGTCCATCTTCGTCTTCCCATTAGATCCGTTGGCCTTCTTTGGACCAAGTTCGTCTCTTTAGTCCCTCTTCCTCCTCGCATTAGATCCGTTGTCCTTCTTTGGACGATGTTCGTCTCGTTTGTCCATCATCGTGCTTCCAATAGATCTGTTGGCCTTCTTTGGGCCAAGTATATCTCTTTGGTCCCTTTTGCGTCATCCCATTAGTTCCGTTGGCCTTCTTTGGAGCAAGTTCGTCTTATTCGTCCATCTTCGTCCTCGTATTAGATCTGTTGTCCTTCTTTGGACCAAGTTCGTCTCGTTCGTCCCTCTTCGTCCTCCCATTAGATCCGTTGGCCTTCTTTGGACCAGGTTCGTCTCGTTCGTCCATCTTCGTCCTCCCATTTGATCCGTTGGCCTTCTTTGGACCAAGTTCGTCTCGTTCGATCCTCTTCGTCTTCCCATTAGATCCGTTGGCCTTCTTTGGACCAAGTTCATCTCTTTAGTCCCTCTTCCTCCTCGCATTAGATCCGTTGTCCTTCTTTGGACGATGTTTGTCTCGTTTGTCCATCATCGTGCTTCCAAAAGATCCGTTGGCCTTCTTTGGACCAAGTTCGTCTCTTTGGTCCCTCTTCGTCCTCCCATTAGTTCCGTTGGCCTTCTTTGGACCAAGTTCTTCTCGTTCGTCCATCTTCGTCCTCGCATTAGATCCGATGTCCTTCTTTGGACCAAGTTCGTCTCGTTCGTTCCTCTTCGTCGTCCCATTAGATCCGTTGGCCTTCTTTGGACCAAGTTCGTCTCCTTCGTCCATCTTCGTCCTCCCATTAGATCCGTTGGCCTTCTTTGGACCAAGTTCGTCTCGTTCGTCCATCTTCGTCCTCCCATTTGATCCGTTGGCCTTCTTTGGACCTTGTTCGTCTAGTTCGTCCATCTTCGTCCTCCCATTTGATCCGTTGGCCTTCTTTGGACCAAGTTCGTCTCGTTCGATCCTCTTCGTCTTCCCATTAGATCCGTTGGCCTTCTTTGGACCAAGTTCGTCTCTTTAGTCCCTCTTCCTCCTCGCATTAGATCCGTTGTCCTTCTTTGGACGATGTTCGTCTCGTTGGTCCATCATCGTCTTCCCATTTGATCCAATGGCCTTCTTTGGACCAAGTTCGTCTCGTTCGTTCCTCTTCGTCGTCCCATTAGATCCGTTGGCCTTCTTTGGACCAAGTTCGTCTCCTTCGTCCATCTTCGTCCTCCCATTAGATCCGTTGGCCTTCTTTGGACCAAGTTCGTCTCGTTCGTCCATCTTCGTCCTCCCATTTGATCCGTTGGCCTTCTTTGGACCTTGTTCGTCTAGTTCGTCCATCTTCGTCCTCCCATTTGATCCGTTGGCCTTCTTTGGACCAAGTTCGTCTCGTTCGTTCCTCTTCGTCGTCCCATTAGATCCGTTGGCCTTCTTTGGACCAAGTTCGTCTCGTTCGTCCATCTTCGTCTTCCCATTAGATCCGATGGCCTTCTTTCGACCATGTTCGTCTCGTTCGTCCATCATCGTCTTCCCATTTGATCCAATGGCCTTCTTTGGACCAAGTTCGTCTCGTTCGATCCTCTTCGTCTTCCCATTAGATCCGTTGGCCTTCTTTGGACCAAGTTCATCTCTTTAGTCCCTCTTCCTCCTCGCATTAGATCCGTTGTCCTTCTTTGGACGATGTTTGTCTCGTTTGTCCATCATCGTGCTTCCAAAAGATCCGTTGGCCTTCTTTGGACCAAGTTCGTCTCTTTGGTCCCTCTTCGTCCTCCCATTAGTTCCGTTGGCCTTCTTTGGACCAAGTTCGTCTCGTTCGTCCATCTTCGTCCTCGCATTAGATCCGATGTCCTTCTTTGGACCAAGTTCGTCTCGTTCGTTCCTCTTCGTCGTCCCATTAGATCCGTTGGCCTTCTTTGGACCAAGTTCGTCTCCTTCGTCCATCTTCGTCCTCCCATTAGATCCGTTGGCCTTCTTTGGACCAAGTTCGTCTCTTTGGTCCCTCTTCGTCCTCCCATTAGTTCCGTTGGCCTTCTTTGGACCAAGTTCGTCTCGTTCGTCCATCTTCGTCCTCGCATTAGATCCGTTGTCCTTCTTTGGACCAAGTTCGTCTCGTTCGTTCCTCTTCGTCGTCCCATTAGATCCGTTGGCCTTCTTTGGACCATGTTCATCTCCTTCGTCCGTCTTCATCCTCGCGTTAGATCCGTTGTCCTTCTTTGGACCAAGTTCGTCTCGTTCGTCCCGCTTCGTCTTCCCATTAGATCCGTTGGCCTTCTTTGGACCAAGTTCGTCGCCTTCGTCCATCTTCGTCCTCCCATTAGATCCGTTGGCCTTCTTTGGACCAAGTTCGTCTCGTTCGTCCATCTTCGTCCTCGCATTAGATCCGTTGGCCTTCTTTGGACCATGTTCGTCTCCTTCATCCATCTTCGTCGTCCCATTAGATCCGTTGTCCTTCTTTGGACCAAGTTCGTCTCGTTCGTCCCTCTTCGTCCTCCCATTAGTTCCGTTGGCCTTCTTTGGACCAAGCTCGTCTCGCTCGTCCCTCTTCGTCTTCCTATTAGATCCGTTGTCGTTCTTTGGACTAAGTTCGTCTCGTTCGTTCCTCTTCGTCGTCCCATTAGATCCGTTGGCCTTCTTTGGACCAAGTTCGTCCCGTTCGTCCATCTTCGTCTTCCCATTAGATCCGATGGCCTTCTTTCGACCATGTTCGTCTCGTTCGTCCATCATCGTCTTCCCATTTGATCCAATGGCCTTCTTTGGACCATGTTCGTCTCGTTCGTCCATCTTCGTCCTCCCGTTAGATCCGTTGGCCTTCTTTGGACCAAGTTCGTCTCGTTCGTTCCTCTTCGTCTTCCCATTAGATCCGTTGGCCTTCTTTGGACCAAGTTCGTCTCTTTAGTCCCTCTTCGTCCTCGCATTAGATCCGTTGTCCTTCTTTGGACGAAGTTCGTCTCGTTCGTTCATCATCGTGCTTCCAATAGATCCGTTGGCCTTCTTTGGACCAAGTTCGTCTCTTTGGTCCCTCTTCGTCCTCCCATTAGTTCCGTTGGCCTTCTTTAGACCAAGTTCGTCTCGTTCGTCCTTCTTCGTCCTCGTATTAGATCTGTTGTCCTTTTTTGGACCAAGTTCGTCTCGTTCGTCCCTCTTCGTCCTCCCATTAGATCCGTTGGCCTTATTTGGACCAAGTTCGTCCCCTTCGTCCATCTTCGTCCTCCCATTAGATCCGTTGGCCTTCTTTGGACCAAGTTCGTCTCCTTGTCCATCTTCGTCCTCGCATTAGATCCGTTTTCCTTCTTTGGACCAAGCTCGTCTCGTTTGTCCCTCTTCGTCCTCCCATTAGTTCCGTTGACCTTCTTTGGACCAAGTTCGTCTTGCTCGTCCATCTTCGTCTTCCTATTAGATCCGTTGTCGTTCTTTGGACCAAGTTCTTCTCGTTCGTTCCTCTTCGTCGTCCCATTATATCCGTTGGCCTTCTTTGGACCAAGTTCGTCTCGCTCGTCCATCTTCGTCTTCCTATTAGATCCGTTGGCGTTCTTTGGACCAAGTTCGTCTCGTTCGTTCTTCTTCGTTCTCCTATTAGATCTGTTGGCCTTCTTTGGACCAAGTTCGTCTCGTTCGTCCATCTTCGTCTTCCCATTTGATCCGTTGGCCTTCTTTGGACCAAGTTCGTCTCTTTAGTCCCTCTTCCTCCACGCATTAGATCCGTTGTCCTTCTTTGGACGATGTTCGTCTCGTTTGTCCATCATCGTGCTTCCAATAGATCTGTTGGCCTTCTTTGGGCCAAGTATATCTCTTTGGTCCCTTTTGCGTCATCCCATTAGTTCCGTTGGCCTTCTTTGGAGCAAGTTCGTCTTATTCGTCCATCTTCGTCCTCGTATTAGATCTGTTGTCCTTCTTTGGACCAAGTTCGTCTCGTTCGTCCCTCTTCGTCCTCCCATTAGATCCGTTGGCCTTCTTTGGACCAGGTTCGTCTCGTTCGTCCATCTTCGTCCTCCCATTTGATCCGTTGGCCTTCTTTGGACCAAGTTCGTCTCGTTCGATCCTCTTCGTCTTCCCATTAGATCCGTTGGCCTTCTTTGGACCAAGTTCATCTCTTTAGTCCCTCTTCCTCCTCGCATTAGATCCGTTGTCCTTCTTTGGACGATGTTTGTCTCGTTTGTCCATCATCGTGCTTCCAAAAGATCCGTTGGCCTTCTTTGGACCAAGTTCGTCTCTTTGGTCCCTCTTCGTCCTCCCATTAGTTCCGTTGGCCTTCTTTGGACCAAGTTCTTCTCGTTCGTCCATCTTCGTCCTCGCATTAGATCCGATGTCCTTCTTTGGACCAAGTTCGTCTCGTTCGTTCCTCTTCGTCGTCCCATTAGATCCGTTGGCCTTCTTTGGACCAAGTTCATCTCCTTCGTCCATCTTCGTCCTCCCATTAGATCCGTTGGCCTTCTTTGGACCAAGTTCGTCTCGTTCGTCCATCTTCGTCCTCCCATTTGATCCGTTGGCCTTCTTTGGACCTTGTTCGTCTAGTTCGTCCATCTTCGTCCTCCCATTTGATCCGTTGGCCTTCTTTGGACCAAGTTCGTCTCGTTCGATCCTCTTCGTCTTCCCATTAGATCCGTTGGCCTTCTTTGGACCAAGTTCGTCTCTTTGGTCCCTCTTCGTCCTCCCATTAGTTCCGTTGGCCTTCTTTGGACCAAGTTCTTCTCGTTCGTCCATCTTCGTCCTCGCATTAGATCCGATGTCCTTCTTTGGACCAAGTTCGTCTCGTTCGTTCCTCTTCGTCGTCCCATTAGATCCGTTGGCCTTCTTTGGACCAAGTTCATCTCCTTCGTCCATCTTCGTCCTCCCATTAGATCCGTTGGCCTTCTTTGGACCAAGTTCGTCTCGTTCGTCCATCTTCGTCCTCCCATTTGATCCGTTGGCCTTCTTTGGACCAAGTTCGTCTCGTTCGTCCATCTTCGTCCTCGCATTAGATCCGTTGTCCTTCTTTGGACCAAGTTCGTCTCGTTCGTCCGTCTTCGTCTTCCCATTAGATCCGTTGGCCTTCTTTGGACCAATTTCGTCTCCTTCGTCCATCTTCGTCGTCCCATTAGATCCGTTGGCCTTCTTTGGACCAAGTTCGTCTCGTTCGTCCATCTTAGTCCTCCCATTAGATCCGTTGTCCTTCTTTGGACGATGTTCGTCTCGTTGGTCCATCATCGTCTTCCCATTTGATCCAATGGCCTTCTTTGGACCAAGTTCGTCTCGTTCGTTCCTCTTCGTCGTCCCATTAGATCCGTTGGCCTTCTTTGGACCAAGTTCGTCTCCTTCGTCCATCTTCGTCCTCCCATTAGATCCGTTGGCCTTCTTTGGACCAAGTTCGTCTCGTTCGTCCATCTTCGTCCTCCCATTTGATCCGTTGGCCTTCTTTGGACCTTGTTCGTCTAGTTCGTCCATCTTCGTCCTCCCATTTGATCCGTTGGCCTTCTTTGGACCAAGTTCGTCTCGTTCGTTCCTCTTCGTCGTCCCATTAGATCCGTTGGCCTTCTTTGGACCAAGTTCGTCTCGTTCGTCCATCTTCGTCTTCCCATTAGATCCGATGGCCTTCTTTCGACCATGTTCGTCTCGTTCGTCCATCATCGTCTTCCCATTTGATCCAATGGCCTTCTTTGGACCAAGTTCGTCTCGTTCGATCCTCTTCGTCTTCCCATTAGATCCGTTGGCCTTCTTTGGACCAAGTTCATCTCTTTAGTCCCTCTTCCTCCTCGCATTAGATCCGTTGTCCTTCTTTGGACGATGTTTGTCTCGTTTGTCCATCATCGTGCTTCCAAAAGATCCGTTGGCCTTCTTTGGACCAAGTTCGTCTCTTTGGTCCCTCTTCGTCCTCCCATTAGTTCCGTTGGCCTTCTTTGGACCAAGTTCGTCTCGTTCGTCCATCTTCGTCCTCGCATTAGATCCGATGTCCTTCTTTGGACCAAGTTCGTCTCGTTCGTTCCTCTTCGTCGTCCCATTAGATCTGTTGGCCTTCTTTGGACCAAGTTCGTCTCCTTCGTCCATCTTCGTCCTCCCATTAGATCCGTTGGCCTTCTTTGGACCAAGTTCGTCTCTTTGGTCCCTCTTCGTCCTCCCATTAGTTCCGTTGGCCTTCTTTGGACCAAGTTCGTCTCGTTCGTCCATCTTCGTCCTCGCATTAGATCCGATGTCCTTCTTTGGACCAAGTTCGTCTCGTTCGTTCCTCTTCGTCGTCCCATTAGATCCGTTGGCCTTCTTTGGACCAAGTTCGTCTCCTTCGTCCATCTTCGTCCTCCCATTAGATCCGTTGGCCTTCTTTGGACCAAGTTCGTCTCGTTCGTCCATCTTCGTCCTCCCATTTGATCCGTTGGCCTACTTTGGACCTTGTTCGTCTAGTTCGTCCATCTTCGTCCTCCCATTTGATCCGTTGGCCTTCTTTGGACCAAGTTCGTCTCGTTCGATCCTCTTCGTCTTCCCATTAGATCCGTTGGCCTTCTTTGGACCAAGTTCGTCTCTTTAGTCCCTCTTTCTCCTCGCATTAGATCCGTTGTCCTTCTTTGGACGATGTTCGTCTCGTTTGTCCATCATCGTGCTTCCAATAGATCCGTTGGCCTTCTTTGGACCAAGTTCGTCTCTTTGGTCCCTCTTCGTCCTCCCATTAGTTCCGTTGGCCTTCTTTGGACCAAGTTCGTCTCGTTCGTCCATCTTCGTCCTCGCATTAGATCCGTTGTCCTTCTTTGGACCAAGTTCGTCTCGTTCGTTCCTCTTCGTCGTCCCATTAGATCCGTTGGCCTTCTTTGGACCATGTTCATCTCCTTCGTCCGTCCTCATCCTCGCGTTAGATCCGTTGTCCTTCTTTGGACCAAGTTCGTCTCGTTCGTCCCGCTTCGTCTTCCCATTAGATCCGTTGGCCTTCTTTGGACCAAGTTCGTCGCCTTCGTCCATCTTCGTCCTCCCATTAGATCCGTTGGCCTTCTTTGGACCAAGTTCGTCTCGTTCGTCCATCTTCGTCCTCGCATTAGATCCGTTGGCCTTCTTTGGACCATGTTCGTCTCCTTCATCCATCTTCGTCGTCCCATTAGATCCGTTGTCCTTCTTTGGACCAAGTTCGTCTCGTTCGTCCCTCTTCGTCCTCCCATTAGTTCCGTTGGCCTTCTTTGGACCAAGCTCGTCTCGCTCGTCCCTCTTCGTCTTCCTATTAGATCCGTTGTCGTTCTTTGGACTAAGTTCGTCTCGTTCGTTCCTCTTCGTCGTCCCATTAGATCCGTTGGCCTTCTTTGGACCAAGTTCGTCCCGTTCGTCCATCTTCGTCTTCCCATTAGATCCGATGGCCTTCTTTCGACCATGTTCGTCTCGTTCGTCCATCATCGTCTTCCCATTTGATCCAATGGCCTTCTTTGGACCATGTTCGTCTCGTTCGTCAATCTTCGTCCTCCCGTTAGATCCGTTGGCCTTCTTTGGACCAAGTTCGTCTCGTTCGTTCCTCTTCGTCTTCCCATTAGATCCGTTGGCCTTCTTTGGACCAAGTTCGTCTCTTTAGTCCCTCTTCGTCCTCGCATTAGATCCGTTGTCCTTCTTTGGACGAAGTTCGTCTCGTTCGTTCATCATCGTGCTTCCAATAGATCCGTTGGCCTTCTTTGGACCAAGTTCGTCTCTTTGGTCCCTCTTCGTCCTCCCATTAGTTCCGTTGGCCTTCTTTAGACCAAGTTCGTCTCGTTCGTCCTTCTTCGTCCTCGTATTAGATCTGTTGTCCTTTTTTGGACCAAGTTCGTCTCGTTCGTCCCTCTTCGTCCTCCCATTAGATCCGTTGGCCTTATTTGGACCAAGTTCGTCCCCTTCGTCCATCTTCGTCCTCCCATTAGATCCGTTGGCCTTCTTTGGACCAAGTTCGTCTCCTTGTCCATCTTCGTCCTCGCATTAGATCCGTTTTCCTTCTTTGGACCAAGCTCGTCTCGTTTGTCCCTCTTCGTCCTCCCATTAGTTCCGTTGACCTTCTTTGGACCAAGTTCGTCTTGCTCGTCCATCTTCGTCTTCCTATTAGATCCGTTGTCGTTCTTTGGACCAAGTTCTTCTCGTTCGTTCCTCTTCGTCGTCCCATTATATCCGTTGGCCTTCTTTGGACCAAGTTCGTCTCGCTCGTCCATCTTCGTCTTCCTATTAGATCCGTTGGCGTTCTTTGGACCAAGTTCGTCTCGTTCGTTCCTCTTCGTCGTCCCATTAGATCCGTTGGCCTTCTTTGGACCAAGTTCGTCTCGTTCGTTCTTCTTCGTTCTCCTATTAGATCTGTTGGCCTTCTTTGGACCAAGTTCGTCTCGTTCGTCCATCTTCGTCTTCCCATTAGATCCGTTGGCCTTCTTTGGACCAAGTTCGTCTCTTTAGTCCCTCTTCCTCCTCGCATTAGATCTGTTGTCCTTCTTTGGACGATGTTCGTCTCGTTTGTCCATCATCGTGCTTCCAATAGATCTGTTGGCCTTCTTTGGGCCAAGTATATCTCTTTGGTCCCTTTTGCGTCATCCCATTAGTTCCGTTGGCCTTCTTTGGAGCAAGTTCGTCTTATTCGTCCATCTTCGTCCTCGTATTAGATCTGTTGTCCTTCTTTGGACCAAGTTCGTCTCGTTCGTCCCTCTTCGTCCTCCCATTAGATCCGTTGGCCTTCTTTGGACCAGGTTCGTCTCGTTCGTCCATCTTCGTCCTCCCATTTGATCCGTTGGCCTTCTTTGGACCAAGTTCGTCTCGTTCGATCCTCTTCGTCTTCCCATTAGATCCGTTGGCCTTCTTTGGACCAAGTTCATCTCTTTAGTCCCTCTTCCTCCTCGCATTAGATCCGTTGTCCTTCTTTGGACGATGTTTGTCTCGTTTGTCCATCATCGTGCTTCCAAAAGATCCGTTGGCCTTCTTTGGACCAAGTTCGTCTCTTTGGTCCCTCTTCGTCCTCCCATTAGTTCCGTTGGCCTTCTTTGGACCAAGTTCGTCTCGTTCGTCCATCTTCGTCCTCGCATTAGATCCGATGTCCTTCTTTGGACCAAGTTCGTCTCGTTCGTTCCTCTTCGTCGTCCCATTAGATCCGTTGGCCTTCTTTGGACCAAGTTCGTCTCCTTCGTCCATCTTCGTCCTCCCATTAGATCCGTTGGCCTTCTTTGGACCAAGTTCGTCTCGTTCGTCCATCTTCGTCCTCCCATTTGATCCGTTGGCCTTCTTTGGACCTTGTTCGTCTAGTTCGTCCATCTTCGTCCTCCCATTTGATCCGTTTGCCTTCTTTGGACCAAGTTCGTCTCGTTCGATCCTCTTCGTCTTCCCATTAGATCCGTTGGCCTTCTTTGGACCAAGTTCGTCTCTTTAGTCCCTCTTCCTCCTCGCATTAGATCCGTTGTCCTTCTTTGGACGATGTTCGTCTCGTTGGTCCATCATCGTCTTCCCATTTGATCCAATGGCCTTCTTTGGACCAAGTTCGTCTCGTTCGTTCCTCTTCGTCGTCCCATTAGATCCGTTGGCCTTCTTTGGACCAAGTTCGTCTCCTTCGTCCATCTTCGTCCTCCTATTAGATCCGTTGGCCTTCTTTGGACCAAGTTCGTCTCGTTCGTCCATCTTCGTCCTCCCATTTGATCCGTTGGCCTTCTTTGGACCTTGTTCGTCTAGTTCGTCCATCTTCGTCCTCCCATTTGATCCGTTGGCCTTCTTTGGACCAAGTTCGTCTCGTTCGTTCCTCTTCGTCGTCCCATTTGATCCGTTGGCCTTCTTTGGACCAAGTTCGTCTCGTTCGTCCATCTTCGTCTTCCCATTAGATCCGATGGCCTTCTTTCGACCATGTTCGTCTCGTTCGTCCATCATCGTCTTCCCATTTGATCCAATGGCCTTCTTTGGACCAAGTTCGTCTCGTTCGATCCTCTTCGTCTTCCCATTAGATCCGTTGGCCTTCTTTGGACCAAGTTCATCTCTTTAGTCCCTCTTCCTCCTCGCATTAGATCCGTTGTCCTTCTTTGGACGATGTTTGTCTCGTTTGTCCATCATCGTGCTTCCAAAAGATCCGTTGGCCTTCTTTGGACCAAGTTCGTCTCTTTGGTCCCTCTTCGTCCTCCCATTAGTTCCGTTGGCCTTCTTTGGACCAAGTTCGTCTCGTTCGTCCATCTTCGTCCTCGCATTAGATCCGATGTCCTTCTTTGGACCAAGTTCGTCTCGTTCGTTCCTCTTCGTCGTCCCATTAGATCCGTTGGCCTTCTTTGGACCAAGTTCGTCTCCTTCGTCCATCTTCGTCCTCCCATTAGATCCGTTGGCCTTCTTTGGACCAAGTTCGTCTCTTTGGTCCCTCTTCGTCCTCCCATTAGTTCCGTTGGCCTTCTTTGGACCAAGTTCGTCTCGTTCGTCCATCTTCGTCCTCGCATTAGATCCGTTGTCCTTCTTTGGACCAAGTTCGTCTCGTTCGTTCCTCTTCGTCGTCCCATTAGATCCGTTGGCCTTCTTTGGACCATGTTCATCTCCTTCGTCCGTCTTCATCCTCGCGTTAGATCCGTTGTCCTTCTTTGGACCAAGTTCGTCTCGTTCGTCCCGCTTCGTCTTCCCATTAGATCCGTTGGCCTTCTTTGGACCAAGTTCGTCGCCTTCGTCCATCTTCGTCCTCCCATTAGATCCGTTGGCCTTCTTTGGACCAAGTTCGTCTCGTTCGTCCATCTTCGTCCTCGCATTAGATCCGTTGGCCTTCTTTGGACCATGTTCGTCTCCTTCATCCATCTTCGTCGTCCCATTAGATCCGTTGTCCTTCTTTGGACCAAGTTCGTCTCGTTCGTCCCTCTTCGTCCTCCCATTAGTTTCGTTGGCCTTCTTTGGACCAAGCTCGTCTCGCTCGTCCATCTTCGTCTTCCTATTAGATCCGTTGTCGTTCTTTGGACTAAGTTCGTCTCGTTCGTTCCTCTTCGTCGTCCCATTAGATCCGTTGGCCTTCTTTGGACCAAGTTCGTCTCGTTCGTCCATCTTCGTCTTCCCATTAGATCCGATGGCCTTCTTTCGACCATGTTCGTCTCGTTCGTCCATCATCGTCTTCCCATTTGATCCAATGGCCTTCTTTGGACCAAGTTCGTCTCGTTCGATCCTCTTCGTCTTCCCATTAGATCCGTTGGCCTTCTTTGGACCAAGTTCATCTCTTTAGTCCCTCTTCCTCCTCGCATTAGATCCGTTGTCCTTCTTTGGACGATGTTTGTCTCGTTTGTCCATCATCGTGCTTCCAAAAGATCCGTTGGCCTTCTTTGGACCAATTTCGTCTCTTTGGTCCCTCTTCGTCCTCCCATTAGTTCCGTTGGCCTTCTTTGGACCAAGTTCGTCTCGTTCGTCCATCTTCGTCCTCGCATTAGATCCGATGTCCTTCTTTGGACCAAGTTCGTCTCGTTCGTTCCTCTTCGTCGTCCCATTAGATCCGTTGGCCTTCTTTGGACCAAGTTCGTCTCCTTCGTCCATCTTCGTCCTCCCATTAGATCCGTTGGCCTTCTTTGGACCAAGTTCGTCTCGTTCGTCCATCTTCGTCCTCCCATTTGATCCGTTGGCCTTCTTTGGACCTTGTTCGTCTAGTTCGTCCATCTTCGTCCTCCCATTTGATCCGTTGGCCTTCTTTGGACCAAGTTCGTCTCGTTCGATCCTCTTCGTCTTCCCATTAGATCCGTTGGCCTTCTTTGGACCAAGTTCGTCTCTTTAGTCCCTCTTTCTCCTCGCATTAGATCCGTTGTCCTTCTTTGGACGATGTTCGTCTCGTTTGTCCATCATCGTGCTTCCAATAGATCCGTTGGCCTTCTTTGGACCAAGTTCGTCTCTTTGGTCCCTCTTCGTCCTCCCATTAGTTCCGTTGGCCTTCTTTGGACCAAGTTCGTCTCGTTCGTCCATCTTCGTCCTCGCATTAGATCCGTTGTCCTTCTTTGGACCAAGTTCGTCTCGTTCGTTCCTCTTCGTCGTCCCATTAGATCCGTTGGCCTTCTTTGGACCATGTTCATCTCCTTCGTCCGTCCTCATCCTCGCGTTAGATCCGTTGTCCTTCTTTGGACCAAGTTCGTCTCGTTCGTCCCGCTTCGTCTTCCCATTAGATCCGTTGGCCTTCTTTGGACCAAGTTCGTCGCCTTCGTCCATCTTCGTCCTCCCATTAGATCCGTTGGCCTTCTTTGGACCAAGTTCGTCTCGTTCGTCCATCTTCGTCCTCGCATTAGATCCGTTGGCCTTCTTTGGACCATGTTCGTCTCCTTCATCCATCTTCGTCGTCCCATTAGATCCGTTGTCCTTCTTTGGACCAAGTTCGTCTCGTTCGTCCCTCTTCGTCCTCCCATTAGTTCCGTTGGCCTTCTTTGGACCAAGCTCGTCTCGCTCGTCGATCTTCGTCTTCCTATTAGATCCGTTGTCGTTCTTTGGACTAAGTTCGTCTCGTTCGTTCCTCTTCGTCGTCCCATTAGATCCGTTGGCCTTCTTTGGACCAAGTTCGTCTCGTTCGTCCATCTTCGTCTTCCCATTAGATCCGATGGCCTTCTTTCGACCATGTTCGTCTCGTTCGTCCATCATCGTCTTCCCATTTGATCCAATGGCCTTCTTTGGACCATGTTCGTCTCGTTCGTCCATCTTCGTCCTCCCGTTAGATCCGTTGGCCTTCTTTGGACCAAGTTCGTCTCGTTCGTTCCTCTTCGTCTTCCCATTAGATCCGTTGGCCTTCTTTGGACCAAGTTCGTCTCTTTAGTCCCTCTTCGTCCTCGCATTAGATCCGTTGTCCTTCTTTGGACGAAGTTCGTCTCGTTCGTTCATCATCGTGCTTCCAATAGATCCGTTGCCCTTCTTTGGACCAAGTTCGTCTCTTTGGTCCCTCTTCGTCCTCCCATTAGTTCCGTTGGCCTTCTTTAGACCAAGTTCGTCTCGTTCGTCCTTCTTCGTCCTCGTATTAGATCTGTTGTCCTTTTTTGGACCAAGTTCGTCTCGTTCGTCCCTCTTCGTCCTCCCATTAGATCCGTTGGCATTCTTTGGACCAAGTTCGTCTCGTTCGTTCATCTTCTTCTCCCATTTGATCAGTTGGCCTTCTTTGGACCAAGTTCGTCTCCTTCGTCCGTCTTCGTCTTCCCATTAGATCCGTTGGCCTTCTTTGGACCAAGTTCGTCTCGTTCGTCCATCATCGTGCTTCCATTAGGTCCGTTGGCCTTCTTTGGACCAAGTTCGTCTCGTTCGTCCATCTTCGTCCTCCCATTTGATCCGTTGGCCTTCTTTGGACCTTGTTCGTCTAGTTCGTCCATCTTCGTCCTCCCATTTGATCCGTTGGCCTTCTTTGGACCAAGTTCGTCTCGTTCGATCCTCTTCGTCTTCCCATTAGATCCGTTGGCCTTCTTTGGACCAAGTTCGTCTCTTTAGTCCCTCTTTCTCCTCGCATTAGATCCGTTGTCCTTCTTTGGACGATGTTCGTCTCGTTTGTCCATCATCGTGCTTCCAATAGATCCGTTGGCCTTCTTTGGACCAAGTTCGTCTCTTTGGTCCCTCTTCGTCCTCCCATTAGTTCCGTTGGCCTTCTTTGGACCAAGTTCGTCTCGTTCGTCCATCTTCGTCCTCGCATTAGATCCGTTGTCCTTCTTTGGACCAAGTTCGTCTCGTTCGTTCCTCTTCGTCGTCCCATTAGATCCGTTGGCCTTCTTTGGACCATGTTCATCTCCTTCGTCCGTCCTCATCCTCGCGTTAGATCCGTTGTCCTTCTTTGGACCAAGTTCGTCTCGTTCGTCCTGCTTCGTCTTCCCATTAGATCCGTTGGCCTTCTTTGGACCAAGTTCGTCGCCTTCGTCCATCTTCGTCCTCCCATTAGATCCGTTGGCCTTCTTTGGACCAAGTTCGTCTCGTTCGTCCATCTTCGTCCTCGCATTAGATCCGTTGGCCTTCTTTGGACCATGTTCGTCTCCTTCATCCATCTTCGTCGTCCCATTAGATCCGTTGTCCTTCTTTGGACCAAGTTCGTCTCGTTCGTCCCTCTTCGTCCTCCCATTAGTTCCGTTGGCCTTCTTTGGACCAAGCTCGTCTCGCTCGTCGATCTTCGTCTTCCTATTAGATCCGTTGTCGTTCTTTGGACTAAGTTCGTCTCGTTCGTTCCTCTTCGTCGTCCCATTAGATCCGTTGGCCTTCTTTGGACCAAGTTCGTCTCGTTCGTCCATCTTCGTCTTCCCATTAGATCCGATGGCCTTCTTTCGACCATGTTCGTCTCGTTCGTCCATCATCGTCTTCCCATTTGATCCAATGGCCTTCTTTGGACCATGTTCGTCTCGTTCGTCCATCTTCGTCCTCCCGTTAGATCCGTTGGCCTTCTTTGGACCAAGTTCGTCTCGTTCGTTCCTCTTCGTCTTCCCATTAGATCCGTTGGCCTTCTTTGGACCAAGTTCGTCTCTTTAGTCCCTCTTCGTCCTCGCATTAGATCCGTTGTCCTTCTTTGGACGAAGTTCGTCTCGTTCGTTCATCATCGTGCTTCCAATAGATCCGTTGGCCTTCTTTGGACCAAGTTCGTCTCTTTGGTCCCTCTTCGTCCTCCCATTAGTTCCGTTGGCCTTCTTTAGACCAAGTTCGTCTCGTTCGTCCTTCTTCGTCCTCGTATTAGATCTGTTGTCCTTTTTTGGACCAAGTTCGTCTCGTTCGTCCCTCTTCGTCCTCCCATTAGATCCGTTGGCATTCTTTGGACCAAGTTCGTCTCGTTCGTTCATCTTCGTCCTCCCATTTGATCAGTTGGCCTTCTTTGGACCAAGTTCGTCTCCTTCGTCCGTCTTCGTCTTCCCATTAGATCCGTTGGCCTTCTTTGGACCAAGTTCGTCTCGTTCGTCCATCATCGTGCTTCCATTAGGTCCGTTGGCCTTCTTTGGACCAAGTTCGTCTCGTTCGTCCATCATCGTGCTTCCATTAGGTCCGTTGGCCTTCTTTGGACCAAGTTCGTCTCGTTCGTCCCTCTTCGTCCTCCCATTAGTTCCGTTGGCATTCTTTGGACCAAGTTCGTCTCGTTCGTCCATCATCGTGCTTCCATTAGGTCCGTTGGCCTTCTTTAGACCAAGTTCGTCTCGTTCGTCCCTCTTCGTCCTCCCATTAGTTCCTTTGGCCTTCTTTGGACCAAGTTCGTCTCGCTCGTCCATCTTCGTCTACCTATTAGATCCGTTATCGTTCTTTGGCCCAAGTTCGTCTCCTTCGTCCATCTTCGTCCTCCCATTTGATCCGTTTGCCTTCTTTGGACCAAGTTCGTCTCGTTCGTCCATCTTCGTCCTCGTATTAGATCTGTTGTCCTTCTTTGGACCAAGTTCGTCTCGTTCGTCCCCCTTCGTCCTCCCATTAGATCCGTTGACCTTCTTTGGACCAAGTTCGTCTCGTTCGTCCATCTTCGTCCTCCCATTTGATCCGTTGGCCTTCTTTGGACCTTGTTCGTCTAGTTCGTCCATCTTCGTCCTCCCATTTGATCCGTTGGCCTTCTTTGGACCAAGTTCGTCTCGTTCGTTCCTCTTCGTCGTCCCATTAGATCCGTTGGCCATCTTTGGACCAAGTTCGTCTCCTTTGTCCGTCTTCATCCTCGCATTAGATCCGTGTCCTTCTTTGGACCAAGTTCGTCTCGTTCGTCCCTCTTCGTCCTCCCATTAGTTCCGTTGGCCTTCTTTGGACCAGGCCCGTCTCGCTCGTCCATCTTCGTCTTCCTATTAGATCCGTTGTCGTTCTTTCGACCAAGTTCGTCTCGTTCGTTCCTCTTCGTCGTCCCATTAGATCCGTTGGCCTTCTTTGGACCAAGTTCGTCTCGCTCGTCCATCTTCGTCTTCCTATTAGATCCGTTGTCGTTCTTTGAACCAAGTTCATCTCGTTCGTTACTCTTCGCCGTCCCATTAGATCCGTTGGCCTTCTTTGGACCAAGTTCGTCTCGTTCGTTCCTCTTCGTCGTCCCTTTAGAACCGTTGGCCTTCTTTGGAGCAAGTTCGTCTCGTTCGTTCCTCTTCGTCGTCCCATTAGATCCGTTGGCCTTCTTTGGACCAAGTTCGTCTCTTTGGTCCCTCTTCGTCCTCCCGTTAGTTCCGTTGGCCTTCTTTGGGCCAAGTTCGTCTCGTTCGTCCTTCTTCGTCCTCGTATTAGATCTGTTGTCCTTCTTTGGACCAAGTTCGTCACGTTCGTTCCTCTTCGTCGTCCCATTAGATCCGTTGGCCTTCTTTGGACCAAGTTCGTCTCCTTCGTCCATCTTCGTCCTCCCATTAGATCCATCGGCCTTCTTTGGACCAAGTTCGTCTCCTTGTCCATCTTCGTCCTCGCATTTGATCCGTTGTCCTTCTTTGGACCAAGCTCGTCTCGTTCGTCCCTCTTCGTCCTCCCATTAGTTCCGTTGACCTTCTTTGGACCAATTTCGTCTTGCTCGTCCATCTTCGTCTTCCTATTAGATCCGTTGTCGTTCTTTGGACCATGTTCGTCTCGTTCGTCCATCTTCGTCCTCCCATTAGATCCGTTGGCCTTCTTTGGACGAAGTTCGTCTCGTTCGTCCATCTTCATCTTCCCAATAGATCCGTTGTCGTTCTTTGGACCAAGTTCGTCTCGTTCGTTCCTCTTCGTGCTCCCATTAGATCCGTTGGCCTTCTTTGGACCAACTTCGTCTCGTTCGTCCATCTTCGTCCTCCCATTTGATCCATTGGCCTTCTTTGGACCAAGTTCGTCTCGTTCGTTCCTCTTCGTCCTCCCATTAGATCCGTTGGCCTTCTTTGGACCAAGTTCGTCTCGTTCTTCCATCTTCGTCCTCCCATTAGATCCGTTGGCCTTCTTTGGACCAAGTTCGTCTCGTTCGTCCATCTTCGTCCTCCCATTAAATCCGTTGGCCTTCTTTGGACCAAGTTCGTCTCGTTCGCCATCTTCGTCCTCCCATTAGATTCGTTGGCCTTCTTTGGACCATGTCTTCTCGTTCGTCCATCTTCGTCCTCGCATTAGATCCGTTGTCCTTCTTTGGACCAAGTTCGTCTCGTTCGTCCCTCTTCGTCCTCCCATTAGATCCGTCGGCCTTCTTTGGACCAAGTTCGTCTCCTTGTCCATCTTCGTCCTCGCATTAGATCCGTTGTCCTTCTTTGGACCAAGCTCGTCTCGTTCGTCCCTCTTCGTCCTCCCATTAGTTCCGTTGACCTTCTTTGGACCAATTTCGTCTTGCTCGTCCATCTTCGTCTTCCTATTAGATCCGTTGTCGTTCTTTGGACCAAGATCTTCTTGTTCGTTCTTCTTCGTCGTCCCATTAGATCCGTTGGCCTTCTTTGGACCAAGTTCGTCTCGCTCGTCCATCTTCGTCTTCCTATTAGATCCGTTGGCGTTCTTTGGACCAAGTTCGTCTCGTTCGTTCCTCTTCGTCATCCCTTTAGATCCGTTGGCCTTCTTTGGACCAAGTTCGTCTCTTTAGTCCCTCTTCCTCCTCGCATTAGATCCGTTGTCCTTCTTTGGACGATGTTCGTCTCGTTTGTCCATCATCGTGCTTCCAATAGACCCGTTGGCCTTCTTTGGACAAAGTTCGTCTCTTTGGTCCCTCTTCGTCCTCCCATTAGTTCCGTTGGCCTTCTTTGGAGCAAGTTCGTCTTATTCGTCCATCTTCGTCCTCGTATTAGATCTGTCGTCCTTCTTTGGACCAAGTTCGTCTCGTTCGTCTCTCTTCATCCTCCCATTAGATCCGTTGGCCTTCTTTGGACCAAGTTCGTCTCGTTCGTCCATCTTCGTCCTCCCATTTGATCCGTTGGCCTTCTTTGGACCTTGTTCGTCTAGTTCGTCCATCTTCGTCCTCCAATTTGATCCGTTGGCCTTCTTTGGACCAAGTTCGTCTCGTTCGATCCTCTTCGTCATCCCATTATATCCGTTGGCCTTCTCTGGACCAAGTTCGACTCGCTCGTCCATCTTCGTCTTCCTATTAGATCCGTTGTCGTGCTTTGGACCAAGTTCGTCTCGTTCGTTCCTCTTCGTCGTCCCATTAGATCCGTTGGCCTTCTTTGGACAAAGTTCATCTCCTTCGTCCGTCTTCATCCTCGCATTAGATCCGTTGTCCTTCTTTGGACAAAGTTCGTCTCGTTCGTCCCGCTTCGTCTTCCCATTAGATCCGTTGGCCTTCTTTTGACCAAGTTCGTCTCCTTCGTCCATCTTCGTCCTCCCATTAGATCCGTTGGCCTTCTTTGGACCAAGTTCGTCTCGTTCGTCCATCTTCGTCCTCGCATTAGATCCGTTGTCCTTCTTTAGACCAAGTTCGTCTCGTTCGTCCCTCTTCGTCCTCCCATTAGATCCGTTGGCCTTCTTTGGACCAAGTTCGTCTCCTTCGTCCATCTTCGTCGTCCCATTAGATCCGTTGTCCTTCTTTGGACCAAGTTCGTCTCGTTCGTCCCTCTTCGTCCTCCCATTAGTTCCGTTGGCCTTCTTCGGACCAGGCTCGTCTCGCTCGTCCATCTTCGTCTTCCTATTAGATCCGTTGTCGTTCTTTGGACCAAGTTCATCTCGTTCGTTCCTCTTCGTCGTCCCATTAGATCCGTTGGCCTTCTTTGGACCAAGTTCGTCTCGCTCGTCCATCTTCGTCTTCCTATTAGATCCGTTGGCGTTCTTTGGACCAAGTTCTTCTCGTTCGTTCCTCTTCGTCGTCCCATTAGATCCGTTGGCCTTCTTTGGACCAAGTTCGTCTCGTTTGTACCGCTTCGTCTTCCCATTAGATCCGTTGTCCTTCTTTGGACCAAGTTCGTCTCGTTCGTCCCTCTTCGTCCTCCCATTAGATCCGTTGGCCTTCTTTGGACCATGTTCGTCTCCTTCGTCCATCTTCGTCTTCCCATTTGATTTAATGGCCTTCTTTGTACCATGTTCGTCTCGTTCGTCCATCTTCGTCCTCCCATTAGATCCGTTGGCCTTCTTTGGACCAAGTTCGTCTCGTTCGTTCCTCTTCGTCGTCCCATTAGATCCGTTGGCCTTCTTTGGACCAAGTTCGTCTCGTTCGTCCATCTTCGTCTTCCCATTAGATCTGTAGCCTTCTTTGGACCAAGTTCGTCTCTTTAGTCCCTCTTCGTCCTCGCATTAGATCCGTTGTCCTTCTTTGGACGAAGTTCGTCTCGTTCTTCCATCATCGTGCTTCCAATAGATCCGTTGGCCTTCTTTGGACCAAGTTCGTCTCTTTGGTCCCTCTTCGTCCTCCCTTAGTTCCGTTGGCCTTCTTTGGACCAAGTTCGTCTCGTTCGTCCTTCTTCGTCCTCGTATTAGATCTGTTGTCCTTCTTTGGACCAAGTTCGTCTCGTTCGTTCCTCTTCGTCATCCCATTAGATCCGTTGGCCTTCTTTGGACCAAGTTCGTCTCCTTCGTCCATCTTCGTCCTCCCATTAGATCCGTTGGCCTTCTTTGGACCAAGTTCGTCTCCTGGTCCATCTTCGTCCTCGCATTAGATCCGTTGTCCTTCTTTGGACCAAGCTCGTCTCGTTCGTCCCTCTTCGTCCTCCCATTAGTTCCGTTGACCTTCTTTGGACCAAGTTCGTCTTGCTCTTCCATCTTCGTCTTCCTATTAGATCCGTTGTCGTTCTTTGGACCAAGTTCTTCTCGTTCGTTCCTCTTCGTCGTCCCATTAGATCCGTTGGCCTTCTTTGGACCAAGTTCGTCTCGCTCGTCCATCTTCGTTTTCCTATTAGATCCGTTGGCGTTCTTTGGACCAAGTTCGTCTCGTTCGTTCCTCTTCGTCGTCCCTTTAGATCCGTTGGCCTTCTTTGGACCAAGTTCGTCTCGTTCGTTCCTCTTCGTTCTCCCATTAGATCCGTTGGCCTTCTTTGGACCAAGTTCGTCTCGCTCGTCCATCTTCGTCTTCCTATTAGATCCGTTGGCCTTCTTTGGACCAAGTTCGTCTCCTTCGTCCATCTTCGTCGTCCCATTAGATCCGTTGTCCTTCTTTGGACCAAGTTCGTCTCGTTCGTCCCTCTTCGTCCTCCCATTAGATCCGTTGGCCTTCTTTGGACCAAGTTCGTCTCGCTCGTCCATCTTCGTCTTCCTATTAGATCCGTTGTCGTTCTTTGGACCAAGTTCATCTCGTTCGTTCCTCTTCGTCGTCCCATTAGATCCGTTGGCCTTCTTTGGACCAAGTTCGTCTCGCTCGTCCATCTTCGTCTTCCTATTAGATCCGTTGTCGTTCTTTGGACCAAGTTCATCTCGTTCGTTCCCCTTCGCCGTCCCATTAGATCCGTTGGCCTTCTTTGGACCAAGTTCGTCTCGTTCGTCCATCTTCGTCTTCCCATTAGATCCGTTGGCCTTCTTTGGACCATGTTCGTCTCGTTCGTCCATCTTCGTCCTCCCATTTGATCCAATGGCCTTCTTTGTACCATGTTCGTCTCGTTCGTCCATCTTCGTCCTCCCGTTAGATCCGTTGGCCTTCTTTGGACCAAGTTCGTCTCGTTCGTTCCTCTTCGTCGTCCCATTAGATCCGTTGGCCTTCTTTGGACCAAGTTCGTCTCGTTCGTCCATCTTCGTCTTCCCATTAGATCCGTTGGCCTTCTTTGGACCAAGTTCGTCTCTTTAGTCCCTCTTCGTCCTCGCATTAGATCCGTTGTCCTTCTTTGGACGAAGTTCGTCTCGTTCGTCCATCATCGTGCTTCCAATAGATCCGTTGGCCATCTTTGGACCAAGTTCGTCTCTTTGGTCCCTCTTCGTCCTCCCTTAGTTCCGTTGGCCTTCTTTGGACCAAGTTCGTCTCGTTCGTCTTTCTTCGTCCTCGTATTAGATCTGTTGTCCTTCTTTGGACCAAGTTCGTCTCGTTCGTTCCTCTTCGTCGTCCCATTAGATCCGTTGGCCTTCTTTGGACCAAGTTCGTCTCCTTCGTCCATCTTCGTCCTCCCATTAGATCCGTTGGCCTTCTTTGGACCAAGTTCGTCTCCTGGTCCATCTTCGTCCTCGCATTAGATCCGTTGTCCTTCTTTGGACCAAGCTCGTCTCGTTCGTCCCTCTTCGTCCTCCCATTAGTTCCGTTGACCTTCTTTGGACCAAGTTCGTCTTGCTCTTCCATCTTCGTCTTCCTATTAGATCCGTTGTCGTTCTTTGGACCAAGTTCTTCTCGTTCGTTCCTCTTCGTCGTCCCATTAGATCCGTTGGCCTTCTTTGGACCAAGTTCGTCTCGCTCGTCGTTCTTCGTCTTCCTATTAGATCCGTTGGCGTTCTTTGGACCAAGTTCGTCTCGTTCGTTGCTCTTCGTCGTCCCTTTAGATCCGTTGGCCTTCTTTGGACCAAGTTCGTCTCGTTCGTTCCTCTTCGTTCTCCCATTAGATCCGTTGGCCTTCTTTGGACCAAGTTCGTCTCGTTCGTCCATCTTCGTCTTCCCATTAGATCTGTTGGCCTTCTTTGGACCAAGTTCGTCTCCTGGTCCATCTTCGTCCTCGCATTAGATCCGTTGTCCTTCTTTGGACCAAGCTCGTCTCGTTCGTCCCTCTTCGTCCTCCCATTAGTTCCGTTGACCTTCTTTGGACCAAGTTCGTCTTGCTCTTCCATCTTCGTCTTCCTATTAGATCCGTTGTCGTTCTTTGGACCAAGTTCTTCTCGTTCGTTCCTCTTCGTCGTCCCATTAGATCCGTTGGCCTTCTTTGGACCAAGTTCGTCTCGCTCGTCGTTCTTCGTCTTCCTATTAGATCCGTTGGCGTTCTTTGGACCAAGTTCGTCTCGTTCGTTGCTCTTCGTCGTCCCTTTAGATCCGTTGGCCTTCTTTGGACCAAGTTCGTCTCGTTCGTTCCTCTTCGTTCTCCCATTAGATCCGTTGGCCTTCTTTGGACCAAGTTCATCTCGTTCGTTCCTCTTCGTCGTCCCATTAGATCCGTTGGCCTTCTTTGGACCAAGTTCGTCTCGCTCGTCCATCTTCGTCTTCCTATTAGATCCGTTGTCGTTCTTTGGACCAAGTTCATCTCGTTCGTTCCCCTTCGCCGTCCCATTAGATCCGTTGGCCTTCTTTGGACCAAGTTCGTCTCGTTCGTCCATCTTCGTCTTCCCATTAGATCCGTTGGCCTTCTTTGGACCATGTTCGTCTCGTTCGTCCATCTTCGTCCTCCCATTTGATCCAATGGCCTTCTTTGTACCATGTTCGTCTCGTTCGTCCATCTTCGTCCTCCCGTTAGATCCGTTGGCCTTCTTTGGACCAAGTTCGTCTCGTTCGTTCCTCTTCGTCGTCCCATTAGATCCGTTGGCCTTCTTTGGACCAAGTTCGTCTCGTTCGTCCATCTTCGTCCTCCCATTAGATCCGTTGGCCTTCTTTGGACCAAGTTCGTCTCGCTCGTCCATCTTCGTCTTCCTATTAGATCCGTTGGCGTTCTTTGGACCAAGTTCGTCTCGTTCGTTCCTCTTCGTCGTCCCTTTAGATCCGTTGGCCTTCTTTGGACCAAGTTCGTCTCGTTCGTTCCTCTTCGTTCTCCCATTAGATCCGTTGGCCTTCTTTGGACCAAGTTCGTCTCGTTCGTCCTTCTTCGTCCTCGTATTAGATCTGTTGTCCTTCTTTGGACCAAGTTCGTCTCGTTCGTTCCTCTTCGTCGTCCCATTAGATCCGTTGGCCTTCTTTGGACCAAGTTCGTCTCCTTCGTCCATCTTCGTCCTCCCATTAGATCCGTTGGCCTTCTTTGGACCAAGTTCGTCTCCTGGTCCATCTTCGTCCTCGCATTAGATCCGTTGTCCTTCTTTGGACCAAGCTCGTCTCGTTCGTCCCTCTTCGTCCTCCCATTAGTTCCGTTGACCTTCTTTGGACCAAGTTCGTCTTGCTCTTCCATCTTCGTCTTCCTATTAGATCCGTTGTCGTTCTTTGGACCAAGTTCTTCTCGTTCGTTCCTCTTCGTCGTCCCATTAGATCCGTTGGCCTTCTTTGGACCAAGTTCGTCTCGCTCGTCGTTCTTCGTCTTCCTATTAGATCCGTTGGCGTTCTTTGGACCAAGTTCGTCTCGTTCGTTGCTCTTCGTCGTCCCTTTAGATCCGTTGGCCTTCTTTGGACCAAGTTCGTCTCGTTCGTTCCTCTTCGTTCTCCCATTAGATCCGTTGGCCTTCTTTGGACCAAGTTCGTCTCGTTCGTCCATCTTCGTCTTCCCATTAGATCTGTTGGCCTTCTTCGGACCAAGTTCGTCTCTTTAGTCCCTCTTCCTCCTCGCATTAGATCCGTTGTCCTTCTTTGGACGATGTTCGTCTCGTTTGTCCATCATCGTCCTTCCAATAGATCCGTTGGCCTTCTTTGGACCAAGTTCGTCTCTTTGGTCCCTCTTCGTCCTCCCATTAGTTCCGTTGGCCTTCTTTGGACCTTGTTCGTCTAGTTCGTCCATCTTCGTCCTCCAATTTGATCCGTTGGCCTTCTTTGGACCAAGTTCGTCTAGTTCGATCCTCTTCGTCATCCCATTATATCCGTTGGCCTTCTTTGGACCAAGTTCGACTCGCTCGTCCATCTTCGTCTTCCTATTAGATCCGTTGTCGTTCTTTGGACCAAGTTCTTCTCGTTCGTTCCTCTTCGTCGTCCCATTAGATCCGTTGGCCTTCTTTGGACCAAGTTCGTCTCGTTTGTACCGCTTCGTCTTCCCATTAGATCCGTTGGCCTTATTTTGACCAAGTTCGTCTCCTTCGTCCATCTTCGTCCTCCCATTAGATCCGTTGGCCTTCTTTGGACCAAGTTCGTCTCGTTCGTCCATCTTCGTCCTCGCATTAGATCCGTTGTCCTTCTTTGGACCAAGTTCGTCCCGTTCGTCCCTCTTCGTCCTCCCATTAGATCCGTTGGCCTTCTTTGGACCATGTTCGTCTCCTTCGTCCATCTTCGTCTTCCCATTTGATCCAATGGCCTTCTTTGTACCATGTTCGTCTCGTTCGTCCATCTTCGTCCTCCCATTAGATCCGTTGGCCTTCTTTGGACCAAGTTCGTCTCGTTCGTTCCTCTTTGTCGTCCCATTAGATCCGTTGGCCTTCTTTGGACCAAGTTCGTCTCGTTCGTCCATCTTCGTCTTCCCATTAGATCCGTAGCCTTCTTTGGACCAAGTTCGTCTCTTTAGTCCCTCTTCGTCCTCGCATTACATCCGTTGTCCTTCTTTGGACGAAGTTCGTCTCGTTCGTCCATCATCGTGCTTCCAATAGATCCGTTGGCCTTCTTTGGACCAAGTTCGTCTCTTTGGTCCCTCTTCGTCCTCCCTTAGTTCCGTTGGCCTTCTTTGGACCAAGTTCGTCTCGTTCGTCCTTCTTCGTCCTCGTATTAGATCTGTTGTCCTTCTTTGGACCAAGTTCATCTCGTTCGTTCCTCTTCGTCGTCCCATTAGATCCGTTGGCCTTCTTTGGACCAAGTTCGTCTCCTTCGTCCATCTTCGTCCTCCCATTAGATCCGTTGGCCTTCTTTGGACCAAGTTCGTCTCCTGGTCCATCTTCGTCCTCGCATTAGATCCGTTGTCCTTCTTTGGACCAAGCTCGTCTCGTTCGTCCCTCTTCGTCCTCCCATTAGTTCCGTTGACCTTCTTTGTCCAAGTTCGTCTTGCTCTTCCATCTTCGTCTTCCTATTAGATCCGTTGTCGTTCTTTGGACCAAGTTCTTCTCGTTCGTTCCTCTTCGTCGTCCCATTAGATCCGTTGGCCTTCTTTGGACCAAGTTCGTCTCGCTCGTCCATCTTCGTCTTCCTATTAGATCCGTTGGCGTTCTTTGGACCAAGTTCGTCTCGTTCGTTCCTCTTCGTCGTCCCTTTAGATCCGTTGGCCTTATTTGGACCAAGTTCGTCTCGTTCGTTCCTCTTCGTTCTCCCATTAGATCCGTTGGCCTTCTTTGGACCAAGTTCGTCTCGTTCGTCCATCTTCGTCTTCCCATTAGATCTGTTGGCCTTCTTTGGACCAAGTTCGTCTCTTTAGTCCCTCTTCCTCCTCGCATTAGATCCGTTGTCCTTCTTTGGACGATGTTCGTCTCGTTTGTCCATCATCGTGCTTCCAATAGATCCGTTGGCCTTCTTTGGACCAAGTTCGTCTCTTTGGTCCCTCTTCGTCCTCCCATTAGTTCCGTTGGCCTTCTTTGGACCTTGTTCGTCTAGTTCGTCCATCTTCGTCCTCCAATTTGATCCGTTGGCCTTCTTTGGACCAAGTTCGTCTCGTTCGATCCTCTTCGTCATCCCATTATATCCGTTGGCCTTCTTTGGACCAAGTTCGACTCGCTCGTCCATCTTCGTCTTCCTATTAGATCCGTTGTCGTTCTTTGGACCAAGTTCTTCTCGTTCGTTCCTCTTCGTCGTCCCATTAGATCCGTTGGCCTTCTTTGGACCAAGTTCGTCTCGTTTGTACCGCTTCGTCTTCCCATTAGATCCGTTGGCCTTCTTTTGACCAAGTTCGTCTCCTTCGTCAGTCTTCGTCCTCCCATTAGATCCGTTGGCCTTCTTTGGACCAAGTTCGTCTCGTTCGTCCATCTTCGTCCTCGCATTAGATCCGTTGTCCTTCTTTGGACCAAGTTTGATGGCCTCCTTGTTGTAACAACTTGGCCAATGACTTGAATTCACCACTTAGATTCTGGTTGTGACTAAGAACTTGTGATTTTCAATCTTTAAGAAAGAAAAGCAAGAAAAGATGGTTCTTATTTTAACAAGAAACTAGTGAACAGAATAAGAACAAGTGAACAAAAAGGAAGTGAGAATTAAGAGTTCTTGTTATAACAAACAAACAAGAGAGCAATTTAGGAAGCAAGGAACAAGAAGAATGGATGGGAGGCAAGGGGCGCCACCTTGGTCTAATCCAAGACAAGGATAAGCCTATGGAAATGAGGATCACCACAAGAAAGGATTCTTGGTAAGATCAAAGTCTGGTTCAATCCAGAACCTAAGAGTAAGGACTCAATTACACAAGGTAATGTTTTTGCTCAAAATCAAAGTTGCATTTCCATGTGCCATGCGCCCCTTTATATAGGGAGGGGGCTGGTCTGATTTACAAGTGCAGACTTGGGCTATGCCTTTCAAGGCTTACAAGGAATCCTAGGTGCTCATTAAGGAGCAATTACAAGCAATAAGATGGCTGCCAACCAGCCCCTTCTATGCGCCCACAATCCAAGGAATCCTAGGCTAGAATTAACAAGCAATTACAAGGCAATTACATGTAATTATATGGCTGCTCCCTAGCTCACTAATGATGCAAGGAATCTTAAGAAACCAAATCAGTTTGGCTGCTGACCAGCCACAGAAATGCGCCCCCCTTCCTTCTCTTGGATGCCCTCTTTGATTGTTCTTCAAGTCCCTCACTAATGGTGCAAGGAATCCTAAGAAACCAAATCAGTTTGGCTGCTGACCATGGCCTTCAATATGCGCTTAACTCCTCCTCAATGCAGCCACCATGGCTGTTACACTTTTAACGTGGTGTTTGGAGCATTCATGCCTTTGTCTTGATTGCTATGAATTCTTTGTCTTGTGTAACTCCTTCTTGCCTTGATGTGCTTTGATTCACTTTGTCTTCCTTGACTTCATTTAAGCGCCCACCATGCAGCCTTTATTAAGTCCCTCTTGCTTTTATTCAAGCAACCACTTAAAGTGGATTAAACACACCAAAAATTAACAAGGAATTAAATAACTTAGTGCCTTGGTCCCAAATAAATCAATTGGTCACATGCACTTTATTTAAAACAAAATAACATGGCTGGTTTCATGAGTGTTGCGCCTCCTCCATAGCTTGGATGACAAGCATGGTCTTTGGTGCAATTACTTCTTTGTCCATGTTGGAAATTGTCTTAGTCATGAATTGGACTAAGCCTTCTTGGACCTTTCTTGACATTGCCCTAGTCATTGGGCCTCCTAGGCTTTGAATGGCTTCTTGGACCTCCATGTCCTCATCAAAGTTCGTCTCGTTCGTCCCTCTTCGTCCTCCCATTAGATCCGTTGGCCTTCTTTGGACCATGTTCGTCTCCTTCGTCCATCTTCGTCTTCCCATTTGATCCAATGGCCTTCTTTGTACCATGTTCGTCTCGTTCGTCCATCTTCGTCCTCCCATTAGATCCGTTGGCCTTCTTTGGACCAAGTTCGTCTCGTTCGTTCCTCTTCGTCGTCCCATTAGATCCGTTGGCCTTCTTTGGACCAAGTTCGTCTCGCTCGTCCATCTTCGTCTTCCTATTAGATCCGTTGGCGTTCTTTGGACCAAGTTCTTCTCGTTCGTTCCTCTTCGTCGTCCCATTAGATCCGTTGGCCTTCTTTGGACCAAGTTCGTCTCGTTTGTACCGCTTCGTCTTTCCATTAGATCCGTTGGCCTTCTTTGGACCAAGTTCGTCTCGTTCGTTCCTCTTCGTCGTCCCATTAGATCCGTTGGCCTTCTTTGGACCAAGTTCGTCTCGTTCGTCCATCTTCGTCTTCCCATTAGATCCGTAGCCTTCTTTGGACCAAGTTCGTCTCTTTAGTCCCTCTTCGTCCTCGCATTAGATCCGTTGTCCTTCTTTGGACGAAGTTCGTCTCGTTCTTCCATCATCGTGCTTCCAATAGATCCGTTGGCCTTCTTTGGACCAAGTTCGTCTCTTTGGTCCCTCTTCGTCCTCCCTTAGTTCCGTTGGCCTTCTTTGGACCAAGTTCGTCTCGTTCGTCCTTCTTCGTCCTCGTATTAGATCTGTTGTCCTTCTTTGGACCAAGTTCGTCTCGTTCGTTCCTCTTCGTCGTCCCATTAGATCCGTTGGCCTTCTTTGGACCAAGTTCGTCTCCTGGTTCATCTTCGTCCTCGCATTAGATCCGTTGTCCTTCTTTGGACCAAGTTCGTCTCGTTCGTCCCTCTTCGTCCTCCTATTAGATCCGTTGGCCTTCTTTGGACCAAGTTCGTCTCCTTCGTCCATCTTCGTCGTCCCATTAGATCCGTTGTCCTTCTTTGGACCAAGTTCGTCTCGTTCGTCCCTCTTCGTCCTCCCATTAGTTCCGTTGGCCTTCTTTGGACCAGGCTCGTCTCGCTCGTTCCTCTTCGTCGTCCCATTAGATCCGTTGGCCTTCTTTGGACCAAGTTCGTCTCGTTTGTACCGCTTCGTCTTCCCATTAGATCCGTTGGCCTTCTTTTGACCAAGTTCGTCTCCTTCGTCCATCTTCGTCCTCCCAATAGATCCGTTGGCCTTCTTTGGACCAAGTTCGTCTTGTTCGTCCATCTTCGTCCTCGCATTAGATCCGTTGTCCTTCTTTGGACCAAGTTCGTCTCGTTCGTCCATCTTCGTCGTCCCATTAGATCCGTTGTCCTTCTTTGGACCAAGTTCGTCTCGTTCGTCCCTCTTCGTCCTCCCATTAGTTCCGTTGGCCTTCTTTGGACCAGGCTCGTCTCGCTCGTCCATCTTCGTCTTCCTATTAGATCCGTTGGCCTTCTTTGGACCAAGTTCGTCTCCTGGTCCATCTTCGTCCTCGCATTAGATCCGTTGTCCTTCTTTGGACCAAGTTCGTCTCGTTCGTCCCTCTTCGTCCTCCTATTAGATCCGTTGGCCTTCTTTGGACCAAGTTCGTCTCCTTCGTCCATCTTCGTCGTCCCATTAGATCCGTTGTCCTTCTTTGGACCAAGTTCGTCTCGTTCGTCCCTCTTCGTCCTCCCATTAGTTCCGTTGGCCTTCTTTGGACCAGGCTCGTCTCGTTCGTTCCTCTTCGTCGTCCCATTAGATCCGTTGGCCTTCTTTGGACCAAGTTCGTCTCGTTTGTACCGCTTCGTCTTCCCATTAGATCCGTTGGCCTTCTTTTGACCAAGTTCGTCTCCTTCGTCCATCTTCGTCCTCCCATTAGATCCGTTGGCCTTCTTTGGACCAAGTTCGTCTCCTTCGTCCATCTTCGTCGTCCCATTAGATCCGTTGTCCTTCTTTGGACCAAGTTCGTCTCGTTCGTCCCTCTTCGTCCTCCCATTAGTTCCGTTGGCCTTCTTTGGACCAGGCTCGTCTCGCTCGTTCCTCTTCGTCGTCCCATTAGATCCGTTGGCCTTCTTTGGACCAAGTTCGTCTCGTTTGTACCGTTTCGTCGTCCCATTAGATCCGTTGGCCTTCTTTGGACCAAGTTCGTCTCGTTCGTCCATCTTCGTCCTCGCATTAGATCCGTTGTCCTTCTTTGGACCAAGTTCGTCTCGTTCGTCCCTCTTCGTCCTCCTATTAGATCCGTTGGCCTTCTTTAGACCAAGTTCGTCTCCTTCGTCCATCTTCGTCGTCCCATTAGATCCGTTGTCCTTCTTTGGACCAAGTTCGTCTCGTTCGTCCCTCTTCGTCCTCCCATTAGTTCCGTTGGCCTTCTTTGGACCAGGCTCGTCTCGCTCGTCCATCTTCGTCTTCCTATTAGATCCGTTGTCGTTCTTTGGACCAAGTTCATCTCGTTCGTTCCTCTTCGTCGTCCCATTAGATCCGTTGGCCTTCTTTGGACCAAGTTCGTCTCGCTCGTCCATCTTCGTCTTCCTATTAGATCCGTTGGCGTTCTTTGGACCAAGTTCTTCTCGTTCGTTCCTCTTCGTCGTCCCATTAGATCCGTTGGCCTTCTTTGGACCAAGTTCGTCTCGTTTGTACCGCTTCGTCTTTCCATTAGATCCGTTGTCCTTCTTTGGACCAAGTTCGTCTCGTTCGTCCCTCTTCGTCCTCCCATTAGATCCGTTGGCCTTCTTTGGACCATGTTCGTCTCCTTCGTCCATCTTCGTCTTCCCATTTGATCCAATGGCCTTCTCTGTACCATGTTCGTCTCGTTCGTCCATCTTCGTCCTCCCATTAGATCCGTTGGCCTTCTTTGGACCAAGTTCGTCTCGTTCGTTCCTCTTCGTCGTCCCATTAGATCCGTTGGCCTTCTTTGGACCAAATTCGTCTCGTTCGTCCATCTTCGTCTTCCCATTAGATCCGTAGCCTTCTTTGGACCAAGTTCGTCTCTTTAGTCCCTCTTCGTCCTCGCATTAGATCCGTTGTCCTTCTTTGGACGAAGTTCGTCTCGTTCTTCCATCATCGTGCTTCCAATAGATCCGTTGGCCTTCTTTGGACCAAGTTCGTCTCTTTGGTCCCTCTTCGTCCTCCCTTAGTTCCGTTGGCCTTCTTTGGACCAAGTTCGTCTCGTTCGTCCTTCTTCGTCCTCGTATTAGATCTGTTGTCCTTCTTTGGACCAAGTTCGTCTCGTTCGTTCCTCTTCGTCGTCCCATTAGATCCGTTGGCCTTCTTTGGACCAAGTTCGTCTCCTGGTTCATCTTCGTCCTCGCATTAGATCCGTTGTCCTTCTTTGGACCAAGTTCGTCTCGTTCGTCCCTCTTCGTCCTCCTATTAGATCCGTTGGCCTTCTTTGGACCAAGTTCGTCTCTTTCGTCCATCTTCGTCGTCCCATTAGATCCGTTGTCCTTCTTTGGACCAAGTTCGTCTCGTTCGTCCCTCTTCGTCCTCCCATTAGTTCCGTTGGCCTTCTTTGGACCAGGCTCGTCTCGCTCGTTCCTCTTCGTCGTCCCATTAGATCCGTTGGCCTTCTTTGGACCAAGTTCGTCTCGTTTGTACCGCTTCGTCTTCCCATTAGATCCGTTGGCCTTCTTTTGACCAAGTTCGTCTCCTTCGTCCATCTTCGTCCTCCCATTAGATCCGTTGGCCTTCTTTGGACCAAGTTCGTCTCGTTCGTCCATCTTCGTCCTCGCATTAGATCCGTTGTCCTTCTTTGGACCAAGTTCGTCTCGTTCGTCCCTCTTCGTCCTCCCATTAGTTCCGTTGGCCTTCTTTGGACCAGGCTCGTCTCGCTCGTCCATCTTCGTCTTCCTATTAGATCCGTTGGCCTTCTTTGGACCAAGTTCGTCTCCTGGTCCATCTTCGTCCTCGCATTAGATCCGTTGTCCTTCTTTGGACCAAGTTCGTCTCGTTCGTCCCTCTTCGTCCTCCTATTAGATCCGTTGGCCTTCTTTGGACCAAGTTCGTCTCCTTCGTCCATCTTCGTCGTCCCATTAGATCCGTTGTCCTTCTTTGGACCAAGTTCGTCTCGTTCGTCCCTCTTCGTCCTCCCATTAGTTCCGTTGGCCTTCTTTGGACCAGGCTCGTCTCGCTCGTTCCTCTTCGTCGTCCCATTAGATCCGTTGGCCTTCTTTGGACCAAGTTCGTCTCCTTCGTCCATCTTCGTCCTCCCATTAGATCCGTTGGCCTTCTTTGGACCAAGTTCGTCTCCTTCGTCCATCTTCGTCGTCCCATTAGATCCGTTGTCCTTCTTTGGACCAAGTTCGTCTCGTTCGTCCCTCTTCGTCCTCCCATTAGTTCCGTTGGCCTTCTTTGGACCAGGCTCGTCTCGCTCGTTCCTCTTCGTCGTCCCATTAGATCCGTTGGCCTTCTTTGGACCAAGTTCGTCTCGTTTGTACCGCTTCGTCGTCCCATTAGATCCGTTGGCCTTCTTTGGACCAAGTTCGTCTCGTTCGTCCATCTTCGTCCTCGCATTAGATCCGTTGTCCTTCTTTGGACCAAGTTCGTCTCGTTCGTCCCTCTTCGTCCTCCTATTAGATCCGTTGGCCTTCTTTGGACCAAGTTCGTCTCCTTCGTCCATCTTCGTCGTCCCATTAGATCCGTTGTCCTTCTTTGGACCAAGTTCGTCTCGTTCGTCCCTCTTCGTCCTCCCATTAGTTCCGTTGGCCTTCTTTGGACCAGGCTCGTCTCGCTCGTCCATCTTCGTCTTCCTATTAGATCCGTTGTCGTTCTTTGGACCAAGTTCATCTCGTTCGTTCCTCTTCGTCGTCCCATTAGATCCGTTGGCCTTCTTTGGACCAAGTTCGTCTCGCTCGTCCATCTTCGTCTTCCTATTAGATCCGTTGGCGTTCTTTGGACCAAGTTCTTCTCGTTCGTTCCTCTTCGTCGTCCCATTAGATCCGTTGGCCTTCTTTGGACCAAGTTCGTCTCGTTTGTACCGCTTCGTCTTCCCATTAGATCCGTTGGCCTTCTTTTGACCAAGTTCGTCTCCTTCGTCCATCTTCGTCCTCCCATTAGATCCGTTGGCCTTCTTTGGACCATGTTCGTCTCGTTCGTCCATCTTCGTCCTCGCATTAGATCCGTTGTCCTTCTTTGGACCAAGTTCGTCTCGTTCGTCCCTCTTCGTCCTCCCATTAGATCCGTTGGCCTTCTTTGGACCATGTTCGTCTCGTTCGTCCATCTTCGTCCTCCCATTAGATCCGTTGGCCTTCTTTGGACCAAGTTCGTCTCGTTCGTCCCTCTTCGTCCTCCCATTAGATCCGTTGGCCTTCTTTGGACCATGTTCGTCTCCTTCGTCCATCTTCGTCTTCCCATTTGATCCAATGGCCTTCTTTGTACCATGTTCGTCTCGTTCGTCCATCTTCGTCCTCCCATTAGATCCGTTGGCCTTCTTTGGACCAAGTTCGTCTCGTTCGTCCCTCTTCGTCCTCGCATTAGATCCGTTGTCCTTCTTTGGACGAAGTTCGTCTCGTTCTTCCATCATCGTGCTTCCAATAGATCCGTTGGCCTTCTTTGGACCAAGTTCGTCTCTTTGGTCCCTCTTCGTCCTCCCTTATTTCCGTTGGCCTTCTTTGGACCAAGTTCGTCTCGTTCGTCCTTCTTCGTCCTCGTATTAGATCTGTAGTCCTTCTTTGGACCAAGTTCGTCTCGTTCGTTCCTCTTCGTCGTCCCATTAGATCCGTTGGCCTTCTTTGGACCAAGTTCGTCTCCTTCGTCCATCTTCGTCCTCCCATTAGATCCGTTGGCCTTCTTTGGACCAAGTTCGTCTCCTGGTCCATCTTCGTCCTCGCATTAGATCCGTTGTCCTTCTTTGGACCAAGCTCGTCTCGTTCGTCCCTCTTCGTCCTCCCATTAGTTCCGTTGACCTTCTTTCGACCAAGTTCGTCTTGCTCTTCCATCTTCGTCTTCCTATTAGATCCGTTGTCGTTCTTTGGACCAAGTTCTTCTCGTTCGTTCCTCTTCGTCGTCCCATTAGATCCGTTGGCCTTCTTTGGACCCAGTTCGTCTCGCTCGTCCATCTTCGTCTTCCTATTAGATCCGTTGGCGTTCTTTGGACCAAGTTCGTCTCGTTCGTTCCTCTTCGTTGTCCCTTTAGATCCGTTGGCCTTCTTTGGACCATGTACGTCTCGTTTGTTCCTCTTCGTTCTCCCATTAGATCCGTTGGCCTTCTTTGGACCAAGTTCGTCTCGTTCGTCCATCTTCGTCTTCCCATTAGATCTGTTGGCCTTCTTTGGACCAAGTTCGTCTCTTTAGTCCCTCTTCCTCCTCGCATTAGATCCGTTGTCCTTCTTTGGACGATGTTCGTCTCGTTTGTCCATCATCGTGCTTCCAAAAGATCCGTTGGCCTTCTTTGGACCAAGTTCGTCTCTTTGGTCCCTCTTCGTCCTCCCATTAGTTCCGTTGGCCTTCTTTGGACCTTGTTCGTCAAGTTCGTCCATCTTCGTCCTCCAATTTGATCCGTTGGCCTTCTTTGGACCAAGTTCGTCTCGTTCGATCCTCTTCGTCATCCCATTATATCCGTTGGCCTTCTTTGGACCAAGTTCGACTCGCTCGTCCATCTTCGTCTTCCGATTAGATCCGTTGTCGTTCTTTGGACCAAGTTCTTCTCGTTCGTTCCACTTCGTCGTCCCATTAGATCCGTTGGCCTTCTTTGGACCAAGTTCGTCTCGTTTGTACCGTTTCGTCTTCCCATTAGATCTGTTGGCCTTCTTTTGACCAAGTTCGTCTCCTTCGTCCATCTTCGTCCTCCCATTAGATCCGTTGGCCTTCTTTGGACCAAGTTCGTCTCGTTCGTCCATCTTCGTCCTCGCATTAGATCCGTTGTCCTTCTTTGGACCAAGTTCGTCTCGTTCGTCCCTCTTCGTCCTCCTATTAGATCCGTTGGCCTTCTTTGGACCAAGTTCGTCTCCTTCGTCCATCTTCGTCGTCCCATTAGATCCGTTGTCCTTCTTTGGACCAAGTTCGTCTCGTTCGTCCCTCTTCGTCCTCCCATTAGTTCCGTTGGCCTTCTTTGGACCAGGCTCGTCTCGCTCGTCCATCTTCGTCTTCCTATTAGATCCGTTGTCGTTCTTTGGACCAAGTTCATCTCGTTCGTTCCTCTTCGTCGTCCCATTAGATCCGTTGGCCTTCTTTGGACCAAGTTCGTCTCGCTCGTCCATCTTCGTCTTCCTATTAGATCCGTTGTCGTTCTTTGGACCAAGTTCATCTCGTTCGTTCCCCTTCGCCGTCCCATTAGATCCGTTGGCTTTCTTTGGATCAAGTTCGTCTCGTTCGTCCATCTTCGTCTTCCCATTAGATCCGTTGGCCTTCTTTGGACCATGTTCGTCTCGTTCGTCCATCTTCGTCTTCCCATTTGATCCAATGGCCTTCTTTGTACCATGTTCGTCTCGTTCGTCCATCTTCGTCCTCCCGTTAGATCCGTTGGCCTTCTTTGGACCAAGTTCGTCTCGTTCGTTCCTCTTCGTCGTCCCATTAGATCCGTTGGCCTTCTTTGGACCAAGTTCGTCTCGCTCGTCTATCTTCGTCGTCCCATTAGATCCGTTGTCCTTCTTTGGACCAAGTTCGTCTCGTTCGTCCCTCTTCGTCCTCCTATTAGATCCGTTGGCCTTCTTTGGACCAAGTTCGTCTCCTTCGTCCATCTTCGTCGTCCCATTAGATCCGTTGTCCTTCTTTGGACCAAGTTCGTCTCGTTCGTCCCTCTTCGTCCTCCCATTAGTTCCGTTGGCCTTCTTTGGACCAGGCTCGTCTCGCTCGTCCATCTTCGTCTTCCTATTAGATCCGTTGTCGTTCTTTGGACCAAGTTCATCTCGTTCGTTCCTCTTCGTCGTCCCATTAGATCCGTTGGCCTTCTTTGGACCAAGTTCGTCTCGCTCGTCCATCTTCGTCTTCCTATTAGATCCGTTGGCGTTCTTTGGACCAAGTTCTTCTCGTTCGTTCCTCTTCGTCGTCCCATTAGATCCGTTGGCCTTCTTTGGACCAAGTTCGTCTCGTTTGTACCGCTTCGTCTTCCCATTAGATCCGTTGGCCTTCTTTTGACCAAGTTCGTCTCCTTCGTCCATCTTCGTCCTCCCATTAGATCCGTTGGCCTTCTTTGGACCATGTTCGTCTCGTTCGTCCATCTTCGTCCTCGCATTAGATCCGTTGTCCTTCTTTGGACCAAGTTCGTCTCGTTCGTCCCTCTTCGTCCTCCCATTAGATCCGTTGGCCTTCTTTGGACCATGTTCGTCTCGTTCGTCCATCTTCGTCCTCCCATTAGATCCGTTGGCCTTCTTTGGACCAAGTTCGTCTCGTTCGTCCCTCTTCGTCCTCCCATTAGATCCGTTGGCCTTCTTTGGACCATGTTCGTCTCCTTCGTCCATCTTCGTCTTCCCATTTGATCCAATGGCCTTCTTTGTACCATGTTCGTCTCGTTCGTCCATCTTCGTCCTCCCATTAGATCCGTTGGCCTTCTTTGGACCAAGTTCGTCTCGTTCGTCCCTCTTCGTCCTCGCATTAGATCCGTTGTCCTTCTTTGGACGAAGTTCGTCTCGTTCTTCCATCATCGTGCTTCCAATAGATCCGTTGGCCTTCTTTGGACCAAGTTCGTCTCTTTGGTCCCTCTTCGTCCTCCCTTATTTCCGTTGGCCTTCTTTGGACCAAGTTCGTCTCGTTCGTCCTTCTTCGTCCTCGTATTAGATCTGTAGTCCTTCTTTGGACCAAGTTCGTCTCGTTCGTTCCTCTTCGTCGTCCCATTAGATCCGTTGGCCTTCTTTGGACCAAGTTCGTCTCCTTCGTCCATCTTCGTCCTCCCATTAGATCCGTTGGCCTTCTTTGGACCAAGTTCGTCTCCTGGTCCATCTTCGTCCTCGCATTAGATCCGTTGTCCTTCTTTGGACCAAGCTCGTCTCGTTCGTCCCTCTTCGTCCTCCCATTAGTTCCGTTGACCTTCTTTCGACCAAGTTCGTCTTGCTCTTCCATCTTCGTCTTCCTATTAGATCCGTTGTCGTTCTTTGGACCAAGTTCTTCTCGTTCGTTCCTCTTCGTCGTCCCATTAGATCCGTTGGCCTTCTTTGGACCCAGTTCGTCTCGCTCGTCCATCTTCGTCTTCCTATTAGATCCGTTGGCGTTCTTTGGACCAAGTTCGTCTCGTTCGTTCCTCTTCGTTGTCCCTTTAGATCCGTTGGCCTTCTTTGGACCATGTACGTCTCGTTCGTTCCTCTTCGTTCTCCCATTAGATCCGTTGGCCTTCTTTGGACCAAGTTCGTCTCGTTCGTCCATCTTCGTCTTCCCATTAGATCTGTTGGCCTTCTTTGGACCAAGTTCGTCTCTTTAGTCCCTCTTCCTCCTCGCATTAGATCCGTTGTCCTTCTTTGGACGATGTTCGTCTCGTTTGTCCATCATCGTGCTTCCAAAAGATCCGTTGGCCTTCTTTGGACCAAGTTCGTCTCTTTGGTCCCTCTTCGTCCTCCCATTAGTTCCGTTGGCCTTCTTTGGACCTTGTTCGTCAAGTTCGTCCATCTTCGTCCTCCAATTTGATCCGTTGGCCTTCTTTGGACCAAGTTCGTCTCGTTCGATCCTCTTCGTCATCCCATTATATCCGTTGGCCTTCTTTGGACCAAGTTCGACTCGCTCGTCCATCTTCGTCTTCCGATTAGATCCGTTGTCGTTCTTTGGACCAAGTTCTTCTCGTTCGTTCCACTTCGTCGTCCCATTAGATCCGTTGGCCTTCTTTGGACCAAGTTCGTCTCGTTTGTACCGTTTCGTCTTCCCATTAGATCCGTTGGCCTTCTTTTGACCAAGTTCGTCTCCTTCGTCCATCTTCGTCCTCCCATTAGATCCGTTGGCCTTCTTTGGACCAAGTTCGTCTCGTTCGTCCATCTTCGTCCTCGCATTAGATCCGTTGTCCTTCTTTGGACCAAGTTCGTCTCGTTCGTCCCTCTTCGTCCTCCTATTAGATCCGTTGGCCTTCTTTGGACCAAGTTCGTCTCCTTCGTCCATCTTCGTCGTCCCATTAGATCCGTTGTCCTTCTTTGGACCAAGTTCGTCTCGTTCGTCCCTCTTCGTCCTCCCATTAGTTCCGTTGGCCTTCTTTGGACCAGGCTCGTCTCGCTCGTCCATCTTCGTCTTCCTATTAGATCCGTTGTCGTTCTTTGGACCAAGTTCATCTCGTTCGTTCCTCTTCGTCGTCCCATTAGATCCGTTGGCCTTCTTTGGACCAAGTTCGTCTCGCTCGTCCATCTTCGTCTTCCTATTAGATCCGTTGGCGTTCTTTGGACCAAGTTCGTCTCGTTCGTTCCTCTTTGTCGTCCCTTTAGATCCGTTGGCCTTCTTTGGACCAAGTTCGTCTCGTTCGTTCCTCTTCGTCTTCCCATTAGATCCGTTGGCCTTCTTTTGACCAAGTTCGTCTCCTTCGTCCATCTTCGTCCTCCCATTAGATTCGTTGGCCTTCTTTCGACCAAGTTCGTCTCGTTCGTCCATCTTTGTCCTCGCATTAGATCCGTTGTCCTTCTTTGGACCAAGTTCGTCTCGTTCGATCCTCTTCGTCATCCCATTATATCCGTTGGCCTTCTTTGGACCAAGTTCGACTCGCTCGTCCATCTTCGTCTTCCGATTAGATCCGTTGTCGTTCTTTGGACCAAGTTCTTCTCGTTCGTTCCACTTCGTCGTCCCATTAGATCCGTTGGCCTTCTTTGGACCAAGTTCGTCTCGTTTGTACCGTTTCGTCTTCCCATTAGATCCGTTGGCCTTCTTTTGACCAAGTTCGTCTCCTTCGTCCATCTTCGTCCTCCCATTAGATCCGTTGGCCTTCTTTGGACCAAGTTCGTCTCCTTCGTCCATCTTCGTCCTCCCATTAGATCCGTTGGCCTTCTTTGGACCAAGTTCGTCTCGTTCGTCCATCTTCGTCCTCGCATTAGATCCGTTGTCCTTCTTTGGACCAAGTTCGTCTCGTTCGTCCCTCTTCGTCCTCTCATTAGATCCGTTGGCTTTCTTTGGACCATGTTCGTCTCCTTCGTCCATCTTCGTCGTCCCATTAGATCCGTTGTCCTTCTTTGGACCAAGTTCGACTCGCTCGTCCATCTTCGTTTTCCTATTAGATCCGTTGTCGTTCTTTGGACTTCTTCTCGTTCGTTCCTCTTCGTCGTCCCATTAGATCCGTTGGCCTTCTTTGGACCAAGTTCGTCTCGTTCGTCCCGCTTCGTCTTCCCATTAGATCCGTTGGCCTTCTTTTGACCAAGTTCGTCTCCTTCGTCCATCTTCGTCCTCCCATTAGATTCGTTGGCCTTCATTCGACCAAGTTCGTCTCGTTCGTCCATCTTCGTCCTCGCATTAGATCCGTTGTCCTTCTTTGGACCAAGTTCGTCTCGTTCGATCCTCTTCGTCATCCCATTATATCCGTTGGCCTTCTTTGGACCAAGTTCGACTCGCTCGTCCATCTTCGTCTTCCGATTAGATCCGTTGTCGTTCTTTGGACCAAGTTCTTCTCGTTCGTTCCTCTTCGTCGTCCCATTAGATCCGTTGGCCTTCTTTGGACCAAGTTCGTCTCGTTCGTCCCGCTTCGTCTTCCCATTAGATCCGTTGGCCTTCTTTTGACCAAGTTCGTCTCCTTCGTCCATCTTCGTCGTCCCATTAGATCCGTTGGCCTTCTTTGGACCAAGTTCGTCTCGTTCGTCCATCTTCGTCCTCGCATTAGATCCGTTGTCCTTCTTTGGACCAAGTTCGTCTCGTTCGTCCCTCTTCGTCCTCCCATTAGATCCGTTGGCCTTCTTTGGACCAAGTTCGTCTCCTTCGTCCATCTTCGTCGTCCCATTAGATCCGTTGTCCTTCTTTGGACCAAGTTCGTCTCGTTCGTCCCTCTTCGTCCTCCCATTAGTTCCGTTGGCCTTCTTTGGACCAGGCTCGTCTCGCTCGTCCATCTTCGTCTTCCTATTAGATCCGTTGTCGTTCTTTGGACCAAGTTCATCTCGTTCGTTCCTCTTCGTCGTCCCATTAGATCCGTTGGCCTTCTTTGGACCAACTTCGTCTCGCTCGTCCATCTTCGTCTTCCTATTAGATCCGTTGTCGTTCTTTGGACCAAGTTCATCTCGTTCGTTCCCCTTCGCCGTCCCATTAGATCCGTTGGCCTTCTTTGGACCAAGTTCGTCTCGTTCGTTCCTCTTCGTCGTCCCATTAGATCCGTTGGCCTTCTTTGGACCAAGTTCGTCTCGCTCGTCCATCTTCGTCTTCCTATTAGATCCGTTGGCGTTCTTTGGACCAAGTTCGTCTCGTTCGTTCCTCTTCGTCGTCCCATTAGATCCGTTGGCCTTCTTTTGACCAAGTTCATCTCGTTCGTCCTGCTTCGTCTTCCCATTAGATCCGTTGGCCTTCTTTTGACCAAGTTCGTCTCCTTCGTCCATCTTCGTCCTCCCATTAGATTCGTTGGCCTTCTTTCGACCAAGTTCATCTCGTTCGTCCATCTTCGTCCTCGCATTAGATCTGTTGTCCTTCTTTGGACCAAGTTCGTCTCGTTCGATCCTCTTCGTCATCCCATTATATCCGTTGGCCTTCTTTGGACCAAGTTCGACTCGCTCGTCCATCTTCGTCTTCCTATTAGATCCGTTGTTGTTCTTTGGACCAAGTTCTTCTCGTTCGTTCCTCTTCGTCGTCCCATTAGATCCGTTGGCCTTCTTTGGACCAAGTTCGTCTCGTTCGTCCCGCTTCGTCTTCCCATTAGATCCGTTGGCCTTCTTTTGACCAAGTTCGTCTCCTTCGTCCATCTTCGTCCTCCTATTAGATCCGTTGGCCTTCTTTGGACCAAGTTCGTCTCCTTCGTCCATCTTCGTCGTCCCATTAGATCCGTTGTCCTTCTTTGGACCAAGTTCGTCTCGTTCGTCCCTCTTCGTCCTCCCATTAGTTCCGTTGGCCTTCTTTGGACCAGGCTCGTCTCGGTCGTCCATCTTCGTCTTCCTATTAGATCCGTTGTCGTTCTTTGGACCAAGTTCATCTCGTTCGTTCCTCTTCGTCGTCCCATTAGATCCGTTGGCCTTCTTTGGACCAAGTTCGTCTCGCTCGTCCATCTTCGTCTTCCTATTAGATCCGTTGTCGTTCTTTGGACCAAGTTCATCTCGTTCGTTCCCCTTCGCCGTCCCATTAGATCCGTTGGCTTTCTTTGGATCAAGTTCGTCTCGTTCGTCCATCTTCGTCTTCCCATTAGATCCGTTGGCCTTCTTTGGACCATGTTCGTCTCGTTCGTCCATCTTCGTCTTCCCATTTGATCCAATGGCCTTCTTTGTACCATGTTCGTCTCGTTCGTCCATCTTCGTCCTCGCATTAGATCCGTTGTCCTTCTTTGGACCAAGTTCGTCTCGTTCGTCCCTCTTCGTCCTCCTATTAGATCCGTTGGCCTTCTTTGGACCAAGTTCGTCTCCTTCGTCCATCTTCGTCGTCCCATTAGATCCGTTGTCCTTCTTTGGACCAAGTTCGTCTCGTTCGTCCCTCTTCGTCCTCCCATTAGTTCCGTTGGCCTTCTTTGGACCAGGCTCGTCTCGCTCGTCCATCTTCGTCTTCCTATTAGATCCGTTGTCGTTCTTTGGACCAAGTTCATCTCGTTCGTTCCTCTTCGTCGTCCCATTAGATCCGTTGGCCTTCTTTGGACCAAGTTCGTCTCGCTCGTCCATCTTCGTCTTCCTATTAGATCCGTTGGCGTTCTTTGGACCAAGTTCGTCTCGTTCGTTCCTCTTTGTCGTCCCTTTAGATCCGTTGGCCTTCTTTGGACCAAGTTCGTCTCGTTCGTTCCTCTTCGTCTTCCCATTAGATCCGTTGGCCTTCTTTTGACCAAGTTCGTCTCCTTCGTCCATCTTCGTCCTCCCATTAGATTCGTTGGCCTTCTTTCGACCAAGTTCGTCTCGTTCGTCCATCTTCGTCCTCGCATTAGATCCGTTGTCCTTCTTTGGACCAAGTTCGTCTCGTTCGATCCTCTTCGTCATCCCATTATATCCGTTGGCCTTCTTTGGACCAAGTTCGACTCGCTCGTCCATCTTCGTCTTCCGATTAGATCCGTTGTCGTTCTTTGGACCAAGTTCTTCTCGTTCGTTCCACTTCGTCGTCCCATTAGATCCGTTGGCCTTCTTTGGACCAAGTTCGTCTCGTTTGTACCGTTTCGTCTTCCCATTAGATCCGTTGGCCTTCTTTTGACCAAGTTCGTCTCCTTCGTCCATCTTCGTCCTCCCATTAGATCCGTTGGCCTTCTTTGGACCAAGTTCGTCTCCTTCGTCCATCTTCGTCCTCCCATTAGATCCGTTGGCCTTCTTTGGACCAAGTTCGTCTCGTTCGTCCATCTTCGTCCTCGCATTAGATCCGTTGTCCTTCTTTGGACCAAGTTCGTCTCGTTCGTCCCTCTTCGTCCTCTCATTAGATCCGTTGGCTTTCTTTGGACCATGTTCGTCTCCTTCGTCCATCTTCGTCGTCCCATTAGATCCGTTGTCCTTCTTTGGACCAAGTTCGACTCGCTCGTCCATCTTCGTTTTCCTATTAGATCCGTTGTCGTTCTTTGGACTTCTTCTCGTTCGTTCCTCTTCGTCGTCCCATTAGATCCGTTGGCCTTCTTTGGACCAAGTTCGTCTCGTTCGTCCCGCTTCGTCTTCCCATTAGATCCGTTGGCCTTCTTTTGACCAAGTTCGTCTCCTTCGTCCATCTTCGTCCTCCCATTAGATTCGTTGGCCTTCATTCGACCAAGTTCGTCTCGTTCGTCCATCTTCGTCCTCGCATTAGATCCGTTGTCCTTCTTTGGACCAAGTTCGTCTCGTTCGATCCTCTTCGTCATCCCATTATATCCGTTGGCCTTCTTTGGACCAAGTTCGACTCGCTCGTCCATCTTCGTCTTCCGATTAGATCCGTTGTCGTTCTTTGGACCAAGTTCTTCTCGTTCGTTCCTCTTCGTCGTCCCATTAGATCCGTTGGCCTTCTTTGGACCAAGTTCGTCTCGTTCGTCCCGCTTCGTCTTCCCATTAGATCCGTTGGCCTTCTTTTGACCAAGTTCGTCTCCTTCGTCCATCTTCGTCGTCCCATTAGATCCGTTGGCCTTCTTTGGACCAAGTTCGTCTCGTTCGTCCATCTTCGTCCTCGCATTAGATCCGTTGTCCTTCTTTGGACCAAGTTCGTCTCGTTCGTCCCTCTTCGTCCTCCCATTAGATCCGTTGGCCTTCTTTGGACCAAGTTCGTCTCCTTCGTCCATCTTCGTCGTCCCATTAGATCCGTTGTCCTTCTTTGGACCAAGTTCGTCTCGTTCGTCCCTCTTCGTCCTCCCATTAGTTCCGTTGGCCTTCTTTGGACCAGGCTCGTCTCGCTCGTCCATCTTCGTCTTCCTATTAGATCCGTTGTCGTTCTTTGGACCAAGTTCATCTCGTTCGTTCCTCTTCGTCGTCCCATTAGATCCGTTGGCCTTCTTTGGACCAACTTCGTCTCGCTCGTCCATCTTCGTCTTCCTATTAGATCCGTTGTCGTTCTTTGGACCAAGTTCATCTCGTTCGTTCCCCTTCGCCGTCCCATTAGATCCGTTGGCCTTCTTTGGACCAAGTTCGTCTCGTTCGTTCCTCTTCGTCGTCCCATTAGATCCGTTGGCCTTCTTTGGACCAAGTTCGTCTCGCTCGTCCATCTTCGTCTTCCTATTAGATCCGTTGGCGTTCTTTGGACCAAGTTCGTCTCGTTCGTTCCTCTTCGTCGTCCCATTAGATCCGTTGGCCTTCTTTTGACCAAGTTCATCTCGTTCGTCCTGCTTCGTCTTCCCATTAGATCCGTTGGCCTTCTTTTGACCAAGTTCGTCTCCTTCGTCCATCTTCGTCCTCCCATTAGATTCGTTGGCCTTCTTTCGACCAAGTTCATCTCGTTCGTCCATCTTCGTCCTCGCATTAGATCTGTTGTCCTTCTTTGGACCAAGTTCGTCTCGTTCGATCCTCTTCGTCATCCCATTATATCCGTTGGCCTTCTTTGGACCAAGTTCGACTCGCTCGTCCATCTTCGTCTTCCTATTAGATCCGTTGTTGTTCTTTGGACCAAGTTCTTCTCGTTCGTTCCTCTTCGTCGTCCCATTAGATCCGTTGGCCTTCTTTGGACCAAGTTCGTCTCGTTCGTCCCGCTTCGTCTTCCCATTAGATCCGTTGGCCTTCTTTTGACCAAGTTCGTCTCCTTCGTCCATCTTCGTCCTCCTATTAGATCCGTTGGCCTTCTTTGGACCAAGTTCGTCTCCTTCGTCCATCTTCGTCGTCCCATTAGATCCGTTGTCCTTCTTTGGACCAAGTTCGTCTCGTTCGTCCCTCTTCGTCCTCCCATTAGTTCCGTTGGCCTTCTTTGGACCAGGCTCGTCTCGGTCGTCCATCTTCGTCTTCCTATTAGATCCGTTGTCGTTCTTTGGACCAAGTTCATCTCGTTCGTTCCTCTTCGTCGTCCCATTAGATCCGTTGGCCTTCTTTGGACCAAGTTCGTCTCGCTCGTCCATCTTCGTCTTCCTATTAGATCCGTTGTCGTTCTTTGGACCAAGTTCATCTCGTTCGTTCCCCTTCGCCGTCCCATTAGATCCGTTGGCTTTCTTTGGATCAAGTTCGTCTCGTTCGTCCATCTTCGTCTTCCCATTAGATCCGTTGGCCTTCTTTGGACCATGTTCGTCTCGTTCGTCCATCTTCGTCTTCCCATTTGATCCAATGGCCTTCTTTGTACCATGTTCGTCTCGTTCGTCCATCTTCGTCCTCCCGTTAGATCCGTTGGCCTTCTTTGGACCAAGTTCGTCTCGTTCGTTCCTCTTCGTCGTCCCATTAGATCCGTTGGCCTTCTTTGGACCAAGTTCGTCTCGCTCGTCCATCTTCGTCGTCCCATTAGATCCGTTGGCCTTCTTTGGACCAAGTTCGTCTCGTTCGTGCATCTTCGTTCTCCCATTAGATCCGTTGGCCTTCTTTGGACCAAGTTCGTCTCGTTCGTCCATCTTCGTCTACCCATTAGATCTGTTGGCCTTCTTTGGACCAAGTTCGTCTCTTTAGTCTCTCTTCCTCCTCGCATTAGATCCGTTGTCCTTCTTTGGACGATGTTCGTCTCGTTTGTCCATCATCGTGCTTCCAATAGATCCGTTGGCCTTCTTTGGACCAAGTTCGTCTCTTTGGTCCCTCTTCGTCCTCCCATTAGTTCCGTTGGCCTTCTTTGGACCTTGTTCGTCTAGTTCGTCCATCTTCGTCCTCCAATTTGATCCGTTGGCCTTCTTTGGACCAAGTTCGTCTCGTTCGTCCATCTTCGTCTTCCCATTAGATCCGTTGGCCTTCTTTGGACCAAGTTCGCCTCTTTAGTCCCTCTTCGTCCTCGCATTAGATTCGTTGTCCTTCTTTGGACGAAGTTCGTCTCGTTCGTCCATCATCGTGCTTCCAATAGATCCGTTGGCCTTCTTTGGACCAAGTTCGTCTCGTTCGTCCTTCTTCGTCCTCGTATTAGATCTGTTGTCCTTCTTTGGACCAAGTTCGTCTCGTTCGTTCCTCTTCGTCGTCCCATTAGATCCGTTGGCCTTCTTTGGACCAAGTTCGTCTCCTTCGTCCATCTTCGTCCTCCCATTAGATCCGTTGGCCTTCTTTGGACCAAGTTCGTCTCCTGGTCCATCTTCGTCCCCCCATTAGTTCCGTTGGCCTTCTTTGGACCAAGTTCGTCTCGTTCGTCCCTCTTCGTCCTCCCATTAGTTCCTTTGGCCTTCGTTGGACCAAGTTCGTCTCGCTCGTCCATCTTCGTCTTCCGATTAGATCCGTTGTCGTTCTATGGACCAAGTTCGTCTCCTTCGTTCATCTTCGTCCTCCCATTAGATCCGTTGGCCTTCTTTGGACCTTGTTCGTCTCCTTCGTCCATCTTCGTCCTTCCATTTGATCCGTTGGCCTTCTTTGGACCAAGTTCGTCTCGTTCGTCCATCTTCGTCCTCGTATTAGATCTGTTGTCCTTGTTTGGACCAAATTCGTCTCGTTCGTCCCTCTTCGTCCTCCCATTAGATCCATTGTCCTACTTTGGACCAAGTTCGTCTCGTTCGTCCATCTTCGTCCTCCCATTTGATCCGTTGGCCTTCTTTGGACCTTGTTCGTCTAGTTCGTCCATCTTCGTCCTCCCATTTGATCCGTTGGCCTTCTTTGGACCAAGTTCGTCACGTTCGCTCCTCTTCGTCGTCCCATTAGATCAGTTGGCCTTCTTTGCACCAAGTTCGTCTCCTTCGTCCGTCTTCATCCTCGCATTAGATCCGTTGTCCTTCTTTGGACCAAGTTCCTCTCGTTCGTCCCTCTTCTTCCTCCCATTAGTTCCGTTGGCCTTCTTTGGACCAGGCTCGTCTCGCTCGTCCATCTTCGTCTTCCTATTAGATCCGTTGTCGTTCTTTGGACCAAGTTCGTCTGGTTCGTTCCTCTTCGTCGTCCCATTAGATCTGTTGGCCTTCTTTGGACCAAGTTCGTCTCGCTCGTCCATCTTCGTCTTCCTATTAGATCCGTTGGCGTTCTTTGGACCAAGTTCGTCTCGTTCGTTCCTCTTCGTCGTCCCTTTAGATCCGTTGGCCTTCTTTGGACCAAGTTCGTCTCGTTCGTTCCTCTTCGTTCTCCCATTAGATCCGTTGGCCTTCTTTGGACCAAGTTCGTCTCGTTCGTCCATCTTCGTCTTCCTATTAGATCCGTTGTCGTGCTTTGGACCAAGTTCGTCTAGTTCGTTCCTCTTCGTCGTCCCATTAGATCCGTTTGCCTTCTTTGGACCAAGTTCAGCTCCTTCGTCCGTCTTCATCCTCGCATTAGATCCGTTGTCCTTCTTTGGACCAAGTTCGTCTCGTTCGTCCCGCTTCGTCTTCCCATTAGATCCGTTGGCCTTCTTTTGACCAAGTTCGTCTCCTTCGTCCATCTTCGTCCTCCCATTACATCCGTTGGCCTTCTTTGGACCAAGTTCGTCTCGTTCGTCCATCTTCGTCCTCGCATTAGATCCGTTGTCCTTCTTTGGACCAAGTTCGTCTCGTTCGTCCCTCTTCGTCCTCCCATTAGATCCGTTGGCCTTCTTTGGACCAAGTTCGTCTCGTTCGTCCATCATCGTCCTCCCATTTGATCCGTTGGCCTTCTTTGGACCAAGTTCGTCTCCTTCGTCCGTCTTCGTCTTCCCATTAGATCCGTTGGCCTTCTTTGGACCAAGTTCGTCTCGTTCGTCCCTCATCGTGCTTCCATTAGGTCCGTTGGCCTTCTTTGGACCAAGTTCGTCTCGTTCGTCCCCCCATTAGTTCCGTTGGCCTTCTTTGGACCAAGTTCGTCTCGTTCGTCCATCATCGTGCTTCCATTACGTCCGTTGGCCTTCTTTAGACCAAGTTCGTCTCGTTCGTCCCTCTTCGTCCTCCCATTAGTTCCTTTGGCCTTCGTTGGACCAAGTTCGTCTCGCTCGTCCATCTTCGTCTTCCGATTAGATCCGTTGTCGTTCTATGGACCAAGTTCGTCTCCTTCGTTCATCTTCGTCCTCCCATTAGATCCGTTGGCCTTCTTTGGACCTAGTTCGTCTCCTTCGTCCATCTTCGTCCTTCCATTTGATCCGTTGGCCTTCTTTGGACCAAGTTCGTCTCGTTCGTCCATCTTCGTCCTCGTATTAGATCTGTTGTCCTTGTTTGGACCAAATTCGTCTCGTTCGTCCCTCTTCGTCCTCCCATTAGATCCATTGTCCTACTTTGGACCAAGTTCGTCTCGTTCGTCCATCTTCGTCCTCCCATTTGATCCGTTGGCCTTCTTTGGACCTTGTTCGTCTAGTTCGTCCATCTTCGTCCTCCCATTTGATCCGTTGGCCTTCTTTGGACCAAGTTCGTCACGTTCGCTCCTCTTCGTCGTCCCATTAGATCAGTTGGCCTTCTTTGCACCAAGTTTGTCTCCTTCGTCCGTCTTCATCCTCGCATTAGATCCGTTGTCCTTTTTTGGACCAAGTTCCTCTCGTTCGTCCCTCTTCTTCCTCCCATTAGTTCCGTTGGCCTTCTTTGGACCAGGCTCGTCTCGCTCGTCCATCTTCGTCTTCCTATTAGATCCGTTGTCGTTCTTTGGACCAAGTTCGTCTGGTTCGTTCCTCTTCGTCGTCCCATTAGATCTGTTGGCCTTCTTTGGACCAAGTTCGTCTCGCTCGTCCATCTTCGTCTTCCTATTAGATCCGTTGTCGTTCTTTGGACCAAGTTCATCTCGTTCGTTCCTCTTCGCCGTCCCATTAGATCCGTTGGCCTTTTTTGGACCAAGTTCGTCTCTTTCGTCCATATTCGTCTTCCCATTAGATCCGTTGGCTTTCTTTGGACCATGTTCGTCTCGTTCGTCCATCTTCGTCTTCCCATTTGATTCAATGGCCTTCATTGGACCATGTTCGTCTCGTTCGTCCATCTTCGTCCTCCCGTTAGATCCGTTGGCCTTCTTTGGACCAAGTTCGTCTCGTTCGTTCCTCTTCGTCCTCCCCTTAGATCCGTTGGCCTTCTTTGGACCAAGTTCGTCTCGTTCGTCCATCTTCGTCTTCCCATTAGATCGGTTGGCCATCTTTGGACCAAGTTCGTCTCTTTAGTCCCTCTTCGTCCTCGCATTAGATCCGTTGTCCTTCTTTGGACGAAGTTCGTCTCGTTCGTCCATCGTCGTGCTTCCAATAGATCCGTTGGCCTTCTTTGGAGCAAGTTCGTCTTTTTGGTCCCTCTTCGTCCTCCCATTAGTTCCGTTGGCCTTCTTTGGACCAAGTTCGTCTCGTTCGTTCCTCTTCGTTCTCCCATTAGATCCGTTGGCCTTCTTTGGACCAAGTTCGTCTCGTTCGTCCATCTTCGTCTTCCTATTAGATCCGTTGTCGTGCTTTGGACCAAGTTCGTCTAGTTCGTTCCTCTTCGTCGTCCCATTAGATCCGTTGGCCTTCTTTGGACCAAGTTCAGCTCCTTCGTCCGTCTTCATCCTCGCATTAGATCCGTTGTCCTTCTTTGGACCAAGTTCGTCTCGTTCGTCCCGCTTCGTCTTCCCATTAGATCCGTTGGCCTTCTTTTGACCAAGTTCGTCTCCTTCGTCCATCTTCGTCCTCCCATTAGATCCGTTGGCCTTCTTTGGACCAAGTTCGTCTCGTTCGTCCCGCTTCGTCTTCCCATTAGATCCGTTGGCCTTCTTTTGACCAAGTTCGTCTCCTTCGTCCATCTTCGTCCTCCCATTACATCCGTTGGCCTTCTTTGGACCAAGTTCGTCTCGTTCGTCCATCTTCGTCCTCGCATTAGATCCGTTGTCCTTCTTTGGACCAAGTTCGTCTCGTTCGTCCCTCTTCGTCCCCCCATTAGATCCGTTGGCCTTCTTTGGACCAAGTTCGTCTCGTTCGTCCATCTTTGTCTTCCCATTAGATCCGTTGGCCTTCTTTGGACCAAGTTCGTCTCTTTGGTCCCTCTTCGTCCTCCCATTAGTTCTGTTGGCCTTCTTTGGACCAAGTTCGTCTCGTTCGTCCTTCTTCGTCCTCGTATTAGATCTGTTGTCCTTTTTTGGACCAAGTTCGTCTCGTTCGTCCCTCTTCATCCTCCCATTAGATCCGTTGGCCTTCTTTGGACCAAGTTCGTCTCGTTCGTCCATCTTCGTCCTCCCATTTGATCCGTTGGCCTTCTTTGGACCAAGTTCGTCTCCTTCGTCCGTCTTCGTCTTCCCATTAGATCCGTTGGCCTTCTTTGGACCAAGTTCGTCTCGTTCGTCCCTCATCGTGCTTCCATTAGGTCCGTTGGCCTTCTTTGGACCAAGTTCGTCTCGTTCGTCCCCCCATTAGTTCCGTTGGCCTTCTTTGGACCAAGTTCGTCTCGTTCGTCCATCATCGTGCTTCCATTACGTCCGTTGGCCTTCTTTAGACCAAGTTCGTCTCGTTCGTCCCTCTTCGTCCTCCCATTAGTTCCTTTGGCCTTCGTTGGACCAAGTTCGTCTCGCTCGTCCATCTTCGTCTTCCGATTAGATCCGTTGTCGTTCTATGGACCAAGTTCGTCTCCTTCGTTCATCTTCGTCCTCCCATTAGATCCGTTGGCCTTCTTTGGACCTAGTTCGTCTCCTTCGTCCATCTTCGTCCTTCCATTTGATCCGTTGGCCTTCTTTGGACCAAGTTCGTCTCGTTCGTCCATCTTCGTCCTCGTATTAGATCTGTTGTCCTTGTTTGGACCAAATTCGTCTCGTTCGTCCCTCTTCGTCCTCCCATTAGATCCATTGTCCTACTTTGGACCAAGTTCGTCTCGTTCGTCCATCTTCGTCCTCCCATTTGATCCGTTGGCCTTCTTTGGACCTTGTTCGTCTAGTTCGTCCATCTTCGTCCTCCTATTTGATCCGTTGGCCTTCTTTGGACCAAGTTCGTCACGTTCGCTCCTCTTCGTCGTCCCATTAGATCAGTTGGCCTTCTTTGGACCAAGTTCGTCTCCTTCGTCCATCTTCATCCTCGCATTAGATCCGTTGTCCTTCTTTGGACCAAGTTCCTCTCGTTCGTCCCTCTTCTTCCTCCCATTAGTTCCGTTGGCCTTCTTTGGACCAGCTCGTCTCGCTCGTCCATCTTCGTCTTCCTATTAGATCCGTTGTCGTTCTTTGGACCAAGTTCGTCTGGTTCGTTCCTCTTCGTCGTCCCATTAGATCTGTTGGCCTTCTTTGGACCAAGTTCGTCTCGCTCGTCCATCTTCGTCTTCCTATTAGATCCGTTGTCGTTCTTTGGACCAAGTTCATCTCGTTCGTCCCTCTTCGCCGTCCCATTAGATCCGTTGGCCTTCTTTGGACCAAGTTCGTCTCTTTCGTCCATATTCGTCTTCCCATTAGATCCGTTGGCTTTCTTTGGACCATGTTCGTCTCGTTCGTCCATCTTCGTCTTCCCATTTGATTCAATGGCCTTCATTGGACCATGTTCGTCTCGTTCGTCCATCTTCGTCCTCCCGTTAGATCCGTTGGCCTTCTTTGGACCAAGTTCGTCTCGTTCGTTCCTCTTCGTCCTCCCCTTAGATCCGTTGGCCTTCTTTGGACCAAGTTCGTCTCGTTCGTCCATCTTCGTCTTCCCATTAGATCGGTTGGCCATCTTTGGACCAAGTTCGTCTCTTTAGTCCCTCTTCGTCCTCGCATTAGATCCGTTGTCCTTCTTTGGACGAAGTTCGTCTCGTTCGTCCATCGTCGTGCTTCCAATAGATCCGTTGGCCTTCTTTGGAGCAAGTTCGTCTTTTTGGTCCCTCTTCGTCCTCCCATTAGTTCCGTTGGCCTTCTTTGGACCAAGTTCGTCTCGTTCATCGTTCTTCGTCCTCGTATTAGATCTGTTGTCCTTCTTTGGATCAAGTTCGTCTCGTTCGTCCCTCTTCGTCCTCCCATTAGATCCGTTGGCCTTCTTTGGACCAAGTTCGTCTCGTTCGTCCATCTTCGTCCTCCCATTTGATCCGTTGGCCTTCTTTGGACCAAATTCGTCTCCTTCGTCCGTCTTCGTCTTCCCATTAGATCCGTTGGCCTTCTTTGGACCATGTTCGTCGCGTTCGTCCATCATCGTGCTTCCATTAGGTCCGTTGGCCTTCTTTGGACCAAGTTCGTCTCGTTCGTCCATCATCGTGCTTCCATTAGGTCCGTTGGCCTTCTTTAGACCATGTTCGTCTCGTTCGTCCCTCTTCGTCCTCCCATTAGTTCCTTTGGCCTTCTTTGGACCAAGTTCGTCTCGCTCGTTCCTCTTCGTCGTCCCATTAGATCCGTTGGCCTTCTTTGGACCAAGTTCGTCTCCTTCGTCCGTCTTCATCCTCGCATTAGATCCGTTGTCCTTCTTTGGGCCAAGTTCGTCTCGTTCGTCCCTCTTCGTCCTCCCATTAGTTCCGTTGGCCTTCTTTGGACCAAGTTCGTCTCGCTCGTCCATCTTCGTCTTCCTATTAGATCCGTTGTCGTTCTTTGGACCAAGTTCATCTCGTTCGTTCCTCTTCGCCGTCCCATTAGATCCGTTGGCCTTCTTTGGACCAAGTTCGTCTCGTTCGTCCATCTTCGTCTTCCCATTAGATCCGTTGGCCTTCTTTGGACCATGTTCGTCTCGTTCGTCCATCTTCGTCTTCCCATTTGATCCAATGGCCTTCTTTGGACCATGTTCGTCTCGTTCGTCCATCTTCGTCCTCCCGTTAGATCCGTTGGCCTTCTTTGGAGCAAGTTCGTCTCGTTCGTCCCGCTTCGTCTTCCCATTAGATCCGTTGGCCTTCTTTTGACCAAGTTCGTCTCGTTCGTCCATCTTCGTCCTCGCATTAGATCCGTTGTCCTTCTTTGGACCAAGTTCGTCTCGTTCGTCCATCTTCGTCCTCGCATTAGATCCGTTGTCCTTCTTTGGACCAAGTTCGTCTCGTTCGTCCCTCTTCGTCCTCCCATTAGATCCGTTGGCCTTCTTTGGACCAAGTTCGTCTCCTTCGTCCATCTTCGTCGTCCCATTAGATCCGTTGTCCTTCTTTGGACCAAGTTCGTCTCGTTCGTCCCTCTTCGTCCTCCCATTAGTTCCGTTGGCCTTCTTTGGACCAGGCTCATCTCGCTCGTCCATCTTCGTCTTCCTATTAGATCCGTTGTCGTTCTTTGGACCAAGTTCATCTCGTTCGTTCCTCTTCGTCGTCCCATTAGATCCGTTGGCCTTCGTTGGACCAAGTTCGTCTCGCTCGTCCATCTTCGTCTTCCTATTAGATCCGTTGTCGTTCTTTGGACCAAGTTCATCTCTTTCGTTCCCCTTCGCCGTCCCATTAGATCCGTTGGCCTTCTTTGGACCAAGTTCGTCTCCTTCGTCCGTCTTCATCCTCGCATTAGATCCGTTGTCCTTCTTTGGGCCAAGTTCGTCTCGTTCGTCCCTCTTCGTCCTCCCATTAGTTCCGTTGGCCTTCTTTGGACCAAGTTCGTCTCGTTCGTCCATCTTCGTCCTCCCGTTAGATCCGTTGGCCTTCTTTGGACCAAGTTCGTCTCGTTCGTTCCTCTTCGTCGTCCCATTAGATCCGTTGGCCTTCTTTGGACCAAGTTCGTCTCGTTCGTCCATCTTCGTCTTCCCATTAGATCCGTTGGCCTTCTTTGGACCAAGTTCGTCTCCTGGTCCATCTTCGTCCTCGCATTAGATCCGTTGTCCTTCTTTGGACCAAGCTCGTCTCGTTCGTCCCTCTTCGTCCTCCCATTAGTTCCGTTGACCTTCTTTGGACCAAGTTCGTCTTGCTCTTCCATCTTCGTCTTCCTATTAGATCCGTTGTCGTTCTTTGGACCAAGTTCTTCTCGTTCGTTCCTCTTCGTCGTCCCATTAGATCCGTTGGCCTTCTTTGGACCAAGTTCGTCTAGCTCGTCCATCTTCGTCTTCCTATTAGATCCGTTGGCGTTCTTTGGACCAAGTTCGTCTCGTTCGTTCCTCTTCGTCGTCCCTTTAGATCCGTTGGCCTTCTTTGGACCAACTTCGTCTCGTTCGTCCATCTTCGTCTTCCCATTAGATCTGTTGGCCTTCTTTGGACCATGTTCGTCTCTTTAGTCCCTCTTCCTCCTCGCATTAGATCCGTTGTCCTTCTTTGGACGATGTTCGTCTCGTTTGTCCATCATCGTGCTTCCAATAGATCCGTTGGCCTTCTTTGGACCAAGTTCGTCTCTTTGGTCCCTCTTCGTCCTCCCATTAGTTCCGTTGGCCTTCTTTGGACCTTGTTCGTCTAGTTCGTCCTTCTTCGTCCTCCAATTTGATCCGTTGGCCTTCTTTGGACCAAGTTCGTCTCGTTCGATCCTCTTCGTCATCCCATTATATCCGTTGGCCTTCTTTGGACCAAGTTCGACTCGCTCGTCCATCTTCGTCTTCCTATTAGATCCGTTGTCGTTCTTTGGACCAAGTTCTTCTCGTTCGTTCCTCTTCGTCGTCCCATTAGATCCGTTGGCCTTCTTTGGACCAAGTTCGTCTCGCTCGTCCATCTTCGTCTTCCTATTAGATCCGTTGGCGTTCTTTGGACCAAGTTCGTCTCGTTCGTTCCTCTTCGTCGTCCCTTTAGATCCGTTGGCCTTCTTTGGACCAAGTTCAGCTCCTTCGTCCGTCTTCATCCTCGCATTAGATCCGTTGTCCTTCTTTGGACCAAGTTCGTCTCGTTCGTCCCGCTTCGTCTTCCCATTAGATCCGTTGGCCTTCTTTGGACCAAGTTCGTCTCGTTCGTCCCTCTTCGTCCCCCCATTAGATCCGTTGGCCTTCTTTGGACCAAGTTCGTCTCGTTCGTCCATCTTTGTCTTCCCATTAGATCCGTTGGCCTTCTTTGGACCAAGTTCGTCTCTTTGGTCCCTCTTCGTCCTCCCATTAGTTCTGTTGGCCTTCTTTGGACCAAGTTCGTCTCGTTCGTCCTTCTTCGTCCTCGTATTAGATCTGTTGTCCTTTTTGGACCAAGTTCGTCTCGTTCGTCCCTCTTCGTCCTCCCATTAGATCCGTTGGCCTTCTTTGGACCAAGTTCGTCTCGTTCGTCCATCTTCGTCCTCCCATTTGATCCGTTGGCCTTCTTTGGACCAAGTTCGTCTCCTTCGTCCGTCTTCGTCTTCCCATTAGATCCGTTGGCCTTCTTTGGACCAAGTTCGTCTCGTTCGTCCCTCATCGTGCTTCCATTAGGTCCGTTGGCCTTCTTTGGACCAAGTTCGTCTCGTTCGTCCCCCCATTAGTTCCGTTGGCCTTCTTTGGACCAAGTTCGTCTCGTTCGTCCATCATCGTGCTTCCATTACGTCCGTTGGCCTTCTTTAGACCAAGTTCGTCTCGTTCGTCCCTCTTCGTCCTCCCATTAGTTCCTTTGGCCTTCGTTGGACCAAGTTCGTCTCGCTCGTCCATCTTCGTCTTCCGATTAGATCCGTTGTCGTTCTATGGACCAAGTTCGTCTCCTTCGTTCATCTTCGTCCTCCCATTAGATCCGTTGGCCTTCTTTGGACCTAGTTCGTCTCCTTCGTCCATCTTCGTCCTTCCATTTGATCCGTTGGCCTTCTTTGGACCAAGTTCGTCTCGTTCGTCCATCTTCGTCCTCGTATTAGATCTGTTGTCCTTGTTTGGACCAAATTCGTCTCGTTCGTCCCTCTTCGTCCTCCCATTAGATCCATTGTCCTACTTTGGACCAAGTTCGTCTCGTTCGTCCATCTTCGTCCTCCCATTTGATCCGTTGGCCTTCTTTGGACCTTGTTCGTCTAGTTCGTCCATCTTCGTCCTCCCATTTGATCTGTTGGCCTTCTTTGGACCAAGTTCGTCACGTTCGCTCCTCTTCGTCGTCCCATTAGATCAGTTGGCCTTCTTTGGACCAAGTTCGTCTCCTTCGTCCGTCTTCATCCTCGCATTAGATCTGTTGTCCTTCTTTGGACCAAGTTCCTCTCGTTCGTCCCTCTTCTTCCTCCCATTAGTTCCGTTGGCCTTCTTTGGACCAGCTCGTCTCGCTCGTCCATCTTCGTCTTCCTATTAGATCCGTTGTCGTTCTTTGGACCAAGTTCGTCTGGTTCGTTCCTCTTCGTCGTCCCATTAGATCTGTTGGCCTTCTTTGGACCAAGTTCGTCTCGCTCGTCCATCTTCGTCTTCCTATTAGATCCGTTATCGTTCTTTGGACCAAGTTCCTCTCGTTCGTTCCTCTTCGCCGTCCCATTAGATCCGTTGGCCTTCTTTGGACCAAGTTCGTCTCTTTCGTCCATATTCGTCTTCCCATTAGATCCGTTGGCTTTCTTTGGACCATGTTCGTCTCGTTCGTCCATCTTCGTCTTCCCATTTGATTCAATGGCCTTCATTGGACCATGTTCGTCTCGTTCGTCCATCTTCGTCCTCCCGTTAGATCCGTTGGCCTTCTTTGGACCAAGTTCGTCTCGTTCGTTCCTCTTCGTCCTCCCCTTAGATCCGTTGGCCTTCTTTGGACCAAGTTCGTCTCGTTCGTCCATCTTCGTCTTCCCATTAGATCGGTTGGCCATCTTTGGACCAAGTTCGTCTCTTTAGTCCCTCTTCGTCCTCGCATTAGATCCGTTGTCCTTCTTTGGACGAAGTTCGTCTCGTTCGTCCAGCGTCGTGCTTCCAATAGATCCGTTGGCCTTCTTTGGAGCAAGTTCGTCTTTTTGGTCCCTCTTCGTCCTCCCATTAGTTCCGTTGGCCTTCTTTGGACCAAGTTCGTCTCGTTCGTTCCTCTTCGTTCTCCCATTAGATCCGTTGGCCTTCTTTGGACCAAGTTCGTCTCGTTCGTCCATCTTCGTCTTCCTATTAGATCCGTTGTCGTGCTTTGGACCAAGTTCGTCTAGTTCGTTCCTCTTCGTCGTCCCATTAGATCCGTTGGCCTTCTTTGGACCAAGTTCAGCTCCTTCGTCCGTCTTCATCCTCGCATTAGATCCGTTGTCCTTCTTTGGACCAAGTTCGTCTCGTTCGTCCCGCTTCGTCTTCCCATTAGATCCGTTGTCCTTCTTTGGACCAAGTTCGTCTCGTTCGTCCCTCTTCGTCCCCCCATTAGATCCGTTGGCCTTCTTTGGACCAAGTTCGTCTCGTTCGTCCATCTTTGTCTTCCCATTAGATCCGTTGGCCTTCTTTGGACCAAGTTCGTCTCGTTCGTTCCTCTTCGTCGTCCCATTAGATCCGTTGGCCTTCTTTGGACCAAGTTCGTCTCGTTCGTCCATCTTCGTCTTCCCATTAGATCCGTTGGCCTTCTTTGGACCAAGTTCGCCTCTTTAGTCCCTCTTCGTCCTCGCATTAGATCCGTTGTCCTTCTTTGGACGAAGTTCGTCTCGTTCGTCCATCATCGTGCTTCCAATAGATCCGTTGGCCTTCTTTGGACCAAGTTCGTCTCGTTCCTCCTTCTTCGTCCTCGTATTAGATCTGTTGTCCTTCTTTGGACCAAGTTCGTCTCGTTCGTTCCTCTTCGTCGTCCCATTAGATCTGTTGGCCTTCTTTGGACCAAGTTCGTCTCCTTCGTCCATCTTCGTCCTCCCATTAGATCCGTTGGCCTTCTTTGGACCAAGTTCGTCTCCTGGTCCATCTTCGTCCTCGCATTAGATCCGTTGTCCTTCTTTGGACCAAGCTCGTCTCGTTCGTCCCTCTTCGTCCTCCCATTAGTTCCGTTGACCTTCTTTGGACCAAGTTCGTCTTGCTCTTCCATCTTCGTCTTCCTATTAGATCCGTTGTCGTTCTTTGGACCAAGTTCTTCTCGTTCGTTCCTCTTCGTCGTCCCATTAGATCCGTTGGCCTTCTTTGGACCAAGTTCGTCTAGCTCGTCCATCTTCGTCTTCCTATTAGATCCGTTGGCGTTCTTTGGACCAAGTTCGTCTCGTTCGTTCCTCTTCGTCGTCCCTTTAGATCCGTTGGCCTTCTTTGGACCAAGTTCGTCTCGTTCGTCCATCTTCGTCTTCCCATTAGATCTGTTGGCCTTCTTTGGACCATGTTCGTCTCTTTAGTCCCTCTTCCTCCTCGCATTAGATCCGTTGTCCTTCTTTGGACGATGTTCGTCTCGTTTGTCCATCATCGTGCTTCCAATAGATCCGTTGGCCTTCTTTGGACCAAGTTCGTCTCTTTGGTCCCTCTTCGTCCTCCCATTAGTTCCGTTGGCCTTCTTTGGACCTTGTTCGTCTAGTTCGTCCATCTTCGTCCTCCAATTTGATCCGTTGGCCTTCTTTGGCCCAAGTTCGTCTCGTTCGATCCTCTTCGTCATCCCATTATATCCGTTGGCCTTCTTTGGACCAAGTTCGACTCGCTCGTCCATCTTCGTCTTCCTATTAGATCCGTTGTCGTTCTTTGGACCAAGTTCTTCTCGTTCGTTCCTCTTCGTCGTCCCATTAGATCCGTTGGCCTTCTTTGGACCAAGTTCGTCTCGCTCGTCCATCTTCGTCTTCCTATTAGATCCGTTGGCGTTCTTTGGACCAAGTTCGTCTCGTTCGTTCCTCTTCGTCGTCCCTTTAGATCCGTTGGCCTTCTTTGGACCAAGTTCGTCTCGTTCGTTCCTCTTCGTTCTCCCATTTGATCCGTTGGCCTTCTTTGGACCAAGTTCGTCTCGTTCGTCCATCTTCGTCTTCCTATTAGATCCGTTGTCGTGCTTTGGACCAAGTTCGTCTAGTTCGTTCCTCTTCGTCGTCCCATTAGATCCGTTGGCCTTCTTTGGACCAAGTTCAGCTCCTTCGTCCGTCTTCATCCTCGCATTAGATCCGTTGTCCTTCTTTGGACCAAGTTCGTCTCGTTCGTCCCGCTTCGTCTTCCCATTAGATCCGTTGGCCTTCTTTTGACCAAGTTCGTCTCCTTCGCCCATCTTCGTCCTCCCATTACATCCGTTGGCCTTCTTTGGACCAAGTTCGTCTCGTTCGTCCATCTTCGTCCTCGCATTAGATCCGTTGTCCTTCATTGGACCAAGTTCGTCTCGTTCGTCCCTCTTCGTCCCCCCATTAGATCCGTTGGCCTTCTTTGGACCAAGTTCGTCTCGTTCGTCCATCTTTGTCTTCCCATTAGATCCGTTGGCCTTCTTTGGACCAAGTTCGTCTCTTTGGTCCCTCTTCGTCCTCCCATTAGTTCTGTTGGCCTTCTTTGGACCAAGTTCGTCTCGTTCGTCCTTCTTCGTCCTCGTATTAGATCTGTTGTCCTTTTTGGACCAAGTTCGTCTCGTTCGTCCCTCTTCGTCCTCCCATTAGATCCGTTGGCCTTCTTTGGACCAAGTTCGTCTCGTTCGTCCATCTTCGTCCTCCCATTTGATCCGTTGGCCTTCTTTGGACCAAGTTCGTCTCCTTCGTCCGTCTTCGTCTTCCCATTAGATCCGTTGGCCTTCTTTGGACCAAGTTCGTCTCGTTCGTCCCTCATCGTGCTTCCATTAGGTCCGTTGGCCTTCTTTGGACCAAGTTCGTCTCGTTCGTCCCCCCATTAGTTCCGTTGGCCTTCTTTGGACCAAGTTCGTCTCGTTCGTCGATCATCGTGCTTCGATTACGTCCGTTGGCCTTCTTTAGACCAAGTTCGTCTCGTTCGTCCCTCTTCGTCCTCCCATTAGTTCCTTTGGCCTTCGTTGGACCAAGTTCGTCTCGCTCGTCCATCTTCGTCTTCCGATTAGATCCGTTGTCGTTCTATGGACCAAGTTCGTCTCCTTCGTTCATCTTCGTCCTCCCATTAGATCCGTTGGCCTTCTTTGGACCTAGTTCGTCTCCTTCGTCCATCTTCGTCCTTCCATTTGATCCGTTGGCCTTCTTTGGACCAAGTTCGTCTCGTTCGTCCATCTTCGTCCTCGTATTAGATCTGTTGTCCTTGTTTGGACCAAATTCGTCTCGTTCGTCCCTCTTCGTCCTCCCATTAGATCCATTGTCCTACTTTGGACCAAGTTCGTCTCGTTCGTCCATCTTCGTCCTCCCATTTGATCCGTTGGCCTTCTTTGGACCTTGTTCGTCTAGTTCGTCCATCTTCGTCCTCCCATTTGATCTGTTGGCCTTCTTTGGACCAAGTTCGTCACGTTCGCTCCTCTTCGTCGTCCCATTAGATCAGTTGGCCTTCTTTGGACCAAGTTCGTCTCCTTCGTCCGTCTTCATCCTCGCATTAGATCCGTTGTCCTTCTTTGGACCAAGTTCCTCTCGTTCGTCCCTCTTCTTCCTCCCATTAGTTCCGTTGGCCTTCTTTGGACCAGCTCGTCTCGCTCGTCCATCTTCGTCTTCCTATTAGATCCGTTGTCGTTCTTTGGACCAAGTTCGTCTGGTTCGTTCCTCTTCGTCGTCCCATTAGATCTGTTGGCCTTCTTTGGACCAAGTTCGTCTCGCTCGTCCATCTTCGTCTTCCTATTAGATCCGTTGTCGTTCTTTGGACCAAGTTCATCTCGTTCGTTCCTCTTCGCCGTCCCATTAGATCCGTTGGCCTTCTTTGGACCAAGTTCGTCTCTTTCGTCCATATTCGTCTTCCCATTAGATCCGTTGGCTTTCTTTGGACCATGTTCGTCTCGTTCGTCCATCTTCGTCTTCCCATTTGATTCAATGGCCTTCATTGGACCATGTTCGTCTCGTTCGTCCATCTTCGTCCTCCCGTTAGATCCGTTGGCCTTCTTTGGACCAAGTTCGTCTCGTTCGTTCCTCTTCGTCCTCCCCTTAGATCAGTTGGCCTTCTTTGGACCAAGTTCGTCTCGTTCGTCCATCTTCGTCTTCCCATTAGATCGGTTGGCCATCTTTGGACCAAGTTCGTCTCTTTAGTCCCTCTTCGTCCTCGCATTAGATCCGTTGTCCTTCTTTGGACGAAGTTCGTCTCGTTCGTCCAGCGTCGTGCTTCCAATAGATCCGTTGGCCTTCTTTGGAGCAAGTTCATCTTTTTGGTCCCTCTTCGTCCTCCCATTAGTTCCGTTGGCCTTCTTTGGACCAAGTTCGTCTCGTTCGTTCCTCTTCGTTCTCCCATTAGATCCGTTGGCCTTCTTTGGACCAAGTTCGTCTCGTTCGTCCATCTTCGTCTTCCTATTAGATCCGTTGTCGTGCTTTGGACCAAGTTCGTCTAGTTCGTTCCTCTTCGTCGTCCCATTAGATCCGTTGGCCTTCTTTGGACCAAGTTCAGCTCCTTCGTCCGTCTTCATCCTCGCATTAGATCCGTTGTCCTTCTTTGGACCAAGTTCGTCTCGTTCGTCCCGCTTCGTCTTCCCATTAGATCCGTTGTCCTTCTTTGGACCAAGTTCGTCTCGTTCGTCCCTCTTCGTCCCCCCATTAGATCCGTTGGCCTTCTTTGGACCAAGTTCGTCTCGTTCGTCCATCTTTGTCTTCCCATTAGATCCGTTGGCCTTCTTTGGACCAAGTTCGTCTCGTTCGTTCCTCTTCGTTCTCCCATTAGATCCGTTGGCCTTCTTTGGACCAAGTTCGTCTCGTTCGTCCATCTTCGTCTTCCTATTAGATCCGTTGTCGTGCTTTGGACCAAGTTCGTCTAGTTCGTTCCTCTTCGTCGTCCCATTAGATCCGTTGGCCTTCTTTGGACCAAGTTCAGCTCCTTCGTCCGTCTTCATCCTCGCATTAGATCCGTTGTCCTTCTTTGGACCAAGTTCGTCTCGTTCGTCCCGCTTCGTCTTCCCATTAGATCCGTTGGCCTTCTTTTGACCAAGTTCGTCTCCTTCGTCCATCTTCGTCCTCCCATTACATCCGTTGGCCTTCTTTGGACCAAGTTCGTCTCGTTCGTCCATCTTCGTCCTCGCATTAGATCCGCTGTCCTTCTTTGGACCAAGTTCGTCTCGTTCGTCCCTCTTCGTCCCCCCATTAGATCCGTTGGCCTTCTTTGGACCAAGTTCGTCTCGTTCGTCCATCTTTGTCTTCCCATTAGATCCGTTGGCCTTCTTTGGACCAAGTTCGTCTCTTTGGTCCCTCTTCGTCCTCCCATTAGTTCTGTTGGCCTTCTTTGGACCAAGTTCGTCTCTTTCGTCCTTCTTCGTCCTCGTATTAGATCTGTTGTCCTTTTTTGGACCAAGTTCGTCTCGTTCGTCCCTCTTCGTCCTCCCATTAGATCCGTTGGCCTTCTTTGGACCAAGTTCGTCTCGTTCGTCCATCTTCGTCCTCCCATTTGATCCGTTGGCCTTCTTTGGACCAAGTTCGTCTCCTTCGTCCGTCTTCGTCTTCCCATTAGATCCGTTGGCCTTCTTTGGACCAAGTTCGTCTCGTTCGTCCCTCATCGTGCTTCCATTAGGTCCGTTGGCCTTCTTTGGACCAAGTTCGTCTCGTTCGTCCCCCCATTAGTTCTGTTGGCCTTCTTTGGACCAAGTTCGTCTCGTTCGTCCATCATCGTGCTTCCATTACGTCCGTTGGCCTTCTTTAGACCAAGTTCGTCTCGTTCGTCCCTCTTCGTCCTCCCATTAGTTCCTTTGGCCTTCGTTGGACCAAGTTCGTCTCGCTCGTCCATCTTCGTCTTCCGATTAGATCCGTTGTCGTTCTATGGACCAAGTTCGTCTCCTTCGTTCATCTTCGTCCTCCCATTAGATCCGTTGGCCTTCTTTGGACCTAGTTCGTCTCCTTCGTCCGTCTTCGTCTTCCCATTAGATCCGTTGGCCTTCTTTGGACCAAGTTCGTCTCGTTCGTCCCTCATCGTGCTTCCATTAGGTCCGTTGGCCTTCTTTGGACCAAGTTCGTCTCGTTCGTCCCCCCATTAGTTCCGTTGGCCTTCTTTGGACCAAGTTCGTCTCGTTCGTCCATCATCGTGCTTCCATTACGTCCGTTGGCCTTCTTTAGACCAAGTTCGTCTCGTTCGTCCCTCTTCGTCCTCCCATTAGTTCCTTTGGCCTTCGTTGGACCAAGTTCGTCTCGCTCGTCCATCTTCGTCTTCCGATTAGATCCGTTGTCGTTCTATGGACCAAGTTCGTCTCCTTCGTTCATCTTCGTCCTCCCATTAGATCCGTTGGCCTTCTTTGGACCTAGTTCGTCTCCTTCGTCCATCTTCGTCCTTCCATTTGATCCGTTGGCCTTCTTTGGACCAAGTTCGTCTCGTTCGTCCATCTTCGTCCTCGTATTAGATCTGTTGTCCTTGTTTGGACCAAATTCGTCTCGTTCGTCCCTCTTCGTCCTCCCATTAGATCCATTGTCCTACTTTGGACCAAGTTCGTCTCGTTCGTCCATCTTCGTCCTCCCATTTGATCCGTTGGCCTTCTTTGGACCTTGTTCGTCTAGTTCGTCCATCTTCGTCCTCCCATTTGATCTGTTGGCCTTCTTTGGACCAAGTTCGTCACGTTCGCTCCTCTTCGTCGTCCCATTAGATCAGTTGGTCTTCTTTGGACCAAGTTCGTCTCCTTCGTCCGTCTTCATCCTCGCATTAGATCCGTTGTCCTTCTTTGGACCAAGTTCCTCTCGTTCGTCCCTCTTCTTCCTCCCATTAGTTCCGTTGGCCTTCTTTGGACCAGCTCGTCTCGCTCGTCCATCTTCGTCTTCCTATTAGATCCGTTGTCGTTCTTTGGACCAAGTTCGTCTGGTTCGTTCCTCTTCGTCGTCCCATTAGATCTGTTGGCCTTCTTTGGACCAAGTTCGTCTCGCTCGTCCATCTTCGTCTTCCTATTAGATCCGTTATCGTTCTTTGGACCAAGTTCCTCTCGTTCGTTCCTCTTCGCCGTCCCATTAGATCCGTTGGCCTTCTTTGGACCAAGTTCGTCTCTTTCGTCCATATTCGTCTTCCCATTAGATCCGTTGGCTTTCTTTGGACCATGTTCGTCTCGTTCGTCCATCTTCGTCTTCCCATTTGATTCAATGGCCTTCATTGGACCATGTTCGTCTCGTTCGTCCATCTTCGTCCTCCCGTTAGATCCGTTGGCCTTCTTTGGACCAAGTTCGTCTCGTTCGTTCCTCTTCGTCCTCCCCTTAGATCCGTTGGCCTTCTTTGGACCAAGTTCGTCTCGTTCGTCCATCTTCGTCTTCCCATTAGATCGGTTGGCCATCTTTGGACCAAGTTCGTCTCTTTAGTCCCTCTTCGTCCTCGCATTAGATCCGTTGTCCTTCTTTGGACGAAGTTCGTCTCGTTCGTCCAGCGTCGTGCTTCCAATAGATCCGTTGGCCTTCTTTGGAGCAAGTTCGTCTTTTTGGTCCCTCTTCGTCCTCCCATTAGTTCCGTTGGCCTTCTTTGGACCAAGTTCGTCTCGTTCGTTCCTCTTCGTTCTCCCATTAGATCCGTTGGCCTTCTTTGGACCAAGTTCGTCTCGTTCGTCCATCTTCGTCTTCCTATTAGATCCGTTGTCGTGCTTTGGACCAAGTTCGTCTAGTTCGTTCCTCTTCGTCGTCCCATTAGATCCGTTGGCCATCTTTGGACCAAGTTCAGCTCCTTCGTCCGTCTTCATCCTCGCATTAGATCCGTTGTCCTTCTTTGGACCAAGTTCGTCTCGTTCGTCCCGCTTCGTCTTCCCATTAGATCCGTTGTCCTTCTTTGGACCAAGTTCGTCTCGTTCGTCCCTCTTCGTCCCCCCATTAGATCCGTTGGCCTTCTTTGGACCAAGTTCGTCTCGTTCGTCCATCTTTGTCTTCCCATTAGATCCGTTGGCCTTCTTTGGACCAAGTTCGTCTCGTTCGTTCCTCTTCGTCGTCCCATTAGATCCGTTGGCCTTCTTTGGACCAAGTTCGTCTCGTTCGTCCATCTTCGTCTTCCCATTAGATCCGTTGGCCTTCTTTGGACCAAGTTCGCCTCTTTAGTCCCTCTTCGTCCTCGCATTAGATCCGTTGTCCTTCTTTGGACGAAGTTCGTCTCGTTCGTCCATCATCGTGCTTCCAATAGATCCGTTGGCCTTCTTTGGACCAAGTTCGTCTCGTTCCTCCTTCTTCGTCCTCGTATTAGATCTGTTGTCCTTCTTTGGACCAAGTTCGTCTCGTTCGTTCCTCTTCGTCGTCCCATTAGATCTGTTGGCCTTCTTTGGACCAAGTTCGTCTCCTTCGTCCATCTTCGTCCTCCCATTAGATCCGTTGGCCTTCTTTGGACCAAGTTCGTCTCCTGGTCCATCTTCGTCCTCGCATTAGATCCGTTGTCCTTCTTTGGACCAAGCTCGTCTCGTTCGTCCCTCTTCGTCCTCCCATTAGTTCCGTTGACCTTCTTTGGACCAAGTTCGTCTTGCTCTTCCATCTTCGTCTTCCTATTAGATCCGTTGTCGTTCTTTGGACCAAGTTCTTCTCGTTCGTTCCTCTTCGTCGTCCCATTAGATCCGTTGGCCTTCTTTGGACCAAGTTCGTCTAGCTCGTCCATCTTCGTCTTCCTATTAGATCCGTTGGCGTTCTTTGGACCAAGTTCGTCTCGTTCGTTCCTCTTCGTCGTCCCTTTAGATCCGTTGGCCTTCTTTGGACCAAGTTCGTCTCGTTCGTCCATCTTCGTCTTCCCATTAGATCTGTTGGCCTTCTTTGGACCATGTTCGTCTCTTTAGTCCCTCTTCCTCCTCGCATTAGATCCGTTGTCCTTCTTTGGACGATGTTCGTCTCGTTTGTCCATCATCGTGCTTCCAATAGATCCGTTGGCCTTCTTTGGACCAAGTTCGTCTCTTTGGTCCCTCTTCGTCCTCCCATTAGTTCCGTTGGCCTTCTTTGGACCTTGTTCGTCTAGTTCGTCCATCTTCGTCCTCCAATTTGATCCGTTGGCCTTCTTTGGCCCAAGTTCGTCTCGTTCGATCCTCTTCGTCATCCCATTATATCCGTTGGCCTTCTTTGGACCAAGTTCGACTCGCTCGTCCATCTTCGTCTTCCTATTAGATCCGTTGTCGTTCTTTGGACCAAGTTCTTCTCGTTCGTTCCTCTTCGTCGTCCCATTAGATCCGTTGGCCTTCTTTGGACCAAGTTCGTCTCGCTCGTCCATCTTCGTCTTCCTATTAGATCCGTTGGCGTTCTTTGGACCAAGTTCGTCTCGTTCGTTCCTCTTCGTCGTCCCTTTAGATCCGTTGGCCTTCTTTGGACCAAGTTCGTCTCGTTCGTTCCTCTTCGTTCTCCCATTAGATCCGTTGGCCTTCTTTGGACCAAGTTCGTCTCGTTCGTCCATCTTCGTCTTCCTATTAGATCCGTTGTCGTGCTTTGGACCAAGTTCGTCTAGTTCGTTCCTCTTCGTCGTCCCATTAGATCCGTTGGCCTTCTTTGGACCAAGTTCAGCTCCTTCGTCCGTCTTCATCCTCGCATTAGATCCGTTGTCCTTCTTTGGACCAAGTTCGTCTCGTTCGTCCCGCTTCGTCTTCCCATTAGATCCGTTGGCCTTCTTTTGACCAAGTTCGTCTCCTTCGCCCATCTTCGTCCTCCCATTACATCCGTTGGCCTTCTTTGGACCAAGTTCGTCTCGTTCGTCCATCTTCGTCCTCGCATTAGATCCGTTGTCCTTCATTGGACCAAGTTCGTCTCGTTCGTCCCTCTTCGTCCCCCCATTAGATCCGTTGGCCTTCTTTGGACCAAGTTCGTCTCGTTCGTCCATCTTTGTCTTCCCATTAGATCCGTTGGCCTTCTTTGGACCAAGTTCGTCTCTTTGGTCCCTCTTCGTCCTCCCATTAGTTCTGTTGGCCTTCTTTGGACCAAGTTCGTCTCGTTCGTCCTTCTTCGTCCTCGTATTAGATCTGTTGTCCTTTTTGGACCAAGTTCGTCTCGTTCGTCCCTCTTCGTCCTCCCATTAGATCCGTTGGCCTTCTTTGGACCAAGTTCGTCTCGTTCGTCCATCTTCGTCCTCCCATTTGATCCGTTGGCCTTCTTTGGACCAAGTTCGTCTCCTTCGTCCGTCTTCGTCTTCCCATTAGATCCGTTGGCCTTCTTTGGACCAAGTTCGTCTCGTTCGTCCCTCATCGTGCTTCCATTAGGTCCGTTGGCCTTCTTTGGACCAAGTTCGTCTCGTTCGTCCCCCCATTAGTTCCGTTGGCCTTCTTTGGACCAAGTTCGTCTCGTTCGTCGATCATCGTGCTTCGATTACGTCCGTTGGCCTTCTTTAGACCAAGTTCGTCTCGTTCGTCCCTCTTCGTCCTCCCATTAGTTCCTTTGGCCTTCGTTGGACCAAGTTCGTCTCGCTCGTCCATCTTCGTCTTCCGATTAGATCCGTTGTCGTTCTATGGACCAAGTTCGTCTCCTTCGTTCATCTTCGTCCTCCCATTAGATCCGTTGGCCTTCTTTGGACCTAGTTCGTCTCCTTCGTCCATCTTCGTCCTTCCATTTGATCCGTTGGCCTTCTTTGGACCAAGTTCGTCTCGTTCGTCCATCTTCGTCCTCGTATTAGATCTGTTGTCCTTGTTTGGACCAAATTCGTCTCGTTCGTCCCTCTTCGTCCTCCCATTAGATCCATTGTCCTACTTTGGACCAAGTTCGTCTCGTTCGTCCATCTTCGTCCTCCCATTTGATCCGTTGGCCTTCTTTGGACCTTGTTCGTCTAGTTCGTCCATCTTCGTCCTCCCATTTGATCTGTTGGCCTTCTTTGGACCAAGTTCGTCACGTTCGCTCCTCTTCGTCGTCCCATTAGATCAGTTGGCCTTCTTTGGACCAAGTTCGTCTCCTTCGTCCGTCTTCATCCTCGCATTAGATCCGTTGTCCTTCTTTGGACCAAGTTCCTCTCGTTCGTCCCTCTTCTTCCTCCCATTAGTTCCGTTGGCCTTCTTTGGACCAGCTCGTCTCGCTCGTCCATCTTCGTCTTCCTATTAGATCCGTTGTCGTTCTTTGGACCAAGTTCGTCTGGTTCGTTCCTCTTCGTCGTCCCATTAGATCTGTTGGCCTTCTTTGGACCAAGTTCGTCTCGCTCGTCCATCTTCGTCTTCCTATTAGATCCGTTGTCGTTCTTTGGACCAAGTTCATCTCGTTCGTTCCTCTTCGCCGTCCCATTAGATCCGTTGGCCTTCTTTGGACCAAGTTCGTCTCTTTCGTCCATATTCGTCTTCCCATTAGATCCGTTGGCTTTCTTTGGACCATGTTCGTCTCGTTCGTCCATCTTCGTCTTCCCATTTGATTCAATGGCCTTCATTGGACCATGTTCGTCTCGTTCGTCCATCTTCGTCCTCCCGTTAGATCCGTTGGCCTTCTTTGGACCAAGTTCGTCTCGTTCGTTCCTCTTCGTCCTCCCCTTAGATCAGTTGGCCTTCTTTGGACCAAGTTCGTCTCGTTCGTCCATCTTCGTCTTCCCATTAGATCGGTTGGCCATCTTTGGACCAAGTTCGTCTCTTTAGTCCCTCTTCGTCCTCGCATTAGATCCGTTGTCCTTCTTTGGACGAAGTTCGTCTCGTTCGTCCAGCGTCGTGCTTCCAATAGATCCGTTGGCCTTCTTTGGAGCAAGTTCGTCTTTTTGGTCCCTCTTCGTCCTCCCATTAGTTCCGTTGGCCTTCTTTGGACCAAGTTCGTCTCGTTCGTTCCTCTTCGTTCTCCCATTAGATCCGTTGGCCTTCTTTGGACCAAGTTCGTCTCGTTCGTCCATCTTCGTCTTCCTATTAGATCCGTTGTCGTGCTTTGGACCAAGTTCGTCTAGTTCGTTCCTCTTCGTCGTCCCATTAGATCCGTTGGCCTTCTTTGGACCAAGTTCAGCTCCTTCGTCCGTCTTCATCCTCGCATTAGATCCGTTGTCCTTCTTTGGACCAAGTTCGTCTCGTTCGTCCCGCTTCGTCTTCCCATTAGATCCGTTGTCCTTCTTTGGACCAAGTTCGTCTCGTTCGTCCCTCTTCGTCCCCCCATTAGATCCGTTGGCCTTCTTTGGACCAAGTTCGTCTCGTTCGTCCATCTTTGTCTTCCCATTAGATCCGTTGGCCTTCTTTGGACCAAGTTCGTCTCGTTCGTTCCTCTTCGTTCTCCCATTAGATCCGTTGGCCTTCTTTGGACCAAGTTCGTCTCGTTCGTCCATCTTCGTCTTCCTATTAGATCCGTTGTCGTGCTTTGGACCAAGTTCGTCTAGTTCGTTCCTCTTCGTCGTCCCATTAGATCCGTTGGCCTTCTTTGGACCAAGTTCAGCTCCTTCGTCCGTCTTCATCCTCGCATTAGATCCGTTGTCCTTCTTTGGACCAAGTTCGTCTCGTTCGTCCCGCTTCGTCTTCCCATTAGATCCGTTGGCCTTCTTTTGACCAAGTTCGTCTCCTTCGTCCATCTTCGTCCTCCCATTACATCCGTTGGCCTTCTTTGGACCAAGTTCGTCTCGTTCGTCCATCTTCGTCCTCGCATTAGATCCGTTGTCCTTCTTTGGACCAAGTTCGTCTCGTTCGTCCCTCTTCGTCCCCCCATTAGATCCGTTGGCCTTCTTTGGACCAAGTTCGTCTCGTTCGTCCATCTTTGTCTTCCCATTAGATCCGTTGGCCTTCTTTGGACCAAGTTCGTCTCTTTGGTCCCTCTTCGTCCTCCCATTAGTTCTGTTGGCCTTCTTTGGACCAAGTTCGTCTCTTTCGTCCTTCTTCGTCCTCGTATTAGATCTGTTGTCCTTTTTTGGACCAAGTTCGTCTCGTTCGTCCCTCTTCGTCCTCCCATTAGATCCGTTGGCCTTCTTTGGACCAAGTTCGTCTCGTTCGTCCATCTTCGTCCTCCCATTTGATCCGTTGGCCTTCTTTGGACCAAGTTCGTCTCCTTCGTCCGTCTTCGTCTTCCCATTAGATCCGTTGGCCTTCTTTGGACCAAGTTCGTCTCGTTCGTCCCTCATCGTGCTTCCATTAGGTCCGTTGGCCTTCTTTGGACCAAGTTCGTCTCGTTCGTCCCCCCATTAGTTCCGTTGGCCTTCTTTGGACCAAGTTCGTCTCGTTCGTCCATCATCGTGCTTCCATTACGTCCGTTGGCCTTCTTTAGACCAAGTTCGTCTCGTTCGTCCCTCTTCGTCCTCCCATTAGTTCCTTTGGCCTTCGTTGGACCAAGTTCGTCTCGCTCGTCCATCTTCGTCTTCCGATTAGATCCGTTGTCGTTCTATGGACCAAGTTCGTCTCCTTCGTTCATCTTCGTCCTCCCATTAGATCCGTTGGCCTTCTTTGGACCTAGTTCGTCTCCTTCGTCCATCTTCGTCCTTCCATTTGATCCGTTGGCCTTCTTTGGACCAAGTTCGTCTCGTTCGTCCATCTTCGTCCTCGTATTAGATCTGTTGTCCTTGTTTGGACCAAATTCGTCTCGTTCGTCCCTCTTCGTCCTCCCATTAGATCCATTGTCCTACTTTGGACCAAGTTCGTCTCGTTCGTCCATCTTCGTCCTCCCATTTGATCCGTTGGCCTTCTTTGGACCTTGTTCGTCTAGTTCGTCCATCTTCGTCCTCCCATTTGATCCGTTGGCCTTCTTTGGACCAAGTTCGTCACGTTCGCTCCTCTTCGTCGTCCCATTAGATCAGTTGGCCTTCTTTGGACCAAGTTCGTCTCCTTCGTCCGTCTTCATCCTCGCATTAGATCCGTTGTCCTTCTTTGGACCAAGTTCCTCTCGTTCGTCCCTCTTCTTCCTCCCATTAGTTCCGTTGGCCTTCTTTGGACCAGCTCGTCTCGCTCGTCCATCTTCGTCTTCCTATTAGATCCGTTGTCGTTCTTTGGACCAAGTTCGTCTGGTTCGTTCCTCTTCGTCGTCCCATTAGATCTGTTGGCCTTCTTTGGACCAAGTTCGTCTCGCTCGTCCATCTTCGTCTTCCTATTAGAACCGTTGTCGTTCTTTGGACCAAGTTCATCTCGTTCGTTCCTCTTCGCCGTCCCATTAGATCCGTTGGCCTTCTTTGGACCAAGTTCGTCTCTTTCGTCCATATTCGTCTTCCCATTAGATCCGTTGGCTTTCTTTGGACCATGTTCGTCTCGTTCGTCCATCTTCGTCTTCCCATTTGATTCAATGGCCTTCATTGGACCATGTTCGTCTCGTTCGTCCATCTTCGTCCTCCCGTTAGATCCGTTGGCCTTCTTTGGACCAAGTTCGTCTCGTTCGTTCCTCTTCGTCCTCCCCTTAGATCAGTTGGCCTTCTTTGGACCAAGTTCGTCTCGTTCGTCCATCTTTGTCTTCCCATTAGATCGGTTGGCCATCTTTGGACCAAGTTCGTCTCTTTAGTCCCTCTTCGTCCTCGCATTAGATCCGTTGTCCTTCTTTGGACGAAGTTCGTCTCGTTCGTCCAGCGTCGTGCTTCCAATAGATCCGTTGGCCTTCTTTGGAGCAAGTTCGTCTTTTTGGTCCCTCTTCGTCCTCCCATTAGTTCCGTTGGCCTTCTTTGGACCAAGTTCGTCTCGTTCGTTCCTCTTCGTTCTCCCATTAGATCCGTTGGCCTTCTTTGGACCAAGTTCGTCTCGTTCGTCCATCTTCGTCTTCCTATTAGATCCGTTGTCGTGCTTTGGACCAAGTTCGTCTAGTCCGTTCCTCTTCGTCGTCCCATTAGATCCGTTGGCCTTCTTTGGACCAAGTTCAGCTCCTTCGTCCGTCTTCATCCTCGCATTAGATCCGTTGTCCTTCTTTGGACCAAGTTCGTCTCGTTCGTCCCGCTTCGTCTTCCCATTAGATCCGTTGTCCTTCTTTGGACCAAGTTCGTCTCGTTCGTCCCTCTTCGTCCCCCCATTAGATCCGTTGGCCTTCTTTGGACCAAGTTCGTCTCGTTCGTCCATCTTTGTCTTCCCATTAGATCCGTTGGCCTTCTTTGGACCAAGTTCGTCTCGTTCGTTCCTCTTCGTTCTCCCATTAGATCCGTTGGCCTTCTTTGGACCAAGTTCGTCTCGTTCGTCCATCTTCGTCTTCCTATTAGATCCGTTGTCGTGCTTTGGACCAAGTTCGTCTAGTTCGTTCCTCTTCGTCGTCCCATTAGATCCGTTGGCCTTCTTTGGACCAAGTTCAGCTCCTTCGTCCGTCTTCATCCTCGCATTAGATCCGTTGTCCTTCTTTGGACCAAGTTCGTCTCGTTCGTCCCGCTTCGTCTTCCCATTAGATCCGTTGGCCTTCTTTTGACCAAGTTCGTCTCCTTCGTCCATCTTCGTCCTCCCATTACATCCGTTGGCCTTCTTTGGACCAAGTTCGTCTCGTTCGTCCATCTTCGTCCTCGCATTAGATCCGTTGTCCTTCTTTGGACCAAGTTCGTCTCGTTCGTCCCTCTTCGTCCCCCCATTAGATCCGTTGGCCTTCTTTGGACCAAGTTCGTCTCGTTCGTCCATCTTTGTCTTCCCATTAGATCCGTTGGCCTTCTTTGGACCAAGTTCGTCTCTTTGGTCCCTCTTCGTCCTCCCATTAGTTCTGTTGGCCTTCTTTGGACCAAGTTCGTCTCTTTCGTCCTTCTTCGTCCTCGTATTAGATCTGTTGTCCTTTTTTGGACCAAGTTCGTCTCGTTCGTCCCTCTTCGTCCTCCCATTAGATCCGTTGGCCTTCTTTGGACCAAGTTCGTCTCGTTCGTCCATCTTCGTCCTCCCATTTGATCCGTTGGCCTTCTTTGGACCAAGTTCGTCTCCTTCGTCCGTCTTCGTCTTCCCATTAGATCCGTTGGCCTTCTTTGGACCAAGTTCGTCTCGTTCGTCCCTCATCGTGCTTCCATTAGGTCCGTTGGCCTTCTTTGGACCAAGTTCGTCTCGTTCGTCCCCCCCATTAGTTCCGTTGGCCTTCTTTGGACCAAGTTCGTCTCGTTCGTCCATCATCGTGCTTCCATTACGTCCGTTGGCCTTCTTTAGACCAAGTTCGTCTCGTTCGTCCCTCTTCGTCCTCCCATTAGTTCCTTTGGCCTTCGTTGGACCAAGTTCGTCTCGCTCGTCCATCTTCGTCTTCCGATTAGATCCGTTGTCGTTCTATGGACCAAGTTCGTCTCCTTCGTTCATCTTCGTCCTCCCATTAGATCCGTTGGCCTTCTTTGGACCTAGTTCGTCTCCTTCGTCCATCTTCGTCCTTCCATTTGATCCGTTGGCCTTCTTTGGACCAAGTTCGTCTCGTTCGTCCATCTTCGTCCTCGTATTAGATCTGTTGTCCTTGTTTGGACCAAATTCGTCTCGTTCGTCCCTCTTCGTCCTCCCATTAGATCCATTGTCCTACTTTGGACCAAGTTCGTCTCGTTCGTCCATCTTCGTCCTCCCATTTGATCCGTTGGCCTTCTTTGGACCTTGTTCGTCTAGTTCGTCCATCTTCGTCCTCCCATTTGATCCGTTGGCCTTCTTTGGACCAAGTTCGTCACGTTCGCTCCTCTTCGTCGTCCCATTAGATCAGTTGGCCTTCTTTGGACCAAGTTCGTCTCCTTCGTCCGTCTTCATCCTCGCATTAGATCCGTTGTCCTTCTTTGGACCAAGTTCCTCTCGTTCGTCCCTCTTCTTCCTCCCATTAGTTCCGTTGGCCTTCTTTGGACCAGCTCGTCTCGCTCGTCCATCTTCGTCTTCCTATTAGATCCGTTGTCGTTCTTTGGACCAAGTTCGTCTGGTTCGTTCCTCTTCGTCGTCCCATTAGATCAGTTGGCCTTCTTTGGACCAAGTTCGTCTCGCTCGTCCATCTTCGTCTTCCTATTAGATCCGTTGTCGTTCTTTGGACCAAGTTCATCTCGTTCTTTCCTCTTCGCCGTCCCATTAGATCCGTTGGCCTTCTTTGGACCAAGTTCGTCTCTTTCGTCCATATTCGTCTTCCCATTAGATCCGTTGGCTTTCTTTGGACCATGTTCGTCTCGTTCGTCCATCTTCGTCTTCCCATTTGATTCAATGGCCTTCATTGGACCATGTTCGTCTCGTTCGTCCATCTTCGTCCTCCCGTTAGATCCGTTGGCCTTCTTTGGACCAAGTTCGTCTCGTTCGTTCCTCTTCGTCCTCCCCTTAGATCCGTTGGCCTTCTTTGGACCAAGTTCGTCTCGTTCGTCCATCTTCGTCTTCCCATTAGATCGGTTGGCCATCTTTGGACCAAGTTCGTCTCTTTAGTCCCTCTTCGTCCTCGCATTAGATCCGTTGTCCTTCTTTGGACGAAGTTCGTCTCGTTCGTCCATCGTCGTGCTTCCAATAGATCCGTTGGCCTTCTTTGGAGCAAGTTCGTCTTTTTGGTCCCTCTTCGTCCTCCCATTAGTTCCGTTGGCCTTCTTTGGACCAAGTTCGTCTCGTTCATCCTTCTTCGTCCTCGTATTAGATCTGTTGTCCTTCTTTGGATCAAGTTCGTCTCGTTCGTCCCTCTTCGTCCTCCCATTAGATCCGTTGGCCTTCTTTGGACCAAGTTCGTCTCGTTCGTCCATCTTCGTCCTCCCATTTGATCCGTTGGCCTTCTTTGGACCAAATTCGTCTCCTTCGTCCGTCTTCGTCTTCCCATTAGATCCGTTGGCCTTCTTTGGGCCATGTTCGTCGCGTTCGTCCATCATCGTGCTTCCATTAGGTCCGTTGGCCTTCTTTGGACCAAGTTCGTCTCGTTCGTCCATCATCGTGCTTCCATTAGGTCCGTTGGCCTTCTTTAGACCATGTTCATCTCGTTCGTCCCTCTTCGTCCTCCCATTAGTTCCTTTGGCCTTCTTTGGACCAAGTTCGTCTCGCTCGTTCCTCTTCGTCGTCCCATTAGATCCGTTGGCCTTCTTTGGACCAAGTTCGTCTCCTTCGTCCGTCTTCATCCTCGCATTAGATCCGTTGTCCTTCTTTGGACCAAGTTCGTCTCGTTCGTCCCTCTTCGTCCTCCCATTAGTTCCATTGGCCTTCTTTGGACCACGTTCGTCTCGCTCGTCCATCTTCGTCTTCCTATTAGATCCGTTGTCGTTCTTTGGACCAAGTTCATCTCGTTCGTTCCTCTTCGCCGTCCCATTAGATCCGTTGGCCTTCTTTGGACCAAGTTCGTCTCGTTCGTCCATCTTCGTCTTCCCATTAGATCCGTTGGCCTTCTTTGGACCATGTTCGTCTCGTTCGTCCATCTTCGTCTTCCCATTTGATCCAATGGCCTTCTTTGGACCAAGTTCGTCTCGTTCGTACCTCTTCGTCCTCCCATTAGATCCGTTGGCCTTCTTTGGACCAAGTTCGTCTCTTTTGTCCATCTTCGTCTTCCCATTAGATCCGTTGGCCTTCTTTGGACCAAGTTCGTCTCGCTCGTCCATCTTCGTCTTCCTATTAGATCCGTTGTCGTTCTTTGGACCAAGTTTGATGAGGACATGGAGGTCCAAGAAGCCATTCAAACTCTAGGAGGCCCAATTACTAGGGCAATGTCAAGAAGGGTCCAAGAAGGCTTAGTCCAATTCATGACTAAGACAATTTCCAACATGGACAAAGAAGTAATTGCACCAAAGACCATGCTTGCTATCCAAGCTATGGAGGAGGCGCAACACTCATGAAACCAGCCATGTTATTTTGTTTTAAATAAAGTGAATGTGACCAATTGATTTATTTGGGACCAAGGCACTAAGTTATTTAATTCCTTGTTTTATTTTTGTGTGTTTAATCCACGTTAAGTGGTTACATGAATAAAGGCAAGAGGAAGACATGGTGGGCGCATAAAGGCAAGGGAGACAAAGAAGTCATGGCAATCAAGACCAAGGCATGAATGCTGCAACATCACAATAAAAATGTAACAGCCACATGTTTAATTTCAATGGTTGCTGCATTAAGAAGGTGGGGCGCTGCACTTCATGGCTGGAAAACAGCCAAATCAATTGGCTCTCTTGGGATTCCTTGCAACATTAGTAAAGGACTTGAAGGACAATCAATGAAGGCATCCAAGACAAGAGGGGGTCCGCTGCATTGGTGTGGCTGGACAGCAGCCAAACTGATTTGGTTTCTTAAGATTCCTTGCATCATTAGTGAGCTAGGGAGCAGCCATATAATTACATGTAATTGCCTTGTAATTGCTTGTTAATTCTAGCCTAGGATTCCTTGGATTGTGGGCGCATAGAAGGGGCTGGTTGGCAGCCATCTTATTGCTTGTAATTGCTCCTTAATGAGCACCTAGGATTCCTTGTAAGCCTTGAAAGGCATAGCCCAAGTCTGCACTTGTAAATCAGACCAGTCCCCTCCCTATATAAAGGGGCGCATGGCACATGGAAAAAGGAGAATGATTTTGAGCAAAAATATTACCTTGTGTAATTGAGCCTTACTCTTTGGTTCTGGATTGAACCAGACTTTGATCTTACCAAGAATCCTTTCTTGTGGTGATCCTCATTTCCATAGGCTTATCCTTGTCTTGGATTAGACCAAGGTGGCGCCCCTTGCCTCCCATCCATTCTTCTTGTTCTTTGCCTTATAATCTGCTCTCTTGTTTGCTTGTTATAACAAGAACTCTTTATTCTCACTTCCATTTGGTTCACTTGATTCCTGTTCTACTCACTTGTGTTCTTGTTAAAATCAGAATCATCCTTGATTGCTATTCTTTCTTAAAGATCGAAAATCACAAGTTCTTAGTCACAAGCAGATTCTAAGTGGCGAATTCAAGTCATTGGCCAAGTTATTACAACAAGGAGGCCACCAAAGTTCATCTCGTTCGTTCCTCTTCGCCATCCCATTAGATCCGTTGGCCTTTTTTGATCAAAGTTTATCTCGTTCGTTCCATCTTCGTCCTCCCATTTGATCCGTTGGCCTTCTTTGGACCAAGTTCGTCTCGTTCGTCCCTCTTCGTCCTCCCATTAGTTCCGTTGGCCTTCTTTGGACCATGTTCGTCTTGCTCATCCATCTTCGTCTTCCTATTAGATCCGTTGTCGTTCTTTAGACCAAGTTCGTCTCGTTCGTTCCTATTAGTCGTCCCAATAGATCCGTTGGCCTTCTTTGGACCAAGTTCGTTTCGCTAGTCCATCTTCGTCTTCCTATTAGATCCGTTCTCGTTCTTTGGACCAAGTTCGTCTCGTTCGTCTCGTTCGTCCATCATCGTGCTTCCATTAGGTCCGTTGGCCTTCTTTGGACCAAGTTCGTCTCGCTCATCCATCTTCGTCATCCTATTAGATCCGTTGTCGTTCTTTGGACCAAGTTCGTCTCGTTCGTTCCTCTTCGTCGTCCCATTAGATCCGTTGGCCTTCTTTGGACCAAGTTCGTCTCGTTCGTCCATCTTCGTCTTCCCATTAGATCCGTTGGCCTTCTTTGGACCAAGTTCGACTCTTTAGTCCCTCTTCCTCCTCGCATTAGATCCGTTGTCCTTCTTTGGACGATGTTCGTCTCGTTTGTCCATCATCGTGCTTCCAATAGATCCGTTGGCCTTCTTTGAAACAAGTTCGTCTCTTTGGTCCCTCTTCGTCCTCCCATTATTTCCGTTGGCCTTCTTTGGAGCAAGTAAATCTCGTTCGTCCATCTTCGGCCTCGTATTAGATCTGTTGTCCTTCTTTGGACCAAGTTCGTCTCGTTCGTCCCTCTTCGTCCTCCCATTAGATCCGTTGGCCTTCTTTGGACCAAGTTCTTCTCGTTCGCCCATCTTCGTCTTCCCATTTGATCCGTTGGCCTTCTATGGACCAAGTTCGTCTCGTTCGTCCATCTTCGTCGTCCCATTTGATCCGTTGGCCTTCTTTGGACCTTGTTCGTCTAGTTTGTCCATCTTCGTCCTCCCATTTGATCCGTTGGCCTTCATTGGACCAAGTTCGTCTCGTTCGATCCTCTTCGTCGTCCCATTATATCCGTTGGCCTTCTTTGGACCAAGTTCGACTCGCTCGTCCATCTTCGTCTTCCTATTAGATCCGTTGTCGTGCTTTGGACCAAGTTCGTCTCGTTCGTTCCTCTTCGTCGTCCCATTAGATCTGTTGGCCTTCTTTGGACCAAGTTCGTCTCCTTCGTCCGTCTTCATCCTCGCATTAGATCCGTTGTCCTTCTTTGGACCAAGTTCGTCTCACTCGTCCATCTTCGTCTTCCCATTAGATCCGTTGGCATTCTTTGGACCGAGTTCGTCTCGTTCGTCCATCTTCGTCCTCGCATTAGATCCGTTGTCCTTCTTTGGACCATGTTCGTCTCGTTCATCCCTCTTCGTCCTCCCATTAGATCCGTTGGCCTTCTTTGGACCAAGTTCGTCTCGTTCGTCCGTCTTCGTCTTCCCATTAGATCCGTTGGCCTTCTTTGGACCAAGTTCGTCTCGCTCGTCCATCTTCGTCTTCCTATTAGATCCGTTGTCGTTCTTTGGACCAAGTTCATCTCGTTCGTTCCTCTTCGCCATCCCATGAGATCCGTTGGCCTTCTTTGGACCAAGTTCGCTCGTTCGTCCATCTTCGTCTTCCCATTTGATTCGTTGACCTTCTTTGGACCAAGTTCGTCTCGTTCGTCCATCTTCGGCCTCCCATTTGATCCGTTGGCCTTCTTTGGACCAAGTTCGTCTCCTTCGTCCGTCTTCGTCTTCCCATTAGATCCGTTGGCCTTCTTTGGACCAAGTTCGTCTCGTTCGTCCATCATCGTGCTTCCATTAGGTCCGTTGGCCTTCTTTGGACCAAGTTCGTCTCGTTCGTCCATCTTCGTCTTCCCATTTGATCCAATGGCCTTCTTTGGACCATATTCGTCTCGTTCGTCCATCTTCGTCCTCCCGTTAGATCCGTTGGCCTACTTTGGACCAAGTTCGTCTCGTTCGTCCATCTTCGTCCTCGTATTAGATCTGTTGTCCTTCTTTGGACCAAGTTCTTCTCGTTCATCCCTCTTCGTCCTCCCATTAGATCCGTTGGCCTTCTTTGGACCAAGTTCGTCTCGTTCGTCCATATTCGTCCTCCCATTTGATCCGTTGGCCTTCTTTGGACCAAGCTCGTCTCCTTCATCTGTCTTCGTCTTCCCATTAGATCCATTGGCCTTCTTTGGACCAAGTTCGTCTCGTTCGTCCATCATCGTGCTTCCATTAGGTCCGTTGGCCTTCTTTGGAACAAGTTCGTCTCGTTCGTCTTGTTCGTCCCTCTTCGTCCTCCCATTAGTTCCGTTGGCCTTCTTTGGACCACGTTCGTCTCGCTCGTCCATCTTCGTCTTCCTATTAGATCCGTTGTCGTTCTTTGGACCAAGTTCGTCTCGTTCGTTCCTATTCGTCGTCCCATTAGATACGTTGGCCTTCTTTGGACCAAGTTCGTCTCGTTCGTCCATCTTCGTCTTCCCATTTGATCCGTTGGCCTTCTTTGGACCAAGTTCGTCTCGTTCGTCCATCTTCGGCCTCCCATTTGATCCGTTCGCCTTCTTTGGACCAAGTTCGTCTCCTTCGTCCGTCTTCGTCTTCCCATTAGATCCGTTGGCCTTCTTTGGACCTTGTTCGTCTCGTTCGTCCATCATCGTGCTTCCATTAGGTCCGTTGGCCTTCTTTGGACCAAGTTCGTCTCGTTCGTCCATCTTCGTCTTCCCATTTGATCCAATGGCCTTCTTTGGACCATATTCGTCTCGTTCGTCCATCTTCGTCCTCCCGTTAGATCCGTTGGCCATCTTTGGACCAAGTTCGTCTCTTTAGTCCCTCTTCGTCCTCGCATTAGATCCGTTGTCCTTCTTTGGACGAAGTTCATCTTGTTCGTCCATCATCGTGCTTCCAATAGATCCGTTGGTCTTCTTTGGACCATGTTCGTCTCTTTGGTCCCTCTTCGTCCTCCCATTTGATCCGTTGGCCTTCTTTGGACCAAGTTCGTCTCCTTCGTCTGTCTTCGTCTTCCCATTAGATCCATTGGCCTTCTTTGGACCAAGTTCGTCTCGTTCGTCCATCATCGTGCTTCCATTAGGTTCGTTGGCCTTCTTTGGACCAAGTTCGTCTCGTTCGGCCCCTCTTCGTTCTCCCATTAGTTCCGTTGGCCTTCTTTGGACCAAGTTCGTCTCGTTCGTCCATCATCGTGCTTCCATTAGGTCCGTTGGCCTTCTTTGGACCAAGTTCGTCTCGTTCGTCTCGTTCGTCCCTCTTCGTCCTCCCATTAGTTCCGTTGGCCTTCTTTGGACCAAGTTCGTCTCGCTCGTCCATCTTCGTCTTCCTATTAGATCCGTTGTCGTTCTTTGGACCAAGTTCGTCTCGTTCGTTCCTATTCGTCGTCCCATTAGATACGTTGGCCTTCTTTGGACCAAGTTCGTCTCGTTCGTCCTTCTTCGTCTTCCCATTTGATCCGTTGGCCTTCTTTGGACCAAGTTCGTCTCGTTCGTCCATCTTCGGCCTCCCATTTGATCCGTTGGCCTTCTTTGAAACAAGTTCGTCTCTTTGGTCCCTCTTCGTCCTCCCATTATTTCCGTTGGCCTTCTTTGGAGCAAGTAAATCTCGTTCGTCCATCTTCGGCCTCGTATTAGATCTGTTGTCCTTCTTTGGACCAAGTTCGTCTCGTTCGTCCCTCTTCGTCCTCCCATTAGATCCGTTGGCCTTCTTTGGACCAAGTTCTTCTCGTTCGCCCATCTTCGTCTTCCCATTTGATCCGTTGGCCTTCTATGGACCAAGTTCGTCTCGTTCGTCCATCTTCGTCGTCCCATTTGATCCGTTGGCCTTCTTTGGACCTTGTTCGTCTAGTTCGTCCATCTTCGTCCTCCCATTTGATCCGTTGGCCTTCATTGGACCAAGTTCGTCTCGTTCGATCCTCTTCGTCGTCCCATTATATCCGTTGGCCTTCTTTGGACCAAGTTCGACTCGCTCGTCCATCTTCGTCTTCCTATTAGATCCGTTGTCGTGCTTTGGACCAAGTTCGTCTCGTTCGTTCCTCTTCGTCGTCCCATTAGATCTGTTGGCCTTCTTTGGACCAAGTTCGTCTCCTTCGTCCGTCTTCATCCTCGCATTAGATCCGTTGTCCTTCTTTGGACCAAGTTCGTCTCACTCGTCCATCGTCGTCTTCCCATTAGATCCGTTGGCATTCTTTGGACCGAGTTCGTCTCGTTCGTCCATCTTCGTCCTCGCATTAGATCCGTTGTCCTTCTTTGGACCATGTTCGTCTCGTTCATCCCTCTTCGTCCTCCCATTAGATCCGTTGGCCTTCTTTGGACCAAGTTCGTCTCGTTCGTCCGTCTTCGTCTTCCCATTAGATCCGTTGGCCTTCTTTGGACCAAGTTCGTCTCGCTCGTCCATCTTCGTCTTCCTATTAGATCCGTTGTCGTTCTTTGGACCAAGTTCATCTCGTTCGTTCCTCTTCGCCATCCCATGAGATCCGTTGGCCTTCTTTGGACCAAGTTCGCTCGTTCGTCCATCTTCGTCTTCCCATTTGATTCGTTGACCTTCTTTGGACCAAGTTCGTCTCGTTCGTCCATCTTCGGCCTCCCATTTGATCCGTTGGCCTTCTTTGGACCAAGTTCGTCTCCTTCGTCCGTCTTCGTCTTCCCATTAGATCCGTTGGCCTTCTTTGGACCAAGTTCGTCTCGTTCGTCCATCATCGTGCTTCCATTAGGTCCGTTGGCCTTCTTTGGACCAAGTTCGTCTCGTTCGTCCATCTTCGTCTTCCCATTTGATCCAATGGCCTTCTTTGGACCATATTCGTCTCGTTCGTCCATCTTCGTCCTCCCGTTAGATCCGTTGGCCTTCTTTGGACCAAGTTCGTCTCTTTAGTCCCTCTTCGTCCTCGCATTAGATCCGTTGTCCTTCTTTGGACGAAGTTCATCTCGTTCGTCCATCATCGTGCTTCCAATAGATCCGTTGGTCTTCTTTGGACCATGTTCGTCTCTTTGGTCCCTCTTCGTCCTCCCATTAGTTCCGTTGGCCTACTTTGGACCAAGTTCGTCTCGTTCGTCCATCTTCGTCCTCGTATTAGATCTGTTGTCCTTCTTTGGACCAAGTTCTTCTCGTTCATCCCTCTTCGTCCTCCCATTAGATCCGTTGGCCTTCTTTGGACCAAGTTCGTCTCGTTCGTCCATATTCGTCCTCCCATTTGATCCGTTGGCCTTCTTTGGACCAAGCTCGTCTCCTTCATCTGTCTTCGTCTTCCCATTAGATCCATTGGCCTTCTTTGGACCAAGTTCGTCTCGTTCGTCCATCATCGTGCTTCCATTAGGTCCGTTGGCCTTCTTTGGAACAAGTTCGTCTCGTTCGTCTCGTTCGTCCCTCTTCGTCCTCCCATTAGTTCCGTTGGCCTTCTTTGGACCACGTTCGTCTCGCTCGTCCATCTTCGTCTTCCTATTAGATCCGTTGTCGTTCTTTGGACCAAGTTCGTCTCGTTCGTTCCTATTCGTCGTCCCATTAGATACGTTGGCCTTCTTTGGACCAAGTTCGTCTCGTTCGTCCATCATCGTGCTTCCATTAGGTCCGTTGGCCTTCTTTGGAACAAGTTCGTCTCGTTCGTCTCGTTCGTCCCTCTTCGTCCTCCCATTAGTTCCGTTGGCCTTCTTTGGACCAAGTTCGTCTCGCTCGTCCATCTTCGTCTTCCTATTAGATCCGTTGTCGTTCTTTGGACCAAGTTCGTCTCGTTCGTTCCTATTCGTCGTCCCATTAGATACGTTGGCCTTCTTTGGACCAAGTTCGTCTCGTTCGTCCTTCTTCGTCTTCCCATTTGATCCGTTGGCCTTCTTTGGACCAAGTTCGTCTCGTTCGTCCATCTTCGGCCTCCCATTTGATCCGTTCGCCTTCTTTGGACCAAGTTCGTCTCCTTCGTCCGTCTTCGTCTTCCCATTAGATCCGTTGGCCTTCTTTGGACCAAGTTCGTCTCGTTCGTCCATCATCGTGCTTCCATTAGGTCCGTTGGCCTTCTTTGGACCAAGTTCGTCTCGTTCGTCCATCTTCGTCTTCCCATTTGATCCAATGGCCTTCTTTGGACCATATTCGTCTCGTTCGTCCATCTTCGTCCTCCCGTTAGATCCGTTGGCCTTCTTTGGACCAAGTTCGTCTCTTTAGTCCCTCTTCGTCCTCGCATTAGATCCGTTGTCCTTCTTTGGACTAAGTTCATCTCGTTCGTCCATCATCGTGCTTCCAATAGATCCGTTGGCCTTCTTTGGACCATGTTCGTCTCTTTGGTCCCTCTTCGTCCTCCCATTAGTTCCGTTGGCCTTCTTTGGACCATGTTCGTCTCGTTCGTCCATCTTCGTCCTCGTATTAGATCTGTTGTCCTTCTTTGGACCAAGTTCTTCTCGTTCGTCCCTCTTCGTCCTCCCATTAGATCCGTTGGCCTTCTTTGGACCATGTTCGTCTCGTTCGTCCATCTTCGTCCTCCCATTTGATCCGTTGGCCTTCTTTGGACCAAGTTCGTCTCCTTCGTCTGTCTTCGTCTTCCCATTAGATCCATTGGCCTTCTTTGGACCAAGTTCGTCTCGTTCGTCCATCATCGTGCTTCCATTAGGTCCGTTGGCCTTCTTTGGACCAAGTTCGTCTCGTTCGGCCCTCTTCGTTCTCCCATTAGTTCCGTTGGCCTTCTTTGGACCAAGTTCGTCTCGTTCGTCCATCATCGCGCTTCCATTAGGTCCGTTGGCCTTCTTTGGACCAAGTTCGTCTCGTTCGTCTCGTTCGTCCCTCTTCGTCCTCCCATTAGTTCCGTTGGCCTTCTTTGGACCAAGTTCGTCTCGCTCGTCCATCTTCGTCTTCCTATTAGATCCGTTGTCGTTCTTTGCACCAAGTTCGTCTCGTTCGTTCCTATTCGTCGTCCCATTAGATACGTTGGCCTTCTTTGGACGAAGTTCGTCTTGCTCGTCCATCTTCGTCTTCCTATTAGATATGTTCTCGTTCTTTGGACCAAGTTCGTCTCGTTCGTCCATCATCGTGCTTCCATTAGGTCTGTTCGCCTTCTTTGGACCAAGTTCGTCTCGCTCATCCATCTTCGTCTTCCTATTAGATCCGTTGTCGTTCTTTGGACCAAGTTTGTCTCGTTCGTTCCTCTTCGTCGTCCCATTAGATCCGTTGGCCTTCTTTGCACCAAGTTCGTCTTGTTCGATTCTCTTCGTCCTCAAATTAGATCCGTTGGCCTTCTTTGGACCAAGTTCGTCTCGTTCATCCATCTTCGTCTTCCCATTAGATCCGTTGGCCTTATTTGGACCAAGTTCATCTCTTTCGTCCATCTTCGTCTTCCCATTAGATCCGTTGTCCTTCTTTGGACGAAGTTCGTCTCGTTCGTCCATCATCGTGCTTCTAATAGATCCGTTGGCCTTCTTTGGACCAAGTTCGTCTCTTTGGTCCCTCTTCTTCCTCCCATTAGTTACGTTGGCCTTCTTTGGACCAAGTTCGTCTCGTTCGTCCCTCATCGTCCTCCCATTAGTTCCGTTGCCTTCTTTGGACCAAGTTCGTCATGCTCGTCCATCTTCGTCTTCCTATTAGATCCGTTGTCGTTCTTTGGACCAAGTTCGTCTCGTTCGTCCATCATCGTGCTTCCATTAGGTCCGTTGGCCTTCTTTGGACCAAGTTCGTCTAGCTCATCCATCTTCGTCTTCCTGTTAGATCCGTTGTCGTTCTTTGGACCAAGTTCATCTCGTTCGTTCCTCTTCGTCCTTCTATTAGATTCGTTGGCCTTCTTTGGACCAAGTTCGTCTCTTTAGTCCCTCTTCGTCCTCGCATTAGATCCGTTATCCTTCTTTCGACGAAGAGGGACGAACGAGACGAACTTGGTCCAAAGAAGGAACAACCGATCTAATGCGAGGATGAAGATGGACGAACGAGACGAACTTGGTCCAAAGAAGGCCAACGGATCTAATGGGAGGATGAAGAGGGACTAAAGAGACGAACTTGGTCCAAAGAAGGCCAACGAATCTAATGGAAGCACGATGATGGACGAACGAGACGAATTTGGTCCAAAGAAGGCCAACGGATCTAATGGGAGGACGAAGTGGAACGAACGAGACGAACTTGGTCCAAAGAAGGCCAACGGATCAAATGGGAGGACGAAGATGGGACGAACGAGACGAACTTGGTCCAAAGAAGGCCAACGGATCTAATGGGAGGACGAAGATGGACGAACGAGACGAACTTGGTCAAAAGAAGGCCAACGGATCTAATGGAAGGACGAAGAGGAACGAACGAGGACGAACTTGGTCCAAAGAAGGCCAACGGATATAAAGGCCAATGGATCAAATGGGAAGACGAAGATGGACGAACGAGACAAACATGGTCCAAAGAACGCCAACGGATCTAATGGGAGGACGAAGAGGGACTAAAGAGACGAACTTGGTCCAAAGAAGGCCAACGAATCTAATGGAAGCACGATGATGGACGAACGAGACGAATTTGTCCAAAGAAGGCCAACGGATCTAATGGGAGGACGAAGTGGAACGAACGAGACGAACTTGGTCCAAAGAAGGCCAACGGATCAAATGGGAGGACGAAGATGGGACGAACGAGACGAACTTGGTCCAAAGAAGGCCAACGGATCTAATGGGAGGACGAAGAGGAACGAACAAGACGAACTTGGTCCAACGAACGACAACGGATCTAATGGGAGGACGAAGAGGGACGAACGAGATGAACTTGGTCCAAAGAAGGACAACGGATCTAATAGGAAGACGAAGATGGGACGAACGAGACGAACTTGGTCAAAAGAAGGCCAACGGATCTAATGGGAGGACGAAGAGGAAAGAACGAGACGAACTAGGTCCAAAGAAGGCCAACGGATCAAATGGGAAGACGAAGATGGACGAACGAGACGAACATGGTCCAAAGAAGGCCAACGGATCTAATGGGAGGACGAAGAGGGACTCAAGAGACGAACTTGGTCCAAAGAAGGCCAACGAATCTAATGGAAGCACGATGATGGACGAACGAGATGAATTTGTCCAAAGAAGGCCAACGGATCTAATGGGAGGACGAAGTGGAACGAACGAGACGAACATGGTCCAAAGAAGGCCAACGGATCTAATGGGAGGACGAAGGAAGAACGAACGAGACGAACATGGTCCAAAGAAGGCCAACGGATCTAACGGGAGGACGAAGAGGGACTAAAGAGACGAACTTGGTGCAAAGAAGGCCAACAGATCAAATGGGAGGACGAAGAGGGGCGAACGAGACGAACTTGGTCCAAAGAAGGCCAACGGATCTAATGGGAGGACGAAGAGGTACGAACGAGACGAACTTGGTCCAAAGAACGACAACGGATCTAATGGGAGGACGAAGAGGGACTAAAGAGACGAACGGATCTAATGGGAGGACGAAGAGGGACTAAAGAGTCGAACTTGGTCCAAAGAAGGCCAACGGATCAAATGGGAGGACGAAGATGGACGAACGAGACGAACTTGGTCCAAAGAAGGCCAACGGATCAAATGGGAAGACGAAGATGGACGAACGAGACGAACTTGGTCCAAAGAAAGCCAACGGATCTAATGGGAGGACGAAGAGGAACGAACGAGACGAACTTGGTCCAAAGAACGACAACAGATCTATTGGGGAGACGAAGATGGACGAACGAGACGAACTTGGTCCAAAGAAGGCCAACGGTTCTAATGGGAGGACGAAGATGGACGAACGAGACGAACATGGTCCAAAAAAGGACAACGGATCAAATGCGAGGACGAAGATGGAATAAAGAGACGAACTTGGTCCAAAGAAGGCCAACGGATCTAATGGGAGGACGAAGATGGACGAACGAGACGAAGTTGGTCCAAAGAAGGCCAACGGATATAATGGGAGGACGAAGATGGACGAACGAGACGAACATGGTCCAAAGAAGGACAACGGATCAAATGCGAGGACGAAGATGGACGAAGGAGACGAACTTGGTCCAAAGAAGGCCAACGGATCTAATGGGAGGACGAAGAGGGACTAAAGAGACGAAATTGGTCCAAAGAAGGCCAACGGATCAAATGGGAGGACGAAGATGGACGACCGAGACGAATTTGGTCCAAAGAAGGCCAACGGATCAAATGGGAAGACGAAGATGGAGGAACGAGACGAACTTGGTCCAAAGAACGCCAACGGATCTAATGGGAGGACGAAGAGGAACGAACGAGACGAACTTGGTCCAAAGAACGACAACGGATCTATTGGGAACACGAAGATGGACGAACGAGACGAACATGGTCCAAAGAAGGCCAACGGATCTAATGGGAGGACGAAGATGGACGAACGAGACGAACATGGTCCAAAGAAGGCCAACGGATCTAATGGGAGGACGAAGATGGACGAACTACACGAACTTGGTCCAAAGAAGGCCAATGGATCTAATGGGAGGACGAAGATGGACGAACGAGACGAACTTGGTCCAAAGAAGGCCAACGGATCTAATGGGAGGACGAAGATGGACGAACGAGACGAACGTGGTCAAAAGAAGGCCAACGGATCTAATGGAAGGACGAAGAGGAACGAACGAGACGAACTTGGTCCAAAGAAGGCCAACGGATATAAAGGCCAATGGATCAAATGGGAAGACGAAGTGATGGCCTCCTTGTTGTAACAACTTGGCCAATGACTTGAATTCACCACTTAGATTCTGGTTGTGACTAAGAACTTGTGATTTTCAATCTTTAAGAAAGAATAACAAGAAAGGATGGTTCTTATTTTAACAAGAAAGTAGTGAACAGAATAAGAACAAGTGAACAAAAAGGAAGTGAGAATTAAGAGTTCTTGTTATAACAAGCAAACAAGAGAGCAATTTAGGAAGCAAGGAACAAGAAGAATGGATGGGAGGCAAGGGGCGCCACCTTGGTCTAATCCAAGACAAGGATAAGCCTATGGAAATGAGGATCACCACAAGAAAGGATTCTTGGTAAGATCAAAGTCTGGTTGAATCCAGAACCAAAGAGTAAGGACTCAATTACACAAGGTAATGTTTTTGCTCAAAATCAAAGTTGTTTTTCAAGGCACCATGCGCCCCCTATTTATAGTGAGGGAGGCTGGTCTGATTACAAGGTAAGGACTTAGCCTATGCCATTCAAGGCTTACAAGGAATCCTAGGTGCTCATTAAGGAGCAATTACAAGCAATAAGATGGCTGCCAACCAGCCCCTCCTATGCGCCTAACAACCAAGGGATCCTAGGCTAGAATTAATCAAGCAATTACAATATAATTACATGTAATTATATGGCTGCTCCCTAGCTTTTTAATGTGCAAGGAATCTGATGAAAAAAAACCATGAATATGGCTGCTGTCCAGCCATCAATATGCGCCCCCCTTCCTTCTCTTGGATGCCCTCTTTGATTGTTCTTCAAGTCCCTCACTAATGGTGCAAGGACTCCCAAGAACTCCCATTTAGTTGGCTGATTCCATGGCCTTCATTGTAGCGCATAACTCCTCCTCAATGCAGCCACCATGGCTGTTACACTTTTAATGTGATGTTTGGAGCATTCATGCCTTTGTCTTGATTGCTATGAATTCTTTGTCTTGTGTAACTCCTTCTTGCCTTGATGTGTTTTAATTCACTTTGTCTTCCTTGACTTCATTTAAGCGCCCACCATGCAGCCTTCATTAAGTCCTTCTTGCTTTTATTCAAGCAACCACTTAAAGTGGATTAAACACACAAAAATTAACAAGGAATTAAATAACTTAGTGCCTTGGTCCCAAATAAATCAATTGGTCACATGCACTTTATTTAAAACAAAATAACATGGCTGGTTTCATGAGTGTTGCGCCTCCTCCATAGCTTGGATGACAAGCATGGTCTTTGGTGCAATTACTTCTTTGTCCATGTTGGAAATTGTCTTAGTCATGAATTGGACTAAGCCTTCTTGGACCCTTCTTGACATTGCCCTAGTCATTGGGCCTCCTAGGCTTTGAATGGCTTCTTGGACCTCCATGTCCTCATCATTCGCCCCCTCTTGAAAAGAATTCGACCTCGAATTGAAGTCTTCATCACCTACATCAAAAGGAGACAAGTCAGCAACATTGAAAGTGGCACTAACACTATACTCACCAGGAAGGTCTATCTTGTAAGCATTATCATTAACTTTGGCAATCACTTGGAAAGGGCCATCGCCCCTAGGCATTAACTTAGATTTCCTTTGTGAAGGAAACCTTTCCTTTCTCATATGGATCCAATCCCAATCTCCGGGTTCAAAGATAACCCGTTTGCGCCCTTTATTGGCGTTTTTGGCATAGCTTTCATTCTTCTTTTCAATTTGCAATTTAATTTTCTCATGCAAACTTTTCACAAATTCAGCTTTGGCTTTGCCATCTTTATGCTTCAAAAGAGATGTGTTAGGTAAAGGTAACAAATCAAGAGGAGTCAAAGGATTATAACCATACACAATCTCAAATGGGGAATGATTTGTAGTACTATGGACAGCCCTATTATAAGCAAATTCAACATGGGGCAGCCATGTTTCCCACATTTTCAAATTCTTTGAAAGCACAGCCCTTAAAAGAGTAGAGAGAGTTCTGTTTACTACCTCAGTTTGCCCATCAGTTTGGGGATGACAAGTTGTAGAGAATAGTAACTTAGTTCCCACCTTACCCCACAAAGTTCTCCAGAAGTGGCTTAGAAACTTAGCGTCACGATCGGATACTATACTCTTTGGTAGGCCATGTAGGCGCACCACCTCTTTGAAAAACAAATCAGCAATGTGGCAAGCATCATCCACCTTTTTGCATGGGATGAAGTGTGCCATTTTTGAGAACCTGTCCACAACAACAAAAATAGAATCTTTTCCAGTCTTTGTTTTTGGCAGCCCCAAAACAAAGTCCATGGAAAGGTCAATCCAAGGATATTCAGGAACAGGTAAAGGAGTATACAAACCATGGGGTAAAACTTTGGATTTGGCCTTTTTGCAAACAATACACCTTTCACAATACTTTTGCACATCAACTTTCATGTGAGGCCAATAAAAATGTTCTTGTAAAAATTCCAAAGTTTTAGGAACACCAAAATGTCCCATTAACCCCCCCTCATGCGCCTCTTTGACCAAGAGGTCTCTAATGGATCCTTTTGGCACACACAACCTTTTCTCTTTAAACAAATAATCATTGTGCCTAAAAAATCCATTATGGGCAGCATGCACACAATCAACATATTTTTCAGAAAAATCAAGATCATGCTCATACAATTCCTTAATGTGCTCAAGACCAAAAACTTTAGTTTCAAGAGTAGAGAGTAATGCATACCTTCTTGATAATGCATCAGCCACAACATTTGCCTTACCCTTCTTGTGCTTAATCACATAAGGAAATTGCTCCAAAAATTCAATCCATTTAGCATGCCTCTTGTTCAACTTACCTTGTCCTTTTAAGTACTTCAAGGACTCATGATCACTATGAATGACAAATTCTTTTGGCAGCAAGTAATGTTGCCATGTTTGCAATGCCCTTATTAAGGCATACAATTCCTTATCATAAGTTGAGTAATTTAGGGCAGCCCCTTTTAATTTCTCACTATAATAAGCAATTGGATGTCCTTCTTGCATTAAAACAGCCCCAATTCCAACATTGGAAGCATCACACTCAATTTCAAAAGATTTTGAAAAATTAGGCAATGCTAGAATTGGTGCTTGGGTGAGCTTTTCTTTAAGAATTGAAAAAGCTTGTTCTTGCTTCTCACCCCATTTAAAACCAACTTCCTTTTTAACAATTTCATTAAGAGGTGCAGCAATAGTACTAAAGTCCTTAACAAACCTCCTATAGAAACTTGCTAAACCATGAAAGCTTCTTACCTCAGTCACATTTTTGGGTGTGGGCCATTCTTGGATTGCCTTCACCTTTGCTTCATCCACATGCACTCCTTGAGAGCTTATAACAAAGCCTAGAAAAATAACTTGTTTCGTGCAAAAAACACATTTTTCCAAATTTGCAAACAAGTTTTCTTTTCTTAGCACATTCAAAACAGCCCTTAGATGAATGCAATGGTCTTCTAAATTTTTGCTATATATCAAGATATCATCAAAATATACAACAACAAATTTGCCCAAGAATTCTCTCAAAACATGGTTCATTAATCTCATGAAAGTGCTAGGTGCATTTGTTAAACCAAAAGGCATAACTAACCACTCATATAAACCATACTTTGTTTTGAAAGCAGTTTTCCATTCATCCCCTTCCCTTATCCTAATTTGATGGTACCCACTTTTCAAATCAATTTTAGAGAACAAGCATGCACCAAACAATTCATCAAGCAAGTCATCTAATCTTGGAATAGGATGCCTATACTTAACAGTAATATTGTTAACAGCTCTACAATCAGTGCACATTCTCCAGCTACCATCTTTCTTAGGGACTAAAATAACAGGGACAGCACAAGGACTTAAGCTTTCTCTTACCCAACCTTTACTTACCAATTCAGCCACTTGCTTTTGTATCTCTTGCGTTTGTTGGGGGTTGCTCCGGTAGGCTGGCCTATTAGGCAAAGTGGCGCCTGGGATGAGATCAATGTGGTGCTCAATCCCTCTCAAAGGTGGCAGCCCACTTGGTACCTCCTTAGGAAACAAGTCCTCAAATTCCTGCAAAAGAAAATCTATGCATTTTGGCAATTCTTTGGTGTTAGGTAAATTTTCCAACAAGGCCACCTCTTTGCTAAAAAGCAAATATAGGGGCTGGTTTGTGACAAAAGCTTCTTTAACCTCTCCTTTTGTCGCCATCAAACTTTCTTTCTTTTCTCCATTTTTCTTTTTGTCACTCTTTTTTCTCTCTTTTTCTTTGGCGATCTTTTCTTTTTCTTCTTTTTCTTTTTCTATTTCTTTTTCTTTTTCACATTTTTCTCTCAATTTCTTTTGATCATCTCTCACCTCACTTGGGCTCAAAGGAGCCAATACAATTCTTTTTCCATGATGAACAAAGGAATACTTGTTGGTGTGCCCTTCATGACTTGCTTTCTTGTCAAATTGCCAAGGCCTTCCCAACAACACATGGCTGGCCTCCATTGGTACAACATCACAAACAGCCACATCCTCATATTTACCAATTGAAAAAGAAATTTCTACTTGCTTGTCCACAACCATCTCAACATCATTAACAAGCCATTGAAGCTTATATGGCTTGGGGTGGGGTTTAGTTTCTATTTGCAGTTTGGAAACTAACCTTGTACTAGCAACATTTGTACAACTCCCACCATCAATAATAAGGGAACATACCTTGCCTTTTATGAGGCATCTTGAGTGAAAAATGTTTTCCCTTTGAGTTGCCTCTTCTTCTTTGACCATGGCTTCTAGCACCCTCTTCATCATAAGCAACTCTCCACTTGGTATTTGGGCCTCCTCCTCTTCACCACCCTCTTCATACTCTTCGCCCTCTTCCTCTTCCTCCTCAACCTCCTCTACCATCATAATTCTCTTGGTAGGACATTGAGATGCAATGTGTCCTAAGCCTTGGCACTTGAAACACTTAACAGCCCGATTAGTTGAATTTTGAGAAGGACTAGTTATAGTGTTTTTACCTTTTGGATCAGCCGTGGCTTCTTTGGATGATGAGGCACCTTCATTCTTTGGGTGATTCTTCCAATTGGAAGTGGTAGTGCTTCTTCTTATTTGGCCCTTCCTTTTGAGTTGTTGTTCTACCTTTGTGGCTTGATGTAACAAATCGTCCAATTGGACATAGTGTTGTAGTTCCACTATATCACTAATGTCACGATTTAGACCATGCAAGAATCTGGCCATGGTTGCTTCTTCATCCTCCTCCACATTTGCTCTAATTTTTGCCACCTCCATCTCCTTAAAGTACTCATCTACACTCTTATTACCTTGGGTGAGTCGCTGTAACTTGTTGTGCAACTCTCTGTTGTAATAAGATGGGACGAATCTCCTTCTCATGAGCCTTTTCATCTCCTCCCATGTGGCAATGGGTTGCTCATTGTACCTTCTCCTTTCCTTCACCAATTGATCCCACCACACCAAGGCATAATCTGTAAATTCAATAGAAGCAACCTGCACCTTTTGAAGATCAGTGTAATTATAACAGGAAAAAATTTGTTCAATTTTAGTTTCCCATTCTAAATACGCCTCGGGATCATTCCTTCCAACGAACTGTGGTACTTTTATTTTTATACCACTCAACCTCTCTTCTCTATTATCATCACGCCTTCTCCTCCGATCCTCCCCATCACTATTGTTTTGTGAGTTTTCCAATTGATCAATTCTCTCATTGATACCTACCAACTCTTGTTTTAATAGTTCACTCATTTTTGCCGTGAGGGCTTCTAAAAGTAAACGATTTTGAGGATCCATAACTCTTTTAGTTCTTTAGAGAAACCAGAAAGTGAAACAACACAAGAAACCAATCAAAATAATAATCCACACACCAAAATAGCTTAGAGTAACAAAGGTAAAAACAAGAAACAAAAGAAACTGAACAAAAATTGTGAGAACTAGAACAAATTAGAACTCACTCAAAGAACAAAATTGAGAAAAAAAGAATCAAAGTGCAGCAAGAATAAAACACAACCAGAATTCAAAACACAAATTTTTTTTTTTTTTTTGAATTTTTGCAGCCTTTTTCTTTTCTTTTTTTTTTTTTCAAAAACAAGAAATCAGAACACTAAGATAAGATTAGATAAACCTGGGTTTCTTTTTGTAACAATTCGAACCAAAGCTTTGATGCCAAATGATGGCCTCCTTGTTGTAACAACTTGGCCAATGACTTGAATTCACCACTTAGATTCTGGTTGTGACTAAGAACTTGTGATTTTCAATCTTTAAGAAAGAATAACAAGAAAGGATGGTTCTTATTTTAACAAGAAACTAGTGAACAGAATAAGAACAAGTGAACAAAAAGGAAGTGAGAATTAAGAGTTCTTGTTATAACAAGCAAACAAGAGAGCAATTTAGGAAGCAAGGAACAAGAAGAATGGATGGGAGGCAAGGGGCGCCACCTTGGTCTAATCCAAGACAAGGATAAGCCTATGGAAATGAGGATCACCACAAGAAAGGATTCTTGGTAAGATCAAAGTCTGGTTTAATCCAGAACCAAAGAGTAAGGACTCAATTACACAAGGTAATGTTTTTGCTCAAAATCAAAGTTGTTTTTCAAGGCACCATGCGCCCCCTATTTATAGTGAGGGAGGCTGGTCTGATTACAAGGTAAGGACTTAGCCTATGCCATTCAAGGCTTACAAGGAATCCTAGGTGCTCATTAAGGAGCAATTACAAGCAATAAGATGGCTGCCAACCAGCCCCTCCTATGCGCCTAACAACCAAGGGATCCTAGGCTAGAATTAATCAAGCAATTACAATATAATTACATGTAATTATATGGCTGCTCCCTAGCTTTTTAATGTGCAAGGAATCTGATGAAAAAAAAACCATGAATATGGCTGCTGTCCAGCCATCAATATGCGCCCCCCTTCCTTCTCTTGGATGCCCTCTTTGATTGTTCTTCAAGTCCCTCACTAATGGTGCAAGGAATCCCAAGAACTCCCATTTAGTTGGCTGATTCCATGGCCTTCATTGTAGCGCATAACTCCTCCTCAATGCAGCCACCATGGCTGTTACACTTTTAATGTGATGTTTGGAGCATTCATGCCTTTGTCTTGATTGCTATGAATTCTTTGTCTTGTGTAACTCCTTCTTGCCTTGATGTGTTTTAATTCACTTTGTCTTCCTTGACTTCATTTAAGCGCCCACCATGCAGCCTTCATTAAGTCCTTCTTGCTTTTATTCAAGCAACCACTTAAAGTGGATTAAACACACAAAAATTAACAAGGAATTAAATAACTTAGTGCCTTGGTCCCAAATAAATCAATTGGTCACATGCACTTTATTTAAAACAAAATAACATGGCTGGTTTCATGAGTGTTGCGCCTCCTCCATAGCTTGGATGACAAGCATGGTCTTTGGTGCAATTACTTCTTTGTCCATGTTGGAAATTGTCTTAGTCATGAATTGGACTAAGCCTTCTTGGACCCTTCTTGACATTGCCCTAGTCATTGGGCCTCCTAGGCTTTGAATGGCTTCTTGGACCTCCATGTCCTCATCACGAAGATGGACGAACGAGACAAACATGGTCCAAAGAACGCCAACGGATCTAATGGGAGGACGAAGAGGGACTAAAGAGACGAACTTGGTCCAAAGAAGGCCAACGAATCTAATGGAAGCACGATGATGGACGAACGAGACGAATTTGTCCAAAGAAGGCCAACGGATCTAATGGGAGGACGAAGTGGAACGAACGAGACGAACTTGGTCCAAAGAAGGCCAACGGATCAAATGGGAGGACGAAGATGGACGAACGAGACGAACTTGGTCCAAAGAAGGCCAACGGATCTAATGGGAGGACGAAGAGGAACGAACAAGACGAACTTGGTCCAACGAACGACAACGGATCTAATGGGAGGACGAAGAGGGACGAACGAGATGAACTTGGTCCAAAGAAGGACAACGGATCTAATAGGAAGACGAAGATGGACGAACGAGACGAACTTGGTCAAAAGAAGGCCAACGGATCTAATGGGAGGACGAAGAGGAACGAACGAGACGAACTAGGTCCAAAGAAGGCCAACGGATCAAATGGGAAGACGAAGATGGACGAACGAGACGAACATGGTCCAAAGAAGGCCAACGGATCTAATGGGAGGACGAAGAGGGACTCAAGAGACGAACTTGGTCCAAAGAAGGCCAACGAATCTAATGGAAGCACGATGATGGACGAACGAGATGAATTTGTCCAAAGAAGGCCAACGGATCTAATGGGAGGACGAAGTGGAACGAACGAGACGAACATGGTCCAAAGAAGGCCAACGGATCTAATGGGAGGACGAAGAAGAACGAACGAGACGAACATGGTCCAAAGAAGGCCAACGGATCTAACGGGAGGACGAAGAGGGACTAAAGAGACGAACTTGGTGCAAAGAAGGCCAACGGATCAAATGGGAGGACGAAGAGGGGCGAACGAGACGAACTTGGTCCAAAGAAGGCCAACGGATCTAATGGGAGGACGAAGAGGTACGAACGAGACGAACTTGGTCAAAAGAACGACAACGGATCTAATGGGAGGACGAAGAGGGACTAAAGAGACGAACGGATCTAATGGGAGGACGAAGAGGGACTAAAGAGTCGAACTTGGTCCAAAGAAGGCCAACGGATCAAATGGGAGGACGAAGATGGACGAACGAGACGAACTTGGTCCAAAGAAGGCCAACGGATCAAATGGGAAGACGAAGATGGACGAACGAGACGAACTTGGTCCAAAGAAAGCCAACGGATCTAATGGGAGGACGAAGAGGAACGAACGAGACGAACTTGGTCCAAAGAACGACAACAGATCTATTGGGGAGACGAAGATGGACGAACGAGACGAACTTGGTCCAAAGAAGGCCAACGGTTCTAATGGGAGGACGAAGATGGACGAACGAGACGAACATGGTCCAAAAAAGGACAACGGATCAAATGCGAGGACGAAGATGGACGAAGGAGACGAACTTGGTCCAAAGAAGGCCAACGGATCTAATGGGAGGACGAAGATGGAATAAAGAGACGAACTTGGTCCAAAGAAGGCCAACGGATCTAATGGGAGGACGAAGATGGACGAACGAGACGAAGTTGGTCCAAAGAAGGCCAACGGATATAATGGGAGGACGAAGATGGACGAACGAGACGAACATGGTCCAAAGAAGGACAACGGATCAAATGCGAGGACGAAGATGGACGAAGGAGACGAACTTGGTCCAAAGAAGGCCAACGGATCTAATGGGAGGACGAAGAGGGACTAAAGAGACGAAATTGGTCCAAAGAAGGCCAACGGATCAAATGGGAGGACGAAGATGGACGACCGAGACGAATTTGGTCCAAAGAAGGCCAACGGATCAAATGGGAAGACGAAGATGGACGAACGAGACGAACTTGGTCCAAAGAACGCCAACGGATCTAATGGGAGGACGAAGAGGAACGAACGAGACGAACTTGGTCCAAAGAACGCCAACGGATCTAATGGGAGGACGAAGAGGAACGAACGAGACGAACTTGGTCCAAAGAACGACAACGGATCTATTGGGAACACGAAGATGGACGAACGAGACGAACATGGTCCAAAGAAGGCCAACGGATCTAATGGGAGGACGAAGATGGACGAACGAGACGAACATGGTCCAAAGAAGGCCAACGGATCTAATGGGAGGACGAAGATGGACGAACTACACGAACTTGGTCCAAAGAAGGCCAACGGATCTAATGGGAGGACGAAGATGGACGAACGAGACGAACTTGGTCCAAAGAAGGCCAACGGATCTAATGGGAGGACGATGATGAACGAACGAGACGAACTTGGTCCAAAGAAGGCCAACGGATCAAATGGGAGGACGAAGATGGACGAACGAGACGAACTTGGTCCAAAGAAGGCCAACGGATCTAATGGGAGGACGAAGAGGAACGAACGAGACGAACTTGGTCCAAAGAACGACAACGGATCTATTGGGAAGACGAAGATGGACGAACGAGACGAACTTGGTCCAAAGAAGGCCAACGGATCAAATGGGAGGACGAAGATGGACGAACGAGTCGAATTTGGTCCAAAGAAGGCCAAAGGATCTAATGGGAAGACGAACATGGACGAACGAGGCGAACTTGGTCCAAAGAAGGCCAATGGATCTAATGGGAGGACGAAGAGGAACGAACGAGACGAACCTGGTCCAAAGAACGACAACGGATCTATTGGGAAGACGAAGATGGACGAACAAGACGACCTTGGTCCAAAGAAGGCCAACGGATCTAATGGGAGGACGAAGATGGACGAACGAGACGAACATGGTACAAAGAAGGACAACGGATAAAATGCGAGGACGAAGATGGACGAAGGAGACGAACTTGGTCCAAAGAAGGCCAAAGGATCTAATGGGAGGACGAAGATGGACTAAAGAGACGAACTTGGTCCAATGAAGGCCAACGGATCTAATGGGAGGACGAAGATGGACGAACGAGACGAACTTGGTCCAAAGAAGGCCAACGGATCTAATGGGAGGACGAAGATGGACGAACGAGACGAACTTGGTCCAAAGAAGGCCAACGGATCAAATGGGAGGACGAAGATGGACGAACGAGACGAATTTGGTCCAAAGAAGGCCAAAGGATCAAATGGGACGAAGAAAATGGACGAACGAGACGAACTTGGTCCAAAGAAGGCCAATGGATCTAATGGGAGGACGAAGAGGAACGAACGAGACGAACTTGGTCCAAAGAACGACAACGGATCTATTGGGAAGACGAAGATGGACGAACGAGACGAACTTGGTCCAAAGAAGGCCAACGGATCTAATGGGAGGACGAAGATGGACGAACGAGACGAACATGGTCCAAAGAAGGACAACGGATCAAATGCGAGGACGAAGATGGACGAAGGAGACGAACTTGGTCCAAAGAAGGCCAAAGAAGGCCAACGGATCTAATGGGAGGACGAAGATGGACTAAAGAGACGAACTTGGTCCAATGAAGGCCAACGGATCTAATGGGAGGACGAAGATGGACGAACGAGACGAACTTGGTCCAAAGAAGGCCAACGGATCAAATGGGAGGACGAAGATGGACGAACGAGACGAACTTGGTCCAAAGAAGGCCAACGGATCAAATGGGAGGACGAAGATGGACGAACGAGACGAACTTGGTCCAAAGAAGGCCAACGGATCTAATGGGAGGACGATGATGGACGAACGAGACGAATTTGTCCAAAGAAGGCCAACGGATCTAATGGGAGGACGAAGTGGAACGAACGAGACGAACTTGGTCCAAAGAAGGCCAACGGATCAAATGGGAGGACGAAGATGGACGAACGAGACGAACTTGGTCCAAAGAAGGCCAACGGATCTAATGGGAGGACGAAGAGGAACGAACAAGACGAACTTGGTCCAACGAACGACAACGGATCTAATGGGAGGACGAAGAGGGACGAACGAGATGAACTTGGTCCAAAGAAGGACAACGGATCTAATAGGAAGACGAAGATGGACGAACGAGACGAACATGGTCCAAAGAAGGCCAACGGATCAAATGGGAGGACGAAGATGGACGAACGAGACGAACTTGGTCCAAAGAAGGCCAACGGATCTAATGGGAGGACGATGATGGACGAACGAGACGAATTTGTCCAAAGAAGGCCAACGGATCTAATGGGAGGACGAAGTGGAACGAACGAGACGAACTTGGTCCAAAGAAGGCCAACGGATCAAATGGGAGGACGAAGATGGACGAACGAGACGAACTTGGTCCAAAGAAGGCCAACGGATCTAATGGGAGGACGAAGAGGAACGAACAAGACGAACTTGGTCCAACGAACGACAACGGATCTAATGGGAGGACGAAGAGGGACGAACGAGATGAACTTGGTCCAAAGAAGGACAACGGATCTAATAGGAAGACGAAGATGGACGAACGAGATGAACTTGGTCAAAAGAAGGCCAACGGATCTAATGGGAGGACGAAGAGGAACGAACGAGACGAACTAGGTCCAAAGAAGGCCAACGGATCAAATGGGAAGACGAAGATGGACGAACGAGACGAACATGGTCCAAAGAAGGCCAACGGATCTAATGGGAGGACGAAGAGGGACTCAAGAGACGAACTTGGTCCAAAGAAGGCCAACGAATCTAATGGAAGCACGATGATGGACGAACGAGATGAATTTGTCCAAAGAAGGCCAACGGATCTAATGGGAGGACGAAGTGGAACGAACGAGACGAACATGGTCCAAAGAAGGCCAACGGATCTAATGGGAGGACGAAGAAGAACGAACGAGACGAACATGGTCCAAAGAAGGCCAACGGATCTAACGGGAGGACGAAGAGGGACTAAAGAGACGAACTTGGTGCAAAGAAGGCCAACGGATCAAATGGGAGGACGAAGAGGGGCGAACGAGACGAACTTGGTCCAAAGAAGGCCAACGGATCTAATGGGAGGACGAAGAGGTACGAACGAGACGAACTTGGTCAAAAGAACGACAACGGATCTAATGGGAGGACGAAGAGGGACTAAAGAGACGAACGGATCTAATGGGAGGACGAAGAGGGACTAAAGAGTCGAACTTGGTCCAAAGAAGGCCAACGGATCAAATGGGAGGACGAAGATGGACGAACGAGACGAACTTGGTCCAAAGAAGGCCAACGGATCAAATGGGAAGACGAAGATGGACGAACGAGACGAACTTGGTCCAAAGAAAGCCAACGGATCTAATGGGAGGACGAAGAGGAACGAACGAGACGAACTTGGTCCAAAGAACGACAACAGATCTATTGGGGAGACGAAGATGGACGAACGAGACGAACTTGGTCCAAAGAAGGCCAACGGTTCTAATGGGAGGACGAAGATGGACGAACGAGACGAACATGGTCCAAAAAAGGACAACGGATCAAATGCGAGGACGAAGATGGACGAAGGAGACGAACTTGGTCCAAAGAAGGCCAACGGATCTAATGGGAGGACGAAGATGGAATAAAGAGACGAACTTGGTCCAAAGAAGGCCAACGGATCTAATGGGAGGACGAAGATGGACGAACGAGACGAAGTTGGTCCAAAGAAGGCCAACGGATATAATGGGAGGACGAAGATGGACGAACGAGACGAACATGGTCCAAAGAAGGACAACGGATCAAATGCGAGGACGAAGATGGACGAAGGAGACGAACTTGGTCCAAAGAAGGCCAACGGATCTAATGGGAGGACGAAGAGGGACTAAAGAGACGAAATTGGTCCAAAGAAGGCCAACGGATCAAATGGGAGGACGAAGATGGACGACCGAGACGAATTTGGTCCAAAGAAGGCCAACGGATCAAATGGGAAGACGAAGATGGACGAACGAGACGAACTTGGTCCAAAGAACGCCAACGGATCTAATGGGAGGACGAAGAGGAACGAACGAGACGAACTTGGTCCAAAGAACGCCAACGGATCTAATGGGAGGACGAAGAGGAACGAACGAGACGAACTTGGTCCAAAGAACGACAACGGATCTATTGGGAACACGAAGATGGACGAACGAGACGAACATGGTCCAAAGAAGGCCAACGGATCTAATGGGAGGACGAAGATGGACGAACGAGACGAACATGGTCCAAAGAAGGCCAACGGATCTAATGGGAGGACGAAGATGGACGAACTACACGAACTTGGTCCAAAGAAGGCCAACGGATCTAATGGGAGGACGAAGATGGACGAACGAGACGAACTTGGTCCAAAGAAGGCCAACGGATCTAATGGGAGGACGATGATGAACGAACGAGACGAACTTGGTCCAAAGAAGGCCAACGGATCAAATGGGAGGACGAAGATGGACGAACGAGACGAACTTGGTCCAAAGAAGGCCAACGGATCTAATGGGAGGACGAAGAGGAACGAACGAGACGAACTTGGTCCAAAGAACGACAACGGATCTATTGGGAAGACGAAGATGGACGAACGAGACGAACTTGGTCCAAAGAAGGCCAACGGATCAAATGGGAGGACGAAGATGGACGAACGAGTCGAATTTGGTCCAAAGAAGGCCAAAGGATCTAATGGGAAGACGAACATGGACGAACGAGGCGAACTTGGTCCAAAGAAGGCCAATGGATCTAATGGGAGGACGAAGAGGAACGAACGAGACGAACCTGGTCCAAAGAACGACAACGGATCTATTGGGAAGACGAAGATGGACGAACAAGACGACCTTGGTCCAAAGAAGGCCAACGGATCTAATGGGAGGACGAAGATGGACGAACGAGACGAACATGGTACAAAGAAGGACAACGGATAAAATGCGAGGACGAAGATGGACGAAGGAGACGAACTTGGTCCAAAGAAGGCCAAAGGATCTAATGGGAGGACGAAGATGGACTAAAGAGACGAACTTGGTCCAATGAAGGCCAACGGATCTAATGGGAGGACGAAGATGGACGAACGAGACGAACTTGGTCCAAAGAAGGCCAACGGATCTAATGGGAGGACGAAGATGGACGAACGAGACGAACTTGGTCCAAAGAAGGCCAACGGATCAAATGGGAGGACGAAGATGGACGAACGAGACGAATTTGGTCCAAAGAAGGCCAAAGGATCAAATGGGACGAAGAAAATGGACGAACGAGACGAACTTGGTCCAAAGAAGGCCAATGGATCTAATGGGAGGACGAAGAGGAACGAACGAGACGAACTTGGTCCAAAGAACGACAACGGATCTATTGGGAAGACGAAGATGGACGAACGAGACGAACTTGGTCCAAAGAAGGCCAACGGATCTAATGGGAGGACGAAGATGGACGAACGAGACGAACATGGTCCAAAGAAGGACAACGGATCAAATGCGAGGACGAAGATGGACGAAGGAGACGAACTTGGTCCAAAGAAGGCCAAAGAAGGCCAACGGATCTAATGGGAGGACGAAGATGGACTAAAGAGACGAACTTGGTCCAATGAAGGCCAACGGATCTAATGGGAGGACGAAGATGGACGAACGAGACGAACTTGGTCCAAAGAAGGCCAACGGATCAAATGGGAGGACGAAGATGGACGAACGAGACGAACTTGGTCCAAAGAAGGCCAACGGATCTAATGGGAGGACGATGATGGACGAACGAGACGAATTTGGTCCAAAGAACGCCAACGGATCTAATGGGAGGACGAAGAGGAACGAACGAGACGAACTTGGTCCAAAGAACGACAACGGATCTATTGGGAACACGAAGATGGAGGAACGAGACGAACATGGTCCAAAGAAGGCCAACGGATCTAATGGGAGTACGAAGATGGACGAACGAGACGAACATGGTCCAAAGAAGGCCAACGGATCTAATGGGAGGACGAAGATGGACGAACTACACGAACTTGGTCCAAAGAAGGCCAACGGATCTAATGGGAGGACGAATATGGACGAACGAGACGAACTTGGTCCAAAGAAGGCCAACGGATCTAATGGGAGGACGAATAAGGACGAACGAGACGAACTTGGTCCAAAGAACGACAACGGATCTATTGGGAAGACGAAGATGGATGAACGAGACGAACTTGGTCCAAAGAAGGCCAACGGATCAAATGGGAGGACGATGATGGACGAACGAGACGAATTTGGTCCAAAGAACGCCAACGGATCTAATGGGAAGACAAAGAGTAACGAACGAGACGAACTTGGTCGAAAGAACGACAACGGATCTATTGGGAACACGAAGATGGACGAACGAGACAAACATGGTCCAAAGAAGGCCAACGGATCTAATGGGAGTACGAAGATGGACGAACGAGACGAACATGGTCCAAAGAAGGCCAACGGATCTAATGGGAGGACGAAGATGGACGAACGAGACGAACATGGTCCAAAGAAGGACAACGGATCAAATGCGAGGACGAAGATGGACGAAGGAGACGAACTTGGTCCAAAGAAGGCCAACGGATCTAATGGGAGGACGAAGAGGGACTAAAGAGACGAAATTGGTCCAAAGAAGGCCAACGGATCAAATGGGAGGACGAAGATGGACGACCGAGACGAATTTGGTCCAAAGAAGGCCAACGGATCAAATGGGAAGACGAAGATGGACGAACGAGACGAACTTGGTCCAAAGAACGCCAATGGATCTAATGGGAGGACGAAGAGGAACGAACGAGACGAACTTGGTCCAAAGAACGCCAACGGATCTAATGGGAGGACGAAGAGGAACGAACGAGACGAACTTGGTCCAAAGAACGACAACGGATCTATTGGGAACACGAAGATGGACGAACGAGACGAACATGGTCCAAAGAAGGCCAACGGATCTAATGGGAGGACGAAGATGGACGAACGAGACGAACATGGTCCAAAGAAGGCCAACGGATCTAATGGGAGGACGAAGATGGACGAACTACACGAACTTGGTCCAAAGAAGGCCAACGGATCTAACGGGAGGACGAAGATGGACGAACGAGACGAACTTGGTCCAAAGAAGGCCAACGGATCTAATGGGAGGACGATGATGAACGAACGAGACGAACTTGGTCCAAAGAAGGCCAACGGATCAAATGGGAGGACGAAGATGGACGAACGAGACGAACTTGGTCCAAAGAAGGCCAACGGATCTAATGGGAGGACGAAGAGGAACGAACGAGACGAACTTGGTCCAAAGAACGACAACGGATCTATTGGGAAGACGAAGATGGACGAACGAGACGAACTTGGTCCAAAGAAGGCCAACGGATCAAATGGGAGGACGAAGATGGACGAACGAGTCGAATTTGGTCCAAAGAAGGCCAAAGGATCTAATGGGAAGACGAACATGGACGAACGAGGCGAACTTGGTCCAAAGAAGGCCAATGGATCTAATGGGAGGACGAAGAGGAACGAACGAGACGAACCTGGTCCAAAGAACGACAACGGATCTATTGGGAAGACGAAGATGGACGAACAAGACGACCTTGGTCCAAAGAAGGCCAACGGATCTAATGGGAGGACGAAGATGGACGAACGAGACGAACATGGTACAAAGAAGGACAACGGATAAAATGCGAGGACGAAGATGGACGAAGGAGACGAACTTGGTCCAAAGAAGGCCAAAGGATCTAATGGGAGGACGAAGATGGACTAAAGAGACGAACTTGGTCCAATGAAGGCCAACGGATCTAATGGGAGGACGAAGATGGACGAACGAGACGAACTTGGTCCAAAGAAGGCCAACGGATCTAATGGGAGGACGAAGATGGACGAATGAGACGAACTTGGTCCAAAGAAGGCCAACGGATCAAATGGGAGGACGAAGATGGACGAACGAGACGAATTTGGTCCAAAGAAGGCCAAAGGATCAAATGGGACGAAGAAAATGGACGAACGAGACGAACTTGGTCCAAAGAAGGCCAATGGATCTAATGGGAGGACGAAGAGGAACGAACGAGACGAACTTGGTCCAAAGAACGACAACGGATCTATTGGGAAGACGAAGATGGACGAACGAGACGAACTTGGTCCAAAGAAGGCCAACGGATCTAATGGGAGGACGAAGATGGACGAACGAGACGAACATGGTCCAAAGAAGGACAACGGATCAAATGCGAGGACGAAGATGGACGAAGGAGACGAACTTGGTCCAAAGAAGGCCAACGGATCTAATGGGAGGACGAAGAGGGACTAAAGAGACGAAATTGGTCCAAAGAAGGCCAACGGATCAAATGGGAGGACGAAGATGGACGACCGAGACGAATTTGGTCCAAAGAAGGCCAACGGATCAAATGGGAAGACGAAGATGGACGAACGAGACGAACTTGGTCCAAAGAACGCCAACGGATCTAATGGGAGGACGAAGAGGAACGAACGAGACGAACTTGGTCCAAAGAACGCCAACGGATCTAATGGGAGGACGAAGAGGAACGAACGAGACGAACTTGGTCCAAAGAACGACAACGGATCTATTGGGAACACGAAGATGGACGAACGAGACGAACATGGTCCAAAGAAGGCCAACGGATCTAATGGGAGGACGAAGATGGACGAACGAGACGAACATGGTCCAAAGAAGGCCAACGGATCTAATGGGAGGACGAAGATGGACGAACTACACGAACTTGGTCCAAAGAAGGCCAACGGATCTAATGGGAGGACGAAGATGGACGAACGAGACGAACTTGGTCCAAAGAAGGCCAACGGATCTAATGGGAGGACGATGATGAACGAACGAGACGAACTTGGTCCAAAGAAGGCCAACGGATCAAATGGGAGGACGAAGATGGACGAACGAGACGAACTTGGTCCAAAGAAGGCCAACGGATCTAATGGGAGGACGAAGAGGAACGAACGAGACGAACTTGGTCCAAAGAACGACAACGGATCTATTGGGAAGACGAAGATGGACGAACGAGACGAACTTGGTCCAAAGAAGGCCAACGGATCAAATGGGAGGACGAAGATGGACGAACGAGTCGAATTTGGTCCAAAGAAGGCCAAAGGATCTAATGGGAAGACGAACATGGACGAACGAGGCGAACTTGGTCCAAAGAAGGCCAATGGATCTAATGGGAGGACGAAGAGGAACGAACGAGACGAACCTGGTCCAAAGAACGACAACGGATCTATTGGGAAGACGAAGATGGACGAACAAGACGACCTTGGTCCAAAGAAGGCCAACGGATCTAATGGGAGGACGAAGATGGACGAACGAGACGAACATGGTACAAAGAAGGACAACGGATAAAATGCGAGGACGAAGATGGACGAAGGAGACGAACTTGGTCCAAAGAAGGCCAAAGGATCTAATGGGAGGACGAAGATGGACTAAAGAGACGAACTTGGTCCAATGAAGGCCAACGGATCTAATGGGAGGACGAAGATGGACGAACGAGACGAACTTGGTCCAAAGAAGGCCAACGGATCTAATGGGAGGACGAAGATGGACGAACGAGACGAACTTGGTCCAAAGAAGGCCAACGGATCAAATGGGAGGACGAAGATGGACGAACGAGACGAATTTGGTCCAAAGAAGGCCAAAGGATCAAATGGGACGAAGAAAATGGACGAACGAGACGAACTTGGTCCAAAGAAGGCCAATGGATCTAATGGGAGGACGAAGAGGAACGAACGAGACGAACTTGGTCCAAAGAACGACAACGGATCTATTGGGAAGACGAAGATGGACGAACGAGACGAACTTGGTCCAAAGAAGGCCAACGGATCTAATGGGAGGACGAAGATGGACGAACGAGACGAACATGGTCCAAAGAAGGACAACGGATCAAATGCGAGGACGAAGATGGACGAAGGAGACGAACTTGGTCCAAAGAAGGCCAAAGAAGGCCAACGGATCTAATGGGAGGACGAAGATGGACTAAAGAGACGAACTTGGTCCAATGAAGGCCAACGGATCTAATGGGAGGACGAAGATGGACGAACGAGACGAACTTGGTCCAAAGAAGGCCAACGGATCTAATGGGAGGACGAAGATGGACGAACGAGACGAACTTGGTCCAAAGAAGGCCAACGGATCAAATGGGAGGACGAAGATGGACGAACGAGACGAATTTGGTCCAAAGAAGGCCAAAGGATCAAATGGGACGAAGAAAATGGACGAACGAGACGAACTTGGTCCAAAGAAGGCCAATGGATCTAATGGGAGGACGAAGAGGAACGAACGAGACGAACTTGGTCCAAAGAACGACAACGGATCTATTGGGAAGACGAAGATGGACGAACGAGACGAACTTGGTCCAAAGAAGGCCAACGGATCTAATGGGAGGACGAAGATGGACGAACGAGACGAACATGGTCCAAAGAAGGACAACGGATCAAATGCGAGGACGAAGATGGACGAAGGAGACGAACTTGGTCCAAAGAAGGCCAAAGAAGGCCAACGGATCTAATGGGAGGACGAAGATGGACTAAAGAGACGAACTTGGTCCAATGAAGGCCAACGGATCTAATGGGAGGACGAAGATGGACGAACGAGACGAACTTGGTCCAAAGAAGGCCAACGGATCAAATGGGAGGACGAAGATGGACGAACGAGACGAACTTGGTCCAAAGAAGGCCAACGGATCTAATGGGAGGACGATGATGGACGAACGAGACGAATTTGGTCCAAAGAACGCCAACGGATCTAATGGGAGGACGAAGAGGAACGAACGAGACGAACTTGGTCCAAAGAACGACAACGGATCTATTGGGAACACGAAGATGGAGGAACGAGACGAACATGGTCCAAAGAAGGCCAACGGATCTAATGGGAGTACGAAGATGGACGAACGAGACGAACATGGTCCAAAGAAGGCCAACGGATCTAATGGGAGGACGAAGATGGACGAACTACACGAACTTGGTCCAAAGAAGGCCAACGGATCTAATGGGAGGACGAATATGGACGAACGAGACGAACTTGGTCCAAAGAAGGCCAACGGATCTAATGGGAGGACGAATAAGGACGAACGAGACGAACTTGGTCCAAAGAACGACAACGGATCTATTGGGAAGACGAAGATGGATGAACGAGACGAACTTGGTCCAAAGAAGGCCAACGGATCAAATGGGAGGACGATGATGGACGAACGAGACGAATTTGGTCCAAAGAACGCCAACGGATCTAATGGGAAGACAAAGAGTAACGAACGAGACGAACTTGGTCGAAAGAACGACAACGGATCTATTGGGAACACGAAGATGGACGAACGAGACAAACATGGTCCAAAGAAGGCCAACGGATCTAATGGGAGTACGAAGATGGACGAACGAGACGAACATGGTCCAAAGAAGGCCAACGGATCTAATGGGAGGACGAAGATGGACGAACGAGACGAACATGGTCCAAAGAAGGACAACGGATCAAATGCGAGGACGAAGATGGACGAAGGAGACGAACTTGGTCCAAAGAAGGCCAACGGATCTAATGGGAGGACGAAGAGGGACTAAAGAGACGAAATTGGTCCAAAGAAGGCCAACGGATCAAATGGGAGGACGAAGATGGACGACCGAGACGAATTTGGTCCAAAGAAGGCCAACGGATCAAATGGGAAGACGAAGATGGACGAACGAGACGAACTTGGTCCAAAGAACGCCAATGGATCTAATGGGAGGACGAAGAGGAACGAACGAGACGAACTTGGTCCAAAGAACGCCAACGGATCTAATGGGAGGACGAAGAGGAACGAACGAGACGAACTTGGTCCAAAGAACGACAACGGATCTATTGGGAACACGAAGATGGACGAACGAGACGAACATGGTCCAAAGAAGGCCAACGGATCTAATGGGAGGACGAAGATGGACGAACGAGACGAACATGGTCCAAAGAAGGCCAACGGATCTAATGGGAGGACGAAGATGGACGAACTACACGAACTTGGTCCAAAGAAGGCCAACGGATCTAACGGGAGGACGAAGATGGACGAACGAGACGAACTTGGTCCAAAGAAGGCCAACGGATCTAATGGGAGGACGATGATGAACGAACGAGACGAACTTGGTCCAAAGAAGGCCAACGGATCAAATGGGAGGACGAAGATGGACGAACGAGACGAACTTGGTCCAAAGAAGGCCAACGGATCTAATGGGAGGACGAAGAGGAACGAACGAGACGAACTTGGTCCAAAGAACGACAACGGATCTATTGGGAAGACGAAGATGGACGAACGAGACGAACTTGGTCCAAAGAAGGCCAACGGATCAAATGGGAGGACGAAGATGGACGAACGAGTCGAATTTGGTCCAAAGAAGGCCAAAGGATCTAATGGGAAGACGAACATGGACGAACGAGGCGAACTTGGTCCAAAGAAGGCCAATGGATCTAATGGGAGGACGAAGAGGAACGAACGAGACGAACCTGGTCCAAAGAACGACAACGGATCTATTGGGAAGACGAAGATGGACGAACAAGACGACCTTGGTCCAAAGAAGGCCAACGGATCTAATGGGAGGACGAAGATGGACGAACGAGACGAACATGGTACAAAGAAGGACAACGGATAAAATGCGAGGACGAAGATGGACGAAGGAGACGAACTTGGTCCAAAGAAGGCCAAAGGATCTAATGGGAGGACGAAGATGGACTAAAGAGACGAACTTGGTCCAATGAAGGCCAACGGATCTAATGGGAGGACGAAGATGGACGAACGAGACGAACTTGGTCCAAAGAAGGCCAACGGATCTAATGGGAGGACGAAGATGGACGAATGAGACGAACTTGGTCCAAAGAAGGCCAACGGATCAAATGGGAGGACGAAGATGGACGAACGAGACGAATTTGGTCCAAAGAAGGCCAAAGGATCAAATGGGACGAAGAAAATGGACGAACGAGACGAACTTGGTCCAAAGAAGGCCAATGGATCTAATGGGAGGACGAAGAGGAACGAACGAGACGAACTTGGTCCAAAGAACGACAACGGATCTATTGGGAAGACGAAGATGGACGAACGAGACGAACTTGGTCCAAAGAAGGCCAACGGATCTAATGGGAGGACGAAGATGGACGAACGAGACGAACATGGTCCAAAGAAGGACAACGGATCAAATGCGAGGACGAAGATGGACGAAGGAGACGAACTTGGTCCAAAGAAGGCCAACGGATCTAATGGGAGGACGAAGAGGGACTAAAGAGACGAAATTGGTCCAAAGAAGGCCAACGGATCAAATGGGAGGACGAAGATGGACGACCGAGACGAATTTGGTCCAAAGAAGGCCAACGGATCAAATGGGAAGACGAAGATGGACGAACGAGACGAACTTGGTCCAAAGAACGCCAACGGATCTAATGGGAGGACGAAGAGGAACGAACGAGACGAACTTGGTCCAAAGAACGCCAACGGATCTAATGGGAGGACGAAGAGGAACGAACGAGACGAACTTGGTCCAAAGAACGACAACGGATCTATTGGGAACACGAAGATGGACGAACGAGACGAACATGGTCCAAAGAAGGCCAACGGATCTAATGGGAGGACGAAGATGGACGAACGAGACGAACATGGTCCAAAGAAGGCCAACGGATCTAATGGGAGGACGAAGATGGACGAACTACACGAACTTGGTCCAAAGAAGGCCAACGGATCTAATGGGAGGACGAAGATGGACGAACGAGACGAACTTGGTCCAAAGAAGGCCAACGGATCTAATGGGAGGACGATGATGAACGAACGAGACGAACTTGGTCCAAAGAAGGCCAACGGATCAAATGGGAGGACGAAGATGGACGAACGAGACGAACTTGGTCCAAAGAAGGCCAACGGATCTAATGGGAGGACGAAGAGGAACGAACGAGACGAACTTGGTCCAAAGAACGACAACGGATCTATTGGGAAGACGAAGATGGACGAACGAGACGAACTTGGTCCAAAGAAGGCCAACGGATCAAATGGGAGGACGAAGATGGACGAACGAGTCGAATTTGGTCCAAAGAAGGCCAAAGGATCTAATGGGAAGACGAACATGGACGAACGAGGCGAACTTGGTCCAAAGAAGGCCAATGGATCTAATGGGAGGACGAAGAGGAACGAACGAGACGAACCTGGTCCAAAGAACGACAACGGATCTATTGGGAAGACGAAGATGGACGAACAAGACGACCTTGGTCCAAAGAAGGCCAACGGATCTAATGGGAGGACGAAGATGGACGAACGAGACGAACATGGTACAAAGAAGGACAACGGATAAAATGCGAGGACGAAGATGGACGAAGGAGACGAACTTGGTCCAAAGAAGGCCAAAGGATCTAATGGGAGGACGAAGATGGACTAAAGAGACGAACTTGGTCCAATGAAGGCCAACGGATCTAATGGGAGGACGAAGATGGACGAACGAGACGAACTTGGTCCAAAGAAGGCCAACGGATCTAATGGGAGGACGAAGATGGACGAACGAGACGAACTTGGTCCAAAGAAGGCCAACGGATCAAATGGGAGGACGAAGATGGACGAACGAGACGAATTTGGTCCAAAGAAGGCCAAAGGATCAAATGGGACGAAGAAAATGGACGAACGAGACGAACTTGGTCCAAAGAAGGCCAATGGATCTAATGGGAGGACGAAGAGGAACGAACGAGACGAACTTGGTCCAAAGAACGACAACGGATCTATTGGGAAGACGAAGATGGACGAACGAGACGAACTTGGTCCAAAGAAGGCCAACGGATCTAATGGGAGGACGAAGATGGACGAACGAGACGAACATGGTCCAAAGAAGGACAACGGATCAAATGCGAGGACGAAGATGGACGAAGGAGACGAACTTGGTCCAAAGAAGGCCAAAGAAGGCCAACGGATCTAATGGGAGGACGAAGATGGACTAAAGAGACGAACTTGGTCCAATGAAGGCCAACGGATCTAATGGGAGGACGAAGATGGACGAACGAGACGAACTTGGTCCAAAGAAGGCCAACGGATCAAATGGGAGGACGAAGATGGACGAACGAGACGAACTTGGTCCAAAGAAGGCCAACGGATCTAATGGGAGGACGATGATGGACGAACGAGACGAATTTGGTCCAAAGAACGCCAACGGATCTAATGGGAGGACGAAGAGGAACGAACGAGACGAACTTGGTCCAAAGAACGACAACGGATCTATTGGGAACACGAAGATGGAGGAACGAGACGAACATGGTCCAAAGAAGGCCAACGGATCTAATGGGAGTACGAAGATGGACGAACGAGACGAACATGGTCCAAAGAAGGCCAACGGATCTAATGGGAGGACGAAGATGGACGAACTACACGAACTTGGTCCAAAGAAGGCCAACGGATCTAATGGGAGGACGAATATGGACGAACGAGACGAACTTGGTCCAAAGAAGGCCAACGGATCTAATGGGAGGACGAATAAGGACGAACGAGACGAACTTGGTCCAAAGAACGACAACGGATCTATTGGGAAGACGAAGATGGATGAACGAGACGAACTTGGTCCAAAGAAGGCCAACGGATCAAATGGGAGGACGATGATGGACGAACGAGACGAATTTGGTCCAAAGAACGCCAACGGATCTAATGGGAAGACAAAGAGTAACGAACGAGACGAACTTGGTCGAAAGAACGACAACGGATCTATTGGGAACACGAAGATGGACGAACGAGACAAACATGGTCCAAAGAAGGCCAACGGATCTAATGGGAGTACGAAGATGGACGAACGAGACGAACATGGTCCAAAGAAGGCCAACGGATCTAATGGGAGGACGAAGATGGACGAACGAGACGAACATGGTCCAAAGAAGGACAACGGATCAAATGCGAGGACGAAGATGGACGAAGGAGACGAACTTGGTCCAAAGAAGGCCAACGGATCTAATGGGAGGACGAAGAGGGACTAAAGAGACGAAATTGGTCCAAAGAAGGCCAACGGATCAAATGGGAGGACGAAGATGGACGACCGAGACGAATTTGGTCCAAAGAAGGCCAACGGATCAAATGGGAAGACGAAGATGGACGAACGAGACGAACTTGGTCCAAAGAACGCCAATGGATCTAATGGGAGGACGAAGAGGAACGAACGAGACGAACTTGGTCCAAAGAACGCCAACGGATCTAATGGGAGGACGAAGAGGAACGAACGAGACGAACTTGGTCCAAAGAACGACAACGGATCTATTGGGAACACGAAGATGGACGAACGAGACGAACATGGTCCAAAGAAGGCCAACGGATCTAATGGGAGGACGAAGATGGACGAACGAGACGAACATGGTCCAAAGAAGGCCAACGGATCTAATGGGAGGACGAAGATGGACGAACTACACGAACTTGGTCCAAAGAAGGCCAACGGATCTAACGGGAGGACGAAGATGGACGAACGAGACGAACTTGGTCCAAAGAAGGCCAACGGATCTAATGGGAGGACGATGATGAACGAACGAGACGAACTTGGTCCAAAGAAGGCCAACGGATCAAATGGGAGGACGAAGATGGACGAACGAGACGAACTTGGTCCAAAGAAGGCCAACGGATCTAATGGGAGGACGAAGAGGAACGAACGAGACGAACTTGGTCCAAAGAACGACAACGGATCTATTGGGAAGACGAAGATGGACGAACGAGACGAACTTGGTCCAAAGAAGGCCAACGGATCAAATGGGAGGACGAAGATGGACGAACGAGTCGAATTTGGTCCAAAGAAGGCCAAAGGATCTAATGGGAAGACGAACATGGACGAACGAGGCGAACTTGGTCCAAAGAAGGCCAATGGATCTAATGGGAGGACGAAGAGGAACGAACGAGACGAACCTGGTCCAAAGAACGACAACGGATCTATTGGGAAGACGAAGATGGACGAACAAGACGACCTTGGTCCAAAGAAGGCCAACGGATCTAATGGGAGGACGAAGATGGACGAACGAGACGAACATGGTACAAAGAAGGACAACGGATAAAATGCGAGGACGAAGATGGACGAAGGAGACGAACTTGGTCCAAAGAAGGCCAAAGGATCTAATGGGAGGACGAAGATGGACTAAAGAGACGAACTTGGTCCAATGAAGGCCAACGGATCTAATGGGAGGACGAAGATGGACGAACGAGACGAACTTGGTCCAAAGAAGGCCAACGGATCTAATGGGAGGACGAAGATGGGCGAATGAGACGAACTTGGTCCAAAGAAGGCCAACGGATCAAATGGGAGGACGAAGATGGACGAACGAGACGAATTTGGTCCAAAGAAGGCCAAAGGATCAAATGGGACGAAGAAAATGGACGAACGAGACGAACTTGGTCCAAAGAAGGCCAATGGATCTAATGGGAGGACGAAGAGGAACGAACGAGACGAACTTGGTCCAAAGAACGACAACGGATCTATTGGGAAGACGAAGATGGACGAACGAGACGAACTTGGTCCAAAGAAGGCCAACGGATCTAATGGGAGGACGAAGATGGACGAACGAGACGAACATGGTCCAAAGAAGGACAACGGATCAAATGCGAGGACGAAGATGGACGAAGGAGACGAACTTGGTCCAAAGAAGGCCAAAGAAGGCCAACGGATCTAATGGGAGGACGAAGATGGACTAAAGAGACGAACTTGGTCCAATGAAGGCCAACGGATCTAATGGGAGGACGAAGATGGACGAACGAGACGAACTTGGTCCAAAGAAGGCCAACGGATCAAATGGGAGGACGAAGATGGACGAACGAGACGAACTTGGTCCAAAGAAGGCCAACGGATCTAATGGGAGGACGATGATGGACGAACGAGACGAATTTGGTCCAAAGAACGCCAACGGATCTAATGGGAGGACGAAGAGGAACGAACGAGACGAACTTGGTCCAAAGAACGACAACGGATCTATTGGGAACACGAAGATGGAGGAACGAGACGAACATGGTCCAAAGAAGGCCAACGGATCTAATGGGAGTACGAAGATGGACGAACGAGACGAACATGGTCCAAAGAAGGCCAACGGATCTAATGGGAGGACGAAGATGGACGAACTACACGAACTTGGTCCAAAGAAGGCCAACGGATCTAATGGGAGGACGAATATGGACGAACGAGACGAACTTGGTCCAAAGAAGGCCAACGGATCTAATGGGAGGACGAATAAGGACGAACGAGACGAACTTGGTCCAAAGAAGGCCAACGGATCAAATGGGAGGACGATGATGGACGAACGAGACGAATTTGGTCCAAAGAACGCCAACGGATCTAATGGGAAGACAAAGAGTAACGAACGAGACGAACTTGGTCGAAAGAACGACAACGGATCTATTGGGAACACGAAGATGGACGAACGAGACAAACATGGTCCAAAGAAGGCCAACGGATCTAATGGGAGTACGAAGATGGACGAACGAGACGAACATGGTCCAAAGAAGGCCAACGGATCTAATGGGAGGACGAAGATGGACGAACTACACGAACTTGGTCCAAAGAAGGCCAACGGATCTAATGGGAGGGCGAAGATGGACGAACGAGACGAACTTGGTCCAAAGAACAACAAGGAATCTATTGGGAAGATGAAGATGGACGAACGAGACGAACTTGGTCCAAAGAAGGCCAACGGATCAAATGGGAGGACGATGATGGACGAATGAGACGAATTTGGTCCAAAGAAGGCCAACGGATCAAATCGGAAGATGAAGATGGACGAACGAGACGAACTTGGTCCAAAGAAGGCCAACGGATTTAATGGGAGGTCGAAGAGGAACGAACGAGACGAACTTGGTCCAAAGAACGACAACGGATCTATTGGGAAAACGAAGATTGACGAACGAGACGAACTTGGTCCAAAGAAGGACAACGGATCTAATGGGAGGACGAAGATGGACTAAAGAGACGAACTTGGTCCAATGAAGGCCAACGGATCTAATGGGAGGACGAAGATGGACGAAAGAGACGAACTTGGTCCAAAGAAGGCCAACGGATCTAATGGGAGGACGAAGATGGACGAACGAGACGAACTTGGTCCAAAGAAGGCCAACGGATCAAATCGGAAGACGAAGATGGACGAACGAGACGAACTTGGTCCAAAGAAGGCCAACGGATCAAATGGGAGGACGAAGATGGACGAACGAGACGAACTTGGTCCAAAGAAGGCCAACGGATCTAATGGGAGGACGAAGAGGAACGAACAAGACGAACTTGGTCCAACGAACGACAACGGATCTAATGGGAGGACGAAGAGGGACGAACGAGATGAACTTGGTCCAAAGAATGACAACGGATCTAATAGGAAGACGAAGATGGACGAACGAGACGAACTTGGTCAAAAGAAGGCCAACGGATCTAATGGGAGGACGAAGAGGAACGAACGAGACGAACTAGGTCCAAAGAAGGCCAACGGATCAAATGGGAAGACGAAGATGGACGAACGAGACGAACATGGTCCAAAGAAGGCCAACGGATCTAATGGGAGGACGAAGAGGGACTCAAGAGACGAACTTGGTCCAAAGAAGGCCAACGAATCTAATGGAAGCACGATGATGGACGAACGAGATGAATTTGTCCAAAGAAGGCCAACGGATCTAATGGGAGGACGAAGTGGAACGAACGAGACGAACATGGTCCAAAGAAGGCCAACGGATCTAATGGGAGGACGAAGAAGAACGAACGAGACGAAAATGGTCCAAAGAAGGCCAAAGGATCTAACGGGAGGACGAAGAGGGACTAAAGAGACGAACTTGGTGCAAAGAAGGCCAACGGATCAAATGGGAGGACGAAGAGGGGCGAACGAGACGAACTTGGTCCAAAGAAGGCCAACGGATCTAATGGGAGGACGAAGAGGTACGAACGAGACGAACTTGGTCCAAAGAACGACAACGGATCTAATGGGAGGACGAAGAGGGACTAAAGAGACGAACGGATCTAATGGGAGGACGAAGAGGGACTAAAGAGTCGAACTTGGTCCAAAGAAGGCCAACGGATCAAATGGGAGGACGAAGATGGACGAACGAGACGAACTTGGTCCAAAGAAGGCCAACGGATCAAATGGGAAGACGAAGATGGACGAACGAGACGAACTTGGTCCAAAGAAAGCCAACGGATCTAATGGGAGGACGAAGAGGAACGAACGAGACGAACTTGGTCCAAAGAACGACAACAGATCTATTGGGGAGACGAAGATGGACGAACGAGACGAACTTGGTCCAAAGAAGGCCAACGGTTCTAATGGGAGGACGAAGATGGACGAACGAGACGAACATGGTCCAAAAAAGGACAACGGATCAAATGCGAGGACGAAGATGGACGAAGGAGACGAACTTGGTCCAAAGAAGGCCAACGGATCTAATGGGAGGACGAAGATGGAATAAAGAGACGAACTTGGTCCAAAGAAGGCCAACGGATCTAATGGGAGGACGAAGATGGACGAACGAGACGAACATGGTCCAAAGAAGGCCAAAGGATCTAACGGGAGGACGAAGAGGGACTAAAGAGACGAACTTGGTGCAAAGAAGGCCAACGGATCAAATGGGAGGACGAAGAGGGGCGAACGAGACGAACTTGGTCCAAAGAAGGCCAACGGATCTAATGGGAGGACGAAGAGGTACGAACGAGACGAACTTGGTCCAAAGAACGACAACGGATCTAATGGGAGGACGAAGAGGGACTAAAGAGACGAACGGATCTAATGGGAGGACGAAGAGGGACTAAAGAGTCGAACTTGGTCCAAAGAAGGCCAACGGATCAAATGGGAGGACGAAGATGGACGAACGAGACGAACTTCGTCCAAAGAAGGACAACGGATCTAATGCGAGGACGAAGAGGGACTAAAGAGACGAACTTGGTCCAAAGATGGCCAACCGATCTAATGGGAGGACGAAGAGGAACGAACGAGACGAACTTGGTCCAAAGAACGACAACAGATCTATTGGGGAGACGAAGATGGACGAACGAGACGAACTTGGTCCAAAGAAGGCCAACGGTTCTAATGGGAGGACGAAGATGGACGAACGAGACGAACATGGTCCAAAAAAGGACAACGGATCAAATGCGAGGACGAAGATGGACGAAGGAGACGAACTTGGTCCAAAGAAGGCCAACGGATCTAATGGGAGGACGAAGATGGAATAAAGAGACGAACTTGGTCCAAAGAAGGCCAACGGATCTAATGGGAGGACGAAGATGGACGAACGAGACGAAGTTGGTCCAAAGAAGGCCAACGGATATAATGGGAGGACGAAGATGGACGAACGAGACGAACATGGTCCAAAGAAGGACAACGGATCAAATGCGAGGACGAAGATGGACGAAGGAGACGAACTTGGTCCAAAGAAGGCCAACGGATCTAATGGGAGGACGAAGAGGGACTAAAGAGACGAAATTGGTCCAAAGAAGGCCAACGGATCAAATGGGAGGACGAAGATGGACGACCGAGACGAATTTGGTCCAAAGAAGGCCAACGGATCAAATGGGAAGACGAAGATGGACGAACGAGACGAACTTGGTCCAAAGAACGCCAACGGATCTATTGGGAGGACGAAGAGGAACGAACGAGACGAACTTGGTCCAAAGAACGCCAACGGATCTAATGGGAGGACGAAGAGGAACGAACGAGACGAACTTGGTCCAAAGGACGACAACGGATCTATTGGGAACACGAAGATGGACGAACGAGACGAACATGGTCCAAAGAAGGCCAACGGATCTAATGGGAGGACGAAGATGGACGAACGAGACGAACATGGTCCAAAGAAGGCCAACGGATCTAATGGGAGGACGAAGATGGACGAACTACACGAACTTGGTCCAAAGAAGGCCAACGGATCTAATGGGAGGACGAAGATGGACGAACGAGACGAACTTGGTCCAAAGAAGGCCAACGGATCTAATGGGAGGACGATGATGAACGAACGAGACGAACTTGGTCCAAAGAAGGCCAACGGATCAAATGGGAGGACGAAGATGGACGAACGAGACGAACTTGGTCCAAAGAAGGCCAACGGATCTAATGGGAGGACGAAGAGGAACAAACGAGACGAACTTGGTCCAAAGAACGACAACGGATCTATTGGGAAGACGAAGATGGACGAACGAGACGAACTTGGTCCAAAGAAGGCCAACGGATCTAATGGGAGGACGAAGATGGACGAACGAGACGAACATGGTACAAAGAAGGACAACGGATAAAATGCGAGGACGAAGATGGACGAAGGAGACGAACTTGGTCCAAAGAAGGCCAAAGGATCTAATGGGAGGACGAAGATGGACTAAAGAGACGAACTTGGTCCAATGAAGGCCAACGGATCTAATGGGAGGACGAAGATGGACGAACGAGACGAACTTGGTCCAAAGAAGGCCAACGGATCTAATGGGAGGACGAAGATGGACGAACGAGACGAACTTGGTCCAAAGAAGGCCAACGGATCAAATGGGAGGACGAAGATGGACGAACGAGACGAATTTGGTCCAAAGAAGGCCAAAGGATCAAATGGGACGAAGAAAATGGACGAACGAGACGAACTTGGTCCAAAGAAGGCCAATGGATCTAATGGGAGGACGAAGAGGAACGAACGAGACGAACTTGGTCCAAAGAACGACAACGGATCTATTGGGAAGACGAAGATGGACGAACGAGACGAACTTGGTCCAAAGAAGGCCAACGGATCTAATGGGAGGACGAAGATGGACGAACGAGACGAACATGGTCCAAAGAAGGACAACGGATCAAATGCGAGGACGAAGATGGACGAAGGAGACGAACTTGGTCCAAAGAAGGCCAAAGAAGGCCAACGGATGTAATGGGAGGACGAAGATGGACTAAAGAGACGAACTTGGTCCAATGAAGGCCAACGGATCTAATGGGAGGACGAAGATGGACGAACGAGACGAACTTGGTCCAAAGAAGGCCAACGGATCAAATGGGAGGACGAAGATGGACGAACGAGACGAACTTGGTCCAAAGAAGGCCAACGGATCTAATGGGAGGACGATGATGGACGAACGAGACGAATTTGGTCCAAAGAACGCCAACGGATCTAATGGGAGGACGAAGAGGAACGAACGAGACGAACTTGGTCCAAAGAACGACAACGGATCTATTGGGAACACGAAGATGGAGGAACGAGACGAACATGGTCCAAAGAAGGCCAACGGATCTAATGGGAGTACGAAGATGGACGAACGAGACGAACATGGTCCAAAGAAGGCCAACGGATCTAATGGGAGGACGAAGATGGACGAACTACACGAACTTGGTCCAAAGAAGGCCAACGGATCTAATGGGAGGACGAATATGGACGAACGAGACGAACTTGGTCCAAAGAAGGCCAACGGATCTAATGGGAGGACGAATAAGGACGAACGAGACGAACTTGGTCCAAAGAACGACAACGGATCTATTGGGAAGACGAAGATGGATGAACGAGACGAACTTGGTCCAAAGAAGGCCAACGGATCAAATGGGAGGACGATGATGGACGAACGAGACGAATTTGGTCCAAAGAACGCCAACGGATCTAATGGGAAGACAAAGAGTAACGAACGAGACGAACTTGGTCGAAAGAACGACAACGGATCTATTGGGAACACGAAGATGGACGAACGAGACAAACATGGTCCAAAGAAGGCCAACGGATCTAATGGGAGTACGAAGATGGACGAACGAGACGAACATGGTCCAAAGAAGGCCAACGGATCTAATGGGAGGACGAAGATGGACGAACTACACGAACTTGGTCCAAAGAAGGCCAACGGATCTAATGGGAGGGCGAAGATGGACGAACGAGACGAACTTGGTCCAAAGAACAACAAGGAATCTATTGGGAAGATGAAGATGGACGAACGAGACGAACTTGGTCCAAAGAAGGCCAACGGATCAAATGGGAGGACGATGATGGACGAATGAGACGAATTTGGTCCAAAGAAGGCCAACGGATCAAATCGGAAGACGAAGATGGACGAACGAGACGAACTTGGTCCAAAGAAGGCCAACGGATTTAATGGGAGGTCGAAGAGGAACGAACGAGACGAACTTGGTCCAAAGAACGACAACGGATCTATTGGGAAAACGAAGATTGACGAACGAGACGAACTTGGTCCAAAGAAGGACAACGGATCTAATGGGAGGACGAAGATGGACTAAAGAGACGAACATGGTCCAATGAAGGCCAACGGATCTAATGGGAGGACGAAGATGGACGAAAGAGACGAACTTGGTCCAAAGAAGGCCAACGGATCTAATGGGAGGACGAAGATGAACGAACGAGACGAACTTGGTCCAAAGAAGGCCAACGGATCAAATGGGAGGACGATGATGGACGAATGAGACGAATTTGGTCCAAAGAAGGCCAACGGATCAAATCGGAAGACGAAGATGGACGAACGAGACGAACTTGGTCCAAAGAAGGCCAACGGATCAAATGGGAGGACGAAGATGGACGAACGAGACGAACTTGGTCCAAAGAAGGCCAACGGATCTAATGGGAGGACGAAGAGGAACGAACAAGACGAACTTGGTCCAACGAACGACAACGGATCTAATGGGAGGACGAAGAGGGACGAACGAGATGAACTTGGTCCAAAGAATGACAACGGATCTAATAGGAAGACGAAGATGGACGAACGAGACGAACTTGGTCAAAAGAAGGCCAACGGATCTAATGGGAGGACGAAGAGGAACGAACGAGACGAACTAGGTCCAAAGAAGGCCAACGGATCAAATGGGAAGACGAAGATGGACGAACGAGACGAACATGGTCCAAAGAAGGCCAACGGATCTAATGGGAGGACGAAGAGGGACTCAAGAGACGAACTTGGTCCAAACAAGGCCAACGAATCTAATGGAAGCACGATGATGGACGAACGAGATGAATTTGTCCAAAGAAGGCCAACGGATCTAATGGGAGGACGAAGTGGAACGAACGAGACGAACATGGTCCAAAGAAGGCCAACGGATCTAATGGGAGGACGAAGAAGAACGAACGAGACGAACATGGTCCAAAGAAGGCCAAAGGATCTAACGGGAGGACGAAGAGGGACTAAAGAGACGAACTTGGTGCAAAGAAGGCCAAAGGATCAAATGGGAGGACGAAGAGGGGCGAACGAGACGAACTTGGTCCAAAGAAGGCCAACGGATCTAATGGGAGGACGAAGAGGTACGAACGAGACGAACTTGGTCCAAAGAACGACAACGGATCTAATGGGAGGACGAAGAGGGACTAAAGAGTCGAACTTGGTCCAAAGAAGGCCAACGGATCAAATGGGAGGACGAAGATGGACGAACGAGACGAACTTGGTCCAAAGAAGGCCAACGGATCAAATGGGAAGACGAAGATGGACGAACGAGACGAACTTGGTCCAAAGAAAGCCAACGGATCTAATGGGAGGACGAAGAGGAACGAACGAGACGAACTTGGTCCAAAGAACGACAACAGATCTATTGGGGAGACGAAGATGGACGAACGAGACGAACTTGGTCCAAAGAAGGCCAACGGTTCTAATGGGAGGACGAAGATGGACGAACGAGACGAACATGGTCCAAAAAAGGACAACGGATCAAATGCGAGGACGAAGATGGACGAAGGAGACGAACTTGGTCCAAAGAAGGCCAACGGATCTAATGGGAGGACGAAGATGGACGAACGAGACGAAGTTGGTCCAAAGAAGGCCAACGGATATAATGGGAGGACGAAGATGGACGAACGAGACGAACATGGTCCAAAGAAGGACAACGGATCAAATGCGAGGACGAAGATGGACGAAGGAGACGAACTTGGTCCAAAGAAGGCCAACGGATCTAATGGGAGGACGAAGAGGGACTAAAGAGACGAAATTGGTCCAAAGAAGGCCAACGGATCAAATGGGAGGACGAAGATGGACGACCGAGACGAATTTGGTCCAAAGAAGGCCAACGGATCAAACGGGAAGACGAAGATGGACGAACGAGACGAACTTGGTCCAAAGAACGCCAACGGATCTAATGGGAGGACGAAGAGGAACGAACGAGACGAACTTGGTCCAAAGAACGACAACGGATCTATTGGGAACACGAAGATGGACGAACGAGACGAACATGGTCCAAAGAAGGCCAACGGATCTAATGGGAGGACGAAGAGGGACTCAAGAGACGAACTTGGTCCAAACAAGGCCAACGAATCTAATGGAAGCACGATGATGGACGAACGAGATGAATTTGTCCAAAGAAGGCCAACGGATCTAATGGGAGGACGAAGTGGAACGAACGAGACGAACATGGTCCAAAGAAGGCCAACGGATCTAATGGGAGGACGAAGAAGAACGAACGAGACGAACATGGTCCAAAGAAGGCCAAAGGATCTAACGGGAGGACGAAGAGGGACTAAAGAGACGAACTTGGTGCAAAGAAGGCCAAAGGATCAAATGGGAGGACGAAGAGGGGCGAACGAGACGAACTTGGTCCAAAGAAGGCCAACGGATCTAATGGGAGGACGAAGAGGTACGAACGAGACGAACTTGGTCCAAAGAACGACAACGGATCTAATGGGAGGACGAAGAGGGACTAAAGAGTCGAACTTGGTCCAAAGAAGGCCAACGGATCAAATGGGAGGACGAAGAGGTACGAACGAGACGAACTTGGTCCAAAGAACGACAACGGATCTAATGGGAGGACGAAGAGGGACTAAAGAGACGAACGGATCTAATGGGAGGACGAAGAGGGACTAAAGAGTCGAACTTGGTCCAAAGAAGGCCAACGGATCAAATGGGAGGACGAAGATGGACGAACGAGACGAACTTCGTCCAAAGAAGGACAACGGATCTAATGCGAGGACGAAGAGGGACTAAAGAGACGAACTTGGTCCAAAGATGGCCAACCGATCTAATGGGAGGACGAAGAGGAACGAACGAGACGAACTTGGTCCAAAGAACGACAACAGATCTATTGGGGAGACGAAGATGGACGAACGAGACGAACTTGGTCCAAAGAAGGCCAACGGTTCTAATGGGAGGACGAAGATGGACGAACGAGACGAACATGGTCCAAAAAAGGACAACGGATCAAATGCGAGGACGAAGATGGACGAAGGAGACGAACTTGGTCCAAAGAAGGCCAACGGATCTAATGGGAGGACGAAGATGGAATAAAGAGACGAACTTGGTCCAAAGAAGGCCAACGGATCTAATGGGAGGACGAAGATGGACGAACGAGACGAAGTTGGTCCAAAGAAGGCCAACGGATATAATGGGAGGACGAAGATGGACGAACGAGACGAACATGGTCCAAAGAAGGACAACGGATCAAATGCGAGGACGAAGATGGACGAAGGAGACGAACTTGGTCCAAAGAAGGCCAACGGATCTAATGGGAGGACGAAGAGGGACTAAAGAGACGAAATTGGTCCAAAGAAGGCCAACGGATCAAATGGGAGGACGAAGATGGACGACCGAGACGAATTTGGTCCAAAGAAGGCCAACGGATCAAATGGGAAGACGAAGATGGACGAACGAGACGAACTTGGTCCAAAGAACGCCAACGGATCTATTGGGAGGACGAAGAGGAACGAACGAGACGAACTTGGTCCAAAGAACGCCAACGGATCTAATGGGAGGACGAAGAGGAACGAACGAGACGAACTTGGTCCAAAGGACGACAACGGATCTATTGGGAACACGAAGATGGACGAACGAGACGAACATGGTCCAAAGAAGGCCAACGGATCTAATGGGAGGACGAAGATGGACGAACGAGACGAACATGGTCCAAAGAAGGCCAACGGATCTAATGGGAGGACGAAGATGGACGAACTACACGAACTTGGTCCAAAGAAGGCCAACGGATCTAATGGGAGGACGAAGATGGACGAACGAGACGAACTTGGTCCAAAGAAGGCCAACGGATCTAATGGGAGGACGATGATGAACGAACGAGACGAACTTGGTCCAAAGAAGGCCAACGGATCAAATGGGAGGACGAAGATGGACGAACGAGACGAACTTGGTCCAAAGAAGGCCAACGGATCTAATGGGAGGACGAAGAGGAACAAACGAGACGAACTTGGTCCAAAGAACGACAACGGATCTATTGGGAAGACGAAGATGGACGAACGAGACGAACTTGGTCCAAAGAAGGCCAACGGATCTAATGGGAGGACGAAGATGGACGAACGAGACGAACATGGTACAAAGAAGGACAACGGATAAAATGCGAGGACGAAGATGGACGAAGGAGACGAACTTGGTCCAAAGAAGGCCAAAGGATCTAATGGGAGGACGAAGATGGACTAAAGAGACGAACTTGGTCCAATGAAGGCCAACGGATCTAATGGGAGGACGAAGATGGACGAACGAGACGAACTTGGTCCAAAGAAGGCCAACGGATCTAATGGGAGGACGAAGATGGACGAACGAGACGAACTTGGTCCAAAGAAGGCCAACGGATCAAATGGGAGGACGAAGATGGACGAACGAGACGAATTTGGTCCAAAGAAGGCCAAAGGATCAAATGGGACGAAGAAAATGGACGAACGAGACGAACTTGGTCCAAAGAAGGCCAATGGATCTAATGGGAGGACGAAGAGGAACGAACGAGACGAACTTGGTCCAAAGAACGACAACGGATCTATTGGGAAGACGAAGATGGACGAACGAGACGAACTTGGTCCAAAGAAGGCCAACGGATCTAATGGGAGGACGAAGATGGACGAACGAGACGAACATGGTCCAAAGAAGGACAACGGATCAAATGCGAGGACGAAGATGGACGAAGGAGACGAACTTGGTCCAAAGAAGGCCAAAGAAGGCCAACGGATGTAATGGGAGGACGAAGATGGACTAAAGAGACGAACTTGGTCCAATGAAGGCCAACGGATCTAATGGGAGGACGAAGATGGACGAACGAGACGAACTTGGTCCAAAGAAGGCCAACGGATCAAATGGGAGGACGAAGATGGACGAACGAGACGAACTTGGTCCAAAGAAGGCCAACGGATCTAATGGGAGGACGATGATGGACGAACGAGACGAATTTGGTCCAAAGAACGCCAACGGATCTAATGGGAGGACGAAGAGGAACGAACGAGACGAACTTGGTCCAAAGAACGACAACGGATCTATTGGGAACACGAAGATGGAGGAACGAGACGAACATGGTCCAAAGAAGGCCAACGGATCTAATGGGAGTACGAAGATGGACGAACGAGACGAACATGGTCCAAAGAAGGCCAACGGATCTAATGGGAGGACGAAGATGGACGAACTACACGAACTTGGTCCAAAGAAGGCCAACGGATCTAATGGGAGGACGAATATGGACGAACGAGACGAACTTGGTCCAAAGAAGGCCAACGGATCTAATGGGAGGACGAATAAGGACGAACGAGACGAACTTGGTCCAAAGAACGACAACGGATCTATTGGGAAGACGAAGATGGATGAACGAGACGAACTTGGTCCAAAGAAGGCCAACGGATCAAATGGGAGGACGATGATGGACGAACGAGACGAATTTGGTCCAAAGAACGCCAACGGATCTAATGGGAAGACAAAGAGTAACGAACGAGACGAACTTGGTCGAAAGAACGACAACGGATCTATTGGGAACACGAAGATGGACGAACGAGACAAACATGGTCCAAAGAAGGCCAACGGATCTAATGGGAGTACGAAGATGGACGAACGAGACGAACATGGTCCAAAGAAGGCCAACGGATCTAATGGGAGGACGAAGATGGACGAACTACACGAACTTGGTCCAAAGAAGGCCAACGGATCTAATGGGAGGGCGAAGATGGACGAACGAGACGAACTTGGTCCAAAGAACAACAAGGAATCTATTGGGAAGATGAAGATGGACGAACGAGACGAACTTGGTCCAAAGAAGGCCAACGGATCAAATGGGAGGACGATGATGGACGAATGAGACGAATTTGGTCCAAAGAAGGCCAACGGATCAAATCGGAAGACGAAGATGGACGAACGAGACGAACTTGGTCCAAAGAAGGCCAACGGATTTAATGGGAGGTCGAAGAGGAACGAACGAGACGAACTTGGTCCAAAGAACGACAACGGATCTATTGGGAAAACGAAGATTGACGAACGAGACGAACTTGGTCCAAAGAAGGACAACGGATCTAATGGGAGGACGAAGATGGACTAAAGAGACGAACATGGTCCAATGAAGGCCAACGGATCTAATGGGAGGACGAAGATGGACGAAAGAGACGAACTTGGTCCAAAGAAGGCCAACGGATCTAATGGGAGGACGAAGATGAACGAACGAGACGAACTTGGTCCAAAGAAGGCCAACGGATCAAATGGGAGGACGATGATGGACGAATGAGACGAATTTGGTCCAAAGAAGGCCAACGGATCAAATCGGAAGACGAAGATGGACGAACGAGACGAACTTGGTCCAAAGAAGGCCAACGGATCAAATGGGAGGACGAAGATGGACGAACGAGACGAACTTGGTCCAAAGAAGGCCAACGGATCTAATGGGAGGACGAAGAGGAACGAACAAGACGAACTTGGTCCAACGAACGACAACGGATCTAATGGGAGGACGAAGAGGGACGAACGAGATGAACTTGGTCCAAAGAATGACAACGGATCTAATAGGAAGACGAAGATGGACGAACGAGACGAACTTGGTCAAAAGAAGGCCAACGGATCTAATGGGAGGACGAAGAGGAACGAACGAGACGAACTAGGTCCAAAGAAGGCCAACGGATCAAATGGGAAGACGAAGATGGACGAACGAGACGAACATGGTCCAAAGAAGGCCAACGGATCTAATGGGAGGACGAAGAGGGACTCAAGAGACGAACTTGGTCCAAACAAGGCCAACGAATCTAATGGAAGCACGATGATGGACGAACGAGATGAATTTGTCCAAAGAAGGCCAACGGATCTAATGGGAGGACGAAGTGGAACGAACGAGACGAACATGGTCCAAAGAAGGCCAACGGATCTAATGGGAGGACGAAGAAGAACGAACGAGACGAACATGGTCCAAAGAAGGCCAAAGGATCTAACGGGAGGACGAAGAGGGACTAAAGAGACGAACTTGGTGCAAAGAAGGCCAAAGGATCAAATGGGAGGACGAAGAGGGGCGAACGAGACGAACTTGGTCCAAAGAAGGCCAACGGATCTAATGGGAGGACGAAGAGGTACGAACGAGACGAACTTGGTCCAAAGAACGACAACGGATCTAATGGGAGGACGAAGAGGGACTAAAGAGTCGAACTTGGTCCAAAGAAGGCCAACGGATCAAATGGGAGGACGAAGATGGACGAACGAGACGAACTTGGTCCAAAGAAGGCCAACGGATCAAATGGGAAGACGAAGATGGACGAACGAGACGAACTTGGTCCAAAGAAAGCCAACGGATCTAATGGGAGGACGAAGAGGAACGAACGAGACGAACTTGGTCCAAAGAACGACAACAGATCTATTGGGGAGACGAAGATGGACGAACGAGACGAACTTGGTCCAAAGAAGGCCAACGGTTCTAATGGGAGGACGAAGATGGACGAACGAGACGAACATGGTCCAAAAAAGGACAACGGATCAAATGCGAGGACGAAGATGGACGAAGGAGACGAACTTGGTCCAAAGAAGGCCAACGGATCTAATGGGAGGACGAAGATGGACGAACGAGACGAAGTTGGTCCAAAGAAGGCCAACGGATATAATGGGAGGACGAAGATGGACGAACGAGACGAACATGGTCCAAAGAAGGACAACGGATCAAATGCGAGGACGAAGATGGACGAAGGAGACGAACTTGGTCCAAAGAAGGCCAACGGATCTAATGGGAGGACGAAGAGGGACTAAAGAGACGAAATTGGTCCAAAGAAGGCCAACGGATCAAATGGGAGGACGAAGATGGACGACCGAGACGAATTTGGTCCAAAGAAGGCCAACGGATCAAACGGGAAGACGAAGATGGACGAACGAGACGAACTTGGTCCAAAGAACGCCAACGGATCTAATGGGAGGACGAAGAGGAACGAACGAGACGAACTTGGTCCAAAGAACGACAACGGATCTATTGGGAACACGAAGATGGACGAACGAGACGAACATGGTCCAAAGAAGGCCAACGGATCTAATGGGAGGACGAAGAGGGACTCAAGAGACGAACTTGGTCCAAACAAGGCCAACGAATCTAATGGAAGCACGATGATGGACGAACGAGATGAATTTGTCCAAAGAAGGCCAACGGATCTAATGGGAGGACGAAGTGGAACGAACGAGACGAACATGGTCCAAAGAAGGCCAACGGATCTAATGGGAGGACGAAGAAGAACGAACGAGACGAACATGGTCCAAAGAAGGCCAAAGGATCTAACGGGAGGACGAAGAGGGACTAAAGAGACGAACTTGGTGCAAAGAAGGCCAAAGGATCAAATGGGAGGACGAAGAGGGGCGAACGAGACGAACTTGGTCCAAAGAAGGCCAACGGATCTAATGGGAGGACGAAGAGGTACGAACGAGACGAACTTGGTCCAAAGAACGACAACGGATCTAATGGGAGGACGAAGAGGGACTAAAGAGTCGAACTTGGTCCAAAGAAGGCCAACGGATCAAATGGGAGGACGAAGATGGACGAACGAGACGAACTTGGTCCAAAGAAGGCCAACGGATCAAATGGGAAGACGAAGATGGACGAACGAGACGAACTTGGTCCAAAGAAAGCCAACGGATCTAATGGGAGGACGAAGAGGAACGAACGAGACGAACTTGGTCCAAAGAACGACAACAGATCTATTGGGGAGACGAAGATGGACGAACGAGACGAACTTGGTCCAAAGAAGGCCAACGGTTCTAATGGGAGGACGAAGATGGACGAACGAGACGAACATGGTCCAAAAAAGGACAACGGATCAAATGCGAGGACGAAGATGGACGAAGGAGACGAACTTGGTCCAAAGAAGGCCAACGGATCTAATGGGAGGACGAAGATGGACGAACGAGACGAAGTTGGTCCAAAGAAGGCCAACGGATATAATGGGAGGACGAAGATGGACGAACGAGACGAACATGGTCCAAAGAAGGACAACGGATCAAATGCGAGGACGAAGATGGACGAAGGAGACGAACTTGGTCCAAAGAAGGCCAACGGATCTAATGGGAGGACGAAGAGGGACTAAAGAGACGAAATTGGTCCAAAGAAGGCCAACGGATCAAATGGGAGGACGAAGATGGACGACCGAGACGAATTTGGTCCAAAGAAGGCCAACGGATCAAACGGGAAGACGAAGATGGACGAACGAGACGAACTTGGTCCAAAGAACGCCAACGGATCTAATGGGAGGACGAAGAGGAACGAACGAGACGAACTTGGTCCAAAGAACGACAACGGATCTATTGGGAACACGAAGATGGACGAACGAGACGAACATGGTCCAAAGAAGGCCAACGGATCTAATGGGAGGACGAAGATGGACGAACGAGACGAACATGGTCCAAAGAAGGCCAACGGATCAAATGCGAGGACGAAGATGGACGAAGGAGACGAACTTGGTCCAAAGAACGACAACAGATCTATTGGGGAGACGAAGATGGACGAACGAGACGAACTTGGTCCAAAGAAGGCCAACGGTTCTAATGGGAGGACGAAGATGGACGAACGAGACGAACATGGTCCAAAAAAGGACAACGGATCAAATGCGAGGACGAAGATGGACGAAGGAGACGAACTTGGTCCAAAGAAGGCCAACGGATCTAATGGGAGGACGAAGATGGAATAAAGAGACGAACTTGGTCCAAAGAAGGCCAACGGATCTAATGGGAGGACGAAGATGGACGAACGAGACGAAGTTGGTCCAAAGAAGGCCAACGGATATAATGGGAGGACGAAGATGGACGAACGAGACGAACATGGTCCAAAGAAGGACAACGGATCAAATGCGAGGACGAAGATGGACGAAGGAGACGAACTTGGTCCAAAGAAGGCCAACGGATCTAATGGGAGGACGAAGAGGGACTAAAGAGACGAAATTGGTCCAAAGAAGGCCAACGGATCAAATGGGAGGACGAAGATGGACGACCGAGACGAATTTGGTCCAAAGAAGGCCAACGGATCAAACGGGAAGACGAAGATGGACGAACGAGACGAACTTGGTCCAAAGAACGCCAACGGATCTAATGGGAGGACGAAGAGGAACGAACGAGACGAACTTGGTCCAAAGAACGACAACGGATCTATTGGGAACACGAAGATGGACGAACGAGACGAACATGGTCCAAAGAAGGCCAACGGATCTAATGGGAGGACGAAGATGGACGAACGAGACGAACATGGTCCAAAGAAGGCCAACGGATCTAATGGGAGGACGAAGATGGACGAACTACACGAACTTGGTCCAAAGAAGGCCAACGGATCTAATGGGAGGACGAAGATGGACGAACGAGTCGAATTTGGTCCAAAGAAGGCCAAAGGATCTAATGGGAAGACGAACATGGACGAACGAGGCGAACTTGGTCCAAAGAAGGCCAATGGATCTAATGGGAGGACGAAGAGGAACGAACGAGACGAACCTGGTCCAAAGAACGACAACGGATCTATTGGGAAGACGAAGATGGACGAACAAGACGACCTTGGTCCAAAGAAGGCCAACGGATCTAATGGGAGGACGAAGATGGAAGAACGAGACGAACATGGTACAAAGAAGGACAACGGATAAAATGCGAGGACGAAGATGGACGAAGGAGACGAACTTGGTCCAAAGAAGGCCAACGGATCTAATGGGAGGACGAAGATGGACGAACGAGACGAACTTGGTCCAAAGAAGGCCAACGGATCAAATGGGAGGACGAAGATGGACGAACGAGACGAATTTGGTCTAAAGAAGGCCAAAGGATCAAATGGGACGAAGAAAATGGACGAACGAGACGAACTTGGTCCAAAGAAGGCCAATGGATCTAATGGGAGGACGAAGAGGAACGAACGAGACGAACTTGGTCCAAAGAACGACAACGGATCTATTGGGAAGACGAAGATGGACGAACGAGACGAACTTGGTCCAAAGAAGGCCAACGGATCTAATGGGAGGACGAAGATGGACGAACGAGACGAACATGGTCCAAAGAAGGACAACGGATCAAATGCGAGGACGAAGATGGACGAAGGAGACGAACTTGGTCCAAAGAAGGCCAACGGATCTAATGGGAGGACGAAGATGGAATAAAGAGACGAACTTGGTCCAAAGAAGGCCAACGGATCTAATGGGAGGACGAAGATGGACGAACGAGACGAAGTTGGTCCAAAGAAGGCCAACGGATATAATGGGAGGACGAAGATGGACGAACGAGACGAACATGGTCCAAAGAAGGACAACGGATCAAATGCGAGGACGAAGATGGACGAAGGAGACGAACTTGGTCCAAAGAAGGCCAACGGATCTAATGGGAGGACGAAGAGGGACTAAAGAGACGAAATTGGTCCAAAGAAGGCCAACGGATCAAATGGGAGGACGAATATGGACGACCGAGACGAATTTGGTCCAAAGAAGGCCAACGGATCAAATGGGAAGACGAAGATGGACGAACGAGACGAACTTGGTCCAAAGAACGCCAACGGATCTAATGGGAGGACGAAGAGGAACGAACGAGACGAACTTGGTCCAAAGAACGCCAACGGATCTAATGGGAGGACGAAGAGGAACGAACGAGACGAACTTGGTCCAAAGAACGACAACGGATCTATTGGGAACACGAAGATGGACGAACGAGACGAACATGGTCCAAAGAAGGCCAACGGATCTAATGGGAGGACGAAGATGGACGAACGAGACGAACATGGTCCAAAGAAGGCCAACGGATCTAATGGGAGGACGAAGATGGACGAACTACACGAACTTGGTCCAAAGAAGGCCAACGGATCTAATGGGAGGACGAAGATGGACGAACGAGACGAACTTGGTCCAAAGAAGGCCAACGGATCTAATGGGAGGACGAAGAGGAACGAACGAGACGAACTTGGTCCAATGAAGGCCAACGGATCTAATGGGAGGACGAAGATGGACGAACGAGACGAACTTGGTCCAAAGAAGGCCAACGGATCTAATGGGAGGACGAAGATGGACGAACGAGACGAACTTGGTCCAAAGAAGGCCAACGGATCAAATGGGAGGACGAAGATGGACGAACGAGACGAATTTGGTCCAAAGAAGGCCAAAGGATCAAATGGGACGAAGAAAATGGACGAACGAGACGAACTTGGTCCAAAGAAGGCCAATGGATCTAATGGGAGGACGAAGAGGAACGAACGAGACGAACTTGGTCCAAAGAACGACAACGGATCTATTGGGAAGACGAAGATGGACGAACGAGACGAACTTGGTCCAAAGAAGGCCAACGGATCTAATGGGAGGACGAAGATGGACGAACGAGACGAACATGGTCCAAAGAAGGACAACGGATCAAATGCGAGGACGAAGATGGACGAAGGAGACGAACTTGGTCCAAAGAAGGCCAAAGAAGGCCAACGGATCTAATGGGAGGACGAAGATGGACTAAAGAGACGAACTTGGTCCAATGAAGGCCAACGGATCTAATGGGAGGACGAAGATGGACGAACGAGACGAACTTGGTCCAAAGAAGGCCAACGGATCAAATGGGAGGACGAAGATGGACGAACGAGACGAACTTGGTCCAAAGAAGGCCAACGGATCTAATGGGAGGACGATGATGGACGAACGAGACGAATTTGGTCCAAAGAACGCCAACGGATCTAATGGGAGGACGAAGAGGAACGAACGAGACGAACTTGGTCCAAAGAACGACAACGGATCTATTGGGAACACGAAGATGGAGGAACGAGACGAACATGGTCCAAAGAAGGCCAACGGATCTAATGGGAGTACGAAGATGGACGAACGAGACGAACATGGTCCAAAGAAGGCCAACGGATCTAATGGGAGGACGAAGATGGACGAACTACACGAACTTGGTCCAAAGAAGGCCAACGGATCTAATGGGAGGACGAATATGGACGAACGAGACGAACTTGGTCCAAAGAAGGCCAACGGATCTAATGGGAGGACGAATAAGGACGAACGAGACGAACTTGGTCCAAAGAACGACAACGGATCTATTGGGAAGACGAAGATGGATGAACGAGACGAACTTGGTCCAAAGAAGGCCAACGGATCAAATGGGAGGACGATGATGGACGAACGAGACGAATTTGGTCCAAAGAACGCCAACGGATCTAATGGGAAGACAAAGAGTAACGAACGAGACGAACTTGGTCGAAAGAACGACAACGGATCTATTGGGAACACGAAGATGGACGAACGAGACAAACATGGTCCAAAGAAGGCCAACGGATCTAATGGGAGTACGAAGATGGACGAACGAGACGAACATGGTCCAAAGAAGGCCAACGGATCTAATGGGAGGACGAAGATGGACGAACTACACGAACTTGGTCCAAAGAAGGCCAACGGATCTAATGGGAGGGCGAAGATGGACGAACGAGACGAACTTGGTCCAAAGAACAACAAGGAATCTATTGGGAAGATGAAGATGGACGAACGAGACGAACTTGGTCCAAAGAAGGCCAACGGATCAAATGGGAGGACGATGATGGACGAATGAGACGAATTTGGTCCAAAGAAGGCCAACGGATCAAATCGGAAGACGAAGATGGACGAACGAGACGAACTTGGTCCAAAGAAGGCCAACGGATTTAATGGGAGGTCGAAGAGGAACGAACGAGACGAACTTGGTCCAAAGAACGACAACGGATCTATTGGGAAAACGAAGATTGACGAACGAGACGAACTTGGTCCAAAGAAGGACAACGGATCTAATGGGAGGACGAAGATGGACTAAAGAGACGAACTTGGTCCAATGAAGGCCAACGGATCTAATGGGAGGACGAAGATGGACGAAAGAGACGAACTTGGTCCAAAGAAGGCCAACGGATCTAATGGGAGGACGAAGATGGACGAACGAGACGAACTTGGTCCAAAGAAGGCCAACGGATCAAATGGGAGGACGATGATGGACGAATGAGACGAATTTGGTCCAAAGAAGGCCAACGGATCAAATCGGAAGACGAAGATGGACGAACGAGACGAACTTGGTCCAAAGAAGGCCAACGGATCAAATGGGAGGACGAAGATGGACGAACGAGACGAACTTGGTCCAAAGAAGGCCAACGGATCTAATGGGAGGACGAAGAGGAACGAACAAGACGAACTTGGTCCAACGAACGACAACGGATCTAATGGGAGGACGAAGAGGGACGAACGAGATGAACTTGGTCCAAAGAATGACAACGGATCTAATAGGAAGACGAAGATGGACGAACGAGACGAACTTGGTCAAAAGAAGGCCAACGGATCTAATGGGAGGACGAAGAGGAACGAACGAGACGAACTAGGTCCAAAGAAGGCCAACGGATCAAATGGGAAGACGAAGATGGACGAACGAGACGAACATGGTCCAAAGAAGGCCAACGGATCTAATGGGAGGACGAAGAGGGACTCAAGAGACGAACTTGGTCCAAAGAAGGCCAACGAATCTAATGGAAGCACGATGATGGACGAACGAGATGAATTTGTCCAAAGAAGGCCAACGGATCTAATGGGAGGACGAAGTGGAACGAACGAGACGAACATGGTCCAAAGAAGGCCAACGGATCTAATGGGAGGACGAAGAAGAACGAACGAGACGAACATGGTCCAAAGAAGGCCAAAGGATCTAACGGGAGGACGAAGAGGGACTAAAGAGACGAACTTGGTGCAAAGAAGGCCAACGGATCAAATGGGAGGACGAAGAGGGGCGAACGAGACGAACTTGGTCCAAAGAAGGCCAACGGATCTAATGGGAGGACGAAGAGGTACGAACGAGACGAACTTGGTCCAAAGAACGACAACGGATCTAATGGGAGGACGAAGAGGGACTAAAGAGACGAACGGATCTAATGGGAGGACGAAGAGGGACTAAAGAGTCGAACTTGGTCCAAAGAAGGCCAACGGATCAAATGGGAGGACGAAGATGGACGAACGAGACGAACTTGGTCCAAAGAAGGCCAACGGATCAAATGGGAAGACGAAGATGGACGAACGAGACGAACTTGGTCCAAAGAAAGCCAACGGATCTAATGGGAGGACGAAGAGGAACGAACGAGACGAACTTGGTCCAAATAACGACAACAGATCTATTGGGGAGACGAAGATGGACGAACGAGACGAACTTGGTCCAAAGAAGGCCAACGGTTCTAATGGGAGGACGAAGATGGACGAACGAGACGAACATGGTCCAAAAAAGGACAACGGATCAAATGCGAGGACGAAGATGGACGAAGGAGACGAACTTGGTCCAAAGAAGGCCAACGGATCTAATGGGAGGACGAAGATGGAATAAAGAGACGAACTTGGTCCAAAGAAGGCCAACGGATCTAATGGGAGGACGAAGATGGACGAACGAGACGAAGTTGGTCCAAAGAAGGCCAACGGATATAATGGGAGGACGAAGATGGACGAACGAGACGAACATGGTCCAAAGAAGGACAACGGATCAAATGCGAGGACGAAGATGGACGAAGGAGACGAACTTGGTCCAAAGAAGGCCAACGGATCTAATGGGAGGACGAAGAGGGACTAAAGAGACGAAATTGGTCCAAAGAAGGCCAACGGATCAAATGGGAGGACGAAGATGGACGACCGAGACGAATTTGGTCCAAAGAAGGCCAACGGATCAAACGGGAAGACGAAGATGGACGAACGAGACGAACTTGGTCCAAAGAACGCCAACGGATCTAATGGGAGGACGAAGAGGAACGAACGAGACGAACTTGGTCCAAAGAACGACAACGGATCTATTGGGAACACGAAGATGGACGAACGAGACGAACATGGTCCAAAGAAGGCCAACGGATCTAATGGGAGGACGAAGATGGACGAACGAGACGAACATGGTCCAAAGAAGGCCAACGGATCAAATGCGAGGACAAAGATGGACGAAGGAGACGAACTTGGTCCAAAGAACGACAACAGATCTATTGGGGAGACGAAGATGGACGAACGAGACGAACTTGGTCCAAAGAAGGCCAACGGTTCTAATGGGAGGACGAAGATGGACGAACGAGACGAACATGGTCCAAAAAAGGACAACGGATCAAATGCGAGGACGAAGATGGACGAAGGAGACGAACTTGGTCCAAAGAAGGCCAGCGGATCTAATGGGAGGACGAAGATGGAATAAAGAGACGAACTTGGTCCAAAGAAGGCCAACGGATCTAATGGGAGGACAAAGATGGACGAACGAGACGAAGTTGGTCCAAAGAAGGCCAACGGATATAATGGGAGGACGAAGATGGACGAACGAGACGAACATGGTCCAAAGAAGGACAACGGATCAAATGCGAGGACGAAGATGGACGAAGGAGACGAACTTGGTCCAAAGAAGGCCAACGGATCTAATGGGAGGACGAAGAGGGACTAAAGAGACGAAATTGGTCCAAAGAAGGCCAACGGATCAAATGGGAGGACGAAGATGGACGACCGAGACGAATTTGGTCCAAAGAAGGCCAACGGATCAAACGGGAAGACGAAGATGGACGAACGAGACGAACTTGGTCCAAAGAACGCCAACGGATCTAATGGGAGGACGAAGAGGAACGAACGAGACGAACTTGGTCCAAAGAACGACAACGGATCTATTGGGAACACGAAGATGGACGAACGAGACGAACATGGTCCAAAGAAGGCCAACGGATCTAATGGGAGGACGAAGATGGACGAACGAGACGAACATGGTCCAAAGAAGGCCAACGGATCTAATGGGAGGACGAAGATGGACGAACTACACGAACTTGGTCCAAAGAAGGCCAACGGATCTAATGGGAGGACGAAGATGGACGAACGAGTCGAATTTGGTCCAAAGAAGGCCAAAGGATCTAATGGGAAGACGAACATGGACGAACGAGGCGAACTTGGTCCAAAGAAGGCCAATGGATCTAATGGGAGGACGAAGAGGGACGAACGAGACGAACCTGGTCCAAAGAACGACAACGGATCTATTGGGAAGACGAAGATGGACGAACAAGACGACCTTGGTCCAAAGAAGGCCAACGGATCTAATGGGAGGACGAAGATGGACGAACGAGACGAACATGGTACAAAGAAGGACAACGGATAAAATGCGAGGACGAAGATGGACGAAGGAGACGAACTTGGTCCAAAGAAGGCCAACGGATCTAATGGGAGGACGAAGATGGACGAACGAGACGAACTTGGTCCAAAGAAGGCCAACGGATCTAATGGGAGGACGAAGATGGACGAACGAGACGAACTTGGTCCAAAGAAGGCCAACGGATCAAATGGGAGGACGAAGATGGACGAACGAGACGAATTTGGTCCAAAGAAGGCCAAAGGATCAAATGGGACGAAGAAAATGGACGAACGAGACGAACTTGGTCCAAAGAAGGCCAATGGATCTAATGGGAGGACGAAGAGGAACGAACGAGACGAACTTGGTCCAAAGAACGACAACGGATCTATTGGGAAGACGAAGATGGACGAACGAGACGAACTTGGTCCAAAGAAGGCCAACGGATCTAATGGGAGGACGAAGATGGACGAACGAGACGAACATGGTCCAAAGAAGGACAACGGATCAAATGCGAGGACGAAGATGGACGAAGGAGACGAACTTGGTCCAAAGAAGGCCAAAGAAGGCCAACGGATCTAATGGGAGGACGAAGATGGACTAAAGAGACGAACTTGGTCCAATGATGGCCAACGGATCAAATGGGAGGACGAAGATGGACGAACGAGACGAACTTGGTCCAAAGAAGGCCAACGGATCTAATGGGAGGACGATGATGGACGAACGAGACGAATTTGGTCCAAAGAACGCCAACGGATCTAATGGGAGGACGAAGAGGAACGAACGAGACGAACTTGGTCCAAAGAACGACAACGGATCTATTGGGAACACGAAGATGGAGGAACGAGACGAACATGGTCCAAAGAAGGCCAACGGATCTAATGGGAGTACGAAGATGGACGAACGAGACGAACATGGTCCAAAGAAGGCCAACGGATCTAATGGGAGGACGAAGATGGACGAACTACACGAACTTGGTCCAAAGAAGGCCAACGGATCTAATGGGAGGACGAATATGGACGAACGAGACGAACTTGGTCCAAAGAAGGCCAACGGATCTAATGGGAGGACGAATAAGGACGAACGAGACGAACTTGGTCCAAAGAACGACAACGGATCTATTGGGAAGACGAAGATGGATGAACGAGACGAACTTGGTCCAAAGAAGGCCAACGGATCAAATGGGAGGACGATGATGGACGAACGAGACGAATTTGGTCCAAAGAACGCCAACGGATCTAATGGGAAGACAAAGAGTAACGAACGAGACGAACTTGGTCGAAAGAACGACAACGGATCTATTGGGAACACGAAGATGGACGAACGAGACAAACATGGTCCAAAGAAGGCCAACGGATCTAATGGGAGTACGAAGATGGACGAACGAGACGAACATGGTCCAAAGAAGGCCAACGGATCTAATGGGAGGACGAAGATGGACGAACTACACGAACTTGGTCCAAAGAAGGCCAACGGATCTAATGGGAGGGCGAAGATGGACGAACGAGACGAACTTGGTCCAAAGAACAACAAGGAATCTATTGGGAAGATGAAGATGGACGAACGAGACGAACTTGGTCCAAAGAAGGCCAACGGATCAAATGGGAGGACGATGATGGACGAATGAGACGAATTTGGTCCAAAGAAGGCCAACGGATCAAATCGGAAGACGAAGATGGACGAACGAGACGAACTTGGTCCAAAGAAGGCCAACGGATTTAATGGGAGGACGAAGAGGAACGAACGAGACGAACTTGGTCCAAAGAACGACAACGGATCTATTGGGAAAACGAAGATTGACGAACGAGACGAACTTGGTCCAAAGAAGGACAACGGATCTAATGGGAGGACGAAGATGGACTAAAGAGACGAACTTGGTCCAATGAAGGCCAACGGATCTAATGGGAGGACGAAGATGGACGAAAGAGACGAACTTGGTCCAAAGAAGGCCAACGGATCTAATGGGAGGACGAAGATGGACGAACGAGACGAACTTGGTCCAAAGAAGGCCAACGGATCAAATGGGAGGACGATGATGGACGAATGAGACGAATTTGGTCCAAAGAAGGCCAACGGATCAAATCGGAAGACGAAGATGGACGAACGAGACGAACTTGGTCCAAAGAAGGCCAACGGATCAAATGGGAGGACGAAGATGGACGAACGAGACGAACTTGGTCCAAAGAAGGCCAACGGATCTAATGGGAGGACGAAGAGGAACGAACAAGACGAACTTGGTCCAACGAACGACAACGGATCTAATGGGAGGACGAAGAGGGACGAACGAGATGAACTTGGTCCAAAGAAGGACAACGGATCTAATAGGAAGACGAAGATGGACGAACGAGACGAACTTGGTCAAAAGAAGGCCAACGGATCTAATGGGAGGACGAAGAGGAACGAACGAGACGAACTAGGTCCAAAGAAGGCCAACGGATCAAATGGGAAGACGAAGATGGACGAACGAGACGAACATGGTCCAAAGAAGGCCAACGGATCTAATGGGAGGACGAAGAGGGACTCAAGAGACGAACTTGGTCCAAAGAAGGCCAACGAATCTAATGGAAGCACGATGATGGACGAACGAGATGAATTTGTCCAAAGAAGGCCAACGGATCTAATGGGAGGACGAAGAAGAACGAACGAGACGAACATGGTCCAAAGAAGGCCAACGGATCTAACGGGAGGACGAAGAGGGACTAAAGAGACGAACTTGGTGCAAAGAAGGCCAACGGATCAAATGGGAGGACGAAGAGGGGCGAACGAGACGAACTTGGTCCAAAGAAGGCCAACGGATCTAATGGGAGGACGAAGAGGTACGAACGAGACGAACTTGGTCCAAAGAACGACAACGGATCTAATGGGAGGACGAAGAGGGACTAAAGAGACGAACGGATCTAATGGGAGGACGAAGAGGGACTAAAGAGTCGAACTTGGTCCAAAGAAGGCCAACGGATCAAATGGGAGGACGAAGATGGACGAACGAGACGAACTTGGTCCAAAGAAGGCCAACGGATCAAATGGGAAGACGAAGATGGACGAACGAGACGAACTTGGTCCAAAGAAAGCCAACGGATCTAATGGGAGGACGAAGAGGAACGAACGAGACGAACTTGGTCCAAAGAACGACAACAGATCTATTGGGGAGACGAAGATGGACGAACGAGACGAACTTGGTCCAAAGAAGGCCAACGGATCTAATGGGAGGACGAAGATGGACGAACGAGACGAACATGGTCCAAAGAAGGCCAACGGATCAAATGCGAGGACGAAGATGGACGAAGGAGACGAACTTGGTCCAAAGAACGACAACAGATCTATTGGGGAGACGAAGATGGACGAACGAGACGAACTTGGTCCAAAGAAGGCCAACGGATCTAATGGGAGGACGAAGATGGACGAACGAGACGAAGTTGGTCCAAAGAAGGCCAACGGATATAATGGGAGGACGAAGATGGACGAACGAGACGAACATGGTCCAAAGAAGGACAACGGATCAAATGCGAGGACGAAGATGGACGAAGGAGACGAACTTGGTCCAAAGAAGGCCAACGGATCTAATGGGAGGACGAAGAGGGACTAAAGAGACGAAATTGGTCCAAAGAAGGCCAACGGATCAAATGGGAGGACGAAGATGGACGACCGAGACGAATTTGGTCCAAAGAAGGCCAACGGATCAAACGGGAAGACGAAGATGGACGAACGAGACGAACTTGGTCCAAAGAACGCCAACGGATCTAATGGGAGGACGAAGAGGAACGAACGAGACGAACTTGGTCCAAAGAACGACAACGGATCTATTGGGAACACGAAGATGGACGAACGAGACGAACATGGTCCAAAGAAGGCCAACGGATCTAATGGGAGGACGAAGATGGACGAACGAGACGAACATGGTCCAAAGAAGGCCAACGGATCAAATGCGAGGACGAAGATGGACGAAGGAGACGAACTTGGTCCAAAGAACGACAACAGATCTATTGGGGAGACGAAGATGGACGAACGAGACGAACTTGGTCCAAAGAAGGCCAACGGTTCTAATGGGAGGACGAAGATGGACGAACGAGACGAACATGGTCCAAAAAAGGACAACGGATCAAATGCGAGGACGAAGATGGACGAAGGAGACGAACTTGGTCCAAAGAAGGCCAACGGATCTAATGGGAGGACGAAGATGGAATAAAGAGACGAACTTGGTCCAAAGAAGGCCAACGGATCTAATGGGAGGACGAAGATGGACGAACGAGACGAAGTTGGTCCAAAGAAGGCCAACGGATATAATGGGAGGACGAAGATGGACGAACGAGACGAACATGGTCCAAAGAAGGACAACGGATCAAATGCGAGGACGAAGATGGACGAAGGAGACGAACATGGTCCAAAGAAGGCCAACGGATCTAATGGGAGGACGAAGAGGGACTAAAGAGACGAAATTGGTCCAAAGAAGGCCAACGGATCAAATGGGAGGACGAAGATGGACGACCGAGACGAATTTGGTCCAAAGAAGGCCAACGGATCAAACGGGAAGACGAAGATGGACGAACGAGACGAACTTGGTCCAAAGAACGCCAACGGATCTAATGGGAGGACGAAGAGGAACGAACGAGACGAACTTGGTCCAAAGAACGACAACGGATCTATTGGGAACACGAAGATGGACGAACGAGACGAACATGGTCCAAAGAAGGCCAACGGATCTAATGGGAGGACGAAGATGGACGAACTACACGAACTTGGTCCAAAGAAGGCCAACGGATCTAATGGGAGGACGAAGATGGACGAACTACACGAACTTGGTCCAAAGAAGGCCAACGGATCTAATGGGAGGACGAAGATGGACGAACGAGACGAACTTGGTCCAAAGAAGGCCAACGGATCTAATGGGAGGACGATGATGAACGAACGAGACGAACTTGGTCCAAAGAAGGCCAACGGATCTAATGGGAGGACGAAGATGGACGAACGAGACGAACTTGGTCCAAAGAACGACAACGGATCTATTGGGAAGACGAAGATGGACGAACGAGACGAACTTGGTCCAAAGAAGGCCAACGGATCAAATGGGAGGACGAAGATGGACGAACGAGTCGAATTTGGTCCAAAGAAGGCCAAAGGATCTAATGGGAAGACGAACATGGACGAACGAGGCGAACTTGGTCCAAAGAAGGCCAATGGATCTAATGGGAGGACGAAGAGGAACGAACGAGACGAACCTGGTCCAAAGAAGGACAACGGATAAAATGCGAGGACGAAGATGGACGAAGGAGACGAACTTGGTCCAAAGAAGGCCAAAGGATCTAATGGGAGGACGAAGATGGACTAAAGAGACGAACTTGGTCCAATGAAGGCCAACGGATCTAATGGGAGGACGAAGATGGACGAACGAGACGAACTTGGTCCAAAGAAGGCCAACGGATCTAATGGGAGGACGAAGATGGACGAACGAGACGAACTTGGTCCAAAGAAGGCCAACGGATCAAATGGTAGGACGAAGATGGACGAACGAGACGAATTTGGTCCAAAGAAGGCCAAAGGATCAAATGGGACGAAGAAAATGGACGAACGAGACGAACTTGGTCCAAAGAAGGCCAATGGATCTAATGGGAGGACGAAGAGGAACGAACGAGACGAACTTGGTCCAAAGAACGACAACGGATCTATTGGGAAGACGAAGATGGACGAACGAGACGAACTTAGTCCAAAGAAGGCCAACGGATCTAATGGGAGGACGAAGATGGACGAACGAGACGAACATGGTCCAAAGAAGGACAACGGATCAAATGCGAGGACGAAGATGGACGAAGGAGACGAACTTGGTCCAAAGAAGGCCAAAGAAGGCCAACGGATCTAATGGGAGGACGAAGATGGACTAAAGAGACGAACTTGGTCCAATGAAGGCCAACGGATCTAATGGGAGGACGAAGATGGACGAACGAGACGAACTTGGTCCAAAGAAGGCCAACGGATCAAATGGGAGGACGAAGATGGACGAACGAGACGAACTTGGTCCAAAGAAGGCCAACGGATCTAATGGGAGGACGATGATGGACGAACGAGACGAATTTGGTCCAAAGAACGCCAACGGATCTAATGGGAGGACGAAGAGGAACGAACGAGACGAACTTGGTCCAAAGAACGACAACGGATCTATTGGGAACACGAAGATGGAGGAACGAGACGAACATGGTCCAAAGAAGGCCAACGGATCTAATGGGAGTACGAAGATGGACGAACGAGACGAACATGGTCCAAAGAAGGCCAACGGATCTAATGGGAGGACGAAGATGGACGAACTACACGAACTTGGTCCAAAGAAGGCCAACGGATCTAATGGGAGGACGAATATGGACGAACGAGACGAACTTGGTCCAAAGAAGGCCAACGGATCTAATGGGAGGACGAATAAGGACGAACGAGACGAACTTGGTCCAAAGAACGACAACGGATCTATTGGGAAGACGAAGATGGATGAACGAGACGAACTTGGTCCAAAGAAGGCCAACGGATCAAATGGGAGGACGATGATGGACGAACGAGACGAATTTGGTCCAAAGAACGCCAACGAATCTAATGGGAAGACAAAGAGTAACGAACGAGACGAACTTGGTCGAAAGAACGACAACGGATCTATTGGGAACACGAAGATGGACGAACGAGACAAACATGGTCCAAAGAAGGCCAACGGATCTAATGGGAGTACGAAGATGGACGAACGAGACGAACATGGTCCAAAGAAGGCCAACGGATCTAATGGGAGGACGAAGATGGACGAACTACACGAACTTGGTCCAAAGAAGGCCAACGGATCTAATGGGAGGGCGAAGATGGACGAACGAGACGAACTTGGTCCAAAGAACAACAAGGAATCTATTGGGAAGATGAAGATGGACGAACGAGACGAACTTGGTCCAAAGAAGGCCAACGGATCAAATGGGAGGACGATGATGGACGAATGAGACGAATTTGGTCCAAAGAAGGCCAACGGATCAAATCGGAAGACGAAGATGGACGAACGAGACGAACTTGGTCCAAAGAAGGCCAACGGATTTAATGGGAGGACGAAGAGGAACGAACGAGACGAACTTGGTCCAAAGAACGACAACGGATCTATTGGGAAAACGAAGATTGACGAACGAGACGAACTTGGTCCAAAGAAGGACAACGGATCTAATGGGAGGACGAAGATGGACTAAAGAGACGAACTTGGTCCAATGAAGGCCAACGGATCTAATGGGAGGACGAAGATGGACGAAAGAGATGAACTTGGTCCAAAGAAGGCCAACGGATCTAATGGGAGGACGAAGATGGACGAACGAGACGAACTTGGTCCAAAGAAGGCCAACGGATCAAATGGGAGGACGATGATGGACGAATGAGACGAATTTGGTCCAAAGAAGGCCAACGGATCAAATCGGAAGACGAAGATGGACGAACGAGACGAACTTGGTCCAAAGAAGGCCAACGGATTTAATGGGAGGACGAAGAGGAACGAACGAGACGAACTTGGTCCAAAGAACGACAACGGATCTATTGGGAAAACGAAGATTGACGAACGAGACGAACTTGGTCCAAAGAAGGACAACGGATCTAATGGGAGGACGAAGATGGACGAACGAGACGACATGGTCCAAAGAAGGCCAACGGATCTAATGGGAGGGCGAAGATGGACGAACGAGACGAACTTGGTCCAAAGAACGACAACGAATCTATTGGGAAGATGAAGATGGACGAACGAGACGAACTTGGTCCAAAGAAGGCCAACGGATCTAATGGGAGGACGAAGATGGACGAACGAGACGAACATGTTCCAAAGAAGGACAACGGATCAAATGCGAGGACGAAGATGGACGAAGGAGACGAACTTGGTCCAAAGAAGGCCAACGGATCTAATGGGAGGACGAAGATGGACTAAAGAGACGAACTTGGTCCAATGAAGGCCAACGGATCTAATGGGAGGACGAAGATGGACGAAAGAGACGAACTTGGTCCAAAGAAGGCCAACGGATCTAATGGGAGGACGAAGATGGACGAACGAGACGAACTTGGTCCAAAGAAGGCCAACGGATCAAATGGGAGGACGATGATGGACGAATGAGACGAATTTGGTCCAAAGAAGGCCAACGGATCAAATCGGAAGACGAAGATGGACGAACGAGACGAACTTGGTCCAAAGAAGGCCAACGGATTTAATGGGAGGACGAAGAGGAACGAACGAGACGAACTTGGTCCAAAGAACGACAACGGATCTATTGGGAAAACGAAGATTGACGAACGAGACGAACTTGGTCCAAAGAAGGACAACGGATCTAATGGGAGGACGAAGATGGACGAACGAGACGACATGGTCCAAAGAAGGCCAACGAATCTAATGGGAGGACGAAGATGGACGAACGAGACGAACTTGGTCCAAAGAAGGCCAACGGATGTAATGGGAGGACGAAGATGGACGAACGAGACGAACTTCGTACAAAGAAGGCCAACGGATCTAATGGGAGGACGAAGATGGAAGAACGAGACGAACTTGGTCCAAAGAAGGCCAACAGATCTAATGGGAGGACGAAGAGGAACGAACGAGACGAACTTGGTCCAAAGAACGACAACGGATCTATTGGGAAGACGAAGATGGATGAACGAGACGAACTTGGTCCAAAGAAGGCCAACGGATCAAATAGGAGGACGATGATGGACGAACGAGACGAATTTGGTCCAAAGAACGCCAACGGATCTAATGGGAGGACAAAGAGTAACGAACTAGACGAACTTGGTCCAAAGAACGACAACGGATCTATTGGGAACACGAAGATGGACGAACGAGACGAACATGGTCCAAAGAAGGCCAACGGATCTAATGGGAGTACGAAGATGGACGAACGAGACGAACATGGTCCAAAGAAGGCCAACGGATCTAATGGGAGTACGAAGATGTACGAACGAGACGAACATGGTCCAAAGAAGGCCAACGGATCTAATGGGAGGACGAAAATGGACGAACTACACGAACTTGGTCCAAAGAAGGCCAACGGATCTAATGGGAGGGCGAAGATGGACGAACGAGACGAACTTTGTCCAAAGAACGACAACGAATCTATTGGGAAGATGAAGATGGACGAACGAGACGAACTTGGTCCAAAGAAGGCCAACGGATCTAATGGGAGGACAAAGATGGACGAACGAGACGAACATGTTCCAAAGAAGGACAACGGATCAAAACGAAGGAGACGAACTTGGTCCAAAGAAGGCCAACGGATATAATGGGAGGACGAAGATGGACGAACGAGACGAACATGGTCCAAAGAAGGACAACGGATCAAATGCGAGGACGAAGATGGACGAAGGAGACGAACTTGGTCCAAAGAAGGCCAACGGATCTAATGGGAGGACGAAGAGGGACTAAAGAGACGAAATTGGTCCAAAGAAGGCCAACGGATCAAATGGGAGGACGAAGATGGACGACCGAGACGAATTTGGTCCAAAGAAGGCCAACGGATCAAACGGGAAGACGAAGATGGACGAACGAGACGAACTTGGTCCAAAGAACGCCAACGGATCTAATGGGAGGACGAAGAGGAACGAACGAGACGAACTTGGTCCAAAGAACGACAACGGATCTATTGGGAACACGAAGATGGACGAACGAGACGAACATGGTCCAAAGAAGGCCAACGGATCTAATGGGAGGACGAAGATGGACGAACGAGACGAACATGGTCCAAAGAAGGCCAACGGATCAAATGCGAGGACGAAGATGGACGAAGGAGACGAACTTGGTCCAAAGAACGACAACAGATCTATTGGGGAGACGAAGATGGACGAACGAGACGAACTTGGTCCAAAGAAGGCCAACGGTTCTAATGGGAGGACGAAGATGGACGAACGAGACGAACATGGTCCAAAAAAGGACAACGGATCAAATGCGAGGACGAAGATGGACGAAGGAGACGAACTTGGTCCAAAGAAGGCCAACGGATCTAATGGGAGGACGAAGATGGAATAAAGAGACGAACTTGGTCCAAAGAAGGCCAACGGATCTAATGGGAGGACGAAGATGGACGAACGAGACGAAGTTGGTCCAAAGAAGGCCAACGGATATAATGGGAGGACGAAGATGGACGAACGAGACGAACATGGTCCAAAGAAGGACAACGGATCAAATGCGAGGACGAAGATGGACGAAGGAGACGAACATGGTCCAAAGAAGGCCAACGGATCTAATGGGAGGACGAAGAGGGACTAAAGAGACGAAATTGGTCCAAAGAAGGCCAACGGATCAAATGGGAGGACGAAGATGGACGACCGAGACGAATTTGGTCCAAAGAAGGCCAACGGATCAAACGGGAAGACGAAGATGGACGAACGAGACGAACTTGGTCCAAAGAACGCCAACGGATCTAATGGGAGGACGAAGAGGAACGAACGAGACGAACTTGGTCCAAAGAACGACAACGGATCTATTGGGAACACGAAGATGGACGAACGAGACGAACATGGTCCAAAGAAGGCCAACGGATCTAATGGGAGGACGAAGATGGACGAACTACACGAACTTGGTCCAAAGAAGGCCAACGGATCTAATGGGAGGACGAAGATGGACGAACTACACGAACTTGGTCCAAAGAAGGCCAACGGATCTAATGGGAGGACGAAGATGGACGAACGAGACGAACTTGGTCCAAAGAAGGCCAACGGATCTAATGGGAGGACGATGATGAACGAACGAGACGAACTTGGTCCAAAGAAGGCCAACGGATCTAATGGGAGGACGAAGATGGACGAACGAGACGAACTTGGTCCAAAGAACGACAACGGATCTATTGGGAAGACGAAGATGGACGAACGAGACGAACTTGGTCCAAAGAAGGCCAACGGATCAAATGGGAGGACGAAGATGGACGAACGAGTCGAATTTGGTCCAAAGAAGGCCAAAGGATCTAATGGGAAGACGAACATGGACGAACGAGGCGAACTTGGTCCAAAGAAGGCCAATGGATCTAATGGGAGGACGAAGAGGAACGAACGAGACGAACCTGGTCCAAAGAAGGACAACGGATAAAATGCGAGGACGAAGATGGACGAAGGAGACGAACTTGGTCCAAAGAAGGCCAAAGGATCTAATGGGAGGACGAAGATGGACTAAAGAGACGAACTTGGTCCAATGAAGGCCAACGGATCTAATGGGAGGACGAAGATGGACGAACGAGACGAACTTGGTCCAAAGAAGGCCAACGGATCTAATGGGAGGACGAAGATGGACGAACGAGACGAACTTGGTCCAAAGAAGGCCAACGGATCAAATGGTAGGACGAAGATGGACGAACGAGACGAATTTGGTCCAAAGAAGGCCAAAGGATCAAATGGGACGAAGAAAATGGACGAACGAGACGAACTTGGTCCAAAGAAGGCCAATGGATCTAATGGGAGGACGAAGAGGAACGAACGAGACGAACTTGGTCCAAAGAACGACAACGGATCTATTGGGAAGACGAAGATGGACGAACGAGACGAACTTAGTCCAAAGAAGGCCAACGGATCTAATGGGAGGACGAAGATGGACGAACGAGACGAACATGGTCCAAAGAAGGACAACGGATCAAATGCGAGGACGAAGATGGACGAAGGAGACGAACTTGGTCCAAAGAAGGCCAAAGAAGGCCAACGGATCTAATGGGAGGACGAAGATGGACTAAAGAGACGAACTTGGTCCAATGAAGGCCAACGGATCTAATGGGAGGACGAAGATGGACGAACGAGACGAACTTGGTCCAAAGAAGGCCAACGGATCAAATGGGAGGACGAAGATGGACGAACGAGACGAACTTGGTCCAAAGAAGGCCAACGGATCTAATGGGAGGACGATGATGGACGAACGAGACGAATTTGGTCCAAAGAACGCCAACGGATCTAATGGGAGGACGAAGAGGAACGAACGAGACGAACTTGGTCCAAAGAACGACAACGGATCTATTGGGAACACGAAGATGGAGGAACGAGACGAACATGGTCCAAAGAAGGCCAACGGATCTAATGGGAGTACGAAGATGGACGAACGAGACGAACATGGTCCAAAGAAGGCCAACGGATCTAATGGGAGGACGAAGATGGACGAACTACACGAACTTGGTCCAAAGAAGGCCAACGGATCTAATGGGAGGACGAATATGGACGAACGAGACGAACTTGGTCCAAAGAAGGCCAACGGATCTAATGGGAGGACGAATAAGGACGAACGAGACGAACTTGGTCCAAAGAACGACAACGGATCTATTGGGAAGACGAAGATGGATGAACGAGACGAACTTGGTCCAAAGAAGGCCAACGGATCAAATGGGAGGACGATGATGGACGAACGAGACGAATTTGGTCCAAAGAACGCCAACGAATCTAATGGGAAGACAAAGAGTAACGAACGAGACGAACTTGGTCGAAAGAACGACAACGGATCTATTGGGAACACGAAGATGGACGAACGAGACAAACATGGTCCAAAGAAGGCCAACGGATCTAATGGGAGTACGAAGATGGACGAACGAGACGAACATGGTCCAAAGAAGGCCAACGGATCTAATGGGAGGACGAAGATGGACGAACTACACGAACTTGGTCCAAAGAAGGCCAACGGATCTAATGGGAGGGCGAAGATGGACGAACGAGACGAACTTGGTCCAAAGAACAACAAGGAATCTATTGGGAAGATGAAGATGGACGAACGAGACGAACTTGGTCCAAAGAAGGCCAACGGATCAAATGGGAGGACGATGATGGACGAATGAGACGAATTTGGTCCAAAGAAGGCCAACGGATCAAATCGGAAGACGAAGATGGACGAACGAGACGAACTTGGTCCAAAGAAGGCCAACGGATTTAATGGGAGGACGAAGAGGAACGAACGAGACGAACTTGGTCCAAAGAACGACAACGGATCTATTGGGAAAACGAAGATTGACGAACGAGACGAACTTGGTCCAAAGAAGGACAACGGATCTAATGGGAGGACGAAGATGGACTAAAGAGACGAACTTGGTCCAATGAAGGCCAACGGATCTAATGGGAGGACGAAGATGGACGAAAGAGATGAACTTGGTCCAAAGAAGGCCAACGGATCTAATGGGAGGACGAAGATGGACGAACGAGACGAACTTGGTCCAAAGAAGGCCAACGGATCAAATGGGAGGACGATGATGGACGAATGAGACGAATTTGGTCCAAAGAAGGCCAACGGATCAAATCGGAAGACGAAGATGGACGAACGAGACGAACTTGGTCCAAAGAAGGCCAACGGATTTAATGGGAGGACGAAGAGGAACGAACGAGACGAACTTGGTCCAAAGAACGACAACGGATCTATTGGGAAAACGAAGATTGACGAACGAGACGAACTTGGTCCAAAGAAGGACAACGGATCTAATGGGAGGACGAAGATGGACGAACGAGACGACATGGTCCAAAGAAGGCCAACGGATCTAATGGGAGGGCGAAGATGGACGAACGAGACGAACTTGGTCCAAAGAACGACAACGAATCTATTGGGAAGATGAAGATGGACGAACGAGACGAACTTGGTCCAAAGAAGGCCAACGGATCTAATGGGAGGACGAAGATGGACGAACGAGACGAACATGTTCCAAAGAAGGACAACGGATCAAATGCGAGGACGAAGATGGACGAAGGAGACGAACTTGGTCCAAAGAAGGCCAACGGATCTAATGGGAGGACGAAGATGGACTAAAGAGACGAACTTGGTCCAATGAAGGCCAACGGATCTAATGGGAGGACGAAGATGGACGAAAGAGACGAACTTGGTCCAAAGAAGGCCAACGGATCTAATGGGAGGACGAAGATGGACGAACGAGACGAACTTGGTCCAAAGAAGGCCAACGGATCAAATGGGAGGACGATGATGGACGAATGAGACGAATTTGGTCCAAAGAAGGCCAACGGATCAAATCGGAAGACGAAGATGGACGAACGAGACGAACTTGGTCCAAAGAAGGCCAACGGATTTAATGGGAGGACGAAGAGGAACGAACGAGACGAACTTGGTCCAAAGAACGACAACGGATCTATTGGGAAAACGAAGATTGACGAACGAGACGAACTTGGTCCAAAGAAGGACAACGGATCTAATGGGAGGACGAAGATGGACGAACGAGACGACATGGTCCAAAGAAGGCCAACGAATCTAATGGGAGGACGAAGATGGACGAACGAGACGAACTTGGTCCAAAGAAGGCCAACGGATGTAATGGGAGGACGAAGATGGACGAACGAGACGAACTTCGTACAAAGAAGGCCAACGGATCTAATGGGAGGACGAAGATGGAAGAACGAGACGAACTTGGTCCAAAGAAGGCCAACAGATCTAATGGGAGGACGAAGAGGAACGAACGAGACGAACTTGGTCCAAAGAACGACAACGGATCTATTGGGAAGACGAAGATGGATGAACGAGACGAACTTGGTCCAAAGAAGGCCAACGGATCAAATAGGAGGACGATGATGGACGAACGAGACGAATTTGGTCCAAAGAACGCCAACGGATCTAATGGGAGGACAAAGAGTAACGAACTAGACGAACTTGGTCCAAAGAACGACAACGGATCTATTGGGAACACGAAGATGGACGAACGAGACGAACATGGTCCAAAGAAGGCCAACGGATCTAATGGGAGTACGAAGATGGACGAACGAGACGAACATGGTCCAAAGAAGGCCAACGGATCTAATGGGAGTACGAAGATGTACGAACGAGACGAACATGGTCCAAAGAAGGCCAACGGATCTAATGGGAGGACGAAAATGGACGAACTACACGAACTTGGTCCAAAGAAGGCCAACGGATCTAATGGGAGGGCGAAGATGGACGAACGAGACGAACTTTGTCCAAAGAACGACAACGAATCTATTGGGAAGATGAAGATGGACGAACGAGACGAACTTGGTCCAAAGAAGGCCAACGGATCTAATGGGAGGACAAAGATGGACGAACGAGACGAACATGTTCCAAAGAAGGACAACGGATCAAAACGAAGGAGACGAACTTGGTCCAAAGAAGGCCAACGGATCTAATGGGAGGACGAAGATGGACGAAAGAGACGAACTTGGTCCAAAGAAGGCCAACGGATCTAATGGGAGGACGAAGATGGACGAACGAGACGAACTTGGTCCAAAGAAGGCCAACGGATCAAATGGGAGGACGATGATGGACGAATGAGACGAATTTGGTCCAAAGAAGGCCGACGGATCAAATCGGAAGACAATATGGACGAACGAGACGAACTTGGTGCAAAGAAGGCCAACGGATTTAATGGGAGGACGAAGAGGAACGAACGAGACGAACTTGGTCCAAAGAACGACAACGGATCTATTGGGAAAACGAAGATTGACGAACGAGACGAACTTGGTCCAAAGAAGGAGAACGGATCTAATGGGAGGACGAAGATGGACGAACGGGACAACATGGTCCAAAGAAGGCCAACGGATCTAATGGGAGGACGAAGATGGACGAACGAGACGAACTTGGTCCAAAGAAGGCCAACGGATCAAATGGGAGGACGATGATGGACGAATGAGACGAATTTGGTCCAAAGAAGGCCGACGGATCAAATCGGAAGACAATATGGACGAACGAGACGAACTTGGTCCAAAGAAGGCCAACGGATTTAATGGGAGGACGAAGAGGAACGAACGAGACGAACTTTGTCCAAAGAACGACAACGGATCTATTGGGAAAACGAAGATTGACGAACGAGACGAACTTGGTCCAAAGAAGGACAACGGATCTAATGGGAGGACGAAGATGGACGAACGAGACGACATGGTCCAAAGAAGGCCAACGAATCTAATGGGAGGACGAAGATGGAAGAACGAGACGAACTTGGTCCAAAGAAGGCCAACGGATCTAATGGGAGGACGAAGAGGAACGAACGAGACGAACTTGGTCCAAAGAAGGCCAACGGATCTAATGGGAGGACGAAGAGGGACTAAAGAGACGAACATGGTCCAAAGAAGGCCAATGGATCAAATGGGAGGACGAAGATGGACGAACGAGACGAATTTGGTCCAAAGAAGGCCAACGGAACTAATGGGAGGACGAAGATGGAAGAACGAGACGAACTTGGTCCAAAGAAGGCCAACGGATCTAATGGGAGGACGAAGAGGAACGAACGAGACGAACTTGGTCCAAAGAAGGCCAACGGATCTAATGGGAGGACGAAGAGGGACTAAAGAGACGAACATGGTCCAAAGAAGGCCAATGGATCAAATGGGAGGACGAAGATGGACGAACGAGACGAATTTGGTCCAAAGAAGGCCAACGGAACTAATCGGAGGACGAAGAGGAACGAACGAGACGAACTTGGTCCAAAGAACGACAACGGATCTATTGGGAAGATGAAGATGGACGAACGAGACGAACTTGGTCCAAAGAAGGCCAACGGATCTAATGGGAGGACGAAGATGGACGAACGAGACGAACTTGGTCCAAAGAAGGCCAACGGATCTAATGCGAGGACGAAGATGGACGAAGGAGACGAAGTTGGTCCAAAGAAGGCCAACGGATCTAATGGGAGGACGAAGATGGACTAAAGAGACGAACTTGGTCCAATGAAGGCCAACGGATCTAATGGGATGACGAAGATGGACGAAAGAGACGAACTTGGTCCAAAGAAGGCCAACGGATCAAATGCGAGGACGAAGATGGACGAAGGAGACGAACTTGGTCCAAAGAAGGCCAACGGATGTAATGGGAGGACGAAGATGGAAGAACGAGACGAACTTGGTCCAAAGAAGGCCAACGGATGTAATGGGAAGACGAAGATGGACGAACGAGACGAACCTGGTCCAAAGAAGGCCAATGGATCAAATGGGAGGACGAAGATGGACGAACGAGACGAACTTGGTCCAACGAACTACAACGGATCTAATGGGAAGACGAAGATGGACAAACGAGACGAGCATGGTCCAAAGAAGGCCAATGGATCTAAAGGCCAATGGATCAAATGGGAAGACGAAGATGAAGATGGACGAACGAGACGAACTTGGTCCAAAGAAGGCCAACGGATCTAATGGGAGAACGAAGATGGACGAACGAGACGAACATGGTCCAAAGAAGGACAACGGATCAAATGCGAGGACGAAGATGGACGAAGGAGACGAAGTTGGTCCAATGAAGGCCAACGGATCTAATGGGAGGACGAAGAGGAACGAACGAGACGAACTTGGTCCAAAGAACGACAACGGATCTATTGGGAAGACGAAGATGGAAGAACGAGACGAACTTGGTCCAAAGAAGGCCAACGGATCAAATGGGAGGACGATGATGGACGAACGAGACGAATTTGGTCCAAAGAACGCCAACGGATCTAATGGGAGGACGAGATGGACGAACGAGACGAACTTGGTCCAAAGAAGGCCAACGGATGTAATGGGAAGACGAAGATGGACGAACGAGACGAACTTGGTCCAACAAACTACAACGGATCTAATGGGAAGACGAAGATGGACGAACGAGACAAACATGGTCCAAAGAAGGCCAACGGATCAAATGGGAGGACAAAGATGGACGAACGAGACGAACCTGGTCCAAAGAAGGCCAATGGATCAAATGGGAGGACGAAGATGGACGAACGAGACGAACTTGGTCCAACGAACTACAACGGATCTAATGGGAAGACGAAGATGGACAAACGAGACGAGCATGGTCCAAAGAAGGCCAATGGATCTAAAGGCCAATGGATCAAATGGGAAGACGAAGATGGACGAACGAGACGAACATGGTCCAAAGAAGGCCAACGGATCTAATGGGAGGACGAAGAGGGACTAAAGAGACGAACTTGGTCCAAAGAAGGCCAACGAATCTAATGGAAGCACGATGATGGACGAACGAGACGAATTTGGTCCAAAGAAGGCCAACGGATCTAATGGGAGGACGAAGATGGACGAACGAGACGAACATGGTCCAAAGAAGGACAACGGATCAAATGCGAGGACGAAGATGGACGAAGGAGACGAACTTGGTCCAAAGAAGGCCAATGGATCAAATGGGAGGACGAAGATGGACGAACGAGACGAATTTGGTCCAAAGAAGGCCAACGGATCTAATGGGAGGACGAAGAGGAACGAACGAGACGAACTTGGTCCAAAGAACGACAACGGATCTATTGGGAAGATGAAGATGGACGAACGAGACGAACTTGGTCCAAAGAAGGCCAACGGATCAAATGGGAGGACGATGATGGACGAATGAGACGAATTTGGTCCAAAGAAGGCCAACGGATCAAATCGGAAGACGAAGATGGACGAACGAGACGAACTTGGTCCAAAGAAGGCCAACGGATTTAATGCGAGGACGAAGAGGAACGAACGAGACGAACTTGGTCCAAAGAACGACAACGGATCTATTGGGAAAACGATGATTGACGAACGAGACGAACTTGGTCCAAAGAAGGACAATGGATCTAATGGGAGGACGAAGATGGACGAACGAGACGACATGGTCCAAAGAAGGCCAACGAATCTAATGGGAGGACGAAGATGGACGAACGAGACGAACTTGGTCCAAAGAAGGCCAACGGATTTAATGGGTGGACGAAGATGGACGAACGAGATGAACTTGGTCCAAAGAAGGCCAACGGATCTAATGGGAGGACGAAGATGGAAGAACGAGACGAACTTGGTCCAAAGAAGGCCAACGGATCTAATGGGAGGACGAAGAGGAACGAACGAGACGAACTTGGTCCAAAGAAGGCCAACGGATCTAATGGGAGGACGAAGAGGGACTAAAGAGACGAACATGGTCCAAAGAAGGCCAATGGATCAAATGGGAGGACGAAGATGGACGAACGAGACGAATTTGGTCCAAAGAAGGCCAACGGAACTAATCGGAGGACGAAGAGGAACGAACGAGACGAACTTGGTCCAAAGAACGACAACGGATCTATTGGGAAGATGAAGATGGACGAACGAGACGAACTTGGTCCAAAGAAGGCCAACGGATCTAATGGGAGGACGAAGATGGACGAACGAGACGAACATGGTCCAAAGAAGGACAACGGATCAAATGCGAGGACGAAGATGGACGAAGGAGACGAAGTTGGTCCAAAGAAGGCCAACGGATCTAATGGGAGGACGAAGATGGACTAAAGAGACGAACTTGGTCCAATGAAGGCCAACGGATCTAATGGGATGACGAAGATGGACGAAAGAGACGAACTTGGTCCAATGAAGGCCAACGGATCTAATGGGATGACGAAGATGGACGAAAGAGACGAACTTGGTCCAAAGAAGGCCAACGGATCAAATGCGAGGACGAAGATGGACGAAGGAGACGAACTTGGTCCAAAGAAGGCCAACGGATGTAATGGGAGGACGAAGATGGAAGAACGAGACGAACTTGGTCCAAAGAAGGCCAACGGATGTAATGGGAAGACGAAGATGGACGAACGAGACGAACCTGGTCCAAAGAAGGCCAATGGATCAAATGGGAGGACGAAGATGGACGAACGAGACGAACTTGGTCCAACGAACTACAACGGATCTAATGGGAAGACGAAGATGGACAAACGAGACGAGCATGGTCCAAAGAAGGCCAATGGATCTAAAGGCCAATGGATCAAATGGGAAGACGAAGATGAAGATGGACGAACGAGACGAACTTGGTCCAAAGAAGGCCAACGGATCTAATGGGAGAACGAAGATGGACGAACGAGACGAACATGGTCCAAAGAAGGACAACGGATCAAATGCGAGGACGAAGATGGACGAAGGAGACGAAGTTGGTCCAATGAAGGCCAACGGATCTAATGGGAGGACGAAGAGGAACGAACGAGACGAACTTGGTCCAAAGAACGACAACGGATCTATTGGGAAGACGAAGATGGAAGAACGAGACGAACTTGGTCCAAAGAAGGCCAACGGATCAAATGGGAGGACGATGATGGACGAACGAGACGAATTTGGTCCAAAGAACGCCAACGGATCTAATGGGAGGACGAGATGGACGAACGAGACGAACTTGGTCCAAAGAAGGCCAACGGATGTAATGGGAAGACGAAGATGGACGAACGAGACGAACTTGGTCCAACAAACTACAACGGATCTAATGGGAAGACGAAGATGGACGAACGAGACAAACATGGTCCAAAGAAGGCCAACGGATCAAATGGGAGGACAAAGATGGACGAACGAGACGAACCTGGTCCAAAGAAGGCCAATGGATCAAATGGGAGGACGAAGATGGACGAACGAGACGAACTTGGTCCAACGAACTACAACGGATCTAATGGGAAGACGAAGATGGACAAACGAGACGAGCATGGTCCAAAGAAGGCCAATGGATCTAAAGGCCAATGGATCAAATGGGAAGACGAAGATGGACGAACGAGACGAACATGGTCCAAAGAAGGCCAACGGATCTAATGGGAGGACGAAGAGGGACTAAAGAGACGAACTTGGTCCAAAGAAGGCCAACGAATCTAATGGAAGCACGATGATGGACGAACGAGACGAATTTGGTCCAAAGAAGGCCAACGGATCTAATGGGAGGACGAAGATGGACGAACGAGACGAACATGGTCCAAAGAAGGACAACGGATCAAATGCGAGGACGAAGATGGACGAAGGAGACGAACTTGGTCCAAAGAAGGCCAATGGATCAAATGGGAGGACGAAGATGGACGAACGAGACGAATTTGGTCCAAAGAAGGCCAACGGATCTAATGGGAGGACGAAGAGGAACGAACGAGACGAACTTGGTCCAAAGAACGACAACGGATCTATTGGGAAGATGAAGATGGACGAACGAGACGAACTTGGTCCAAAGAAGGCCAACGGATCAAATGGGAGGACGATGATGGACGAATGAGACGAATTTGGTCCAAAGAAGGCCAACGGATCAAATCGGAAGACGAAGATGGACGAACGAGACGAACTTGGTCCAAAGAAGGCCAACGGATTTAATGCGAGGACGAAGAGGAACGAACGAGACGAACTTGGTCCAAAGAACGACAACGGATCTATTGGGAAAACGATGATTGACGAACGAGACGAACTTGGTCCAAAGAAGGACAATGGATCTAATGGGAGGACGAAGATGGACGAACGAGACGACATGGTCCAAAGAAGGCCAACGAATCTAATGGGAGGACGAAGATGGACGAACGAGACGAACTTGGTCCAAAGAAGGCCAACGGATTTAATGGGTGGACGAAGATGGACGAACGAGATGAACTTGGTCCAAAGAAGGCCAACGGATCTAATGGGAGGACGAAGATGGAAGAACGAGACGAACTTGGTCCAAAGAAGGCCAACGGATCTAATGGGAGGACGAAGAGGAACGAACGAGACGAACTTGGTCCAAAGAAGGCCAACGGATCTAATGGGAGGACGAAGAGGGACTAAAGAGACGAACATGGTCCAAAGAAGGCCAATGGATCAAATGGGAGGACGAAGATGGACGAACGAGACGAATTTGGTCCAAAGAAGGCCAACGGAACTAATCGGAGGACGAAGAGGAACGAACGAGACGAACTTGGTCCAAAGAACGACAACGGATCTATTGGGAAGATGAAGATGGACGAACGAGACGAACTTGGTCCAAAGAAGGCCAACGGATCTAATGGGAGGACGAAGATGGACGAACGAGACGAACATGGTCCAAAGAAGGACAACGGATCAAATGCGAGGACGAAGATGGACGAAGGAGACGAAGTTGGTCCAAAGAAGGCCAACGGATCTAATGGGAGGACGAAGATGGACTAAAGAGACGAACTTGGTCCAATGAAGGCCAACGGATCTAATGGGATGACGAAGATGGACGAAAGAGACGAACTTGGTCCAAAGAAGGCCAACGGATCAAATGCGAGGACGAAGATGGACGAAGGAGACGAACTTGGTCCAAAGAAGGCCAACGGATGTAATGGGAGGACGAAGATGGAAGAACGAGACGAACTTGGTCCAAAGAAGGCCAACGGATGTAATGGGAAGACGAAGATGGACGAACGAGACGAACCTGGTCCAAAGAAGGCCAATGGATCAAATGGGAGGACGAAGATGGACGAACGAGACGAACTTGGTCCAACGAACTACAACGGATCTAATGGGAAGACGAAGATGGACAAACGAGACGAGCATGGTCCAAAGAAGGCCAATGGATCTAAAGGCCAATGGATCAAATGGGAAGACGAAGATGAAGATGGACGAACGAGACGAACTTGGTCCAAAGAAGGCCAACGGATCTAATGGGAGAACGAAGATGGACGAACGAGACGAACATGGTCCAAAGAAGGACAACGGATCAAATGCGAGGACGAAGATGGACGAAGGAGACGAAGTTGGTCCAATGAAGGCCAACGGATCTAATGGGAGGACGAAGAGGAACGAACGAGACGAACTTGGTCCAAAGAACGACAACGGATCTATTGGGAAGACGAAGATGGAAGAACGAGACGAACTTGGTCCAAAGAAGGCCAACGGATCAAATGGGAGGACGATGATGGACGAACGAGACGAATTTGGTCCAAAGAACGCCAACGGATCTAATGGGAGGACGAAGATGGACGAACGAGACGAACTTGGTCCAAAGAAGGCCAACGGATGTAATGGGAGGACGAAGATGGACGAACGAGACGAACTTCGTACAAAGAAGGCCAACGGATCTAATGGGAGGACGAAGATGGAAGAACGAGACGAACTTGGTCCAAAGAAGGCCAACAGATCTAATGGGAGGACGAAGAGGAACGAACGAGACGAACTTGGTCCAAAGAACGACAACGGATCTATTGGGAAGACGAAGATGGATGAACGAGACGAACTTGGTCCAAAGAAGGCCAACGGATCAAATAGGAGGACGATGATGGACGAACGAGACGAATTTGGTCCAAAGAACGCCAACGGATCTAATGGGAGGACAAAGAGTAACGAACTAGACGAACTTGGTCCAAAGAACGACAACGGATCTATTGGGAACACGAAGATGGACGAACGAGACGAACATGGTCCAAAGAAGGCCAACGGATCTAATGGGAGTACGAAGATGGACGAACGAGACGAACATGGTCCAAAGAAGGCCAACGGATCTAATGGGAGTACGAAGATGTACGAACGAGACGAACATGGTCCAAAGAAGGCCAACGGATCTAATGGGAGGACGAAAATGGACGAACTACACGAACTTGGTCCAAAGAAGGCCAACGGATCTAATGGGAGGGAGAAGATGGACGAACGAGACGAACTTTGTCCAAAGAACGACAACGAATCTATTGGGAAGATGAAGATGGACGAACGAGACGAACTTGGTCCAAAGAAGGCCAACGGATCTAATGGGAGGACAAAGATGGACGAACGAGACGAACATGTTCCAAAGAAGGACAACGGATCAAAACGAAGGAGACGAACTTGGTCCAAAGAAGGCCAACGGATCTAATGGGAGGACGAAGATGGACGAAAGAGACGAACTTGGTCCAAAGAAGGCCAACGGATCTAATGGGAGGACGAAGATGGACGAACGAGACGAACTTTGTCCAAAGAACGACAACGGATCTATTGGGAAAACGAAGATTGACGAACGAGACGAACTTGGTCCAAAGAAGGACAACGGATCTAATGGGAGGACGAAGATGGACGAACGAGACGACATGGTCCAAAGAAGGCCAACGAATCTAATGGGAGGACGAAGATGGAAGAACGAGACGAACTTGGTCCAAAGAAGGCCAACGGATCTAATGGGAGGACGAAGAGGAACGAACGAGACGAACTTGGTCCAAAGAAGGCCAACGGATCTAATGGGAGGACGAAGAGGGACTAAAGAGACGAACATGGTCCAAAGAAGGCCAATGGATCAAATGGGAGGACGAAGATGGACGAACGAGACGAATTTGGTCCAAAGAAGGCCAACGGAACTAATGGGAGGACGAAGATGGAAGAACGAGACGAACTTGGTCCAAAGAAGGCCAACGGATCTAATGGGAGGACGAAGAGGAACGAACGAGACGAACTTGGTCCAAAGAAGGCCAACGGATCTAATGGGAGGACGAAGAGGGACTAAAGAGACGAACATGGTCCAAAGAAGGCCAATGGATCAAATGGGAGGACGAAGATGGACGAACGAGACGAATTTGGTCCAAAGAAGGCCAACGGAACTAATCGGAGGACGAAGAGGAACGAACGAGACGAACTTGGTCCAAAGAACGACAACGGATCTATTGGGAAGATGAAGATGGACGAACGAGACGAACTTGGTCCAAAGAAGGCCAACGGATCTAATGGGAGGACGAAGATGGACGAACGAGACGAACTTGGTCCAAAGAAGGCCAACGGATCTAATGCGAGGACGAAGATGGACGAAGGAGACGAAGTTGGTCCAAAGAAGGCCAACGGATCTAATGGGAGGACGAAGATGGACTAAAGAGACGAACTTGGTCCAATGAAGGCCAACGGATCTAATGGGATGACGAAGATGGACGAAAGAGACGAACTTGGTCCAAAGAAGGCCAACGGATCAAATGCGAGGACGAAGATGGACGAAGGAGACGAACTTGGTCCAAAGAAGGCCGACGGATGTAATGGGAGGACGAAGATGGAAGAACGAGACGAACTTGGTCCAAAGAAGGCCAACGGATGTAATGGGAAGACGAAGATGGACGAACGAGACGAACCTGGTCCAAAGAAGGCCAATGGATCAAATGGGAGGACGAAGATGGACGAACGAGACGAACTTGGTCCAACGAACTACAACGGATCTAATGGGAAGACGAAGATGGACAAACGAGACGAGCATGGTCCAAAGAAGGCCAATGGATCTAAAGGCCAATGGATCAAATGGGAAGACGAAGATGAAGATGGACGAACGAGACGAACTTGGTCCAAAGAAGGCCAACGGATCTAATGGGAGAACGAAGATGGACGAACGAGACGAACATGGTCCAAAGAAGGACAACGGATCAAATGCGAGGACGAAGATGGACGAAGGAGACGAAGTTGGTCCAATGAAGGCCAACGGATCTAATGGGAGGACGAAGAGGAACGAACGAGACGAACTTGGTCCAAAGAACGACAACGGATCTATTGGGAAGACGAAGATGGAAGAACGAGACGAACTTGGTCCAAAGAAGGCCAACGGATCAAATGGGAGGACGATGATGGACGAACGAGACGAATTTGGTCCAAAGAACGCCAACGGATCTAATGGGAGGACGAGATGGACGAACGAGACGAACTTGGTCCAAAGAAGGCCAACGGATGTAATGGGAAGACGAAGATGGACGAACGAGACGAACTTGGTCCAACAAACTACAACGGATCTAATGGGAAGACGAAGATGGACGAACGAGACAAACATGGTCCAAAGAAGGCCAACGGATCAAATGGGAGGACAAAGATGGACGAACGAGACGAACCTGGTCCAAAGAAGGCCAATGGATCAAATGGGAGGACGAAGATGGACGAACGAGACGAACTTGGTCCAACGAACTACAACGGATCTAATGGGAAGACGAAGATGGACAAACGAGACGAGCATGGTCCAAAGAAGGCCAATGGATCTAAAGGCCAATGGATCAAATGGGAAGACGAAGATGGACGAACGAGACGAACATGGTCCAAAGAAGGCCAACGGATCTAATGGGAGGACGAAGAGGGACTAAAGAGACGAACTTGGTCCAAAGAAGGCCAACGAATCTAATGGAAGCACGATGATGGACGAACGAGACGAATTTGGTCCAAAGAAGGCCAACGGATCTAATGGGAGGACGAAGATGGACGAACGAGACGAACATGGTCCAAAGAAGGACAACGGATCAAATGCGAGGACGAAGATGGACGAAGGAGACGAACTTGGTCCAAAGAAGGCCAATGGATCAAATGGGAGGACGAAGATGGACGAACGAGACGAATTTGGTCCAAAGAAGGCCAACGGATCTAATGGGAGGACGAAGAGGAACGAACGAGACGAACTTGGTCCAAAGAACGACAACGGATCTATTGGGAAGATGAAGATGGACGAACGAGACGAACTTGGTCCAAAGAAGGCCAACGGATCAAATGGGAGGACGATGATGGACGAATGAGACGAATTTGGTCCAAAGAAGGCCAACGGATCAAATCGGAAGACGAAGATGGACGAACGAGACGAACTTGGTCCAAAGAAGGCCAACGGATTTAATGCGAGGACGAAGAGGAACGAACGAGACGAACTTGGTCCAAAGAACGACAACGGATCTATTGGGAAAACGATGATTGACGAACGAGACGAACTTGGTCCAAAGAAGGACAATGGATCTAATGGGAGGACGAAGATGGACGAACGAGACGACATGGTCCAAAGAAGGCCAACGAATCTAATGGGAGGACGAAGATGGACGAACGAGACGAACTTGGTCCAAAGAAGGCCAACGGATTTAATGGGTGGACGAAGATGGACGAACGAGATGAACTTGGTCCAAAGAAGGCCAACGGATCTAATGGGAGGACGAAGATGGAAGAACGAGACGAACTTGGTCCAAAGAAGGCCAACGGATCTAATGGGAGGACGAAGAGGAACGAACGAGACGAACTTGGTCCAAAGAAGGCCAACGGATCTAATGGGAGGACGAAGAGGGACTAAAGAGACGAACATGGTCCAAAGAAGGCCAATGGATCAAATGGGAGGACGAAGATGGACGAACGAGACGAATTTGGTCCAAAGAAGGCCAACGGAACTAATCGGAGGACGAAGAGGAACGAACGAGACGAACTTGGTCCAAAGAACGACAACGGATCTATTGGGAAGATGAAGATGGACGAACGAGACGAACTTGGTCCAAAGAAGGCCAACGGATCTAATGGGAGGACGAAGATGGACGAACGAGACGAACATGGTCCAAAGAAGGACAACGGATCAAATGCGAGGACGAAGATGGACGAAGGAGACGAAGTTGGTCCAAAGAAGGCCAACGGATCTAATGGGAGGACGAAGATGGACTAAAGAGACGAACTTGGTCCAATGAAGGCCAACGGATCTAATGGGATGACGAAGATGGACGAAAGAGACGAACTTGGTCCAAAGAAGGCCAACGGATCAAATGCGAGGACGAAGATGGACGAAGGAGACGAACTTGGTCCAAAGAAGGCCAACGGATGTAATGGGAGGACGAAGATGGAAGAACGAGACGAACTTGGTCCAAAGAAGGCCAACGGATGTAATGGGAAGACGAAGATGGACGAACGAGACGAACCTGGTCCAAAGAAGGCCAATGGATCAAATGGGAGGACGAAGATGGACGAACGAGACGAACTTGGTCCAACGAACTACAACGGATCTAATGGGAAGACGAAGATGGACAAACGAGACGAGCATGGTCCAAAGAAGGCCAATGGATCTAAAGGCCAATGGATCAAATGGGAAGACGAAGATGAAGATGGACGAACGAGACGAACTTGGTCCAAAGAAGGCCAACGGATCTAATGGGAGAACGAAGATGGACGAACGAGACGAACATGGTCCAAAGAAGGACAACGGATCAAATGCGAGGACGAAGATGGACGAAGGAGACGAAGTTGGTCCAATGAAGGCCAACGGATCTAATGGGAGGACGAAGAGGAACGAACGAGACGAACTTGGTCCAAAGAACGACAACGGATCTATTGGGAAGACGAAGATGGAAGAACGAGACGAACTTGGTCCAAAGAAGGCCAACGGATCAAATGGGAGGACGATGATGGACGAACGAGACGAATTTGGTCCAAAGAACGCCAACGGATCTAATGGGAGGACGAGATGGACGAACGAGACGAACTTGGTCCAAAGAAGGCCAACGGATGTAATGGGAAGACGAAGATGGACGAACGAGACGAACTTGGTCCAACAAACTACAACGGATCTAATGGGAAGACGAAGATGGACGAACGAGACAAACATGGTCCAAAGAAGGCCAACGGATCAAATGGGAGGACAAAGATGGACGAACGAGACGAACCTGGTCCAAAGAAGGCCAATGGATCAAATGGGAGGACGAAGATAGACGAACGAGACGAACTTGGTCCAACGAACTACAACGGATCTAATGGGAAGACGAAGATGGACAAACGAGACGAGCATGGTCCAAAGAAGGCCAATGGATCTAAAGGCCAATGGATCAAATGGGAAGACGAAGATGGACGAACGAGACGAACATGGTCCAAAGAAGGCCAACGGATCTAATGGGAGGACGAAGAGGGACTAAAGAGACGAACTTGGTCCAAAGAAGGCCAACGAATCTAATGGAAGCACGATGATGGACGAACGAGACGAATTTGGTCCAAAGAAGGCCAACGGATCTAATGGGAGGACGAAGATGGACGAACGAGACGAACATGGTCCAAAGAAGGACAACGGATCAAATGCGAGGACGAAGATGGACGAAGGAGACGAACTTGGTCCAAAGAAGGCCAATGGATCAAATGGGAGGACGAAGATGGACGAACGAGACGAATTTGGTCCAAAGAAGGCCAACGGATCTAATGGGAGGACGAAGAGGAACGAACGAGACGAACTTGGTCCAAAGAACGACAACGGATCTATTGGGAAGATGAAGATGGACGAACGAGACGAACTTGGTCCAAAGAAGGCCAACGGATCAAATGGGAGGACGATGATGGACGAATGAGACGAATTTGGTCCAAAGAAGGCCAACGGATCAAATCGGAAGACGAAGATGGACGAACGAGACGAACTTGGTCCAAAGAAGGCCAACGGATTTAATGCGAGGACGAAGAGGAACGAACGAGACGAACTTGGTCCAAAGAACGACAACGGATCTATTGGGAAAACGATGATTGACGAACGAGACGAACTTGGTCCAAAGAAGGACAATGGATCTAATGGGAGGACGAAGATGGACGAACGAGACGACATGGTCCAAAGAAGGCCAACGAATCTAATGGGAGGACGAAGATGGACGAACGAGACGAACTTGGTCCAAAGAAGGCCAACGGATTTAATGGGTGGACGAAGATGGACGAACGAGATGAACTTGGTCCAAAGAAGGCCAACGGATCTAATGGGAGGACGAAGATGGAAGAACGAGACGAACTTGGTCCAAAGAAGGCCAACGGATCTAATGGGAGGACGAAGAGGAACGAACGAGACGAACTTGGTCCAAAGAAGGCCAACGGATCTAATGGGAGGACGAAGAGGGACTAAAGAGACGAACATGGTCCAAAGAAGGCCAATGGATCAAATGGGAGGACGAAGATGGACGAACGAGACGAATTTGGTCCAAAGAAGGCCAACGGAACTAATGGGAGGACGAAGAGGAACGAACGAGACGAACTTGGTCCAAAGAACGACAACGGATCTATTGGGAAGATGAAGATGGACGAACGAGACGAACTTGGTCCAAAGAAGGCCAACGGATCTAATGGGAGGACGAAGATGGACGAACGAGACGAACATGGTCCAAAGAAGGACAACGGATCAAATGCGAGGACGAAGATGGACGAAGGAGACGAAGTTGGTCCAAAGAAGGCCAACGGATCTAATGGGAGGACGAAGATGGACTAAAGAGACGAACTTGGTCCAATGAAGGCCAACGGATCTAATGGGATGACGAAGATGGACGAAAGAGACGAACTTGGTCCAAAGAAGGCTAACGGATCTAATGGGAGGACGAAGATGGACGAACGAGACGAACTTGGTCCAAAGAAGGCCAACGGATCAAATGCGAGGACGAAGATGGACGAAGGAGACGAACTTGGTCCAAAGAAGGCCAACGGATCTAATGGGAGGACGAAGATGGACTAAAGAGACGAACTTGGTCCAATGAAGGCCAACGGATCTAATGGGAGGACGAAGAGGAACGAACGAGACGAACTTGGTCCAAAGAACGACAACGGATCTATTGGGAAGACGAAGATGGAAGAACGAGACGAACTTGGTCCAAAGAAGGCCAACGGATTAAATGGGAGGACGATGATGGACGAACGAGACGAATTTGGTCCAAAGAACGCCAACGAATCTAATGGGAGGACGAGATGGACGAACGAGACGAACTTGGTCCAAAGAAGGCCAACGGATGTAATGGGAAGACGAAGATGGACGAACGAGACGAACTTGGTCCAACAAACTACAACGGATCTAATGGGAAGACGAAGATGGACGAACGAGACAAACATGGTCCAAAGAAGGCCAACGGATCAAATGGGAGGACAAAGATGGACGAACGAGACGAACCTGGTCCAAAGAAGGCCAATGGATCAAATGGGAGGACGAAGATGGACGAACGAGACGAACTTGGTCCAACGAACTACAACGGATCTAATGGGAAGACGAAGATGGACAAACGAGACGAGCATGGTCCAAAGAAGGCCAATGGATCTAAAGGCCAATGGATCAAATGGGAAGACGAAGATGGACGAACGAGACGAACATGGTCCAAAGAAGGCCAACGGATCTAATGGGAGGACGAAGAGGGACTAAAGAGACGAACTTGGTCCAAAGAAGGCCAACGAATCTAATGGAAGCACGATGATGGACGAACGAGACGAATTTGGTCCAAAGAAGGCCAACGGATCTAATGGGAGGACGAAGATGGACGAACGAGACGAACATGGTCCAAAGAAGGACAACGGATCAAATGCGAGGACGAAGATGGACGAAGGAGACGAACTTGGTCCAAAGAAGGCCAATGGATCAAATGGGAGGACGAAGATGGACGAACGAGACGAATTTGGTCCAAAGAAGGCCAACGGATCTAATGGGAGGACGAAGAGGAACGAACGAGACGAACTTGGTCCAAAGAACGACAACGGATCTATTGGGAAGATGAAGATGGACGAACGAGACGAACTTGGTCCAAAGAAGGCCAACGGATCAAATGGGAGGACGATGATGGACGAATGAGACGAATTTGGTCCAAAGAAGGCCAACGGATCAAATCGGAAGACGAAGATGGACGAACGAGACGAACTTGGTCCAAAGAAGGCCAACGGATTTAATGCGAGGACGAAGAGGAACGAACGAGACGAACTTGGTCCAAAGAACGACAACGGATCTATTGGGAAAACGATGATTGACGAACGAGACGAACTTGGTCCAAAGAAGGACAATGGATCTAATGGGAGGACGAAGATGGACGAACGAGACGACATGGTCCAAAGAAGGCCAACGAATCTAATGGGAGGACGAAGATGGACGAACGAGACGAACTTGGTCCAAAGAAGGCCAACGGATTTAATGGGTGGACGAAGATGGACGAACGAGATGAACTTGGTCCAAAGAAGGCCAACGGATCTAATGGGAGGACGAAGATGGAAGAACGAGACGAACTTGGTCCAAAGAAGGCCAACAGATCTAATGGGAGGACGAAGAGGAACGAACGAGACGAACTTGGTCCAAAGAAGGCCAACGGATCTAATGGGAGGACGAAGAGGGACTAAAGAGACGAACATGGTCCAAAGAAGGCCAATGGATCAAATGGGAGGACGAAGATGGACGAACGAGACGAATTTGGTCCAAAGAAGGCCAACGGAACTAATGGGAGGACGAAGAGGAACGAACGAGACGAACTTGGTCCAAAGAACGACAACGGATCTATTGGGAAGATGAAGATGGACGAACGAGACGAACTTGGTCCAAAGAAGGCCAACGGATCTAATGGGAGGACGAAGATGGACGAACGAGACGAACATGGTCCAAAGAAGGACAACGGATCAAATGCGAGGACGAAGATGGACGAAGGAGACGAAGTTGGTCCAAAGAAGGCCAACGGATCTAATGGGAGGACGAAGATGGACTAAAGAGACGAACTTGGTCCAATGAAGGCCAACGGATCTAATGGGATGACGAAGATGGACGAAAGAGACGAACTTGGTCCAAAGAAGGCTAACGGATCTAATGGGAGGACGAAGATGGACGAACGAGACGAACTTGGTCCAAAGAAGGCCAACGGATCAAATGCGAGGACGAAGATGGACGAAGGAGACGAACTTGGTCCAAAGAAGGCCAACGGATCTAATGGGAGGACGAAGATGGACTAAAGAGACGAACTTGGTCCAATGAAGGCCAACGGATCTAATGGGAGGACGAAGAGGAACGAACGAGACGAACTTGGTCCAAAGAACGACAACGGATCTATTGGGAAGACGAAGATGGAAGAACGAGACGAACTTGGTCCAAAGAAGGCCAACGGATCAAATGGGAGGACGATGATGGACGAACGAGACGAATTTGGTCCAAAGAACGCCAACGGATCTAATGGGAGGACGAGATGGACGAACGAGACGAACTTGGTCCAAAGAAGGCCAACGGATGTAATGGGAAGACGAAGATGGACGAATGAGACGAACTTGGTCCAACGAACTACAACGGATCTAATGGGAAGACGAAGATGGACGAACGAGACAAACATGGTCCAAAGAAGGCCAACGGATCAAATGGGAGGACGAAGATGGACGAACGAGACGAACCTGGTCCAAAGAAGGCCAATGGATCAAATGGGAGGACGAAGATGGACGAACGAGACGAACTTGGTCCAACGAACTACAACGGATCTAATGGGAAGACGAAGATGGACAAACGAGACGAGCATGGTCCAAAGAAGGCCAATGGATCTAAAGGCCAATGGATCAAATGGGAAGACGAAGATGGACGAACGAGACGAACATGGTCCAAAGAAGGCCAACGGATCTAATGGGAGGACGAAGAGGGACTAAAGAGACGAACTTGGTCCAAAGAAGGCCAACGAATCTAATGGAAGCACGATGATGGACGAACGAGACGAATTTGGTCCAAAGAAGGCCAACGGATCTAATGGGAGGACGAAGATGGACGAACGAGACGAACATGGTCCAAAGAAGGACAACGGATCAAATGCGAGGACGAAGATGGACGAAGGAGACGAACTTGGTCCAAAGAAGGCCAATGGATCAAATGGGAGGACGAAGATGGACGAACGAGACGAATTTGGTCCAAAGAAGGCCAACGGATCTAATGGGAGGACGAAGAGGAACGAACGAGACGAACTTGGTCCAAAGAACGACAACGGATCTATTGGGAAGATGAAGATGGACGAACGAGACGAACTTGGTCCAAAGAAGGCCAACGGATCTAATGGGAGGACGAAGATAGACGAACGAGACGAACATGGTCCAAAGAAGGACAACGGATCAAATGCGAGGACGAAGATGGACGAAGGAGACGAAGTTGGTCCAAAGAAGGCCAACGGATCTAATGGGAGGACGAAGATGGACTAAAGAGACGAACTTGGTCCAATGAAGGCCAACGGATCTAATGGGAGGACGAAGATGGACGAAAGAGACGAACTTGGTCCAAAGAAGGCCAACGGATCTAATGGGAGGACGAAGATGGACGAACGAGACGAACTTGGTCCAAAGAAGGCCAACGGATCAAATGGGAGGACGATGATGGACGAATGAGACGAATTTGGTCCAAAGAAGGCCAACGGATCAAATCGGAAGACGAAGATGGACGAACGAGACGAACTTGGTCCAAAGAAGGCCAACGGATCTAATGGGAGGACGAAGATGGAAGAACGAGACGAACTTGGTCCAAAGAAGGCCAACGGATCTAATGGGAGGACGAAGAGGAACGAACGAGACGAACTTGGTCCAAAGAACGACAAGGGATCTATTGGGAAGACGAAGATGGACGAATGAGACGAACTTGGTCCAAAGAAGGCCAACGGATCTAATGGGAGGACGAAGAGGGACTAAAGAGACGAACTTGGTCCAAAGAAGGCCAATGGATCAAATGGGAGGACGAAGATGGACGAACGAGACGAATTTGGTCCAAACAAGGCCAACAGATCAAATGGGAAGACGAAAATGGACGAACGAGACGAATTTGGTCCAAAGAAGGCCAACGGATCTTATGGGAGGACGAAGATGGACGAACGAGACGAACATGGTCCAAAGAAGGATAACGGATCAAATGCGAGGACGAAGATGGACGAACGAGACGAACCTAGTCCAAAGAAGGCCAATGGATCAAATGGGAAGACGAAGATGGACGAACGAGACGAACTTGGTCCAACGAACTACAACGGATCTAATGGGAAGACGAAGATGGACGAACGAGACGAACATGGTCCAAATAAGGCCAACGGATCAAATGGGAGGACGAAGATGGACGAACGAGACGAACCTGGTCCAAAGAAGGCCAATGGATCAAATGGGACGACGAAGATGGACGAACGAGACGAACTTGGTCCAACGAACTACAACGGATCTAATGGGAAGACGAAGATGGACGAACGAGACGAACATGGTCCAAAGAAGGCCAATGGATCTAAAGGCCAATGGATCAAATGGGAAGACGAAGATGGACGAACGAGACGAACATGGTCCAAAGAAGGCCAACGGATCTAATGGGAGGACGAAGAGGGACTAAAGAGACGAACTTGGTCCAAAGAAGGCCAACGAATCTAATGGAAGCACGATGATGGACGAACGAGACGAATTTGGTCCAAAGAAGGCCGACGGATCTAATGGGAGGACGAAGATGGACGAACGAGACGAACATGGTCCAAAGAAGGACAACAGATCAAATGCGAGGACGAAGATGGACGAAGGAGACGAACTTGGTCCAAAGAAGGCCAATGGATCTAATGGGAGGACGAAGAGGGACTAAAGAGACGAACTTGGTCCAAAGAATGCCAACGGATCAAATGGGAGGACGAAGATGGACGAACGAGACGAATTTTGTCCAAAGAAGGCCAACGGATCAAATGGGAAGACGAAGATGGACGAACGAGACGAACATGGTCCAAAGAAGGCCAACGGATCTAATGGGAGGACGAAGAGGGACTAAAGAGACGAACTTGGTCCAAAGAAGGCCAACGAATCTAATGGAAGCACGATGATGGACGAACGAGACGAATTTGGTCCAAAGAAGGCCGACGGATCTAATGGGAGGACGAAGATGGACGAACGAGACTAACATGGTCCAAAGAAGGACAACAGATCAAATGCGAGGACGAAGATGGACGAAGGAGACGAACTTGGTCCAAAGAAGGCCAATGGATCTAATGGGAGGACGAAGAGGGACTAAAGAGACGAACTTGGTCCAAAGAAGGCCAACGGATCAAATGGGAGGACGAAGATGGACGAACGAGACGAATTTTGTCCAAAGAAGGCCAACGGATCAAATGGGAAGACGAAGATGGACGAACGAGACGAACTTGGTCCAAAGAACGCCAACGGATCTAATGGGAGGACGAAGAGGAACGAACGAGACGAACTTGGTCCAAAGAACGACAACGGATCTATTGGGAACACGAAGATGGACGAACGAGACGAACATGGTCCAAAGAAGGCCAACGGATCTTATGGGAGGACGAAGATGGACGAACGACACGAACATGGTCCAAAGAAGGATAACGGATCAAATGCGAGGACGAAGATGGACGAACGAGACGAACCTGGTCCAAAGAAGGCCAATGGATCAAATGGGACGACGAAGATGGACGAACGAGACGAACTTGGTCCAACGAACTACAACGGATCTAATGGGAAGACGAAGATGGACGAACGAGACGAACATGGTCCAAAGAAGGCCAATGGATCTAAAGGCCAATGGATCAAATGGGAAGACGAAGATGGACGAACGAGACGAACATGGTCCAAAGAAGGCCAACGGATCTAATGGGAGGACGAAGAGGGACTAAAGAGACGAACTTGGTCCAAAGAAGGCCAATGGATCAAATGGGAGGACGAAGATGGACGAACGAGACGAATTTGGTCCAAACAAGGCCAACAGATCAAATGGGAAGACGAAAATGGACGAACGAGACGAATTTGGTCCAAAGAAGGCCAACGGATCTTATGGGAGGACGAAGATGGACGAACGAGACGAACATGGTCCAAAGAAGGATAACGGATCAAATGCGAGGACGAAGATGGACGAACGAGACGAACCTAGTCCAAAGAAGGCCAATGGATCAAATGGGAAGACGAAGATGGACAAACGAGACGAACTTGGTCCAACGAACTACAACGGATCTAATGGGAAGACGAAGATGGACGAACGAGACGAACATGGTCCAAAGAAGGCCAACGGATCAAATGGGAGGACGAAGATGGACGAACGAGACGAACCTGGTCCAAAGAAGGCCAATGGATCAAATGGGACGACGAAGATGGACGAACGAGACGAACTTGGTCCAACGAACTACAACGGATCTAATGGGAAGACGAAGATGGACGAACGAGACGAACATGGTCCAAAGAAGGCCAATGGATCTAAAGGCCAATGGATCAAATGGGAAGACGAAGATGGACGAACGAGACGAACATGGTCCAAAGAAGGCCAACGGATCTAATGGGAGGACGAAGAGGGACTAAAGAGACGAACTTGGTCCAAAGAAGGCCAACGAATCTAATGGAAGCACGATGATGGACGAACGAGACGAATTTGGTCCAAAGAAGGCCGACGGATCTAATGGGAGGACGAAGATGGACGAACGAGACGAACATGGTCCAAAGAAGGACAACAGATCAAATGCGAGGACGAAGATGGACGAAGGAGACGAACTTGGTCCAAAGAAGGCCAATGGATCTAATGGGAGGACGAAGAGGGACTAAAGAGACGAACTTGGTCCAAAGAAGGCCAACGGATCAAATGGGAGGACGAAGATGGACGAACGAGACGAATTTTGTCCAAAGAAGGCCAACGGATCAAATGGGAAGACGAAGATGGACGAACGAGACGAACTTGGTCCAAAGAACGCCAACGGATCTAATGGGAGGACGAAGAGGAACGAACGAGACGAACTTGGTCCAAAGAACGACAACGGATCTATTGGGAACACGAAGATGGACGAACGAGACGAACATGGTCCAAAGAAGGCCAACGGATCTTATGGGAGGACGAAGATGGACGAACGACACGAACATGGTCCAAAGAAGGATAACGGATCAAATGCGAGGACGAAGATGGACGAACGAGACGAACCTGGTCCAAAGAAGGCCAATGGATCAAATGGGAAGACGAAGATGGACGAACGAGACGAACTTGGTCCAACGAACTACAACGGATCTAATGGGAAGACGAAGATGGACGAACGAGACGAACATGGTCAAAAGAAGGCCAACGGATCAAATGGGAGGACGAAGATGGACGAACGAGACGAACCTGGTCCAAAGAAGGCCAATGGATCAAATGGGACGACGAAGATGGACGAACGAGACGAACTTGGTCCAACGAACTACAACGGATCTAATGGGAAGACGAAGATGGACGAACGAGACAAACATGGTCCAAAGAAGGCCAATGGATCTAAAGGCCAATGGATCAAATGGGAAGACGAAGATGGACGAACGAGACGAACATGGTCCAAAGAAGGCCAACGGATCTAATGGGAGGACGAAGAGGGACTAAAGAGACGAACTTGGTCCAAAGAAGGCCAACGAATCTAATGGAAGCACGATGATGGACGAACGAGACGAATTTGGTCCAAAGAAGGCCAACGGATCTAATGGGAGGACGAAGATGGACGAACGAGACGAACATGGTCCAAAGAAGGACAACAGATCAAATGCTAGGACGAAGATGGACGAAGGAGACGAACTTGGTCCAAAGAAGGCCAATGGATCTAATGGGAGGACGAAGAGGGACTAAAGAGACGAACTTGGTCCAAAGAAGGCGAACGGATCAAATGGGAGGACGAAGATGGACGAACGAGACGAATTTTGTCCAAAGAAGGCCAACGGATCAAATGGGAAGACGAAGATGGACGAACGAGACGAACTTGGTCCAAAGAACGCCAACGGATCTAATGGGAGGACGAAGAGGAACGAACGAGACGAACTTGGTCCAAAGAACGACAACGGATCTATTGGGAACACGAAGATGGACGAACGAGACGAACATGGTCCAAAGAAGGCCAACGGATCTAATGGGAGGACGAAGATGGACGAACGAGACGAACATGGTCCAAAGAAGGCCAACGGATCTAATGGGAGGACGAAGATGGACGAACTAGACGAACTTGGTCCAAAGAAGGCCAAAGGATCTAATGGGAGGACGAAGATGGACGAACGAGACGAACTTGGTCCAAAGAAGGCCAACGGATCAAATGGGAGGACGATGATGGACGAACGAGACGAACTTGGTCCAAAGAAGGCCAACGGATTTAATGGGAGGACGAAGAGGAACGAACGAGACGAACTTGGTCCAAAGAACGACAACGGATCTATCTGGAACACCAAGATGGACGAACGAGACGAACTTAGTCCAAAGAAGGACAACGGATCTAATGGGAGGACGAAGATGGACGAACGAGACGAGATGGTCCAAAGAAGGCCAACGTATCTAATGGGAGGACGAAGATGGACGAACGAGACGAACTTGGTCCAAAGAAGGCCAACGGATTTAATGGGAGGACGAAGATGGACTAACAAGACAAACTTGGTCCAAAGAAGGCCAACGGATCTAATGGGAGGACGAAGAGGGACTAAAGAGACGAACTTGGTCCAAAGAAGGCCAATGGATCAAATGGGAGGACGAAGACGGACGAACGAGACGAATTTGGTCCAAAGAAGGCCAACGGATCAAATGGGAAGATGAAAATGGACGAACGAGACGAACTTGGTCCAAAGAAGGCCAACGGATCTAATGGGAGGACGAAGAGGAACGAACGAGACGAACTTGGTCCAAAGAACGACAACGGATCTATTGGGAAGACGAAGATGGACGAACGAGACGAACTTGGTCCAAAGAAGCCCAAAGAATCTTATGGGAGGACAAAGATGGACGAACGAGACGAACATGGTCCACAGAAGGACAACGGATCAAATGCGAGGACGAAGATGGACGAACGAGACGAACCTGGTCCAAAGAAGGCCAATGGATCAAATGGGAAGACGAAGATGGACGAACGAGACGAACTTGGTCCAACGAACTACAACGGATCTAATGGGAAGACGAAGATGGACGAACGAGACGAACATGGTCCAAAGAAGGCCAACGGATCAAATGGGAGGACGAAGATGGACGAACGAGACGAACCTGGTCCAAAGAAGGCCAATGGATCAAATGGGAGGACGAAGATGGACGAACGAGACGAACTTGGTCCAACGAACTACAACGGATCTAATGGGAAGACGAAGATGGACGAACAAGACGAACATGGTCCAAAGAAGGCCAATGGATCTAATGGGAGGACGAAGAGGGACTAAAGAGACGAACTTGGTCCAAAGAAGGCCAACGAATCTAATGGAAGCACGATGATGGACGAACGAGACGAATTTGGTCCAAAGAAGGCCAACGGATCTAATGGGAGGACGAAGATGGACGAACGAGACGAACATGGTCCAAAGAAGGACAACGGATCAAATGCGAGGACGAAGATGGACGAAGGAGACGAACTTGGTCCAAAGAAGGCCAATGGATCTAATGGGAGGACGAAGAGGGACTAAAGAGACGAACTTGGTCCAAAGAAGGCCAACGGATCAAATGGGAGGACGAAGATGGACGAACGAGACGAATTTTGTCCAAAGAAGGCCAACGGATCAAATGGGAAGACGAAGATGGACGAACGAGACGAACTTGGTCCAAAGAACGCCAACGGATCTAATGGGAGGACGAAGAGGAACGAACGAGACGAACTTGGTCCAAAGAACGACAACGGATCTATTGGGAACACGAAGATGGACGAACGAGACGAACATGGTCCAAAGAAGGCCAACGGATCTTATGGGAGGACGAAGATGGACGAACGACACGAACATGGTCCAAAGAAGGCCAACGGATCTAATGGGAGGACGAAGAGGGACTAAAGAGACGAACTTGGTCCAAAGAAGGCCAATGGATCAAATGGGAGGACGAAGACGGACGAACGAGACGAATTTGGTCCAAAGAAGGCCAACGGATCAAATGGGAAGATGAAAATGGACGAACGAGACGAACTTGGTCCAAAGAAGGCCAACGGATCTAATGGGAGGACGAAGAGGAACGAACGAGACGAACTTGGTCCAAAGAACGACAACGGATCTATTGGGAAGACGAAGATGGACGAACGAGACGAACTTGGTCCAAAGAAGCCCAAAGAATCTTATGGGAGGACAAAGATGGACGAACGAGACGAACATGGTCCACAGAAGGACAACGGATCAAATGCGAGGACGAAGATGGACGAACGAGACGAACCTGGTCCAAAGAAGGCCAATGGATCAAATGGGAAGACGAAGATGGACGAACGAGACGAACTTGGTCCAACGAACTACAACGGATCTAATGGGAAGACGAAGATGGACGAACGAGACGAACATGGTCCAAAGAAGGCCAACGGATCAAATGGGAGGACGAAGATGGACGAACGAGACGAACCTGGTCCAAAGAAGGCCAATGGATCAAATGGGAGGACGAAGATGGACGAACGAGACGAACTTGGTCCAACGAACTACAACGGATCTAATGGGAAGACGAAGATGGACGAACAAGACGAACATGGTCCAAAGAAGGCCAATGGATCTAATGGGAGGACGAAGAGGGACTAAAGAGACGAACTTGGTCCAAAGAAGGCCAACGAATCTAATGGAAGCACGATGATGGACGAACGAGACGAATTTGGTCCAAAGAAGGCCAACGGATCTAATGGGAGGACGAAGATGGACGAACGAGACGAACATGGTCCAAAGAAGGACAACGGATCAAATGCGAGGACGAAGATGGACGAAGGAGACGAACTTGGTCCAAAGAAGGCCAATGGATCTAATGGGAGGACGAAGAGGGACTAAAGAGACGAACTTGGTCCAAAGAAGGCCAACGGATCAAATGGGAGGACGAAGATGGACGAACGAGACGAATTTTGTCCAAAGAAGGCCAACGGATCAAATGGGAAGACGAAGATGGACGAACGAGACGAACTTGGTCCAAAGAACGCCAACGGATCTAATGGGAGGACGAAGAGGAACGAACGAGACGAACTTGGTCCAAAGAACGACAACGGATCTATTGGGAACACGAAGATGGACGAACGAGACGAACATGGTCCAAAGAAGGCCAACGGATCTTATGGGAGGACGAAGATGGACGAACGACACGAACATGGTCCAAAGAAGGATAACGGATCAAATGCGAGGACGAAGATGGACGAACGAGACGAACCTGGTCCAAAGAAGGCCAATGGATCAAATGGGAAGACGAAGATGGACGAACGAGACGAACTTGGTCCAACGAACTACAACGGATCTAATGGGAAGACGAAGATGGACGAACGAGACGAACATGGTCCAAAGAAGGCCAACGGATCAAATGGGAGGACGAAGATGGACGAACGAGACGAACCTGGTCCAAAGAAGGCCAATGGATCAAATGGGAGGACGAAGATGGACGAACGAGACGAACTTGGTCCAACGAACTACAACGGATCTAATGGGAAGACGAAGATGGACGAACAAGACGAACATGGTCCAAAGAAGGCCAATGGATCTAATGGGAGGACGAAGAGGGACTAAAGAGACGAACTTGGTCCAAAGAAGGCCAACGAATCTAATGGAAGCACGATGATGGACGAACGAGACGAATTTGGTCCAAAGAAGGCCAACGGATCTAATGGGAGGACGAAGATGGACGAACGAGACGAACATGGTCCAAAGAAGGACAACGGATCAAATGCGAGGACGAAGATGGACGAAGGAGACGAACTTGGTCCAAAGAAGGCCAATGGATCTAATGGGAGGACGAAGAGGAACTAAAGAGACGAACTTGGTCCAAAGAAGGCCAACGGATCAAATGGGAGGACGAAGATGGACGAACGAGACGAATTTTGTCCAAAGAAGGCCAACGGATCAAATGGGAAGACGAAGATGGACGAACGAGACGAACTTGGTCCAAAGAACGCCAACGGATCTAATGGGAGGACGAAGAGGAACGAACGAGACGAACTTGGTCCAAAGAACGACAACGGATCTATTGGGAACACGAAGATGGACGAACGAGACGAACATGGTCCAAAGAAGGCCAACGGATCTTATGGGAGGACGAAGATGGACGAACGACACGAACATGGTCCAAAGAAGGATAACGGATCAAATGCGAGGACGAAGATGGACGAACGAGACGAACCTGGTCCAAAGAAGGCCAATGGATCAAATGGGAAGACGAAGATGGACGAACGAGACGAACTTGGTCCAACGAACTACAACGGATCTAATGGGAAGACGAAGATGGACGAACGAGACGAACATGGTCAAAAGAAGGCCAACGGATCAAATGGGAGGACGAAGATGGACGAACGAGACGAACCTGGTCCAAAGAAGGCCAATGGATCAAATGGGACGACGAAGATGGACGAACGAGACGAACTTGGTCCAACGAACTACAACGGATCTAATGGGAAGACGAAGATGGACGAACGAGACGAACATGGTCCAAAGAAGGCCAATGGATCTAAAGGCTAATGGATCAAATGGGAAGACGAAGATGGACGAACGAGACGAACATGGTCCAAAGAAGGCCAACGGATCTAATGGGAGGACGAAGAGGGACTAAAGAGACGAACTTGGTCCAAAGAAGGCCAATGAATCTAATGGAAGCACGATGATGGACGAACGAGACGAATTTGGTCCAAAGAAGGCCAACGGATCTAATGGGAGGACGAAGATGGACGAACGAGACGAACATGGTCCAAAGAAGGACAACAGATCAAATGCTAGGACGAAGATGGACGAAGGAGACGAACTTGGTCCAAAGAAGGCCAATGGATCTAATGGGAGGACGAAGAGGGACTAAAGAGACGAACTTGGTCCAAAGAAGGCGAACGGATCAAATGGGAGGACGAAGATGGACGAACGAGACGAATTTTGTCCAAAGAAGGCCAACGGATCAAATGGGAAGACGAAGATGGACGAACGAGACGAACTTGGTCCAAAGAACGCCAACGGATCTAATGGGAGGACAAAGAGGAACGAACGAGACGAACTTGGTCCAAAGAACGACAACGGATCTATTGGGAACACGAAGATGGACGAACGAGACGAACATGGTCCAAAGAAGGCCAACGGATCTAATGGGAGGACGAAGATGGACGAACGAGACGAACATGGTCCAAAGAAGGCCAACGGATCTAATGGGAGGACGAAGATGGACGAACTAGACGAACTTGGTCCAAAGAAGGCCAAAGGATCTAATGGGAGGACGAAGATGGACGAACGAGACGAACTTGGTCCAAAGAAGGCCAACGGATCAAATGGGAGGACGATGATGGACGAACGAGACGAACTTGGTCCAAAGAAGGCCAACGGATTTAATGGGAGGACGAAGAGGAACGAACGAGACGAACTTGGTCCAAAGAACGACAACGGATCTATCTGGAGCACCAAGATGGACGAACGAGACGAACTTAGTCCAAAGAAGGACAACGGATCTAATGGGAGGACGAAGATGGACGAACGAGACGAGATGGTCCAAAGAAGGCCAACGTATCTAATGGGAGGACGAAGATGGACGAACGAGACGAACTTGGTCCAAAGAAGGCCAACGGATTTAATGGGAGGACGAAGATGGACTAACAAGACAAACTTGGTCCAAAGAAGGCCAACGGATCTAATGGGAGGACGAAGAGGGACTAAAGAGACGAACTTGGTCCAAAGAAGGCCAATGGATCAAATGGGAGGACGAAGACGGACGAACGAGACGAATTTGGTCCAAAGAAGGCCAACGGATCAAATGGGAAGACGAAAATGGACGAACGAGACGAACTTGGTCCAAAGAAGGCCAACGGATCTAATGGGAGGACGAAGAGGAACGAACGAGACGAACTTGGTCCAAAGAACGACAACGGATCTATTGGGAAGACGAAGATGGACGAACGAGACGAACTTGGTCCAAAGAAGCCCAAAGAATCTTATGGGAGGACAAAGATGGACGAACGAGACGAACATGGTCCACAGAAGGACAACGGATCAAATGCGAGGACGAAGATGGACGAACGAGACGAACCTGGTCCAAAGAAGGCCAATGGATCAAATGGGAAGACGAAGATGGACGAACGAGACGAACTTGGTCCAACGAACTACAACGGATCTAATGGGAAGACGAAGATGGACGAACGAGACGAACATGGTCCAAAGAAGGCCAACGGATCAAATGGGAGGACGAAGATGGACGAACGAGACGAACCTGGTCCAAAGAAGGCCAATGGATCAAATGGGAGGACGAAGATGGACGAACGAGACGAACTTGGTCCAACGAACTACAACGGATCTAATGGGAAGACGAAGATGGACGAACAAGACGAACATGGTCCAAAGAAGGCCAATGGATCTAATGGGAGGACGAAGAGGGACTAAAGAGACGAACTTGGTCCAAAGAAGGCCAACGAATCTAATGGAAGCACGATGATGGACGAACGAGACGAATTTGGTCCAAAGAAGGCCAACGGATCTAATGGGAGGACGAAGATGGACGAACGAGACGAACATGGTCCAAAGAAGGACAACGGATCAAATGCGAGGACGAAGATGGACGAAGGAGACGAACTTGGTCCAAAGAAGGCCAATGGATCTAATGGGAGGACGAAGAGGGACTAAAGAGACGAACTTGGTCCAAAGAAGGCCAACGGATCAAATGGGAGGACGAAGATGGACGAACGAGACGAATTTTGTCCAAAGAAGGCCAACGGATCAAATGGGAAGACGAAGATGGACGAACGAGACGAACTTGGTCCAAAGAACGCCAACGGATCTAATGGGAGGACGAAGAGGAACGAACGAGACGAACTTGGTCCAAAGAACGACAACGGATCTATTGGGAACACGAAGATGGACGAACGAGACGAACATGGTCCAAAGAAGGCCAATGGATCTAAAGGCCAATGGATCAAATGGGAAGACGAAGATGGACGAACGAGACGAACATGGTCCAAAGAAGGCCAACGGATCTAATGGGAGGACGAAGAGGGACTAAAGAGACGAACTTGGTCCAAAGAAGGCCAACGAATCTAATGGAAGCACGATGATGGACGAACGAGACGAATTTGGTCCAAAGAAGGCCGACGGATCTAATGGGAGGACGAAGATGGACGAACGAGACGAACATGGTCCAAAGAAGGACAACAGATCAAATGCGAGGACGAAGATGGACGAAGGAGACGAACTTGGTCCAAAGAAGGCCAATGGATCTAATGGGAGGACGAAGAGGGACTAAAGAGACGAACTTGGTCCAAAGAAGGCCAACGGATCAAATGGGAGGACGAAGATGGACGAACGAGACGAATTTTGTCCAAAGAAGGCCAACGGATCAAATGGGAAGACGAAGATGGACGAACGAGACGAACTTGGTCCAAAGAACGCCAACGGATCTAATGGGAGGACGAAGAGGAACGAACGAGACGAACTTGGTCCAAAGAACGACAACGGATCTATTGGGAACACGAAGATGGACGAACGAGGCGAACATGGTCCAAAGAAGGCCAACGGATCTTATGGGAGGACGAAGATGGACGAACGACACGAACATGGTCCAAAGAAGGATAACGGATCAAATGCGAGGACGAAGATGGACGAACGAGACGAACCTGGTCCAAAGAAGGCCAATGGATCAAATGGGAAGACGAAGATGGACGAACGAGACGAACTTGGTCCAACGAACTACAACGGATCTAATGGGAAGACGAAGATGGACGAACGAGACGAACATGGTCAAAAGAAGGCCAACGGATCAAATGGGAGGACGAAGATGGACGAACGAGACGAACCTGGTCCAAAGAAGGCCAATGGATCAAATGGGACGACGAAGATGGACGAACGAGACGAACTTGGTCCAACGAACTACAACGGATCTAATGGGAAGACGAAGATGGACGAACGAGACGAACATGGTCCAAAGAAGGCCAATGGATCTAAAGGCCAATGGATCAAATGGGAAGACGAAGATGGACGAACGAGACGAACATGGTCCAAAGAAGGCCAACGGATCTAATGGGAGGACGAAGAGGGACTAAAGAGACGAACTTGGTCCAAAGAAGGCCAACGAATCTAATGGAAGCACGATGATGGACGAACGAGACGAATTTGGTCCAAAGAAGGCCAACGGATCTAATGGGAGGACGAAGATGGACGAACGAGACGAACATGGTCCAAAGAAGGACAACAGATCAAATGCTAGGACGAAGATGGACGAAGGAGACGAACTTGGTCCAAAGAAGGCCAATGGATCTAATGGGAGGACGAAGAGGGACTAAAGAGACGAACTTGGTCCAAAGAAGGCGAACGGATCAAATGGGAGGACGAAGATGGACGAACGAGACGAATTTTGTCCAAAGAAGGCCAACGGATCAAATGGGAAGACGAAGATGGACGAACGAGACGAACTTGGTCCAAAGAACGCCAACGGATCTAATGGGAGGACGAAGAGGAACGAACGAGACGAACTTGGTCCAAAGAACGACAACGGATCTATTGGGAACACGAAGATGGACGAACGAGACGAACATGGTCCAAAGAAGGCCAACGGATCTAATGGGAGGACGAAGATGGACGAACGAGACGAACATGGTCCAAAGAAGGCCAACGGATCTAATGGGAGGACGAAGATGGACGAACTAGACGAACTTGGTCCAAAGAAGGCCAAAGGATCTAATGGGAGGACAAAGATGGACGAACGAGACGAACTTGGTCCAAAGAAGGCCAACGGATCAAATGGGAGGACGATGATGGACGAACGAGACGAACTTGGTCCAAAGAAGGCCAACGGATTTAATGGGAGGACGAAGAGGAACGAACGAGACGAACTTGGTCCAAAGAACGACAACGGATCTATCTGGAACACCAAGATGGACGAACGAGACGAACTTAGTCCAAAGAAGGACAACGGATCTAATGGGAGGACGAAGATGGACGAACGAGACGAGATGGTCCAAAGAAGGCCAACGTATCTAATGGGAGGACGAAGATGGACGAACGAGACGAACTTGGTCCAAAGAAGGCCAACGGATTTAATGGGAGGACGAAGATGGACTAACAAGACAAACTTGGTCCAAAGAAGGCCAACGGATCTAATGGGAGGACGAAGAGGGACTAAAGAGACGAACTTGGTCCAAAGAAGGCCAATGGATCAAATGGGAGGACGAAGACGGACGAACGAGACGAATTTGGTCCAAAGAAGGCCAACGGATCAAATGGGAAGATGAAAATGGACGAACGAGACGAACTTGGTCCAAAGAAGGCCAACGGATCTAATGGGAGGACGAAGAGGAACGAACGAGACGAACTTGGTCCAAAGAACGACAACGGATCTATTGGGAAGACGAAGATGGACGAACGAGACGAACTTGGTCCAAAGAAGCCCAAAGAATCTTATGGGAGGACAAAGATGGACGAACGAGACGAACATGGTCCACAGAAGGACAACGGATCAAATGCGAGGACGAAGATGGACGAACGAGACGAACCTGGTCCAAAGAAGGCCAATGGATCAAATGGGAAGACGAAGATGGACGAACGAGACGAACTTGGTCCAACGAACTACAACGGATCTAATGGGAGGACGAAGATGGACGAACGAGACGAACATGGTCCAAAGAAGGACAACAGATCAAATGCTAGGACGAAGATGGACGAAGGAGACGAACTTGGTCCAAAGAAGGCCAATGGATCTAATGGGAGGACGAAGAGGGACTAAAGAGACGAACTTGGTCCAAAGAAGGCGAACGGATCAAATGGGAGGACGAAGATGGACGAACGAGACGAATTTTGTCCAAAGAAGGCCAACGGATCAAATGGGAAGACGAAGATGGACGAACGAGACGAACTTGGTCCAAAGAACGCCAACGGATCTAATGGGAGGACGAAGAGGAACGAACGAGACGAACTTGGTCCAAAGAACGACAACGGATCTATTGGGAACACGAAGATGGACGAACGAGACGAACATGGTCCAAAGAAGGCCAACGGATCTAATGGGAGGACGAAGATGGACGAACGAGACGAACATGGTCCAAAGAAGGCCAACGGATCTAATGGGAGGACGAAGATGGACGAACTAGACGAACTTGGTCCAAAGAAGGCCAAAGGATCTAATGGGAGGACGAAGATGGACGAACGAGACGAACTTGGTCCAAAGAAGGCCAACGGATCAAATGGGAGGACGATGATGGACGAACGAGACGAACTTGGTCCAAAGAAGGCCAACGGATTTAATGGGAGGACGAAGAGGAACGAACGAGACGAACTTGGTCCAAAGAACGACAACGGATCTATCTGGAACACCAAGATGGACGAACGAGACGAACTTAGTCCAAAGAAGGACAACGGATCTAATGGGAGGACGAAGATGGACGAACGAGACGAGATGGTCCAAAGAAGGCCAACGTATCTAATGGGAGGACGAAGATGGACGAACGAGACGAACTTGGTCCAAAGAAGGCCAACGGATTTAATGGGAGGACGAAGATGGACTAACAAGACAAACTTGGTCCAAAGAAGGCCAACGGATCTAATGGGAGGACGAAGAGGGACTAAAGAGACGAACTTGGTCCAAAGAAGGCCAATGGATCAAATGGGAGGACGAAGACGGACGAACGAGACGAATTTGGTCCAAAGAAGGCCAACGGATCAAATGGGAAGATGAAAATGGACGAACGAGACGAACTTGGTCCAAAGAAGGCCAACGGATCTAATGGGAGGACGAAGAGGAACGAACGAGACGAACTTGGTCCAAAGAACGACAACGGATCTATTGGGAAGACGAAGATGGACGAACGAGACGAACTTGGTCCAAAGAAGCCCAAAGAATCTTATGGGAGGACAAAGATGGACGAACGAGACGAACATGGTCCACAGAAGGACAACGGATCAAATGCGAGGACGAAGATGGACGAACGAGACGAACCTGGTCCAAAGAAGGCCAATGGATCAAATGGGAAGACGAAGATGGACGAACGAGACGAACTTGGTCCAACGAACTACAACGGATCTAATGGGAAGACGAAGATGGACGAACGAGACGAACATGGTCCAAAGAAGGCCAACGGATCAAATGGGAGGACGAAGATGGACGAACGAGACGAACCTGGTCCAAAGAAGGCCAATGGATCAAATGGGAGGACGAAGATGGACGAACGAGACGAACTTGGTCCAACGAACTACGACGGATCTAATGGGAAGACGAAGATGGACGAACAAGACGAACATGGTCCAAAGAAGGCCAATGGATCTAATGGGAGGACGAAGAGGGACTAAAGAGACGAACTTGGTCCAAAGAAGGCCAACGAATCTAATGGAAGCACGATGATGGACGAACGAGACGAATTTGGTCCAAAGAAGGCCAACGGATCTAATGGGAGGACGAAGATGGACGAACGAGACGAACATGGTCCAAAGAAGGACAACGGATCAAATGCGAGGACGAAGATGGACGAAGGAGACGAACTTGGTCCAAAGAAGGCCAATGGATCTAATGGGAGGACGAAGAGGGACTAAAGAGACGAACTTGGTCCAAAGAAGGCCAACGGATCAAATGGGAGGACGAAGATGGACGAACGAGACGAATTTTGTCCAAAGAAGGCCAACGGATCAAATGGGAAGACGAAGATGGACGAACGAGACGAACTTGGTCCAAAGAACGCCAACGGATCTAATGGGAGGACGAAGAGGAACGAACGAGACGAACTTGGTCCAAAGAACGACAACGGATCTATTGGGAACACGAAGATGGACGAACGAGACGAACATGGTCCAAAGAAGGCCAACGGATCTTATGGGAGGACGAAGATGGACGAACGACACGAACATGGTCCAAAGAAGGATAACGGATCAAATGCGAGGACGAAGATGGACGAACGAGACGAACCTGGTCCAAAGAAGGCCAATGGATCAAATGGGAAGACGAAGATGGACGAACGAGACGAACTTGGTCCAACGAACTACAACGGATCTAATGGGAAGACGAAGATGGACGAACGAGACGAACATGGTCCAAAGAAGGCCAACGGATCAAATGGGAGGACGAAGATGGACGAACGAGACGAACCTGGTCCAAAGAAGGCCAATGGATCAAATGGGAGGACGAAGATGGACGAACGAGACGAACTTGGTCCAACGAACTACAACGGATCTAATGGGAAGACGAAGATGGACGAACAAGACGAACATGGTCCAAAGAAGGCCAATGGATCTAATGGGAGGACGAAGAGGGACTAAAGAGACGAACTTGGTCCAAAGAAGGCCAACGAATCTAATGGAAGCACGATGATGGACGAACGAGACGAATTTGGTCCAAAGAAGGCCAACGGATCTAATGGGAGGACGAAGATGGACGAACGAGACGAACATGGTCCAAAGAAGGACAACGGATCAAATGCGAGGACGAAGATGGACGAAGGAGACGAACTTGGTCCAAAGAAGGCCAATGGATCTAATGGGTGGACGAAGAGGAACTAAAGAGACGAACTTGGTCCAAAGAAGGCCAACGGATCAAATGGGAGGACGAAGATGGACGAACGAGACGAATTTTGTCCAAAGAAGGCCAACGGATCAAATGGGAAGACGAAGATGGACGAACGAGACGAACTTGGTCCAAAGAACGCCAACGGATCTAATGGGAGGACGAAGAGGAACGAACGAGACGAACTTGGTCCAAAGAACGACAACGGATCTATTGGGAACACGAAGATGGACGAACGAGACGAACATGGTCCAAAGAAGGCCAACGGATCTTATGGGAGGACGAAGATGGACGAACGACACGAACATGGTCCAAAGAAGGATAACGGATCAAATGCGAGGACGAAGATGGACGAACGAGACGAACCTGGTCCAAAGAAGGCCAATGGATCAAATGGGAAGACGAAGATGGACGAACGAGACGAACTTGGTCCAACGAACTACAACGGATCTAATGGGAAGACGAAGATGGACGAACGAGACGAACATGGTCAAAAGAAGGCCAACGGATCAAATGGGAGGACGAAGATGGACGAACGAGACGAACCTGGTCCAAAGAAGGCCAATGGATCAAATGGGACGACGAAGATGGACGAACGAGACGAACTTGGTCCAACGAACTACAACGGATCTAATGGGAAGACGAAGATGGACGAACGAGACGAACATGGTCCAAAGAAGGCCAATGGATCTAAAGGCCAATGGATCAAATGGGAAGACGAAGATGGACGAACGAGACGAACATGGTCCAAAGAAGGCCAACGGATCTAATGGGAGGACGAAGAGGGACTAAAGAGACGAACTTGGTCCAAAGAAGGCCAATGAATCTAATGGAAGCACGATGATGGACGAACGAGACGAATTTGGTCCAAAGAAGGCCAACGGATCTAATGGGAGGACGAAGATGGACGAACGAGACGAACATGGTCCAAAGAAGGACAACAGATCAAATGCTAGGACGAAGATGGACGAAGGAGACGAACTTGGTCCAAAGAAGGCCAATGGATCTAATGGGAGGACGAAGAGGGACTAAAGAGACGAACTTGGTCCAAAGAAGGCGAACGGATCAAATGGGAGGACGAAGATGGACGAACGAGACGAATTTTGTCCAAAGAAGGCCAACGGATCAAATGGGAAGACGAAGATGGACGAACGAGACGAACTTGGTCCAAAGAACGCCAACGGATCTAATGGGAGGACGAAGAGGAACGAACGAGACGAACTTGGTCCAAAGAACGACAACGGATCTATTGGGAACACGAAGATGGACGAACGAGACGAACATGGTCCAAAGAAGGCCAACGGATCTAATGGGAGGACGAAGATGGACGAACGAGACGAACATGGTCCAAAGAAGGCCAACGGATCTAATGGGAGGACGAAGATGGACGAACTAGACGAACTTGGTCCAAAGAAGGCCAAAGGATCTAATGGGAGGACGAAGATGGACGAACGAGACGAACTTGGTCCAAAGAAGGCCAACGGATCAAATGGGAGGACGATGATGGACGAACGAGACGAACTTGGTCCAAAGAAGGCCAACGGATTTAATGGGAGGACGAAGAGGAACGAACGAGACGAACTTGGTCCAAAGAACGACAACGGATCTATCTGGAGCACCAAGATGGACGAACGAGACGAACTTAGTCCAAAGAAGGACAACGGATCTAATGGGAGGACGAAGATGGACGAACGAGACGAGATGGTCCAAAGAAGGCCAACGTATCTAATGGGAGGACGAAGATGGACGAACGAGACGAACTTGGTCCAAAGAAGGCCAACGGATTTAATGGGAGGACGAAGATGGACTAACAAGACAAACTTGGTCCAAAGAAGGCCAACGGATCTAATGGGAGGACGAAGAGGGACTAAAGAGACGAACTTGGTCCAAAGAAGGCCAATGGATCAAATGGGAGGACGAAGACGGACGAACGAGACGAATTTGGTCCAAAGAAGGCCAACGGATCAAATGGGAAGACGAAAATGGACGAACGAGACGAACTTGGTCCAAAGAAGGCCAACGGATCTAATGGGAGGACGAAGAGGAACGAACGAGACGAACTTGGTCCAAAGAACGACAACGGATCTATTGGGAAGACGAAGATGGACGAACGAGACGAACTTGGTCCAAAGAAGGCCAAAGAATCTTATGGGAGGACAAAGATGGACGAACGAGACGAACATGGTCCACAGAAGGACAACGGATCAAATGCGAGGACGAAGATGGACGAACGAGACGAACCTGGTCCAAAGAAGGCCAATGGATCAAATGGGAAGACGAAGATGGACGAACGAGACGAACTTGGTCCAACGAACTACAACGGATCTAATGGGAAGACGAAGATGGACGAACGAGACGAACATGGTCCAAAGAAGGCCAACGGATCAAATGGGAGGACGAAGATGGACGAACGAGACGAACCTGGTCCAAAGAAGGCCAATGGATCAAATGGGAGGACGAAGATGGACGAACGAGACGAACTTGGTCCAACGAACTACAACGGATCTAATGGGAAGACGAAGATGGACGAACAAGACGAACATGGTCCAAAGAAGGCCAATGGATCTAATGGGAGGACGAAGAGGGACTAAAGAGACGAACTTGGTCCAAAGAAGGCCAACGAATCTAATGGAAGCACGATGATGGACGAACGAGACGAATTTGGTCCAAAGAAGGCCAACGGATCTAATGGGAGGACGAAGATGGACGAACGAGACGAACATGGTCCAAAGAAGGACAACGGATCAAATGCGAGGACGAAGATGGACGAAGGAGACGAACTTGGTCCAAAGAAGGCCAATGGATCTAATGGGAGGACGAAGAGGGACTAAAGAGACGAACTTGGTCCAAAGAAGGCCAACGGATCAAATGGGAGGACGAAGATGGACGAACGAGACGAATTTTGTCCAAAGAAGGCCAACGGATCAAATGGGAAGACGAAGATGGACGAACGAGACGAACTTGGTCCAAAGAACGCCAACGGATCTAATGGGAGGACGAAGAGGAACGAACGAGACGAACTTGGTCCAAAGAAGGCCAACGAATCTAATGGAAGCACGATGATGGACGAACGAGACGAATTTGGTCCAAAGAAGGCCAACGGATCTAATGGGAGGACGAAGATGGACGAACGAGACGAACATGGTCCAAAGAAGGACAACGGATCAAATGCGAGGACGAAGATGGACGAAGGAGACGAACTTGGTCCAATGAAGGCCATTGGATCTAATGGGAGGACGAAGAGGGACTAAAGAGACGAACTTGGTCCAAAGAAGTCCAACGGATCAAATGGGAGGACGAAGATGGACGAACGAGACGAATTTTGTCCAAAGAAGGCCAACGGATCAAATGGGAAGACGAAGATGGACGAACGAGACAAACTTGGTCCAAAGAACGCCAACGGATCTAATGGGAGGACGAAGAGGAACGAACGAGACGAACTTGGTCCAAAGAACGACAACGGATCTATTGGGAACACGAAGATGGACGAACGAGACGAACATGGTCCAAAGAAGGCCAACGGATCTAATGGGAGGACGAAGATGGACGAACGAGACGAACATGGTCCAAAGAAGGCCAACGGATCTAATGGGAGGACGAAGATGGACGAACTAGACGAACTTGGTCCAAAGAAGGCCAAAGGATCTCATGGGAGGACGAAGATGGACGAACGAGACGAACCTGGTCCAAAGAAGGCCAACGGATCAAATGGGAGGACGATGATGGACGAACGAGACGAACATGGTCCAAAGAAGGCCAACGGATCAAATGGGAGGACGAAGATGGACGAACGAGACAAACCTGGTCCAAAGAAGGCCAATGGATCAAATGGGAGGACGAAGATGGACGAACGAGACGAACTTGGTCCAACGAACTACAACGGATCTAATGGGAGGACGAAGAGGAACGAACGAGACGAACTTGGTCCAAAGAACGACAACGGATCTATTGGGAACACCAAGATGGACGAACGAGACGAACTTAGTCCAAAGAAGGACAACGGATCTAATGGGAGGACGAAGATGGACGAACGAGACGACATGGTCCAAAGAAGGCCAACGTAACTAATGGGAGGACGAAGATGGACGAACGAGTCGAACTTGGTCCAAAGAAGGCCAACGGATTTAATGGGAGGACGAAGATGGACGAACAAGACGAACTTGGTCCAAAGAAGGCCAACGGATCTAATGGGAGGACGAAGATGGAAGAACGAGACGAACTTGGTCCAAAGAAGGCCAACGGATCTAATGGGAGGACGAAGAGGAACGAACGAGACGAACTTGGTCCAAAGAACGACAACGGATCTATTGGGAAGACGAAGATGGACGAATGAGACGAACTTGGTCCAAAGAAGGCCAACGGATCTAATGGGAGGACGAAGAGGGACTAAAGAGACGAACTTGGTCCAAAGAAGGCCAATGGATCAAATGGGAGGACGAAGACGGACGAACGAGACGAATTTGGTCCAAAGAAGGCCAACGGATCAAATGGGAAGACGAAAATGGACGAACGAGACGAACTTGGTCCAAAGAAGGCCAACGGATCTAATGGGAGGACGAAGATGGACGAACGAGACGAACATGGTCCAAAGAAGGACAACGGATCAAATGCGAGGATGAAGATGGACGAAGGAGACGAACTTGGTCCAAAGAAGGCCAATGGATCTAATGGGAGGACGAAGAGGGACTAAAGAGACGAACTTGGTCCAAAGAAGGCCAACGGATCAAATGGGAGGACGAAGATTGACGAACGAGACGAACTTGGTCCAAAGAACGCCAACGGATCTAATGGGAGGACGAAGAGGAACGAACGAGACGAACTTGGTCCAAAGAACGACAACGGATCTATTGGGAACACGAAGATGGACGAACGAGACGAACATGGTCCAAAGAAGGCCAACGGATCTAATGGGAGGACGAAGATGGACGAACGAGACGAACATGGTCCAAAGAAGGCCAACAGATCTAATTGGAGGACGAAGATGGACGAACTAGACGAACTTGGTCCAAAGAAGGCCAAAGGATCTAATGGGAGGACGATGATGGACGAACGAGACGAATTTGGTCCAAAGAAGGCCAACGGATCAAATCGGAAGACGAAGAAGGACGAACGGGACGAATTTGGTCCAAAATAGGCAAACGGATTTAATGGGAGGACGAAGAGGAACGAACGAGACGAACTTGGTCCAAAGAACGACAACGGATCTATTGGGAACACCAAGATGGACGAACGAGACGAACTTAGTCCAAAGAAGGACAACGGATCTAATGGGAGGACGAAGATGGACGAACGAGACGACATGGTCCAAAGAAGGCCAACGTATCTAATGGGAGGACGAAGATGGACGAACGAGACGACATGGTCCAAAGAAGGCCAACGTATCTAATGGGAGGACGAAGATGGACGAACGAGACGAACTTGGTCCAAAGAAGGCCAACGGATCTAATGGGAGGACGAAGACGGACGAACGAGACGAACATGGTCCAAAGAAGGACAACGGATCAAATGCGAGGACGAAGATGGACGAAGGAGACGAACTTGGTCCAAAGAAGGCCAATGGATCTAATGGGAGGACGAAGATGGACTAAAGAGACGAACTTGGTCCAAAGAAGGCCAACGGATCAAATGGGAGGACGAAGATGGACGAACGAGACGAATTTTGTCCAAAGAAGGCCAACGGATCAAATGGGAAGACGAAGATGGACGAACGAGACGAACTTGGTCCAAAGAACGCCAACGGATCTAATGGGAGGACGAAGAGGAACGAACGAGACGAACTTGGTCCAAAGAACGACAACGGATCTATTGGGAACACGAAGATGGACGAACGAGACGAACATGGTCCAAAGAAGGCCAACGGATCTAATGGGAGGACGAAGATGGACGAACGAGACGAACATGGTCCAAAGAAGGCCAACGGATCTAATGGGAGGACGAAGATGGACGAACTAGACGAACTTGGTCCAAAGAAGGCCAAAGGATCTAATGGGAGGACGATGACGGACGAACGAGACGAATTTGGTCCAAAGAAGGCCAACGGATCAAATCGGAAGACGAAGATGGACGAACGGGACGAACTTGGTCCAAAGAAGGCCAACGGATTTAATGGGAGGACGAAGAGGAACGAACGAGACGAACTTGGTCCAAAGAACGACAACGGATCTATTGGGAACACGAAGATGGACGAACGAGACGAACTTGGTCCAAAGAAGGACAACGGATCTAATGGGAGCACGAAGATGGACGAACGAGACGACATGGTCCAAAGAAGGCCAACGTATCTAATGGGAGGACGAAGATGGACGAACGAGACGAAGTTGGTCCAAAGAAGGCCAACGGATTTAATGGGAGGACGAAGATGGACGAACAAGACGAACTTGGTGCAAAGAAGGCCAACGGATCTAATGGGAGGACGAAGATGGAAGAACGAGACGAACTTGGTCCAAAGAAGGCCAACGGATCTAATGGGAGGACGAAGAGGAACGAACGAGACGAACTTGGTCCAAAGAACGACAACGGATCTATTGGGAAGACGAAGATGGACGAACGAGACGAACTTGGTCCAAAGAAGGCCAAAGGATCTTATGGGAGGACGAAGATGGACGAACGAGACGAACATGGTCCACAGAAGGACAACGGATCAAATGCGAGGACGAAGATGGACGAACGAGACGAACCTGGTCCAAAGAAGGCCAATGGATCAAATGGGAAGACGAAGATGGACGAACGAGACGAACTTGGTCCAACGAACTACAACGGATCTAATGGGAAGACGAAGATGGACGAACGAGATGAACATGGTCCAAAGAAGGCCAACGGATCAAATGGGAGGACGAAGATGGACGAACGAGACGAACCTGGTCCAAAGAAGGCCAATGGATCAAATGGGAGGACGAAGATGGACGAACTAGACGAACTTGGTCCAAAGAAGGCCAAAGGATCTCATGGGAGGACGAAGATGGACGAACGAGACGAACTTGGTCCAAAGAAGGCCAACGGATCAAATGGGAGGACGATGATGGACGAACGAGACGAACATGGTCCAAAGAAGGCCAACGGATCAAATGGGAGGACGAAGATGGACGAACGAGACGAACCTGGTCCAAAGAAGGCCAATGGATCAAATGGGAGGACGAAGATGGACGAACGAGACGAACTTGGTCCAACGAACTACAACGGATCTAATGGGAAGACGAAGATGGACGAACAAGACGAACATGGTCCAAAGAAGGCCAACGGATCTAATGGGAGGACGAAGAGGGACTAAAGAGACGAACTTGGTCCAAAGAAGGCCAACGAATCTAATGGAAGCACGATGATGGACGAACGAGACGAATTTGGTCCAAAGAAGGCCAACGGATCTAATGGGAGGACGAAGATGGACGAACGAGACGAACATGGTCCAAAGAAGGACAACGGATCAAATGCGAGGACGAAGATGGACGAAGGAGACGAACTTGGTCCAAAGAAGGCCAATGGATCTAATGGGAGGACGAAGAGGGACTAAAGAGACGAACTTGGTCCAAAGAAGGCCAACGGATCAAATGGGAGGACGAAGATGGACGAACGAGACGAAGTTGGTCCAAAGAAGGCCAACGGATTTAATGGGAGGACGAAGATGGACGAACAAGACGAACTTGGTCCAAAGAAGGCCAACGGATCTAATGGGAGGACGAAGATGGAAGAACGAGACGAACTTGGTCCAAAGAACGCCAACGGATCTAATGGGAGGACGAAGAGGAACGAACGAGACGAACTTGGTCCAAAGAATGACAACGGATCTATTGGGAACACCAAGATGGACGAACGAGACGAACTTAGTCCAAAGAAGGACAACGGATCTAATGGGAGGACGAAGATGGACGAACGAGACGACATGGTCCAAAGAAGGCCAACGTAACTAATGGGAGGACGAAGATGGACGAACGAGACGAACTTGGTCCAAAGAAGGCCAACGGATTTAATGGGAGGACGAAGATGGATGAACAAGACGAACTTGGTCCAAAGAAGGCCAACGGATCTAATGGGAGGACGAAGATGGAAGAACGAGACGAACTTGGTCCAAAGAAGGCCAACGGATCTAATGGGAGGACGAAGAGGAACGAACGAGACGAACTTGGTCCAAAGAACGACAACGGATCTATTGGGAAGACGAAGATGGACGAATGAGACGAACTTGGTCCAAAGAAGGCCAACGGATCTAATGGGAGGACGAAGAGGGACTAAAGAGACGAACTTGGTCCAAAGAAGGCCAATGGATCAAATGGGAGGACGAAGACGGACGAACGAGACGAATTTGGTCCAAAGAAGGCCAACGGATCAAATGGGAAGACGAAAATGGACGAACGAGACGAACATCGTCCAAAGAAGGCCAATGGATCAAATGGGAAGACGAAGATGGACGAACGAGACGAACTTGGTCCAACGAACTACAACGGATCTAATAGGAAGACGAAGATGGACGAACGAGATGAACATGGTCCAAAGAAGGCCAACGGATCAAATGGGAGGACGAAGATGGACGAACGAGACGAACCTGGTCCAAAGAAGGCCAATGGATCAAATGGGAAGACGAAGATGGACGAACGAGACGAACTTGGTCCAACGAACTACAACGGATCTAATGGGAAGACGAAGATGGACGAACGAGACTAACATGGTCCAAAGAAGGCCAATGGATCTAAAGGCCAATGGATCAAATGGGAAGACGAAGATGGACGAACGAGACGAACATGGTCCAAAGAAGCCCTACGGATCTAATGGGAGGACGAAGAGGGACTAAAGAGACGAACTTGGTCCAAAGAAGGCCAACGAATCTAATGGAAGCACGATGATGGACGAACGAGACGAATTTGGTCCAAAGAAGGCCAACGGATCTAATGGGAGGACGAAGATGGACGAACGAGACGAACATGGTCCAAAGAAGGCCAACGGATCTAATGGGAGGACGAAGATGGACAAACTAGACGAACTTGGTCCAAAGAAGGCCAAAGGATCTAATGGGAGGACGAAGATGGACGAACGAGACGAACTTGGTCCAAAGAAGGCCAACGGATCAAATGGGAGGACGACGATGGACGAACGAGACGAACTTGGTCCAAAGAAGGCCAACGGATTTAATGGGAGGACGAAGAGGAACGAACGAGACGAACTTGGTCCAAAGAACGACAACGGATCTATTGGGAACACCAAGATGGTCGAACGAGACGAACTTAGTCCAAAGAAGGCCAACGGATCAAATGGGAAGACGAAAATGGACGAACGAGACGAACTTGGTCCAAAGAAGGCCAACGGATCTAATGGGAGGACGAAGATGGACGAACGAGACGAACATGGTCCAAAGAAGGACAACGGATCAAATGCGAGGACGAAGATGGACGAAGGAGTCGAACTTGGTCCAAAGAAGGCCAAAGGATCTAATGGGAGGACGATGATGGACGAACGAGACGAATTTGGTCCAAAGAAGGCCAACGGATCAAATCGGAAGACGAAGATGGGCGAACGGGACGAACTTGGTCCAAAGAAGGCCAACGGATTTAATGGGAGGACGAAGAGGAACGAACGAGACGAACTTGGTCCAAAGAACGACAACGGATCTATTGGGAACACCAAGATGGACGAACGAGACGAACTTAGTCCAAAGAAGGACAACGGATCTAATGGGAGGACGAAGATGGACGAACGAGACGACATGGTCCAAAGAAGGCCAACGTATCTAATGGGAGGACGAAGATGGACGAACGAGACGAACTTGGTCCAAAAAGGCCAACGGATCTAATGGGAGGACGAAGATGGACGAACGAGACGAACATGGTCCAAAGAAGGACAACGGATCAAATGCGAGGACGAAGATGGACGAAGGAGACGAACTTGGTCCAAAGAAGGCCAATGGATCTAATGGGAGGACGAAGATGGACTAAAGAGACGAACTTGGTCCAAAGAAGGCCAACGGAACAAATGGGAGGACGAAGATGGACGAACGAGACGAATTTTGTCCAAAGAAGGCCAACGGATCAAATGGGAAGACGAAGATGGACGAACGAGACGAACTTGGTCCAAAGAACGCCAACGGATCTAATGGGAGGACGAAGAGGAACGAACGAGACGAACTTGGTCCAAAGAACGACAACGGATGTATTGGGAACACGAAGATGGACGAACGAGACGAACATGGTCCAAAGAAGGCCAACGGATCTAATGGGAGGACGAAGATGGACGAACGAGACGAACATGGTCCAAAGAAGGCCAACGGATCTAATGGGAGGACGAAGATGGACGAACTAGACGAACTTGGTCCAAAGAAGGCCAAAGGATCTAATGGGAGGACGATGATGGACGAACGAGACGAATTTGGTCCAAAGAAGGCCAACGGATCAAATCGGAAGACGAAGATGGACGAACGGGACGAACTTGGTCCAAAGAAGGCCAACGGATTTAATGGGAGGACGAAGAGGAACGAACGAGACGAACTTGGTCCAAAGAACGACAACGGATCTATTGGGAACACCAAGATGGACGAACGAGACGAACTTAGTCCAAAGAAGGACAACGGATCTAATGGGAGGACGAAGATGGACGAACGAGACGACATGGTCCAAAGAAGGCCAACGTATCTAATGGGAGGACGAAGATGGACGAACGAGACGAACTTGGTCCAAAGAAGGCCAACGGATCTAATGGGAGGACGAAGATGGACGAACGAGACGAACATGGTCCAAAGAAGGACAACGGATCAAATGCGAGGACGAAGATGGACGAAGGAGACGAACTTGGTCCAAAGAAGGCCAATGGATCTAATGGGAGGACGAAGATGGACTAAAGAGACGAACTTGGTCCAAAGAAGGCCAACGGATCAAATGGGAGGACGAAGATGGACGAACGAGACGAATTTTGTCCAAAGAAGGCCAACGGATCAAATGGGAAGACGAAGATGGACGAACGAGACGAACTTGGTCCAAAGAACGCCAACGGATCTAATGGGAGGACGAAGAGGAACGAACGAGACGAACTTGGTCCAAAGAACGACAACGGATCTATTGGGAACACGAAGATGGACGAACGAGACGAACATGGTCCAAAGAAGGCCAACGGATCTAATGGGAGGACGAAGATGGACGAACGAGACGAACATGGTCCAAAGAAGGCCAACGGATCTAATGGGAGGACGAAGATGGACGAACTAGACGAACTTGGTCCAAAGAAGGCCAAAGGATCTAATGGGAGGACGATGATGGACGAACGAGACGAATTTGGTCCAAAGAAGGCCAACGGATCAAATCGGAAGACGAAGATGGACGAACGGGACGAACTTGGTCCAAAGAAGGCCAACGGATTTAATGGGAAGACGAAGAGGAACGAACGAGACGAACTTGGTCCAAAGAACGACAACGGATCTATTGGGAACACCAAGATGGACGAACGAGACGAACTTAGTCCAAAGAAGGACAACGGATCTAATGGGAGGACGAAGATGGACGAACGAGACGACATGGTCCAAAGAAGGCCAACGTATCTAATGGGAGGACGAAGATGGACGAACGAGACGAACTTGGTCCAAAGAAGGCCAACGGATCTAATGGGAGGACGAAGATGGACGAACGAGACGAACATGGTCCAAAGAAGGACAACGGATCAAATGCGAGGACGAAGATGGACGAAGGAGACGAACTTGGTCCAAAGAAGGCCAATGGATCTAATGGGAGGACGAAGATGGACTAAAGAGACGAACTTGGTCCAAAGAAGGCCAACGGATCAAATGGGAGGACGAAGATGGACGAACGAGACGAATTTTGTCCAAAGAAGGCCAACGGATCAAATGGGAAGACGAAGATGGACGAACGAGACGAACTTGGTCCAAAGAACGCCAACGGATCTAATGGGAGGACGAAGAGGAACGAACGAGACGAACTTGGTCCAAAGAACGACAACGGATCTATTGGGAACACGAAGATGGACGAACGAGACGAACATGGTCCAAAGAAGGCCAACGGATCTAATGGGAGGACGAAGATGGACGAACGAGACGAACATGGTCCAAAGAAGGCCAACGGATCTAATGGGAGGACGAAGAGGGACTAAAGAGACGAACTTGGTCCAAAGAAGGCCAACGAATCTAATGGAAGCACGATGATGGACGAACGAGACGAATTTGGTCCAAAGAAGGCCAACGGATCTAATGGGAGGACGAAGATGGACGAACGAGACGAACATGGTCCAAAGAAGGCCAACGGATCTAATGGGAGGACGAAGATGGACAAACGAGACTAACATGGTCCAAAGAAGGCCAATGGATCTAAAGGCCAATGGATCAAATGGGAAGACGAAGATGGACGAACGAGACGAACATGGTCCAAAGAAGCCCTACGGATCTAATGGGAGGACGAAGAGGGACTAAAGAGACGAACTTGGTCCAAAGAAGGCCAACGAATCTAATGGAAGCACGATGATGGACGAACGAGACGAATTTGGTCCAAAGAAGGCCAACGGATCTAATGGGAGGACGAAGATGGACGAACGAGACGAACATGGTCCAAAGAAGGCCAACGGATCTAATGGGAGGACGAAGATGGACAAACTAGACGAACTTGGTCCAAAGAAGGCCAAAGGATCTAATGGGAGGACGAAGATGGACGAACGAGACGAACTTGGTCCAAAGAAGGCCAACGGATCAAATGGGAGGACGACGATGGACGAACGAGACGAACTTGGTCCAAAGAAGGCCAACGGATTTAATGGGAGGACGAAGAGGAACGAACGAGACGAACTTGGTCCAAAGAACGACAACGGATCTATTGGGAACACCAAGATGGTCGAACGAGACGAACTTAGTCCAAAGAAGGCCAACGGATCAAATGGGAAGACGAAAATGGACGAACGAGACGAACTTGGTCCAAAGAAGGCCAACGGATCTAATGGGAGGACGAAGATGGACGAACGAGACGAACATGGTCCAAAGAAGGACAACGGATCAAATGCGAGGACGAAGATGGACGAAGGAGTCGAACTTGGTCCAAAGAAGGCCAAAGGATCTAATGGGAGGACGATGATGGACGAACGAGACGAATTTGGTCCAAAGAAGGCCAACGGATCAAATCGGAAGACGAAGATGGGCGAACGGGACGAACTTGGTCCAAAGAAGGCCAACGGATTTAATGGGAGGACGAAGAGGAACGAACGAGACGAACTTGGTCCAAAGAACGACAACGGATCTATTGGGAACACCAAGATGGACGAACGAGACGAACTTAGTCCAAAGAAGGACAACGGATCTAATGGGAGGACGAAGATGGACGAACGAGACGACATGGTCCAAAGAAGGCCAACGTATCTAATGGGAGGACGAAGATGGACGAACGAGACGAACTTGGTCCAAAAAGGCCAACGGATCTAATGGGAGGACGAAGATGGACGAACGAGACGAACATGGTCCAAAGAAGGACAACGGATCAAATGCGAGGACGAAGATGGACGAAGGAGACGAACTTGGTCCAAAGAAGGCCAATGGATCTAATGGGAGGACGAAGATGGACTAAAGAGACGAACTTGGTCCAAAGAAGGCCAACGGAACAAATGGGAGGACGAAGATGGACGAACGAGACGAATTTTGTCCAAAGAAGGCCAACGGATCAAATGGGAAGACGAAGATGGACGAACGAGACGAACTTGGTCCAAAGAACGCCAACGGATCTAATGGGAGGACGAAGAGGAACGAACGAGACGAACTTGGTCCAAAGAACGACAACGGATCTATTGGGAACACGAAGATGGACGAACGAGACGAACATGGTCCAAAGAAGGCCAACGGATCTAATGGGAGGACGAAGATGGACGAACGAGACGAACATGGTCCAAAGAAGGCCAACGGATCTAATGGGAGGACGAAGATGGACGAACTAGACGAACTTGGTCCAAAGAAGGCCAAAGGATCTAATGGGAGGACGATGATGGACGAACGGGACGAATTTGGTCCAAAGAAGGCCAACGGATCAAATCGGAAGACGAAGATGGACGAACGGGACGAACTTGGTCCAAAGAAGGCCAACGGATTTAATGGGAGGACGAAGAGGAACGAACGAGACGAACTTGGTCCAAAGAACGACAACGGATCTATTGGGAACACCAAGATGGACGAACGAGACGAACTTAGTCCAAAGAAGGACAACGGATCAAATGGGAAGACGAAGATGGACGAACGAGACGAACATGGTCCAAAGAAGCCCTACGGATCTAATGGGAGGACGAAGAGGGACTAAAGAGACGAACTTGGTCCAAAGAAGGCCAACGAATCTAATGGAAGCACGATGATGGACGAACGAGACGAATTTGGTCCAAAGAAGGCCAACGGATCTAATGGGAGGACGAAGATGGACGAACGAGACGAACGTGGTCCAAAGAAGGCCAACGGATCTAATGGGAGGACGAAGATGGACAAACTAGACGAACTTGGTCCAAAGAAGGCCAAAGGATCTAATGGGAGGACGAAGATGGACGAACGAGACGAACTTGGTCCAAAGAAGGCCAACGGATCAAATGGGAGGACGACGATGGACGAACGAGACGAACTTGGTCCAAAGAAGGCCAACGGATTTAATGGGAGGACGAAGAGGAACGAACGAGACGAACTTGGTCCAAAGAACGACAACGGATCTATTGGGAACACCAAGATGGTCGAACGAGACGAACTTAGTCCAAAGAAGGCCAACGGATCAAATGGGAAGACGAAAATGGACGAACGAGACGAACTTGGTCCAAAGAAGGCCAACGGATCTAATGGGAGGACGAAGATGGACGAACGAGACGAACATGGTCCAAAGAAGGACAACGGATCAAATGCGAGGACGAAGATGGACGAAGGAGTCGAACTTGGTCCAAAGAAGGCCAAAGGATCTAATGGGAGGACGATGATGGACGAACGAGACGAATTTGGTCCAAAGAAGGCCAACGGATCAAATCGGAAGACGAAGATGGGCGAACGGGACGAACTTGGTCCAAAGAAGGCCAACGGATTTAATGGGAGGACGAAGAGGAACGAACGAGACGAACTTGGTCCAAAGAACGACAACGGATCTATTGGGAACACCAAGATGGACGAACGAGACGAACTTAGTCCAAAGAAGGACAACGGATCTAATGGGAGGACGAAGATGGACGAACGAGACGACATGGTCCAAAGAAGGCCAACGTATCTAATGGGAGGACGAAGATGGACGAACGAGACGAACTTGGTCCAAAAAGGCCAACGGATCTAATGGGAGGACGAAGATGGACGAACGAGACGAACATGGTCCAAAGAAGGACAACGGATCAAATGCGAGGACGAAGATGGACGAAGGAGACGAACTTGGTCCAAAGAAGGCCAATGGATCTAATGGGAGGACGAAGATGGACTAAAGAGACGAACTTGGTCCAAAGAAGGCCAACGGAACAAATGGGAGGACGAAGATGGACGAACGAGACGAATTTTGTCCAAAGAAGGCCAACGGATCAAATGGGAAGACGAAGATGGACGAACGAGACGAACTTGGTCCAAAGAACGCCAACGGATCTAATGGGAGGACGAAGAGGAACGAACGAGACGAACTTGGTCCAAAGAACGACAACGGATGTATTGGGAACACGAAGATGGACGAACGAGACGAACATGGTCCAAAGAAGGCCAACGGATCTAATGGGAGGACGAAGATGGACGAACGAGACGAACATGGTCCAAAGAAGGCCAACGGATCTAATGGGAGGACGAAGATGGACGAACTAGACGAACTTGGTCCAAAGAAGGCCAAAGGATCTAATGGGAGGACGATGATGGACGAACGAGACGAATTTGGTCCAAAGAAGGCCAACGGATCAAATCGGAAGACGAAGATGGACGAACGGGACGAACTTGGTCCAAAGAAGGCCAACGGATTTAATGGGAGGACGAAGAGGAACGAACGAGACGAACTTGGTCCAAAGAACGACAACGGATCTATTGGGAACACCAAGATGGACGAACGAGACGAACTTAGTCCAAAGAAGGACAACGGATCTAATGGGAGGACGAAGATGGACGAACGAGACGACATGGTCCAAAGAAGGCCAACGTATCTAATGGGAGGACGAAGATGGACGAACGAGACGAACTTGGTCCAAAGAAGGCCAACGGATCTAATGGGAGGACGAAGATGGACGAACGAGACGAACATGGTCCAAAGAAGGACAACGGATCAAATGCGAGGACGAAGATGGACGAAGGAGACGAACTTGGTCCAAAGAAGGCCAATGGATCTAATGGGAGGACGAAGATGGACTAAAGAGACGAACTTGGTCCAAAGAAGGCCAACGGATCAAATGGGAGGACGAAGATGGACGAACGAGACGAATTTTGTCCAAAGAAGGCCAACGGATCAAATGGGAAGACGAAGATGGACGAACGAGACGAACTTGGTCCAAAGAACGCCAACGGATCTAATGGGAGGACGAAGAGGAACGAACGAGACGAACTTGGTCCAAAGAACGACAACGGATCTATTGGGAACACGAAGATGGACGAACGAGACGAACATGGTCCAAAGAAGGCCAAAGGATCTAATGGGAGGACGAAGATGGACGAACGAGACGAACTTGGTCCAAAGAAGGCCAACGGATCAAATGGGAGGACGACGATGGACGAACGAGACGAACTTGGTACAAAGAAGGCCAACGGATTTAATGGGAGGACGAAGAGGAACGAACGAGACGAACTTGGTCCAAAGAACGACAACGGATCTATTGGGAACACCAAGATGGTCGAACGAGACGAACTTAGTCCAAAGAAGGCCAACGGATCAAATGGGAAGACGAAAATGGACGAACGAGACGAACTTGGTCCAAAGAAGGCCAACGGATCTAATGGGAGGACGAAGATGGACGAACGAGACGAACATGGTCCAAAGAAGGACAACGGATCAAATGCGAGGACGAAGATGGACGAAGGAGTCGAACTTAGTCCAAAGAAGGCCAAAGGATCTAATGGGAGGACGATGATGGACGAACGAGACGAATTTGGTCCAAAGAAGGCCAACGGATCAAATCGGAAGACGAAGATGGACGAACGGGACGAACTTGGTCCAAAGAAGGCCAACGGATTTAATGGGAGGACGAAGAGGAACGAACGAGACGAACTTGGTCCAAACAACGACAACAGATCTATTGGGAACACCAAGATGGACGAATGAGACGAACTTAGTCCAAAGAAGGACAACGGATCTAATGGGAGGACGAAGATGGACGAACGAGACGACATGGTCCAAAGAAGGCCAACGTATCTAATGGGAGGACGAAGATGGACGAACGAGACGAACTTGGTCCAAAAAGGCCAACGGATCTAATGGGAGGACGAAGATGGACGAACGAGACGAACATGGTCCAAAGAAGGACAACGGATCAAATGCGAGGACGAAGATGGACGAAGGAGACGAACTTGGTCCAAAGAAGGCCAATGGATCTAATGGGAGGACGAAGATGGACTAAAGAGACGAACTTGGTCCAAAGAAGGCCAACGGATCAAATGGGAGGACGAAGATGGACGAACGAGACGAATTTTGTCCAAAGAAGGCCAACGGATCAAATGGGAAGACGAAGATGGACGAACGAGACGAACTTGGTCCAAAGAACGCCAACGGATCTAATGGGAGGACGAAGAGGAACGAACGAGACGAACTTGGTCCAAAGAACGACAACGGATCTATTGGGAACACGAAGATGGACGAACGAGACGAACATGGTCCAAAGAAGGCCAACGGATCTAATGGGAGGACGAAGATGGACGAACGAGACGAACATGGTCCAAAGAAGGCCAACGGATCTAATGGGAGGACGAAGATGGACGAACTAGACGAACTTGGTCCAAAGAAGGCCAAAGGATCTAATGGGAGGACGATGATGGACGAACGAGACGAATTTGGTCCAAAGAAGGCCAACGGATCAAATCGGAAGACGAAGATGGACGAACGGGACGAACTTGGTCCAAAGAAGGCCAACGGATTTAATGGGAAGACGAAGAGGAACGAACGAGACGAACTTGGTCCAAAGAACGACAACGGATCTATTGGGAACACCAAGATGGACGAACGAGACGAACTTAGTCCAAAGAAGGACAACGGATCTAATGGGAGGACGAAGATGGACGAACGAGACGACATGGTCCAAAGAAGGCCAACGTATCTAATGGGAGGACGAAGATGGACGAACGAGACGAACTTGGTCCAAAGAAGGCCAACGGATCTAATGGGAGGACGAAGATGGACGAACGAGACGAACATGGTCCAAAGAAGGACAACGGATCAAATGCGAGGACGAAGATGGACGAAGGAGACGAACTTGGTCCAAAGAAGGCCAATGGATCTAATGGGAGGACGAAGATGGACTAAAGAGACGAACTTGGTCCAAAGAAGGCCAACGGATCAAATGGGAGGACGAAGATGGACGAACGAGACGAATTTTGTCCAAAGAAGGCCAACGGATCAAATGGGAAGACGAAGATGGACGAACGAGACGAACTTGGTCCAAAGAACGCCAACGGATCTAATGGGAGGACGAAGAGGAACGAACGAGACGAACTTGGTCCAAAGAACGACAACGGATCTATTGGGAACACGAAGATGGACGAACGAGACGAACATGGTCCAAAGAAGGCCAACGGATCTAATGGGAGGACGAAGATGGACGAACGAGACGAACATGGTCCAAAGAAGGCCAACGGATCTAATGGGAGGACGAAGAGGGACTAAAGAGACGAACTTGGTCCAAAGAAGGCCAACGAATCTAATGGAAGCACGATGATGGACGAACGAGACGAATTTGGTCCAAAGAAGGCCAACGGATCTAATGGGAGGACGAAGATGGACGAACGAGACGAACATGGTCCAAAGAAGGCCAACGGATCTAATGGGAGGACGAAGATGGACAAACGAGACTAACATGGTCCAAAGAAGGCCAATGGATCTAAAGGCCAATGGATCAAATGGGAAGACGAAGATGGACGAACGAGACGAACATGGTCCAAAGAAGCCCTACGGATCTAATGGGAGGACGAAGAGGGACTAAAGAGACGAACTTGGTCCAAAGAAGGCCAACGAATCTAATGGAAGCACGATGATGGACGAACGAGACGAATTTGGTCCAAAGAAGGCCAACGGATCTAATGGGAGGACGAAGATGGACGAACGAGACGAACATGGTCCAAAGAAGGCCAACGGATCTAATGGGAGGACGAAGATGGACAAACTAGACGAACTTGGTCCAAAGAAGGCCAAAGGATCTAATGGGAGGACGAAGATGGACGAACGAGACGAACTTGGTCCAAAGAAGGCCAACGGATCAAATGGGAGGACGACGATGGACGAACGAGACGAACTTGGTCCAAAGAAGGCCAACGGATTTAATGGGAGGACGAAGAGGAACGAACGAGACGAACTTGGTCCAAAGAACGACAACGGATCTATTGGGAACACCAAGATGGTCGAACGAGACGAACTTAGTCCAAAGAAGGCCAACGGATCAAATGGGAAGACGAAAATGGACGAACGAGACGAACTTGGTCCAAAGAAGGCCAACGGATCTAATGGGAGGACGAAGATGGACGAACGAGACGAACATGGTCCAAAGAAGGACAACGGATCAAATGCGAGGACGAAGATGGACGAAGGAGTCGAACTTGGTCCAAAGAAGGCCAAAGGATCTAATGGGAGGACGATGATGGACGAACGAGACGAATTTGGTCCAAAGAAGGCCAACGGATCAAATCGGAAGACGAAGATGGGCGAACGGGACGAACTTGGTCCAAAGAAGGCCAACGGATTTAATGGGAGGACGAAGAGGAACGAACGAGACGAACTTGGTCCAAAGAACGACAACGGATCTATTGGGAACACCAAGATGGACGAACGAGACGAACTTAGTCCAAAGAAGGACAACGGATCTAATGGGAGGACGAAGATGGACGAACGAGACGACATGGTCCAAAGAAGGCCAACGTATCTAATGGGAGGACGAAGATGGACGAACGAGACGAACTTGGTCCAAAAAGGCCAACGGATCTAATGGGAGGACGAAGATGGACGAACGAGACGAACATGGTCCAAAGAAGGACAACGGATCAAATGCGAGGACGAAGATGGACGAAGGAGACGAACTTGGTCCAAAGAAGGCCAATGGATCTAATGGGAGGACGAAGATGGACTAAAGAGACGAACTTGGTCCAAAGAAGGCCAACGGAACAAATGGGAGGACGAAGATGGACGAACGAGACGAATTTTGTCCAAAGAAGGCCAACGGATCAAATGGGAAGACGAAGATGGACGAACGAGACGAACTTGGTCCAAAGAACGCCAACGGATCTAATGGGAGGACGAAGAGGAACGAACGAGACGAACTTGGTCCAAAGAACGACAACGGATCTATTGGGAACACGAAGATGGACGAACGAGACGAACATGGTCCAAAGAAGGCCAACGGATCTAATGGGAGGACGAAGATGGACGAACGAGACGAACATGGTCCAAAGAAGGCCAACGGATCTAATGGGAGGACGAAGATGGACGAACTAGACGAACTTGGTCCAAAGAAGGCCAAAGGATCTAATGGGAGGACGATGATGGACGAACGAGACGAATTTGGTCCAAAGAAGGCCAACGGATCAAATCGGAAGACGAAGATGGACGAACGGGACGAACTTGGTCCAAAGAAGGCCAACGGATTTAATGGGAGGACGAAGAGGAACGAACGAGACGAACTTGGTCCAAAGAACGACAACGGATCTATTGGGAACACCAAGATGGACGAACGAGACGAACTTAGTCCAAAGAAGGACAACGGATCTAATGGGAGGACGAAGATGGACGAACGAGACGACATGGTCCAAAGAAGGCCAACGTATCTAATGGGAGGACGAAGATGGACGAACGAGACGAACTTGGTCCAAAGAAGGCCAACGGATCTAATGGGAGGACGAAGATGGACGAACGAGACGAACATGGTCCAAAGAAGGACAACGGATCAAATGCGAGGACGAAGATGGACGAAGGAGACGAACTTGGTCCAAAGAAGGCCAATGGATCTAATGGGAGGACGAAGATGGACTAAAGAGACGAACTTGGTCCAAAGAAGGCCAACGGATCAAATGGGAGGACGAAGATGGACGAACGAGACGAATTTTGTCCAAAGAAGGCCAACGGATCAAATGGGAAGACGAAGATGGACGAACGAGACGAACTTGGTCCAAAGAACGCCAACGGATCTAATGGGAGGAAGAAGAGGAACGAACGAGACGAACTTGGTCCAAAGAACGACAACGGATCTATTGGGAACACCAAGATGGTCGAACGAGACGAACTTAGTCCAAAGAAGGCCAACGGATCAAATGGGAAGACGAAAATGGACGAACGAGACGAACTTGGTCCAAAGAAGGCCAACGGATCTAATGGGAGGACGAAGATGGACGAACGAGACGAACATGGTCCAAAGAAGGACAACGGATCAAATGCGAGGACGAAGATGGACGAAGGAGTCGAACTTGGTCCAAAGAAGGCCAAAGGATCTAATGGGAGGACGATGATGGACGAACGAGACGAATTTGGTCCAAAGAAGGCCAACGGATCAAATCGGAAGACGAAGATGGGCGAACGGGACGAACTTGGTCCAAAGAAGGCCAACGGATTTAATGGGAGGACGAAGAGGAACGAACGAGACGAACTTGGTCCAAAGAACGACAACGGATCTATTGGGAACACCAAGATGGACGAACGAGACGAACTTAGTCCAAAGAAGGACAACGGATCTAATGGGAGGACGAAGATGGACGAACGAGACGACATGGTCCAAAGAAGGCCAACGTATCTAATGGGAGGACGAAGATGGACGAACGAGACGAACTTGGTCCAAAAAGGCCAACGGATCTAATGGGAGGACGAAGATGGACGAACGAGACGAACATGGTCCAAAGAAGGACAACGGATCAAATGCGAGGACGAAGATGGACGAAGGAGACGAACTTGGTCCAAAGAAGGCCAATGGATCTAATGGGAGGACGAAGATGGACTAAAGAGACGAACTTGGTCCAAAGAAGGCCAACGGAACAAATGGGAGGACGAAGATGGACGAACGAGACGAATTTTGTCCAAAGAAGGCCAACGGATCAAATGGGAAGACGAAGATGGACGAACGAGACGAACTTGGTCCAAAGAACGCCAACGGATCTAATGGGAGGACGAAGAGGAACGAACGAGACGAACTTGGTCCAAAGAACGACAACGGATCTGTTGGGAACACGAAGATGGACGAACGAGACGAACATGGTCCAAAGAAGGCCAACGGATCTAATGGGAGGACGAAGATGGACGAACGAGACGAACATGGTCCAAAGAAGGCCAACGGATCTAATGGGAGGACGAAGATGGACGAACTAGACGAACTTGGTCCAAAGAAGGCCAAAGGATCTAATGGGAGGACGATGATGGACGAACGAGACGAATTTGGTCCAAAGAAGGCCAACGGATCAAATCGGAAGACGAAGATGGACGAACGGGACGAACTTGGTCCAAAGAAGGCCAACGGATTTAATGGGAGGACGAAGAGGAACGAACGAGACGAACTTGGTCCAAAGAACGACAACGGATCTATTGGGAACACCAAGATGGACGAACGAGACGAACTTAGTCCAAAGAAGGACAACGGATCTAATGGGAGGACGAAGATGGACGAACGAGACGACATGGTCCAAAGAAGGCCAACGTATCTAATGGGAGGACGAAGATGGACGAACGAGACGAACTTGGTCCAAAGAAGGCCAACGGATCTAATGGGAGGACGAAGATGGACGAACGAGACGAACATGGTCCAAAGAAGGACAACGGATCAAATGCGAGGACGAAGATGGACGAAGGAGACGAACTTGGTCCAAAGAAGGCCAATGGATCTAATGGGAGGACGAAGATGGACTAAAGAGACGAACTTGGTCCAAAGAAGGCCAACGGATCAAATGGGAGGACGAAGATGGACGAACGAGACGAATTTTGTCCAAAGAAGGCCAACGGATCAAATGGGAAGACGAAGATGGACGAACGAGACGAACTTGGTCCAAAGAACGCCAACGGATCTAATGGGAGGACGAAGAGGAACGAACGAGACGAACTTGGTCCAAAGAACGACAACGGATCTATTGGGAACACGAAGATGGACGAACGAGACGAACATGGTCCAAAGAAGGCCAAAGGATCTAATGGGAGGACGAAGATGGACGAACGAGACGAACTTGGTCCAAAGAAGGCCAACGGATCAAATGGGAGGACGACGATGGACGAACGAGACGAACTTGGTACAAAGAAGGCCAACGGATTTAATGGGAGGACGAAGAGGAACGAACGAGACGAACTTGGTCCAAAGAACGACAACGGATCTATTGGGAACACCAAGATGGTCGAACGAGACGAACTTAGTCCAAAGAAGGCCAACGGATCAAATGGGAAGACGAAAATGGACGAACGAGACGAACTTGGTCCAAAGAAGGCCAACGGATCTAATGGGAGGACGAAGATGGACGAACGAGACGAACATGGTCCAAAGAAGGACAACGGATCAAATGCGAGGACGAAGATGGACGAAGGAGTCGAACTTGGTCCAAAGAAGGCCAAAGGATCTAATGGGAGGACGATGATGGACGAACGAGACGAATTTGGTCCAAAGAAGGCGAACGGATCAAATCGGAAGACGAAGATGGACGAACGGGACGAACTTGGTCCAAAGAAGGCCAACGGATTTAATGGGAGGACGAAGAGGAACGAACGAGACGAACTTGGTCCAAAGAACGACAACGGATCTATTGGGAACACCAAGATGGACGAACGAGACGAACTTAGTCCAAAGAAGGACAACGGATCTAATGGGAGGACGAAGATGGACGAACGAGACGACATGGTCCAAAGAAGGCCAACGTATCTAATGGGAGGACGAAGATGGACGAACGAGACGAACTTGGTCCAAAAAGGCCAACGGATCTAATGGGAGGACGAAGATGGACGAACGAGACGAACATGGTCCAAAGAAGGACAACGGATCAAATGCGAGGACGAAGATGGACGAAGGAGACGAACTTGGTCCAAAGAAGGCCAATGGATCTAATGGGAGGACGAAGATGGACTAAAGAGACGAACTTGGTCCAAAGAAGGCCAACGGATCAAATGGGAGGACGAAGATGGACGAACGAGACGAATTTTGTCCAAAGAAGGCCAACGGATCAAATGGGAAGACGAAGATGGACGAACGAGACGAACTTGGTCCAAAGAACGCCAACGGATCTAATGGGAGGACGAAGAGGAACGAACGAGACGAACTTGGTCCAAAGAACGACAACGGATCTATTGGGAACACGAAGATGGACGAACGAGACGAACATGGTCCAAAGAAGGCCAACGGATCTAATGGGAGGACGAAGATGGACGAACGAGACGAACATGGTCCAAAGAAGGCCAACGGATCTAATGGGAGGACGAAGATGGACGAACTAGACGAACTTGGTCCAAAGAAGGCCAAAGGATCTAATGGGAGGACGATGATGGACGAACGAGACGAATTTGGTCCAAAGAAGGCCAACGGATCTAATGGGAGGACGAAGATGGACGAACTAGACGAACTTGGTCCAAAGAAGGCCAAAGGATCTAATGGGAGGACGATGATGGACGAACGAGACGAATTTGGTCCAAAGAAGGCCAACGGATCAAATCGGAAGACGAAGATGGACGAACGGGACGAACTTGGTCCAAAGAAGGCCAACGGATTTAATGGGAGGACGAAGAGGAACGAACGAGACGAACTTGGTCCAAAGAACGACAACGGATCTATTGGGAACACGAAGATGGACGAACGAGACGAACATGGTCCAAAGAAGGCCAACGGATCTAATGGGAGGACGAAGATGGACGAACGAGACGAACATGGTCCAAAGAAGGCCAACGGATCTAATGGGAGGACGAAGATGGACGAACTAGACGAACTTGGTCCAAAGAAGGCCAAAGGATCTAATGGGAGGACGATGATGGACGAACGAGACGAATTTGGTCCAAAGAAGGCCAACGGATCAAATCGGAAGACGAAGATGGACGAACGGGACGAACTTGGTCCAAAGAAGGCCAACGGATTTAATGGGAGGACGAAGAGGAACGAACGAGACGAACTTGGTCCAAAGAACGACAACGGATCTATTGGGAACACCAAGATGGACGAACGAGACGAACTTAGTCCAAAGAAGGACAACGGATCTAATGGGAGGACGAAGATGGACGAACGAGACGACATGGTCCAAAGAAGGCCAACGTATCTAATGGGAGGACGAAGATGGACGAACGAGACGAACTTGGTCCAAAGAAGGCCAACGGATCTAATGGGAGGACGAAGATGGACGAACGGGACGAACATGGTCCAAAGAAGGACAACGGATCAAATGCGAGGACGAAGATGGACGAAGGAGACGAACTTGGTCCAAAGAAGGCCAATGGATCTAATGGGAGGACGAAGATGGACTAAAGAGACGAACTTGGTCCAAAGAAGGCCAACGGATCAAATGGGAGGACGAAGATGGACGAACGAGACGAATTTTGTCCAAAGAAGGCCAACGGATCAAATGGGAAGACGAAGATGGACGAACGAGACGAACTTGGTCCAAAGAACGCCAACGGATCTAATGGGAGGACGAAGAGGAACGAACGAGACGAACTTGGTCCAAAGAACGACAACGGATCTATTGGGAACACGAAGATGGACGAACGAGACGAACATGGTCCAAAGAAGGCCAAAGGATCTAATGGGAGGACGAAGATGGACGAACGAGACGAACTTGGTCCAAAGAAGGCCAACGGATCAAATGGGAGGACGACGATGGACGAACGAGACGAACTTGGTACAAAGAAGGCCAACGGATTTAATGGGAGGACGAAGAGGAACGAACGAGACGAACTTGGTCCAAAGAACGACAACGGATCTATTGGGAACACCAAGATGGTCGAACGAGACGTACTTAGTCCAAAGAAGGCCAACGGATCAAATGGGAAGACGAAAATGGACGAACGAGACGAACTTGGTCCAAAGAAGGCCAACGGATCTAATGGGAGGACGAAGATGGACGAACGAGACGAACATGGTCCAAAGAAGGACAACGGATCAAATGCGAGGACGAAGATGGACGAAGGAGTCGAACTTGGTCCAAAGAAGGCCAAAGGATCTAATGGGAGGACGATGATGGACGAACGAGACGAATTTGGTCCAAAGAAGGCCAACGGATCAAATCGGAAGACGAAGATGGACGAACGGGACGAACTTGGTCCAAAGAAGGCCAACGGATTTAATGGGAGGACGAAGAGGAACGAACGAGACGAACTTGGTCCAAAGAACGACAACGGATCTATTGGGAACACCAAGATGGACGAACGAGACGAACTTAGTCCAAAGAAGGACAACGGATCTAATGGGAGGACGAAGATGGACGAACGAGACGACATGGTCCAAAGAAGGCCAACGTATCTAATGGGAGGACGAAGATGGACGAACGAGACGAACTTGGTCCAAAAAGGCCAACGGATCTAATGGGAGGACGAAGATGGACGAACGAGACGAACATGGTCCAAAGAAGGACAACGGATCAAATGCGAGGACGAAGATGGACGAAGGAGACGAACTTGGTCCAAAGAAGGCCAATGGATCTAATGGGAGGACGAAGATGGACTAAAGAGACGAACTTGGTCCAAAGAAGGCCAACGGATCAAATGGGAGGACGAAGATGGACGAACGAGACGAATTTTGTCCAAAGAAGGCCAACGGATCAAATGGGAAGACGAAGATGGACGAACGAGACGAACTTGGTCCAAAGAACGCCAACGGATCTAATGGGAGGACGAAGAGGAACGAACGAGACGAACTTGGTCCAAAGAACGACAACGGATCTATTGGGAACACGAAGATGGACGAACGAGACGAACATGGTCCAAAGAAGGCCAACGGATCTAATGGGAGGACGAAGATGGACGAACGAGACGAACATGGTCCAAAGAAGGCCAACGGATCTAATGGGAGGACGAAGATGGACGAACTAGACGAACTTGGTCCAAAGAAGGCCAAAGGATCTAATGGGAGGACGATGATGGACGAACGAGACGAATTTGGTCCAAAGAAGGCCAACGGATCAAATCGGAAGACGAAGATGGACGAACGGGACGAACTTGGTCCAAAGAAGGCCAACGGATTTAATGGGAAGACGAAGAGGAACGAACGAGACGAACTTGGTCCAAAGAACGACAACGGATCTATTGGGAACACCAAGATGGACGAACGAGACGAACTTAGTCCAAAGAAGGACAACGGATCTAATGGGAGGACGAAGATGGACGAACGAGACGACATGGTCCAAAGAAGGCCAACGTATCTAATGGGAGGACGAAGATGGACGAACGAGACGAACTTGGTCCAAAGAAGGCCAACGGATCTAATGGGAGGACGAAGATGGACGAACGAGACGAACATGGTCCAAAGAAGGACAACGGATCAAATGCGAGGACGAAGATGGACGAAGGAGACGAACTTGGTCCAAAGAAGGCCAATGGATCTAATGGGAGGACGAAGATGGACTAAAGAGACGAACTTGGTCCAAAGAAGGCCAACGGATCAAATGGGAGGACGAAGATGGACGAACGAGACGAATTTTGTCCAAAGAAGGCCAACGGATCAAATGGGAAGACGAAGATGGACGAACGAGACGAACTTGGTCCAAAGAACGCCAACGGATCTAATGGGAGGACGAAGAGGAACGAACGAGACGAACTTGGTCCAAAGAACGACAACGGATCTATTGGGAACACGAAGATGGACGAACGAGACGAACATGGTCCAAAGAAGGCCAACGGATCTAATGGGAGGACGAAGATGGACGAACGAGACGAACATGGTCCAAAGAAGGCCAACGGATCTAATGGGAGGACGAAGAGGGACTAAAGAGACGAACTTGGTCCACAGAAGGCCAACGAATCTAATGGAAGCACGATGATGGACGAACGAGACGAACATGGTCCAAAGAAGGCCAACGGATCTAATGGGAGGACGAAGATGGACAAACTAGACGAACTTGGTCCAAAGAAGGCCAAAGGATCTAATGGGAGGACGAAGATGGACGAACGAGACGAACTTGGTCCAAAGAAGGCCAACGGATCAAATGGGAGGACGACGATGGACGAACGAGACGAACTTGGTCCAAAGAAGGCCAACGGATTTAATGGGAGGACGAAGAGGAACGAACGAGACGAACTTGGTCCAAAGAACGACAACGGATCTATTGGGAACACCAAGATGGTCGAACGAGACGAACTTAGTCCAAAGAAGGCCAACGGATCAAATGGGAAGACGAAAATGGACGAACGAGACGAACTTGGTCCAAAGAAGGCCAACGGATCTAATGGGAGGACGAAGATGGACGAACGAGACGAACATGGTCCAAAGAAGGACAACGGATCAAATGCGAGGACGAAGATGGACGAAGGAGTCGAACTTGGTCCAAAGAAGGCCAAAGGATCTAATGGGAGGACGATGATGGACGAACGAGACGACTTTGGTCCAAAGAAGGCCAACGGATCAAATCGGAAGACGAAGATGGACGAACGGGACGAACTTGGTCCAAAGAAGGCCAACGGATTTAATGGGAGGACGAAGAGGAACGAACGAGACGAACTTGGTCCAAAGAACGACAACGGATCTATTGGGAACACCAAGATGGACGAACGAGACGAACTTAGTCCAAAGAAGGACAACGGATCTAATGGGAGGACGAAGATGGACGAACGAGACGACATGGTCCAAAGAAGGCCAACGTATCTAATGGGAGGACGAAGATGGACGAACGAGACGAACTTGGTCCAAAAAGGCCAACGGATCTAATGGGAGGACGAAGATGGACGAACGAGACGAACATGGTCCAAAGAAGGAAAACGGATCAAATGCGAGGACGAAGATGGACGAAGGAGACGAACTTGGTCCAAAGAAGGCCAATGGATCTAATGGGAGGACGAAGATGGACTAAAGAGACGAACTTGGTCCAAAGAAGGCCAACGGATCAAATGGGAGGACGAAGATGGACGAACGAGACGAATTTTGTCCAAAGAAGGCCAACGGATCAAATGGGAAGATGAAGATGGACGAACGAGACGAACTTGGTCCAAAGAACGCCAACGGATCTAATGGGAGGACGAAGAGGAACGAACGAGACGAACTTGGTCCAAAGAACGACAACGGATCTATTGGGAACACGAAGATGGACGAACGAGACGAACATGGTCCAAAGAAGGCCAACGGATCTAATGGGAGGACGAAGATGGACGAACGAGACGAACATGGTCCAAAGAAGGCCAACGGATCTAATGGGAGGACGAAGATGGACGAACTAGACGAACTTGGTCCAAAGAAGGCCAAAGGATCTAATGGGAGGACGATGATGGACGAACGAGACGAATTTGGTCCAAAGAAGGCCAACGGATCAAATCGGAAGACGAAGATGGACGAACGGGACGAACTTGGTCCAAAGAAGGCCAACGGATTTAATGGGAAGACGAAGAGGAACGAACGAGACGAACTTGGTCCAAAGAACGACAACGGATCTATTGGGAACACCAAGATGGACGAACGAGACGAACATAGTCCGAAGAAGGACAACGGATCTAATGGGAGGACGAAGATGGACGAACGAGACGACATGGTCCAAAGAAGGCCAACGTATCTAATGGGAGGACGAAGATGGACGAACGAGACGAACTTAGTCCAAAGAAGGCCAACGGATCAAATGGGAAGACGAAAATGGACGAACGAGACGAACTTGGTCCAAAGAAGGCCAACGGATCTAATGGGAGGACGAAGATGGACGAACGAGACGAACATGGTCCAAAGAAGGACAACGGATCAAATGCGAGGACGAAGATGGACGAAGGAGTCGAACTTGGTCCAAAGAAGGCCAAAGGATCTAATGGGAGGACGATGATGGACGAACGAGACGACTTTGGTCCAAAGAAGGCCAACGGATCAAATCGGAAGACGAAGATGGACGAACGGGACGAACTTGGTCCAAAGAAGGCCAACGGATTTAATGGGAGGACGAAGAGGAACGAACGAGACGAACTTGGTCCAAAGAACGACAACGGATCTATTGGGAACACCAAGATGGACGAACGAGACGAACTTAGTCCAAAGAAGGACAACGGATCTAATGGGAGGACGAAGATGGACGAACGAGACGACATGGTCCAAAGAAGGCCAACGTATCTAATGGGAGGACGAAGATGGACGAACGAGACGAACTTGGTCCAAAAAGGCCAACGGATCTAATGGGAGGACGAAGATGGACGAACGAGACGAACATGGTCCAAAGAAGGACAACGGATCAAATGCGAGGACGAAGATGGACGAAGGAGACGAACTTGGTCCAAAGAAGGCCAATGGATCTAATGGGAGGACGAAGATGGACTAAAGAGACGAACTTGGTCCAAAGAAGGCCAACGGATCAAATGGGAGGACGAAGATGGACGAACGAGACGAATTTTGTCCAAAGAAGGCCAACGGATCAAATGGGAAGATGAAGATGGACGAACGAGACGAACTTGGTCCAAAGAACGCCAACGGATCTAATGGGAGGACGAAGAGGAACGAACGAGACGAACTTGGTCCAAAGAACGACAACGGATCTATTGGGAACACGAAGATGGACGAACGAGACGAACATGGTCCAAAGAAGGCCAACGGATCTAATGGGAGGACGAAGATGGACGAACGAGACGAACATGGTCCAAAGAAGGCCAACGGATCTAATGGGAGGACGAAGATGGACGAACTAGACGAACTTGGTCCAAAGAAGGCCAAAGGATCTAATGGGAGGACGATGATGGACGAACGAGACGAATTTGGTCCAAAGAAGGCCAACGGATCAAATCGGAAGACGAAGATGGACGAACGGGACGAACTTGGTCCAAAGAAGGCCAACGGATTTAATGGGAAGACGAAGAGGAACGAACGAGACGAACTTGGTCCAAAGAACGACAACGGATCTATTGGGAACACCAAGATGGACGAACGAGACGAACATAGTCCGAAGAAGGACAACGGATCTAATGGGAGGACGAAGATGGACGAACGAGACGACATGGTCCAAAGAAGGCCAACGTATCTAATGGGAGGACGAAGATGGACGAACGAGACGAACTTAGTCCAAAGAAGGCCAACGGATCAAATGGGAAGACGAAAATGGACGAACGAGACGAACTTGGTCCAAAGAAGGCCAACGGATCTAATGGGAGGACGAAGATGGACGAACGAGACGAACATGGTCCAAAGAAGGACAACGGATCAAATGCGAGGACGAAGATGGACGAAGGAGTCGAACTTGGTCCAAAGAAGGCCAAAGGATCTAATGGGAGGACGATGATGGACGAACGAGACGACTTTGGTCCAAAGAAGGCCAACGGATCAAATCGGAAGACGAAGATGGACGAACGGGACGAACTTGGTCCAAAGAAGGCCAACGGATTTAATGGGAGGACGAAGAGGAACGAACGAGACGAACTTGGTCCAAAGAACGACAACGGATCTATTGGGAACACCAAGATGGACGAACGAGACGAACTTAGTCCAAAGAAGGACAACGGATCTAATGGGAGGACGAAGATGGACGAACGAGACGACATGGTCCAAAGAAGGCCAACGTATCTAATGGGAGGACGAAGATTGACGAACGAGACGAACTTGGTCCAAAAAGGCCAACGGATCTAATGGGAGGACGAAGATGGACGAACGAGACGAACATGGTCCAAAGAAGGACAACGGATCAAATGCGAGGACGAAGATGGACGAAGGAGACGAACTTGGTCCAAAGAAGGCCAATGGATCTAATGGGAGGACGAAGATGGACTAAAGAGACAAACTTGGTCCAAAGAAGGCCAACGGATCAAATGGGAGGACGAAGATGGACGAACGAGACGAATTTTGTCCAAAGAAGGCCAACGGATCAAATGGGAAGATGAAGATGGACGAACGAGACGAACTTGGTCCAAAGAACGCCAACGGATCTAATGGGAGGACGAAGAGGAACGAACGAGACGAACTTGGTCCAAAGAACGACAACGGATCTATTGGGAACACGAAGATGGACGAACGAGACGAACATGGTCCAAAGAAGGCCAACGGATCTAATGGGAGGACGAAGATGGACGAACGAGACGAACATGGTCCAAAGAAGGCCAACGGATCTAATGGGAGGACGAAGATGGACGAACTAGACGAACTTGGTCCAAAGAAGGCCAAAGGATCTAATGGGAGGACGATGATGGACGAACGAGACGAATTTGGTCCAAAGAAGGCCAACGGATCAAATCGGAAGACGAAGATGGACGAACGGGACGAACTTGGTCCAAAGAAGGCCAACGGATTTAATGGGAAGACGAAGAGGAACGAACGAGACGAACTTGGTCCAAAGAACGACAACGGATCTATTGGGAACACCAAGATGGACGAACGAGACGAACATAGTCCGAAGAAGGACAACGGATCTAATGGGAGGACGAAGATGGACGAACGAGACGACATGGTCCAAAGAAGGCCAACGTATCTAATGGGAGGACGAAGATGGACGAACGAGACGAACTTGGTCCAAAGAAGGCCAACGGATCTAATGGGAGGACGAAGATGGACGAACGAGACGAACATGGTCCAAAGAAGGACAACGGATCAAATGCGAGGACGAAGATGGACGAAGGAGACGAACTTGGTCCAAAGAAGGCCAATGGATCTAATGGGAGGACGAAGATGGACTAAAGAGACGAACTTGGTCCAAAGAAGGCCAACGGATCAAATGGGAGGACGAAGATGGACGAACGAGACGAATTTTGTCCAAAGAAGGCCAACGGATCAAATGGGAAGACGAAGATGGACGAACGAGACGAACTTGGTCCAAAGAACGCCAACGGATCTAATGGGAGGACGAAGAGGAACGAACGAGACGAACTTGGTCCAAAGAACGACAACGGATCTATTGGGAACACGAAGATGGACGAACGAGACGAACATGGTCCAAAGAAGGCCAACGGATCTAATGGGAGGACGAAGATGGACGAACTAGACGAACTTGGTCCAAAGAAGGCCAAAGGATCTAATGGGAGGACGATGATGGACGAACGAGACGAATTTGGTCCAAAGAAGGCCAACGGATCAAATCGGAAGACGAAGATGGACGAACGGGACGAACTTGGTCCAAAGAAGGCCAACGGATTTAATGGGAGGACGAAGAGGAACGAACGAGACGAACTTGGTCCAAAGAACGACAACGGATCTATTGGGCAGACGAAGATGGACGAACGAGACGAACTTGGTCCAAAGAAGGCCAAAGGATCTTATGGGAGGACGAAGATGGACGAACGAGACGAACATGGTCCACAGAAGGACAACGGATCAAATGCGAGGACGAAGATGGACGAACGAGACGAACCTGGTCCAAAGAAGGCCAATGGATCAAATGGGAAGACGAAGATGGACGAACGAGACGAACTTGGTCCAACGAACTACAACGGATCTAATGGGAAGACGAAGATGGACGAACGAGACGAACATGGTCCAAAGAAGGCCAACGGATCAAATGGGAGGACGAAGATGGACGAACGAGACGAACCTGGTCCAAAGAAGGCCATTGGATCAAATGGGAAGACGAAGATGGACGAACGAGACGAACATGGTCCAACGAACTACAACGGATCTAATGGGAAGACGAAGATGGACGAACGAGACTAACATGGTCCAAAGAAGGCCAATGGATCTAAAGGCCAATGGATCAAATGGGAAGACGAAGATGGACGAACGAGACGAACATGGTCCAAAGAAGGCCAACGGATCTAATGGGAGGACGAAGAGGGACTAAAGAGACGAACTTGGTCCAAAGAAGGCCAACGAATCTAATGGAAGCACGATGATGGACGAACGAGACGAATTTGGTCCAAAGAAGGCCAACGGATCTAATGGGAGGACGAAGATGGACGAACGAGACGAACATGGTCCAAAGAAGGCCAACGGATCTAATGGGAGGACGAAGATGGACGAACTAGACGAACTTGGTCCAAAGAAGGCCAAAGGATCTAATGGGAGGACGAAGATGGACGAACGAGACGAACTTGGTCCAAAGAAGGCCAACGGATCAAATGGGAGGACGACGATGGACGAACGAGACGAACTTGGTCCAAAGAAGGCCAACGGATTTAATGGGAGGACGAAGAGGAACGAACGAGACGAACTTGGTCCAAAGAACGACAACGGATCTATTGGGAACACCAAGATGGTCGAACGAGACGAACTTAGTCCAAAGAAGGACAACGGATCTAATGGGAGGACGAAGATGGACGAACGAGACGACATGGTCCAAAGAAGGCCAACGTATCTAATGGGAGGACGAAGATGGATGAACGAGACGAACTTGGTCCAAAGAAGGCCAACGGATTTAATGGGAGGACGAAGATGGACGAACAAGACGAACTTGGTCCAAAGAAGGCCAACGGATCTAATGGGAGGACGAAGATGGAAGAAAGAGACGAACTTGGTCCAAAGAAGGCCAACGGATCTAATGGGACGACGAAGAGGAACGAACGAGACAAACTTGGTCCAAAGAACGACAACGGATCTATTGGGAAGACGAAGATGGACGAATGAGACGAACTTGGTCCAAAGAAGGCCAACGGATCTAATGGGAGGACGAAGAGGGACTAAAGAGACGAACTTGGTCCAAAGAAGGCCAATGGATCAAATGGGAGGACGAAAATGGACGAACGAGACGAACTTGGTCCAAAGAAGGCCAACGGATCTAATGGGAGGACGAAGAGGAACGAACGAGACGAACTTGGTCCAAAGAACGACAACGGATCTATTGGGAAGACGAATATGGACGAACGAGACGAATTTGGTCCAAAGAAGGCCAACGGATCTAATGGGAGGACGAAGATGGACGAACGAGACGACATGGTCCAAAGAAGGCCAACGTATCTAATGGGAGGACGAAGATGGACGAACGAGACGAACTTGGTCCAAAGAAGGCCAACGGATCTAATGGGAGGACGAAGATGGACGAACGAGACGAACAAGGTCCAAAGAAGGACAACGGATCAAATGCGAGGACGAAGATGGACGAAGGAGACGAACTTGGTCCAAAGAAGGCCAATGGATCTAATGGGAGGACGAAGATGGACGAAGGAGACGAACTTGGTCCAAAGAAGGCCAATGGATCTAATGGGAGGACGAAGATGGACTAAAGAGACGAACATGGTCCAAAGAAGGCCAACGGATCTAATGGGAGGACGAAGATGGACGAACTAGACGAACTTGGTCCAAAGAAGGCCAAAGGATCTAATGGGAGGACGAAGATGGACGAACGAGACGAACTTGGTCCAAAGAAGGCCAACAGATCAAATGGGAGGACGACGATGGATGAACGAGACGAACTTGGTCCAAAGAAGGCCAACAGATTTAATGGGAGGACGAAGAGGAACGAACGAGACGAACTTGGTCCAAAGAACGACAACGGATCTATTGGGAACACCAAGATGATCGAACGAGACGAACTTAGTCCAAAGAAGGACAACGGATCTAATGGGAGGACGAAGATGGACGAACGAGACGACATGGTCCAAAGAAGGCCAACGTATCTAATGGGAGGACGAAGATGGACGAACGAGACGAACTTGGTCCAAAGAAGGCCAACGGATTTAATGGGAGGACGAAGATGGACGAACAAGACGAACTTGGTCCAAAGAAGGCCAACGGATCTAATGGGAGGACGAAGATGGAAGAAAGAGACGAACTTGGTCCAAAGAAGGCCAACGGATCTAATGGGAGGACGAAGATGGAAGAAAGAGACGAACTTGGTCCAAAGAAGGCCAACGGATCTAATGGGAGGACGAAGAGGAACGAACGAGACAAACTTGGTCCAAAGAACGACAACGGATCTATTGGGAAGACGAAGATGGACGAATGAGACGAAATTGGTCCAAAGAAGGCCAACGGATCTAATGGGAGGACGAAGAGGGACTAAAGAGACGAACTTGGTCCAAAGAAGGCCAATGGATCAAATGGGAGGACGAAGACGGACGAACGAGACGAATTTGGTCCAAAGAAGGCCAACGGATCAAATGGGAAGACGAAAATGGACGAACGAGACGAACTTGGTCCAAAGAAGGCCAACGGATCAAATGGGAAGACGAAAATGGACGAACGAGACGAACTTGGTCCAAAGAAGGCCAACGGATCTAATGGGAGGACGAAGAGGAACGAACGAGACGAACTTGGTCCAAAGAACGACAACGGATCTATTGGGAAGACGAATATGGACGAACGAGACGAATTTGGTCCAAAGAAGGCCAACGGATCTAATGGGAGGACGAAGATGGACGAACGAGACGACATGGTCCAAAGAAGGCCAACGTATCTAATGGGAGGACGAAGATGGACGAACGAGACGAACTTGGTCCAAAAAGGCCAACGGATCTAATGGGAGGACGAAGATGGACGAACGAGACGAACATGGTCCAAAGAAGGACAACGGATCAAATGCGAGGACGAAGATGGACGAAGGAGACGAACTTGGTCCAAAGAAGGCCAATGGATCTAATGGGAGGACGAAGATGGACTAAAGAGACTAACTTGGTCCAAAGAAGGCCAACGGATCAAATGGGAGGACGAAGATGGACGAACGAGACGAATTTTGTCCAAAGAAGGCCAACGGATCAAATGGGAAGACGAAGATGGACGAACGAGACGAACTTGGTCCAAAGAACGCCAACGGATCTAATGGGAGGACGAAGAGGAACGAACGAGACGAACTTGGTCCAAAGAACGACAACGGATCTATTGGGAACACGAAGATGGACGAACGAGACGAACATGGTCCAAAGAAGGCCAACAGATCTAATGGGAGGATGAAGATGGACGAACGAGACGAACATGGTCCAAAGAAGGCCAACGGATCTAATGGGAGGACGAAGATGGACGAACTAGACGAACTTGGTCCAAAGAAGGCCAAAGGATCTAATGGGAGGACGATGATGGACGAACGAGACGAATTTGGTCCAAAGAAGGCCAACGGATCAAATCGGAAGACGAAGATGGACGAACGGGACGAACTTGGTCCAAAGAAGGCCAACGGATTTAATGGGAGGACGAAGAGGAACGAACGAGACGAACTTGGTCCAAAGAACGACAACGGATCTATTGGGCAGACGAAGATGGACGAACGAGACGAACTTGGTCCAAAGAAGGCCAAAGGATCTTATGGGAGGACGAAGATGGACGAACGAGACGAACATGGTCCACAGAAGGACAACGGATCAAATGCGAGGACGAAGATGGACGAACGAGACGAACCTGGTCCAAAGAAGGCCAATGGATCAAATGGGAAGACGAAGATGGACGAACGAGACGAACTTGGTCCAACGAACTACAACGGATCTAATGGGAAGACGAAGATGGACGAACGAGACGAACATGGTCCAAAGAAGGCCAACGGATCAAATGGGAGGACGAAGATGGACAAACGAGACGAACATGGTCCAAAGAAGGCCAACGGATCTAATGGGAGGACGAAGATGGACGAACTAGACGAACTTGGTCCAAAGAAGGCCAAAGGATCTAATGGGAGGACGAAGATGGACGAACGAGACGAACTTGGTCCAAAGAAGGCCAACGGATCAAATGGGAGGACGACGATGGATGAACGAGACGAACTTGGTCAAAGAAGGCCAACAGATTTAATGGGAGGACGAAGAGGAACGAACGAGACGAACTTGGTCCAAAGAACGACAACGGATCTATTGGGAACACCAAGATGATCGAACGAGACGAACTTAGTCCAAAGAAGGACAACGGATCTAATGGGAGGACGAAGATGGACGAACGAGACGACATGGTCCAAAGAAGGCCAACGTATCTAATGGGAGGACGAAGATGGACGAACGAGACGAACTTGGTCCAAAGAAGGCCAACGGATTTAATGGGAGGACGAAGATGGACGAACAAGACGAACTTGGTCCAAAGAAGGCCAACGGATCTAATGGGAGGACGAAGATGGAAGAAAGAGACGAACTTGGTCCAAAGAAGGCCAACGGATCTAATGGGAGGACGAAGAGGAACGAACGAGACAAACTTGGTCCAAAGAACGACAACGGATCTATTGGGAAGACGAAGATGGACGAATGAGACGAAATTGGTCCAAAGAAGGCCAACGGATCTAATGGGAGGACGAAGAGGGACTAAAGAGACGAACTTGGTCCAAAGAAGGCCAATGGATCAAATGGGAGGACGAAGACGGACGAACGAGACGAATTTGGTCCAAAGAAGGCCAACGGATCAAATGGGAAGACGAAAATGGACGAACGAGACGAATTTGGTCCAAAGAAGGCCAACGGATCAAATGGGAAGACGAAAATGGACGAACGAGACGAACTTGGTCCAAAGAAGGCCAACGGATCTAATGGGAGGACGAAGAGGAACGAACGAGACGAACTTGGTCCAAAGAACGACAACGGATCTATTGGGAAGACGAATATGGACGAACGAGACGAATTTGGTCCAAAGAAGGCCAACGGATCTAATGGGAGGACGAAGATGGACGAACGAGACGACATGGTCCAAAGAAGGCCAACGTGTCTAATGGGAGGACGAAGATGGACGAACGAGACGAACTTGGTCCAAAGAAGGCCAACGGATCTAATGGGAGGACGAAGATGGACGAACGAGACGAACATGGTCCAAAGAAGGACAACGGATCAAATGCGAGGACGAAGATGGACGAAGGTGACGAACTTGGTCCAAAGAAGGCCAAAGGATCTAATGGGAGGACGATGATGGACGAACGAGACGAATTTGGTCCAAAGAAGGCCAACGGATCAAATCGGAAGACGAAGATGGACGAACGGGACGAACTTGGTCCAAAGAAGGCCAACGGATTTAATGGGAGGACGAAGAGGAACGAACGAGACGAACTTGGTCCAAAGAACGACAACGGATCTATTGGGCAGACGAAGATGGACGAACGAGACGAACTTGGTCCAAAGAAGGCCAAAGGATCTTATGGGAGGACGAAGATGGACGAACGAGACGAACATGGTCCACAGAAGGACAACGGATCAAATGCGAGGACGAAGATGGACGAACGAGACGAACCTGGTCCAAAGAAGGCCAATGGATCAAATGGGAAGACGAAGATGGACGAACGAGACGAACTTGGTCCAACGAACTACAACGGATCTAATGGGAAGACGAAGATGGACGAACGAGACGAACATGGTCCAAAGAAGGCCAACGGATCAAATGGGAGGACGAAGATGGACGAACGAGACGAACCTGGTCCAAAGAAGGCCATTGGATCAAATGGGAAGACGAAGATGGACGAACGAGACGAACATGGTCCAACGAACTACAACGGATCTAATGGGAAGACGAAGATGGACGAACGAGACTAACATGGTCCAAAGAAGGCCAATGGATCTAAAGGCCAATGGATCAAATGGGAAGACGAAGATGGACGAACGAGACGAACATGGTCCAAAGAAGGCCAACGGATCTAATGGGAGGACGAAGAGGGACTAAAGAGACGAACTTGGTCCAAAGAAGGCCAACGAATCTAATGGAAGCACGATGATGGACGAAAGAGAAGAATTTGGTCCAAAGAAGGCCAACGGATCTAATGGGAGGACGAAGATGGACGAACGAGACGAACATGGTCCAAAGAAGGCCAACGGATCTAATGGGAGGACGAAGATGGACGAACTAGACGAACTTGGTCCAAAGAAGGCCAAAGGATCTAATGGGAGGACGAAGATGGACGAACGAGACGAACTTGGTCCAAAGAAGGCCAACGGATCAAATGGGAGGACGACGATGGACGAACGAGACGAACTTGGTCCAAAGAAGGCCAACGGATTTAATGGGAGGACGAAGAGGAACGAACGAGACGAACTTGGTCCAAAGAACGACAACGGATCTATTGGGAACACCAAGATGGTCGAACGAGACGAACTTAGTCCAAAGAAGGACAACGGATCTAATGGGAGGACGAAGATGGACGAACGAGACGACATGGTCCAAAGAAGGCCAACGTATCTAATGGGAGGACGAAGATGGACGAACGAGACGAACTTGGTCCAAAGAAGGCCAACGGATTTAATGGGAGGACGAAGATGGACGAACAAGACGAACTTGGTCCAAAGAAGGCCAACGGATCTAATGGGAGGACGAAGATGGAAGAAAGAGACGAACTTGGTCCAAAGAAGGCCAACGGATCTAATGGGAGGACGAAGAGGAACGAACGAGACAAACTTGGTCCAAAGAACGACAACGGATCTATTGGGCAGACGAAGATGGACGAACGAGACGAACTTGGTCCAAAGAAGGCCAAAGGATCTTATGGGAGGACGAAGATGGACGAACGAGACGAACATGGTCCACAGAAGGACAACGGATCAAATGCGAGGACGAAGATGGACGAACGAGACGAACCTGGTCCAAAGAAGGCCAATGGATCAAATGGGAAGACGAAGATGGACGAACGAGACGAACTTGGTCCAACGAACTACAACGGATCTAATGGGAAGACGAAGATGGACGAACGAGACGAACATGGTCCAAAGAAGGCCAACGGATCAAATGGGAGGACGAAGATGGACGAACGAGACGAACCTGGTCCAAAGAAGGCCATTGGATCAAATGGGAAGACGAAGATGGACGAACGAGACGAACATGGTCCAACGAACTACAACGGATCTAATGGGAAGACGAAGATGGACGAACGAGACTAACATGGTCCAAAGAAGGCCAATGGATCTAAAGGCCAATGGATCAAATGGGAAGACGAAGATGGACGAACGAGACGAACATGGTCCAAAGAAGGCCAACGGATCTAATGGGAGGACGAAGAGGGACTAAAGAGACGAACTTGGTCCAAAGAAGGCCAACGAATCTAATGGAAGCACGATGATGGACGAAAGAGAAGAATTTGGTCCAAAGAAGGCCAACGGATCTAATGGGAGGACGAAGATGGACGAACGAGACGAACATGGTCCAAAGAAGGCCAACGGATCTAATGGGAGGACGAAGATGGACGAACTAGACGAACTTGGTCCAAAGAAGGCCAAAGGATCTAATGGGAGGACGAAGATGGACGAACGAGACGAACTTGGTCCAACGAAGGCCAACGGATCAAATGGGAGGACGACGATGGACGAACGAGACGAACTTGGTCCAAAGAAGGCCAACGGATTTAATGGGAGGACGAAGAGGAACGAACGAGACGAACTTGGTCCAAAGAACGACAACGGATCTATTGGGAACACCAAGATGGTCGAACGAGACGAACTTAGTCCAAAGAAGGACAACGGATCTAATGGGAGGACGAAGATGGACGAACGAGACGACATGGTCCAAAGAAGGCCAACGTATCTAATGGGAGGACGAAGATGGACGAACGAGACGAACTTGGTCCAAAGAAGGCCAACAGATTTAATGGGAGGACGAAGATGGACGAACAAGACGAACTTGGTCCAAAGAAGGCCAACGGATCTAATGGGAGGACGAAGATGGAAGAAAGAGACGAACTTGGTCCAAAGAAGGCCAACGGATCTAATGGGAGGACGAAGAGGAACGAACGAGACAAACTTGGTCCAAAGAACGACAACGGATCTATTGGGAAGACGAAGATGGACGAATGAGACGAACTTGGTCCAAAGAAGGCCAACGGATCTAATGGGAGGACGAAGAGGGACTAAAGAGACGAACTTGGTCCAAAGAAGGCCAATGGATCAAATGGGAGGACGAAGACGGACGAACGAGACGAATTTGGTCCAAAGAAGGCCAACGGATCAAATGGGAAGACGAAAATGGACGAACGAGACGAACTTGGTCCAAAGAAGGCCAACGGATCTAATGAGAGGAGGAAGAGGAACGAACGAGACGAACTTGGTCCAAAGAACGACAACGGATCTATTGGGAAGACGAATATGGACGAACGAGACGAATTTGGTCCAAAGAAGGCCAACGGATCTAATGGGAGGACGAAGATGGACGAACGAGACGACATGGTCCAAAGAAGGCCAACGTATCTAATGGGAGGACGAAGATGGACGAACGAGACGAACTTGGTCCAAAGAAGGCCAACGGATCTAATGGGAGGACGAAGATGGACGAACGAGACGAACATGGTCCAAAGAAGGACAACGGATCAAATGCGAGGACGAAGATGGACGAAAGAGACGAACTTGGTCCAAAGAAGGCCAACGGATGAAATGGGAGGACGAAGATGGACGAACGAGACGAATTTTGTCCAAAGAAGGCCAACGGATCAAATGGGAAGACGAAGATGGACGAACGAGACGAACTTGGTCCAAAGAACGCCAACGGATCTAATGGGAGGACGAAGAGGAACGAACGAGACGAACTTGGTCCAAAGAACGACAACGGATCTATTGGGAACACGAAGATGGACGAACGAGACGAACATGGTCCAAAGAAGGCCAACAGATCTAATGGGAGGATGAAGATGGACGAACGAGACGAACATGGTCCAAAGAAGGCCAACGGATCTAATGGGAGGACGAAGATGGACGAACTAGACGAACTTGGTCCAAAGAAGGCCAAAGGATCTAATGGGAGGACGATGATGGACGAACGAGACGAATTTGGTCCAAAGAAGGCCAACGGATCAAATCGGAAGACGAAGATGGACGAACGGGACGAACTTGGTCCAAAGAAGGCCAACGGATTTAATGGGAGGACGAAGAGGAACGAACGAGACGAACTTGGTCCAAAGAACGACAACGGATCTATTGGGCAGACGAAGATGGACGAACGAGACGAACTTGGTCCAAAGAAGGCCAAAGGATCTTATGGGAGGACGAAGATGGACGAACGAGACGAACATGGTCCACAGAAGGACAACGGATCAAATGCGAGGACGAAGATGGACGAACGAGACGAACCTGGTCCAAAGAAGGCCAATGGATCAAATGGGAAGACGAAGATGGACGAACGAGACGAACTTGGTCCAACGAACTAAAACGGATCTAATGGGAAGACGAAGATGGACGAACGAGACGAACATGGTCCAAAGAAGGCCAACGGATCAAATGGGAGGACGAAGATGGACGAACGAGACGAACCTGGTCCAAAGAAGGCCATTGGATCAAATGGGAAGACGAAGATGGACGAACGAGACGAACATGGTCCAACGAACTACAACGGATCTAATGGGAAGACGAAGATGGACGAACGAGACTAACATGGTCCAAAGAAGGCCATGGATCTAAAGGCCAATGGATCAAATGGGAAGACGAAGATGGACGAACGAGACGAGCATGGTCCAAACAAGGCCAACGGATCTAATGGGAGGACGAAGAGGGACTAAAGAGACGAACTTGGTCCAAAGAAGGCCAACGAATCTAATGGAAGCACGATGATGGACGAACGAGACGAATTTGGTCCAAAGAAGGCCAACGGATCTAATGGGAGGACGAAGATGGACGAACGAGACGAACATGGTCCAAAGAAGGCCAACGGATCTAATGGGAGGACGAAGATGGACGAACTAGACGAACTTGGTCCAAAGAAGGCCAAAGGATCTAATGGGAGGACGAAGATGGACGAACGAGACGAACTTGGTCCAAAGAAGGCCAACGGATCAAATGGGAGGACGACGATGGACGAACGAGACGAACTTGGTCCAAAGAAGGCCAACGGATTTAATGGGAGGACGAAGAGGAACGAACGAGACGAACTTGGTCCAAAGAACGCCAACGGATCTAATGGGAGGACGAAGAGGAACGAACGAGACGAACTTGGTCCAAAGAACGACAACGGATCTATTGGGAACACGAAGATGGACGAACGAGACGAACATGGTCCAAAGAAGGCCAACAGATCTAATGGGAGGATGAAGATGGACGAACGAGACGAACATGGTCCAAAGAAGGCCAACGGATCAAATGGGAGGACGAAGATGGACGAACTAGACGAACTTGGTCCAAAGAAGGCCAAAGGATCTAATGGGAGGACGATGATGGACGAACGAGACGAATTTGGTCCAAAGAAGGCCAACGGATCAAATCGGAAGACGAAGATGGACGAACGGGACGAACTTGGTCCAAAGAAGGCCAACGGATTTAATGGGAGGACGAAGAGGAACGAACGAGACGAACTTGGTCCAAAGAACGACAACGGATCTATTGGGCAGACGAAGATGGACGAACGAGACGAACTTGGTCCAAAGAAGGCCAAAGGATCTTATGGGAGGACGAAGATGGACGAACGAGACGAACATGGTCCACAGAAGGACAACGGATCAAATGCGAGGACGAAGATGGACGAACGAGACGAACCTGGTCCAAAGAAGGCCAATGGATCAAATGGGAAGACGAAGATGGACGAACGAGACGAACTTGGTCCAACGAACTACAACGGATCTAATGGGAAGACGAAGATGGACGAACGAGACGAACATGGTCCAAAGAAGGCCAACGGATCAAATGGGAGGACGAAGATGGACGAACGAGACGAACCTGGTCCAAAGAAGGCCATTGGATCAAATGGGAAGACGAAGATGGACGAACGAGACGAACATGGTCCAACGAACTACAACGGATCTAATGGGAAGACGAAGATGGACGAACGAGACTAACATGGTCCAAAGAAGGCCATGGATCTAAAGGCCAATGGATCAAATGGGAAGACGAAGATGGACGAACGAGACGAGCATGGTCCAAAGAAGGCCAACGGATCTAATGGGAGGACGAAGAGGGACTAAAGAGACGAACTTGGTCCAAAGAAGGCCAACGAATCTAATGGAAGCACGATGATGGACGAACGAGACGAATTTGGTCCAAAGAAGGCCAACGGATCTAATGGGAGGACGAAGATGGACGAACGAGACGAACATGGTCCAAAGATGGCCAACGGATCTAATGGGAGGACGAAGATGGACGAACTAGACGAACTTGGTCCAAAGAAGGCCAAAGGATCTAATGGGAGGACGAAGATGGACGAACGAGACGAACTTGGTCCAAAGAAGGCCAACGGATCAAATGGGAGGACGACGATGGACGAACGAGACGAACTTGGTCCAAAGAAGGCCAACGGATTTAATGGGAGGACGAAGAGGAACGAACGAGACGAACTTGGTCCAAAGAACGACAACGGATCTATTGGGAACACCAAGATGGTCGAACGAGACGAACTTAGTCCAAAGAAGGACAACGGATCTAATGGGAGGACGAAGATGGACGAACGAGACGACATGGTCCAAAGAAGGCCAACGTATCTAATGGGAGGACGAAGATGGACGAACGAGACGAACTTGGTCCAAAGAAGGCCAACGGATTTAATGGGAGGACGAAGATGGACGAACAAGACGAACTTGGTCCAAAGAAGGCCAACGGATCTAATGGGAGGACGAAGATGGAAGAAAGAGACGAACTTGGTCCAAAGAAGGCCAACGGATCTAATGGGAGGACGAAGAGGAACGAACGAGACAAACTTGGTCCAAAGAACGACAACGGATCTATTGGGAAGACGAAGATGGACGAATGAGACGAACTTGGTCCAAAGAAGGCCAACGGATCTAATGGGAGGACGAAGAGGGACTAAAGAGACGAACTTGGTCCAAAGAAGGCCAATGGATCAAATGGGAGGACGAAGACGGACGAACGAGACGAATTTGGTCCAAAGAAGGCCAACGGATCAAATGGGAAGACGAAAATGGACGAACGAGACGAACTTGGTCCAAAGAAGGCCAACGGATCTAATGGGAGGACGAAGAGGAACGAACGAGACGAACTTGGTCCAAAGAACGACAACGGATCTATTGGGAAGACGAATATGGACGAACGAGACGAATTTTGTCCAAAGAAGGCCAACGGATCTAATGGGAGGACGAAGATGGACGAACGAGACGACATGGCCAAAGAAGGCCAACGTATCTAATGGGAGGACGAAGATGGACGAACGAGACGAACTTGGTCCAAAGAAGGCCAACGGATCTAATGGGAGGACGAAGATGGACGAACGAGACGAACATGGTCCAAAGAAGGACAACGGATCAAATGCGAGGACGAAGATGGACGAAGGAGACGAACTTGGTCCAAAGAAGGCCAATGGATCTAATGGGAGGACGAAGATGGACTAAAGAGACGAACTTGGTCCAAAGAAGGCCAACGGATCAAATGGGAGGACGAAGATGGACGAACGAGACGAATTTTGCCCAAAGAAGGCCAACGGATCAAATGGGAAGACGAAGATGGACGAACGAGACGAACTTGGTCCAAAGAACGCCAACGGATCTAATGGGAGGACGAAGAGGAACGAACGAGACGAACTTGGTCCAAAGAACGACAACGGATCTATTGGGAACACGAAGATGGACGAACGAGACGAACATGGTCCAAAGAAGGCCAACAGATCTAATGGGAGGATGAAGACGGACGAACGAGACGAACATGGTCCAAAGAAGGCCAACGGATCTAATGGGAGGACGATGATGGACGAACGAGACGAATTTGGTCCAAAGAAGGCCAACGGATCAAATCGGAAGACGAAGATGGACGAACGGGACGAACTTGGTCCAAAGAAGGCCAACGGATTTAATGGGAGGACGAAGAGGAACGAACGAGACGAACTTGGTCCAAAGAACGACAACGGATCTATTGGGCAGACGAAGATGGACGAACGAGACGAACTTCGTCCAAAGAAGGCCAAAGGATCTTATGGGAGGACGAAGATGGACGAACGAGACGAACATGGTCCACAGAAGGACAACGGATCAAATGCGAGGACGAAGATGGACGAACGAGACGAACCTGGTCCAAAGAAGGCCAATGGATCAAATGGGAAGACGAAGATGGACGAACGAGACGAACTTGGTCCAACGAGCTACAACGGATCTAATGGGAAGACGAAGATGGACGAACGAGACGAACATGGTCCAAAGAAGGCCAACGGATCAAATGGGAGGACGAAGATGGACGAACGAGACGAACCTGGTCCAAAGAAGGCCATTGGATCAAATGGGAAGACGAAGATGGACGAACGAGACGAACATGGTCCAACGAACTACAACGGATCTAATGGGAAGACGAAGATGGACGAACGAGACTAACATGGTCCAAAGAAGGCCAATGGATCTAAAGGCCAATGGATCAAATGGGAAGACGAAGATGGACGAACGAGACGAACATGGTCCAAAGAAGGCCAACGGATCTAATGGGAGGACGAAGAGGGACTAAAGAGACGAACTTGGTCCAAAGAAGGCCAACGAATCTAATGGAAGCACGATGATGGACGAACGAGACGAATTTGGTCCAAAGAAGGCCAACGGATCTAATGGGAGGACGAAGATGGACGAACGAGACGAACATGGTCCAAAGAAGGCCAACGGATCTAATGGGAGGACGAAGATGGACGAACTAGACGAACTTGGTCCAAAGAAGGCCAAAGGATCTAATGGGAGGACGAAGATGGACGAACGAGACGAACTTGGTCCAAAGAAGGCCAACGGATCAAATGGGAGGACGACGATGGACGAACGAGACGAACTTGGTCCAAAGAAGGCCAACGGATCAAATGGGAGGACGACGATGGACGAACGAGACGAACTTGGTCCAAAGAAGGCCAACGGATTTAATGGGAGGACGAAGAGGAACGAACGAGACGAACTTGGTCCAAAGAACGACAACGGATCTATTGGGAACACCAAGATGGTCGAACGAGACGAACTTAGTCCAAAGAAGGACAACGGATCTAATGGGAGGACGAAGATGGACGAACGAGACGACATGGTCCAAAGAAGGCCAACGTATCTAATGGGAGGACGAAGATGGACGAACGAGACGAACTTGGTCCAAAGAAGGCCAACGGATTTAATGGGAGGACGAAGATGGAAGAAAGAGACGAACTTGGTCCAAAGAAGGCCAACGGATCTAATGGGAGGACGAAGAGGAACGAACGAGACAAACTTGGTCCAAAGATCGACAACGGATCTATTGGGAAGACGAAGATGGACGAATGAGACGAACTTGGTCCAAAGAAGGCCAACGGATCTAATGGGAGGACGAAGAGGGACCAAAGAGACGAACTTGGTCCAAAGAAGGCCAAGGGATCAAATGGGAGGACGAAGACGGACGAACGAGACGAATTTGGTCCAAAGAAGGCCAACGGATCAAATGGGAAGACGAAAATGGACGAACGAGACTAACTTGGTCCAAAGAAGGCCAACGGATCTAATGGGAGGACGAAGAGGAACGAACGAGACGAACTTGGTCCAAAGAACGACAACGGATCTATTGGGAAGACGAAGATGGACGAACGAGACGAACTTGGTCCAAAGAAGGCCAAAGGATCTTATGGGAGGACGAAGATGGACGAACGAGACGAACATGGTCCACAGAAGGACAACGGATCAAATGCGAGGACGAAGATGGACGAACAAGACGAACCTGGTCCAAAGAAGGCCAATGGATCAAATGGGAAGACGAAGATGGACGAACGAGACGAACTTGGTCCAACGAACTACAACGGATCTAATGGGAAGACGAAGATGGACGAACGAGACTAACATGGTCCAAAGAAGGCCAATGGATCTAAAGGCCAATGGATCAAATGGGAAGACGAAGATGGACGAACGAGACGAACATGGTCCAAAGAAGGCCAACGGATCTAATGGGAGGACGAAGAGGGACTAAAGAGACGAACTTGGTCCAAAGAAGGCCAACGAATCTAATGGAAGCACGATGATGGACGAACGAGACGAATTTGGTCCAAAGAAGGCCAACGGATCTAATGGGAGGACGAAGATGGACGAACGAGACGAACATGGTCCAAAGAAGGCCAACGGATCTAATGGGAGGACGAAGATGGACGAACTAGACGAACTTGGTCCAAAGAAGGCCAAAGGATCTAATGGGAGGACGAAGATGGACGAACGAGACGAACTTGGTCCAAAGAAGGCCAACGGATCAAATGGGAGGACGATGATGGACGAACGAGACGAACTTGGTCCAAAGAAGGCCAACGGATTTAATGGGAGGACGAAGAGGAACGAACGAGACGAACTTGGTCCAAAGAACGACAACGGATCTATTGGGAACACCAAGATGGACGAACGAGACGAACTTAGTCCAAAGAAGGACAACGGATCTAATGGGAGGACGAAGATGGACGAACGAGACGAACTTGGTCCAAAGAAGGCCAACGGATTTAATGGGAGGACGAAGATGGACGAACAAGACGAACTTGGTCCAAAGAAGGCCAACGGATCTAATGGGAGGACGAAGATGGAAGAACGAGACGAACTTGGTCCAAAGAAGGCCAACGGATCTAATGGGAGGACGAAGAGGAACGAACGAGACGAACTTGGTCCAAAGAACGACAACGGATCTATTGGGAAGACGAAGATGGACGAATGATACGAACTTGGTCCAAAGAAGGCCAACGGATCTAATGGGAGGACAAAGAGGGACTAAAGGGACGAACTTGGTCCAAAGAAGGCCATGGGATCAAATGGGAGGACGAAGACGGACGAACGAGACGAATTTGGTCCAAAGAAGGCCAACGGATCAAATGGGAAGACGAAAATGGACGAACGAGACGAACTTGGTCCAAAGAAGGCCAACGGATCTAATGGGAGGACGAAGAGGAACGAACGAGACGAACTTGGTCCAAAGAACGACAACGGATCTATTGGGAAGACGAAGATGGACGAACGAGACGAACTTGGTCCAAAGAAGGCCAAAGGATCTTATGGGAGGACGAAGATGGACGAACGAGACGAACATGGTCCACAGAAGGACAACGGATCAAATGCGAGGACGAAGATGGACGAACGAGACGAACCTGGTCCAAAGAAGGCCAATGGATCAAATGGGAAGACGAAGATGGACGAACGAGACGAACTTGGTCCAACGAACTACAAAGGATCTAATGGGAAGACGAAGATGGACGAACGAGACGAACATGGTCCAAAGAAAGCCAACGGATCAAATGGGAGGACGAAGATGGACGAACGAGACGAACATGGTCCAAAGAAAGCCAACGGATCAAATGGGAGGACGAAGATGGACGAACGAGACGAACATGGTCCAAAGAAGGCCAATGGATCAAATGGGAGGACGAAGATGGACGAACGAGACGAACTTGGTCCAACGAACTACAACGGATCTAATGGGAAGACGAAGATGGACGAACGAGACTAACATGGTCCAAAGAAGGCCAATGGATCTAAAGGCCAATGGATCAAATGGGAAGACGAAGATGGACGAACGAGACGAACATGGTCCAAAGAAGGCCAACGGATCTAATGGGAGGACGAAGAGGGACTAAAGAGACGAACTTGGTCCAAAGAAGGCCAACGAATCTAATGGAAGCACGATGATGGACGAACGAGACGAATTTGGTCCAAAGAAGGCCAACGGATCTAATGGGAGGACGAAGATGGACGAACGAGACGAACATGGTCCAAAGAAGGCCAACGGATCTAATGGGAGGACGAAGATGGACGAACTAGACGAACTTGGTCCAAAGAAGGCCAAAGGATCTAATGGGAGGACGAAGATGGACGAACGAGACGAACTTGGTCCAAAGAAGGCCAACGGATCAAATGGGAGGACGATGATGGACGAACGAGACGAACTTGGTCCAAAGAAGGCCAACGGATTTAATGGGAGGACGAAGAGGAACGAACGAGACGAACTTGGTCCAAAGAACGACAACGGATCTATTGGGAACACGAAGATGGACGAACGAGACGAACTTAGTCCAAAGAAGGACAACGGATCTAATGGGAGGACGAAGATGGACGAACGAGACGACATGGTCCAAAGAAGGCCAACGTATCTAATGGGAGGACGAAGATGGACGAACGAGACGAACTTGGTCCAAAGAAGGCCAACGGATTTAATGGGAGGACGAAGATGGACGAACCAGACGAACTTGGTCCAAAGAAGGCCAACGGATCTAATGGGAGGACGAAGATGGAAGAACGAGACGAACTTGGTCCAAAGAAGGCCAACGGATCTAATGGGAGGACGAAGAGGAACGAACGAGACGAACTTGGTCCAAAGAACGACAACGGATCTATTGGGAAGACGAAGATGGACGAATGAGACGAACTTGGTCCAAAGAAGGCCAACGGATCTAATGGGAGGACGAAGAGGGACTAAAGAGACGAACTTGGTCCAAAGAAGGCCAATGGATCAAATGGGAGGACGAAGACGGACGAACGAGACGAATTTGGTCCAAAGAAGGCCGACGGATCAAATGGGAAGACGAAAATGGACGAACGAGACGAACTTGGTCCAAAGAAGGCCAACGGATCTAATAGGAGGACGAAGAGGAACGAACGAGACGAACTTGGTCCAAAGATCGACAACGGATCTATTGGGAAGACGAAGATGGACGAACGAGACGAACTTGGTCCAAAGAAGGCCAAAGGATCTTATGGGAGGACGAAGATGGACGAACGAGACGAACATGGTCCACAGAAGGACAACGGATCAAATGCGAGGACGAAGATGGACGAACGAGACGAACCTGGTCCAAAGAAGGCCAATGGATCAAATGGGAAGACGAAGGTGGACGAACGAGACGAACTTGGTCCAACGAACTACAACGGATCTAATGGGAAGACGAAGATGGACGAACGAGACGAACATGGTCCAAAGAAGGCCAACGGATCAAATGGGAGGACGAAGATGGACGAACGAGACGAACCTGGTCCAAAGAAGGCCAATGGATCAAATGGGAGGACGAAGATGGACGAACGAGACGAACTTGGTCCAACGAACTACAACGGATCTAATGGGAAGACGAAGATGGACGAACGAGACTAACATGGTCCAAAGAAGGCCAATGGATCTAAAGGCCAATGGATCAAATGGGAAGACGAAGATGGACGAACGAGACGAACATGGTCCAAAGAAGGCCAACGGATCTAATGGGAGGACGAAGAGGGACTAAAGAGACGAACTTGGTCCAAAGAAGGCCAACGAATCTAATGGAAGCACGATGATGGACGAACGAGACGAATTTGGTCCAAAGAAGGCCAACGGATCTAATGGGAGGACGAAGATGGACGAACGAGACGAACATGGTCCAAAGAAGGCCAACGGATCTAATGGGAGGACGAAGATGGACGAACTAGACGAACTTGGTCCAAAGAAGGCCAAAGGATCTAATGGGAGGACGAAGATGGACGAACGAGACGAACTTGGTCCAAAGAAGGCCAACGGATCAAATGGGAGGACGATGATGGACGAACGAGACGAACTTGGTCCAAAGAAGGCCAACGGATTTAATGGGAGGACGAAGAGGAACGAACGAGACGAACTTGGTCCAAAGAACGACAACGGATCTATTGGGAACACGAAGATGGACGAACGAGACGAACTTAGTCCAAAGAAGGACAACGGATCTAATGGGAGGACGAAGATGGACGAACGAGACGACATGGTCCAAAGAAGGCCAACGTATCTAATGGGAGGACGAAGATGGACGAACGAGACGAACTTGGTCCAAAGAAGGCCAACGGATTTAATGGGAGGACGAAGATGGACGAACCAGACGAACTTGGTCCAAAGAAGGCCAACGGATCTAATGGGAGGACGAAGATGGAAGAACGAGACGAACTTGGTCCAAAGAAGGCCAACGGATCTAATGGGAGGACGAAGAGGAACGAACGAGACGAACTTGGTCCAAAGAACGACAACGGATCTATTGGGAAGACGAAGATGGACGAATGAGACGAACTTGGTCCAAAGAAGGCCAACGGATCTAATGGGAGGACGAAGAGGGACTAAAGAGACGAACTTGGTCCAAAGAAGGCCAATGGATCAAATGGGAGGACGAAGACGGACGAACGAGACGAATTTGGTCCAAAGAAGGCCAACGGATCAAATGGGAAGACGAAAATGGACGAACGAGACGAACTTGGTCCAAAGAAGGCCTACGGATCTAATAGGAGGACGAAGAGGAACGAACGAGACGAACTTGGTCCAAAGATCGACAACGGATCTATTGGGAAGACGAAGATGGACGAACGAGACGAACTTGGTCCAAAGAAGGCCAAAGGATCTTATGGGAGGACGAAGATGGACGAACGAGACGAACATGGTCCACAGAAGGACAACGGATCAAATGCGAGGACGAAGATGGACGAACGAGACGAACCTGGTCCAAAGAAGGCCAATGGATCAAATGGGAAGACGAAGGCGGACGAACGAGACGAACTTGGTCCAACGAACTACAACGGATCTAATGGGAAGACGAAGATGGACGAACGAGACGAACATGGTCCAAAGAAGGCCAACGGATCAAATGGGAGGACGAAGATGGACGAACGAGACGAACCTGGTCCAAAGAAGGCCAATGGATCAAATGGGAGGACGAAGATGGACGAACGAGACGAACTTGGTCCAACGAACTACAACGGATCTAATGGGAAGACGAAGATGGACGAACGAGACGAACATGGTCCAAAGAAGGCCAATGGATCTAAAGGCCAATGGATCAAATGGGAAGACGAAGATGGACGAACGAGACGAACATGGTCCAAAGAAGGCCAACAGATCTAATGGGAGGACGAAGAGGGACTAAAGAGACGAACTTGGTCCAAAGAAGGCCAACGAATCTAATGGAAGCACGATGATGGACGAACGAGACGAATTTGGTCCAAAGAAGGCCAACGGATCTAATGGGAGGACGAAGATGGACGAACGAGACGAACATGGTCCAAAGAAGGACAACGGATCAAATGCGAGGACGAAGATGGACGAAGGAGACGAACTTGGTCCAAAGAAGGCCAATGGATCTAATGGGAGGACGAAGAGGGACTAAAGAGACGAACTTGGTCCAGAGAAGGCCAACGGATCAAATGGGAGGACGAAGATGGACGAACGAGACGAATTTTGTCCAAAGAAGGCCAACGGATCAAATGGGAAGACGAAGATGGACGAACGAGACGAACTTGGTCCAAAGAACGCCAACGGATCTAATGGGAGGACGAAGAGGAACGAACGAGACGAACTTGGTCCAAAGAACGACAACTGATCTATTGGGAACACGAAGATGGACGAACGAGACGAACATGGTCCAAAGAAGGCCAACGGATCAAATGGGAGGACGAAGATGGACGAACGAGACGAACCTGGTCCAAAGAAGGCCAATGGATCAAATGGGAGGACGAAGATGGACGAACGAGACGAACTTGGTCCAACGAACTACAACGGATCTAATGGGAAGACGAAGATGGACGAACGAGACGAACATGGTCCAAAGAAGGCCAATGGATCTAAAGGCCAATGGATCAAATGGGAAGACGAAGATGGACGAACGAGACGAACATGGTCCAAAGAAGGCCAACGGATCTAATGGGAGGACGAAGAGGGACTAAAGAGACGAACTTGGTCCAGAGAAGGCCAACGGATCAAATGGGAGGACGAAGATGGACGAACGAGACGAATTTTGTCCAAAGAAGGCCAACGGATCAAATGGGAAGACGAAGATGGACGAACGAGACGAACTTGGTCCAAAGAACGCCAACGGATCTAATGGGAGGACGAAGAGGAACGAACGAGACGAACTTGGTCCAAAGAACGACAACTGATCTATTGGGAACACGAAGATGGACGAACGAGACGAACCTGGTCCAAAGAAGGCCAATGGATCAAATGGGAAGACGAAGATGGACGAACGAGACGAACTTGGTCCAACGAACTACAAAGGATCTAATGGGAAGACGAAGATGGACGAACGAGACGAACATGGTCCAAAGAAAGCCAACGGATCAAATGGGAGGACGAAGATGGACGAACGAGACGAACATGGTCCAAAGAAAGCCAACGGATCAAATGGGAGGACGAAGATGGACGAACGAGACGAACATGGTCCAAAGAAGGCCAATGGATCAAATGGGAGGACGAAGATGGACGAACGAGACGAACTTGGTCCAACGAACTACAACGGATCTAATGGGAAGACGAAGATGGACGAACGAGACTAACATGGTCCAAAGAAGGCCAATGGATCTAAAGGCCAATGGATCAAATGGGAAGACGAAGATGGACGAACGAGACGAACATGGTCCAAAGAAGGCCAACGGATCTAATGGGAGGACGAAGAGGGACTAAAGAGACGAACTTGGTCCAAAGAAGGCCAACGAATCTAATGGAAGCACGATGATGGACGAACGAGACGAATTTGGTCCAAAGAAGGCCAACGGATCTAATGGGAGGACGAAGATGGACGAACGAGACGAACATGGTCCAAAGAAGGCCAACGGATCTAATGGGAGGACGAAGATGGACGAACGAGACGAACTTGGTCCAAAGAAGGCCAACGGATCAAATGGGAGGACGATGATGGACGAACGAGACGAACTTGGTCCAAAGAAGGCCAACGGATTTAATGGGAGGACGAAGAGGAACGAACGAGACGAACTTGGTCCAAAGAACGACAACGGATCTATTGGGAACACGAAGATGGACGAACGAGACGAACTTAGTCCAAAGAAGGACAACGGATCTAATGGGAGGACGAAGATGGACGAACGAGACGACATGGTCCAAAGAAGGCCAATGGATCAAATGGGAAGACGAAGATGGACGAACGAGACGAACATGGTCCAAAGAAGGCCAACGGATCTAATGGGAGGACGAAGAGGAACGAACGAGACGAACTTGGTCCAAAGAACGACAACGCATCTATTGGGAACACGAAGATGGACGAACGAGACGAACTTGGTGCAAAGAAGGACAACGGATCTAATGCGAGGACGAAGATGGACGAACGAGACGAACCTGGTCCAAAGAAGGCCAATGGATCAAATGGGAAGACGAAGATGGACGAACGAGACGAACTTGGTCCAACGAACTACAACGGATCTAATGGGAAGACGAAGATGGACGAACGAGACGAACATGGTCCAAAGAAGGCCAACGGATCAAATGGGAGGACGAAGATGGACGAACGAGACGAACCTGGTCCAAAGAAGGCCAATGGATCAAATGGGAAGACGAAGATGGACGAACGAGACGAACTTGGTCCAACGAACTACAACGGATCTAATGGGAAGACGAAGATGAACGAACGAGACGAACATGGTCCAAAGAAGGCCATTGAATCTAAAGGCCAATGGATCAAATGGGAAGACGAAGATGGACGAACGAGACGAACATGGTCCAAAGAAGGACAACGGATCTAATGGGAGGACGAAGAGGGACTAAAGAGATGAACTTGGTCCAAAGAAGGCCAACGAATCTAGTGGAAGCACGATGATGGACGAACGAGACGAATTTGGTCCAAAGAAGGCCAACGGATCTAATGGGAGGACGAAGATGGACGAACGAGACGAACATGGTCCAAAGAAGGACAACGGATCAAATGCGAGGACGAAGATGGACGAAGGAGACGAACTTGGTCCAAAGAAGGCCAATGGATCTAATGGGAGGACGAAGAGGGACTAAAGAGACGAACTTGGTCCAGAGAAGGCCAACGGATCAAATGGGAGGACGAAGATGGACGAACGAGACGAATTTTGTCCAAAGAAGGCCAACGGATCAAATGGGAAGACGAAGATGGACGAACGAGACGAACTTGGTCCAAAGAACGCCAACGGATCTAATGGGAGGACGAAGAGGAACGAACGAGACGAACTTGGTCCAAAGAACGACAACTGATCTATTGGGAACACGAAGATGGACGAACGAGACGAACATGGTCCAAAGAAGGCCAACGGATCAAATGGGAGGACGAAGATGGACGAACGAGACGAACCTGGTCCAAAGAAGGCCAATGGATCAAATGGGAGGACGAAGATGGACGAACGAGACGAACTTGGTCCAACGAACTACAACGGATCTAATGGGAAGACGAAGATGGACGAACGAGACGAACTTGGTCCAAAGAAGGCCAACGGATCTAATGGGAGGACGAAGAGGGACTAAAGAGACGAACTTGGTCCAAAGAAGGCCAATGGATCAAATGGGAGGACGAAGACGGACGAACGAGACGAATTTGGTCCAAAGAAGGCCAACGGATCAAATGGGAAGACGAAAATGGACGAACGAGACGAACTTGGTCCAAAGAAGGCCTACGGATCTAATAGGAGGACGAAGAGGAACGAACGAGACGAACTTGGTCCAAAGATCGACAACGGATCTATTGGGAAGACGAAGATGGACGAACGAGACGAACTTGGTCCAAAGAAGGCCAAAGGATCTTATGGGAGGACGAAGATGGACGAACGAGACGAACATGGTCCACAGAAGGACAACGGATCAAATGCGAGGACGAAGATGGACGAACGAGACGAACCTGGTCCAAAGAAGGCCAATGGATCAAATGGGAAGACGAAGGCGGACGAACGAGACGAACTTGGTCCAACGAACTACAACGGATCTAATGGGAAGACGAAGATGGACGAACGAGACGAACATGGTCCAAAGAAGGCCAACGGATCAAATGGGAGGACGAAGATGGACGAACGAGACGAACCTGGTCCAAAGAAGGCCAATGGATCAAATGGGAGGACGAAGATGGACGAACGAGACGAACTTGGTCCAACGAACTACAACGGATCTAATGGGAAGACGAAGATGGACGAACGAGACGAACATGGTCCAAAGAAGGCCAATGGATCTAAAGGCCAATGGATCAAATGGGAAGACGAAGATGGACGAACGAGACGAACATGGTCCAAAGAAGGCCAACAGATCTAATGGGAGGACGAAGAGGGACTAAAGAGACGAACTTGGTCCAAAGAAGGCCAACGAATCTAATGGAAGCACGATGATGGACGAACGAGACGAATTTGGTCCAAAGAAGGCCAACGGATCTAATGGGAGGACGAAGATGGACGAACGAGACGAACATGGTCCAAAGAAGGACAACGGATCAAATGCGAGGACGAAGATGGACGAAGGAGACGAACTTGGTCCAAAGAAGGCCAATGGATCTAATGGGAGGACGAAGAGGGACTAAAGAGACGAACTTGGTCCAGAGAAGGCCAACGGATCAAATGGGAGGACGAAGATGGACGAACGAGACGAATTTTGTCCAAAGAAGGCCAACGGATCAAATGGGAAGACGAAGATGGACGAACGAGACGAACTTGGTCCAAAGAACGCCAACGGATCTAATGGGAGGACGAAGAGGAACGAACGAGACGAACTTGGTCCAAAGAACGACAACTGATCTATTGGGAACACGAAGATGGACGAACGAGACGAACATGGTCCAAAGAAGGCCAACGGATCAAATGGGAGGACGAAGATGGACGAACGAGACGAACCTGGTCCAAAGAAGGCCAATGGATCAAATGGGAGGACGAAGATGGACGAACGAGACGAACTTGGTCCAACGAACTACAACGGATCTAATGGGAAGACGAAGATGGACGAACGAGACGAACATGGTCCAAAGAAGGCCAATGGATCTAAAGGCCAATGGATCAAATGGGAAGACGAAGATGGACGAACGAGACGAACATGGTCCAAAGAAGGCCAACGGATCTAATGGGAGGACGAAGAGGGACTAAAGAGACGAACTTGGTCCAGAGAAGGCCAACGGATCAAATGGGAGGACGAAGATGGACGAACGAGACGAATTTTGTCCAAAGAAGGCCAACGGATCAAATGGGAAGACGAAGATGGACGAACGAGACGAACTTGGTCCAAAGAACGCCAACGGATCTAATGGGAGGACGAAGAGGAACGAACGAGACGAACTTGGTCCAAAGAACGACAACTGATCTATTGGGAACACGAAGATGGACGAACGAGACGAACCTGGTCCAAAGAAGGCCAATGGATCAAATGGGAAGACGAAGATGGACGAACGAGACGAACTTGGTCCAACGAACTACAAAGGATCTAATGGGAAGACGAAGATGGACGAACGAGACGAACATGGTCCAAAGAAAGCCAACGGATCAAATGGGAGGACGAAGATGGACGAACGAGACGAACATGGTCCAAAGAAAGCCAACGGATCAAATGGGAGGACGAAGATGGACGAACGAGACGAACATGGTCCAAAGAAGGCCAATGGATCAAATGGGAGGACGAAGATGGACGAACGAGACGAACTTGGTCCAACGAACTACAACGGATCTAATGGGAAGACGAAGATGGACGAACGAGACTAACATGGTCCAAAGAAGGCCAATGGATCTAAAGGCCAATGGATCAAATGGGAAGACGAAGATGGACGAACGAGACGAACATGGTCCAAAGAAGGCCAACGGATCTAATGGGAGGACGAAGAGGGACTAAAGAGACGAACTTGGTCCAAAGAAGGCCAACGAATCTAATGGAAGCACGATGATGGACGAACGAGACGAATTTGGTCCAAAGAAGGCCAACGGATCTAATGGGAGGACGAAGATGGACGAACGAGACGAACATGGTCCAAAGAAGGCCAACGGATCTAATGGGAGGACGAAGATGGACGAACGAGACGAACTTGGTCCAAAGAAGGCCAACGGATCAAATGGGAGGACGATGATGGACGAACGAGACGAACTTGGTCCAAAGAAGGCCAACGGATTTAATGGGAGGACGAAGAGGAACGAACGAGACGAACTTGGTCCAAAGAACGACAACGGATCTATTGGGAACACGAAGATGGACGAACGAGACGAACTTAGTCCAAAGAAGGACAACGGATCTAATGGGAGGACGAAGATGGACGAACGAGACGACATGGTCCAAAGAAGGCCAATGGATCAAATGGGAAGACGAAGATGGACGAACGAGACGAACATGGTCCAAAGAAGGCCAACGGATCTAATGGGAGGACGAAGAGGAACGAACGAGACGAACTTGGTCCAAAGAACGACAACGCATCTATTGGGAACACGAAGATGGACGAACGAGACGAACTTGGTGCAAAGAAGGACAACGGATCTAATGCGAGGACGAAGATGGACGAACGAGACGAACCTGGTCCAAAGAAGGCCAATGGATCAAATGGGAAGACGAAGATGGACGAACGAGACGAACTTGGTCCAACGAACTACAACGGATCTAATGGGAAGACGAAGATGGACGAACGAGACGAACATGGTCCAAAGAAGGCCAACGGATCAAATGGGAGGACGAAGATGGACGAACGAGACGAACCTGGTCCAAAGAAGGCCAATGGATCAAATGGGAAGACGAAGATGGACGAACGAGACGAACTTGGTCCAACGAACTACAACGGATCTAATGGGAAGACGAAGATGAACGAACGAGACGAACATGGTCCAAAGAAGGCCATTGAATCTAAAGGCCAATGGATCAAATGGGAAGACGAAGATGGACGAACGAGACGAACATGGTCCAAAGAAGGACAACGGATCTAATGGGAGGACGAAGAGGGACTAAAGAGATGAACTTGGTCCAAAGAAGGCCAACGAATCTAGTGGAAGCACGATGATGGACGAACGAGACGAATTTGGTCCAAAGAAGGCCAACGGATCTAATGGGAGGACGAAGATGGACGAACGAGACGAACATGGTCCAAAGAAGGCCAACGGATCTAATGGGAGGACGAAGATGGACGAACGAGATGAACATGGTCCACAGAAGGACAACAGATCAAATGCGAGGACGAAGATGGACGAACGAGACGAACTTGGTCCAAAGAAGGCCAATGGATCAAATGGGAAGACGAAGATGGACGAACGAGACGAACTTGGTCCAACGAACTACAACGGATCTAATGGGAAGACGAAGATGGACGAACGAGACGAACATGGTCCAAAGAAGGCCAACGGATCAAATGGGAGGACGAAGATGGACGAACGAGACGAACCTGGTCCAAAGAAGGCCAATGGATCAAATGGGAAGACGAAGATGGACGAACGAGACGAACTTGGTCCAACGAACTACAACGGATCTAATGGGAAGACGAAGATGGACGAACGAGACGAACTTGGTCCAACGAACTACAACGGATCTAATGGGAAGACGAAGATGGACGAACGAGACTAACATGGTCCAAAGAAGGACAACGGATCAAATGCGAGGACGAAGATGGACGAAGGAGACGAACTTGGTCCAAAGAAGGCCAACGAATCTAATGGGAGGACGAAGATGGACGAACGAGATGAACATGGTCCAAAGAAGGCCAACGGATCTAATGGGAGGACGAAGATGGACGAACGTGACGAACATGGTCCAAAGAAGGCCAACGGATCTAATGGGAGGACGAAGATGGACGAACTAGACGAACTTGGTCCAAAGAAGGCCAACGGATCTAATGGGAGGACGAAGATGGACGAACGAGACGAACTTGGTCCAAAGAAGGCCAACGGATCTAATGGGAGGACGAAGATGAACGAACGAGACGAACTTGGTCCAAAGAACGACAACGGATCTATTGGGAAGACGAAGATGGACGAACGAGACGAACTTGGTCCAAAGAAGGCCAATGGATCTAATGGGAGGACGAAGAGGGACTAAAGAGACGAACTTGGTCCAAAGAAGGCCAACGGATCAAATGGGAGGACGAAGATGGACGAACGAGACGAATTTGGTCCAAAGAAGGCCAAAGGATCAAATGGGAAGACGAATATGGACGAACGAGACGAACTTGGTCCAAAGAAGGCCAACGGATCTAATGGGAGGATGAAGAGGAACGAACGAGACGAACTTGGTCCAAAGAACGACAACGGATCTATTGGGAAGACGAAGATGGACGAACGAGACGAACTTGGTCCAAAGAAGGCCAACGGATGTAATGGGAGGACGAAGATGGACGAACGAGACGAACATGGTCCAAAGAAGGACAACGGATCAAATGCGAGGACGAAGATGGACGAACGAGACGAACCTGGTCCAAAGAAGGCCAATGGATCAAATGGGAAGACGAAGATGGACGAACGAGACGAACTTGGTCCAACGAACTACAACGGATCTAATGGGAAGACGAAGATGGACGAACGAGACGAACATGGTCCAAAGAAGGCCAACGGATCAAATGGGAGGACGAAGATGGACGAACGAGACGAACCTGGTCCAAAGAAGGCCAATGGATCAAATGGGAAGACGAAGATGGACGAACGAGACGAACTTGGTCCAACGAACTACAACGGATCTAATGGGAAGACGAAGATGAACGAACGAGACGAACATGGTCCAAAGAAGGCCATTGAATCTAAAGGCCAATGGATCAAATGGGAAGACGAAGATGGACGAACGAGACGAACATGGTCCAAAGAAGGACAACGGATCTAATGGGAGGACGAAGAGGGACTAAAGAGACGAACTTGGTCCAAAGAAGGCCAACGAATCTAGTGGAAGCACGATGATGGACGAACGAGACGAATTTGGTCCAAAGAAGGCCAACGGATCTAATGGGAGGACGAAGATGGACGAACGAGACGAACATGGTCCAAAGAAGGCCAACGGATCTAATGGGAGGACGAAGATGGACGAACGAGACGAACATGGTCCACAGAAGGACAACAGATCAAATGCGAGGACGAAGATGGACGAACGAGACGAACTTGGTCCAAAGAAGGCCAATGGATCAAATGGGAAGACGAAGATGGACGAACGAGACAAACTTGGTCCAACGAACTACAACGGATCTAATGGGAAGACGAAGATGGACGAACGAGACGAACATGGTCCAAAGAAGGCCAACGGATCAAATGGGAGGACGAAGATGGACGAACGAGACGAACCTGGTCCAAAGAAGGCCAATGGATCAAATGGGAAGACGAAGATGGACGAACGAGACGAACTTGGTCCAACGAACTACAACGGATCTAATGGGAAGACGAAGATGGACGAACGAGACGAACATGGTCCAAAGAAGGCCAACGGATCAAATGGGAGGACGAAGATGGACGAACGAGACGAACCTGGTCCAAAGAAGGCCAATGGATCAAATGGGAAGACGAAGATGGACGAACGAGACGAACTTGGTCCAACGAACTACAACGGATCTAATGGGAAGACGAAGATGGACGAACGAGACGAACTTGGTCCAACGAACTACAACGGATCTAATGGGAAGACGAAGATGGACGAACGAGACTAACATGGTCCAAAGAAGGACAACGGATCAAATGCGAGGACGAAGATGGACGAAGGAGACGAACTTGGTCCAAAGAAGGCCAACGAATCTAATGGGAGGACGAAGATGGACGAACGAGACGAACATGGTCCAAAGAAGGCCAACGGATCTAATGGGAGGACGAAGATGGACGAACGTGACGAACATGGTCCAAAGAAGGCCAACGGATCTAATGGGAGGACGAAGATGGACGAACTAGACGAACTTGGTCCAAAGAAGGCCAACGGATCTAATGGGAGGACGAAGATGGACGAACGAGACGAACTTGGTCCAAAGAAGGCCAACGGATCTAATGGGAGGACGAAGATGAACGAACGAGACGAACTTGGTCCAAAGAACGACAACGGATCTATTGGGAAGACGAAGATGGACGAACGAGACGAACTTGGTCCAAAGAAGGCCAATGGATCTAATGGGAGGACGAAGAGGGACTAAAGAGACGAACTTGGTCCAAAGAAGGCCAACGGATCAAATGGGAGGACGAAGATGGACGAACGAGACGAATTTGGTCCAAAGAAGGCCAAAGGATCAAATGGGAAGACGAATATGGACGATCGAGACGAACTTGGTCCAAAGAAGGCCAACGGATCTAATGGGAGGATGAAGAGGAACGAACGAGACGAACTTGGTCCAAAGAACGACAACGGATCTATTGGGAAGACGAAGATGGACGAACGAGACGAACTTGGTCCAAAGAAGGCCAACGGATGTAATGGGAGGACGAAGATGGACGAACGAGACGAACATGGTCCAAAGAAGGACAACGGATCAAATGCGAGGACGAAGATGGACGAACGAGACGAACCTGGTCCAAAGAAGGCCAATGGATCAAATGGGAAGACGAAGATGGACGAACGAGACGAACTTGGTCCAACGAACTACAACGGATCTAATGGGAAGACGAAGATGGACGAACGAGACGAACATGGTCCAAAGAAGGCCAACGGATCAAATGGGAGGACGAAGATGGACGAACGAGACGAACCTGGTCCAAAGAAGGCCAATGGATCAAATGGGAAGACGAAGATGGACGAACGAGACGAACTTGGTCCAACGAACTACAACGGATCTAATGAGAAGACGAAGATGAACGAACGAGACGAACATGGTCCAAAGAAGGCCATTGAATCTAAAGGCCAATGGATCAAATGGGAAGACGAAGATGGACGAACGAGACGAACATGGTCCAAAGAAGGACAACGGATCTATTGGGAGGACGAAGAGGGACTAAAGAGACGAACTTGGTCCAAAGAAGGCCAACGAATCTAGTGGAAGCACGATGATGGACGAACGAGACGAATTTGGTCCAAAGAAGGCCAACGGATCTAATGGGAGGACGAAGATGGACGAACGAGACGAACATGGTCCAAAGAAGGCCAACGGATCTAATGGGAGGACGAAGATGGACGAACGAGACGAACATGGTCCACAGAAGGACAACAGATCAAATGCCAGGACGAAGATGGACGAACGAGACGAACTTGGTCCAAAGAAGGCCAATGGATCAAATGGGAAGACGAAGATGGACGAACGAGACGAACTTGGTCCAACGAAGGCCAACGGATCTAATGGGAGGACGAAGATGGACTAAAGAGACGAACTTGGTCCAATGAAGGCCAACGGATCTAATGGGAGGACGAAGATGGACGAACGAGACGAACTTGGTCCAAAGAAGGCCAACGGATCTAATGGGAGGACGAAGATGGACGAACGAGACGAACTTGGTCCAAAGAAGGCCAACGGATCAAATGGGAGGACAAAGATGGACGAACTTGGTCCAAAGAAGGCCAACGGATCAAATGGGAAGCCGAAGATGGACGAACGAGACGAACTTGGTCCAAAGAAGGCCAACGGATTTAATGGGAGGACGAAGAGGAACGAACGAGACGAACTTGGTCCAAAGAACGACAACGGATCTATTGGGAACACGAAGATGGATGAACGAGACGTACTTGGTCCAAAGAAGGACAACGGCTCTAATGGGAGGACGAAGATGGACGAACGAGACGAACTTGGTCCAAAGAAGGACAACGGCTCTAATGGGAGGACGAAGATGGACGAAGGAGACGAAGTTGGTCCAAAGAAGGCCAACGGATCTAATGGGAGGACGAAGATGGACTAAAGAGACGAACTTGGTCCAATGAAGGCCAAAGGATCAAATGGGAAGACGAATATGGACGAACGAGACGAACTTGGTCCAAAGAAGGCCAACGGATCAAATGGGAGGACGAAGATGGACGAACGAGACGAACCTGGTCCAAAGAAGGCCAATGGATCAAATGGGAAGACGAAGATGGACGAACGAGACGAACTTGGTCCAACGAACTACAACGGATCTAATGGGAAGACGAAGATGAACGAACGAGACGAACATGGTCCAAAGAAGGCCAATGAATCTAAAGGCCAATGGATCAAATGGGAAGACGAAGATGGACGAACGAGACGAACATGGTCCAAAGAAGGACAACGGATCTAATGGGAGGACGAAGAGGGACTAAAGAGACGAATTTGGTCCAAAGAAGGCCAACGAATCTAGTGGAAGCACGATGATGGACGAACGAGACGAATTTGGTCCAAAGAAGGCCAACGGATCTAATGGGAGGACGAAGATGGACGAACGAGACGAACATGGTCCAAAGAAGGCCAACGGATCTAATGGGAGGACGAAGATGGACGAACGAGACGAACATGGTCCAAAGAAGGCCAACGGATCTATTGGGAGGACGAAGATGGACGAACTAGACGAACTTGGTCCAAAGAAGGCCAACGGATCTAATGGGAGGACGAAGATGGACGAACGAGACGAACATGGTCCAAAGAAGGCCAACGGATCTAATGGGAGGACGAAGATGGACGAACGAGACGAACTTGGTCCAAAGAAGGCCAACGGATCTAATGGGAGGACGAAGAGGAACGAACGAGTCGAACTTAGTCCAAAGAAGGCCAATGGATCTAATGGGAGGACGAAGAGGGACTAAAGAGACGAACTTGGTCCAAAGAAGGCCAACGGATCAAATGGGAGGACGAAGATGGACGAACGAGACGAATTTGGTCCAAAGAAGGCCAAAGGATCAAATGGGAAGACGAATATGGACGAACGAGACGAACTTGGTCCAAAGAAGGCCAACGGATCTAATGGGAGGACGAAGAGGAACGAACGAGACGAACTTGGTCCAAAGAACGACAATGGATCTATTGGGAAGACGAAGATGGACGAACGAGACGAACTTGGTCCAAAGAAGGCCAACGGATCTAATGGGAGGACGAAGATGGACGAACGAGACGAACATGGTCCAAAGAAGGACAACGGATCAAATGCGAGGACGAAGATGGACGAAGGAGACGAACTTGGTCCAAAGAAGGCCAACGGAACTAATGGGAGGACGAAGATGGACTAAAGAGACGAACTTGGTCCAATGAAGGCCAACGGATCTAATGGGAGGACGAAGATGGACGAACGAGACGAACTTGGTCCAAAGAAGGCCAACGGATCTAATGGGAGGACGAAGATGGACGAACGAGACGAACTTGGTCCAAAGAAGGCCAACGGATCTAATGGGAGGACGAAGATGGACGAACTTGGTCCAAAGAAGGCCAACGGATCAAATGGGAAGACGAAGATGGACGAACAAGACGAACTTGGTCCAATGATGGCCAACGGATTTAATGGGAGGACGAAGAGGGACTAAAGAGACGAACTTGGTCCAAAGAAGGCCAACGGATCAAATGGGAGGACGAAGATGGACGAACGAGACGAATTTGGTCCAAAGAAGGCCAAAGGATCAAATGGGAAAACGAATATGGACGAACGAGACGAACTTGGTCCAAAGAAGGCCAACGGATCAAATGGGAGGACGAAGATGGACGAACGAGACGAAGTTGGTCCAAAGAAGGCCAACGGATCAAATGGGAAGACGAAGATGGACGAACGATACGAAGTTGGTCCAAAGAAGGCCAATGGATCTAATGGGAGGACGAAGAGGGACTAAAGAGACGAACTTGGTCCAAAGAAGGCCAACGGATCTAATGGGAGGACGAAGATGGACTAAAGAGACGAACTTGGTCCAATGAAGGCCAACGGATCTAATGGGAGGACGAAGATGGACGAACGAGACGAACTTGGTCCAAAGAAGGCCAACGGATCTAATGGGAGGACGAAGATGGACGAACTTGGTCCAAAGAAGGCCAACGGATCTAATGGGAGGACGAAGAGGAACGAACGAGTCGAACTTAGTCCAAAGAAGGCCAATGGATCTAATGGGAGGACGAAGAGGGACTAAAAAGACGAACTTGGTCCAAAGAAGGCCAACGGATCAAATGGGAGGACGAAGATGGACGAACGAGACGAATTTGGTCCAAAGAAGGCCAAAGGATCAAATGGGAAGACGAATATGGACGAACGAGACGAACTTGGTCCAAAGAAGGCCAACGGATCTAATGGGAGGACGAAGAGGAACGAACGAGACGAACTTGGTCCAAAGAACGACAATGGATCTATTGGGAAGACGAAGATGGACGAACGAGACGAACTTGGTCCAAAGAAGGCCAACGGATCTAATGGGAGGACGAAGATGGACGAACGAGACGAACATGGTCCAAAGAAGGACAACGGATCAAATGCGAGGACGAAGATGGACGAAGGAGACGAACTTGGTCCAAAGAAGGCCAACGGAACTAATGGGTGGACGAAGATGGACTAAAGAGACGAACTTGGTCCAATGAAGGCCAACGGATCTAATGGGAGGACGAAGATGGACGAACGAGACGAACTTGGTCCAAAGAAGGCCAACGGATCTAGTGGGAGGACGAAGATGGACGAACTTGGTCCAAAGAAGGCCAACGGATCAAATGGGAAGACGAAGATGGACGAACAAGACGAACTTGGTCCAATGATGGCCAACGGATTTAATGGGAGGACGAAGAGGGACTAAAGAGACGAACTTGGTCCAAAGAAGGCCAACGGATCAAATGGGAGGACGAAGATGGACGAACGAGACGAATTTGGTCCAAAGAAGGCCAAAGGATCAAATGGGAAGACGAATATGGACGAACGAGACGAACTTGGTCCAAAGAAGGCCAACGGATCAAATGGGAGGACGAAGATGGACGAACGAGACGAAGTTGGTCCAAAGAAGGCCAACGGATCAAATGGGAAGACGAAGATGGACGAACGATACGAAGTTGGTCCAAAGAAGGCCAATGGATCTAATGGGAGGACGAAGAGGGACTAGAGAGACGAACTTGGTCCAAAGAAGGCCAACGGATCTAATGGGAGGACGAAGATGGACGAACGAGACGAACTTGGTCCAAAGAAGGCCAACGGATCCAATGGGAGGACGAAGATGGACGAACGAGACGAACTTGGTCCAAAGAAGGCCAACGGATCAAATGGGAGGACGAAGATGGACGAACGAGACGAAGTTGGTCCAAAGAAGGCCAACGGATCAAATGGGAAGACGAAGATGGACGAACGAGACGAACTTGGTCCAAAGAAGGCCAACGGATCAAATGGGAGGACGAAGATGGACGAACGAGACGAAGTTGGTCCAAAGAAGGCCAACGGATCAAATGGGAAGACGAAGATGGACGAACGATACGAAGTTGGTCCAAAGAAGGCCAATGGATCTAATGGGAGGACGAAGAGGGACTAAAGAGACGAACTTGGTCCAAAGAAGGCCAACGGATCTAATGGGAGGACGAAGATGGACGAACGAGACGAACTTGGTCCAAAGAAGGCCAACGGATCCAATGGGAGGACGAAGATGGACGAACGAGACGAACTTGGTCCAAAGAAGGCCAACGGATCAAATGGGAGGACGAAGATGGACGAACGAGACGAAGTTGGTCCAAAGAAGGCCAACGGATCAAATGGGAAGACGAAGATGGACGAACGAGACGAACTTGGTCCAAAGAACGACAACGGATCTATTGGGAACACGAAGATGGACGAACGAGACGAACTTGGTCCAAAGAAGGACAACGGCTCTAATGGGAAGACGAAGATGGACGAACGAGACGAACATGGTCCAAAGAAGGCCAATGAATCTAAAGGCCAATGGATCAAATGGGAAGACGAAGATGGACGAACGAGACGAACATGGTCCAAAGAAGGACAACGGATCTAATGGGAGGACGAAGAGGGACTAAAGAGACGAACTTGGTCCAAAGACGGACAACGAATCTAATGGAAGCACGATGATGGACGAACGAGACGAATTTGGTCCAAAGAAGGCCAACGGATCTAATGGGAGGACGAAGATGGACGAACGAGACGAACATGGTCCAAAGAAGGACAACGGATCAAATGCGAGGACGAAGATGGACGAACGAGACGAAGTTGGTCCAAAGAAGGCCAACGGATCAAATGGGAAGACGAAGATGGACGAACGATACGAAGTTGGTCCAAAGAAGGCCAATGGATCTAATGGGAGGACGAAGAGGGACTAAAGAGACGAACTTGGTCCAAAGAAGGCCAACGGATCTAATGGGAGGACGAAGATGGACGAACGAGACGAACTTGGTCCAAAGAAGGCCAACGGATCCAATGGGAGGACGAAGATGGACGAACGAGACGAACTTGGTCCAAAGAAGGCCAACGGATCAAATGGGAGGACGAAGATGGACGAACGAGACGAAGTTGGTCCAAAGAAGGCCAACGGATCAAATGGGAAGACGAAGATGGACGAACGAGACGAACTTGGTCCAAAGAACGACAACGGATCTATTGGGAACACGAAGATGGACGAACGAGACGAACTTGGTCCAAAGAAGGACAACGGCTCTAATGAGAAGACGAAGATGGACGAACGAGACGAACATGGTCCAAAGAAGGCCAATGAATCTAAAGGCCAATGGATCAAATGGGAAGACGAAGATGGACGAACGAGACGAACATGGTCCAAAGAAGGACAACGGATCTAATGGGAGGACGAAGAGGGACTAAAGAGACGAACTTGGTCCAAAGACGGACAACGAATCTAATGGAAGCACGATGATGGACGAACGAGACGAATTTGGTCCAAAGAAGGCCAACGGATCTAATGGGAGGACGAAGATGGACGAACGAGACGAACATGGTCCAAAGAAGGACAACGGATCAAATGCGAGGACGAAGATGGACGAACGAGACGAACGTGGTCCAAAGAAGGCCAACGAATCTAATGGGAGGACGAAGATGGACGAACGAGACGAACATGGTCCAAAGAAGGCCAACGGATCTAATGGGAGGACGAAGATGGACGAACTAGACGAACTTGGTCCAAAGAAGGCCAACGGATCTAATGGGAGGACGAAGATGGACGAACGAGACGAACTTGGTCCAAAGAAGGCCAATGGATCTAATGGGAGGACGAAGAGGGACTAAAGAGACGAACTTGGTCCAAAGAAGGCCAACGGATCTAATGGGAGGACGAAGATGGACGAACGAGACGAACTTGGTCCAAAGAAGGCCAACGGATCTAATGGGAGGACGAAGAGGAACGAACGAGTCGAACTTGGTCCAAAGAACGACAACAGATCTATTGGGAAGACGAAGATGGACGAACGAGATGAACTTGGTCCAAAGAAGGCCAATGGATCTAATGGGAGGACGAAGAGGGACTAAAGACACGAACTTGGTCCAAAGAAGGCCAACGGATCAAATGGGAGAACGAAGATGGACGAACGAGATGAATTTGGTCCAAAGATGGCCAAAGGATCAAATGGGAAGACGAATATGGACGAACGAGACGAACTTGGTCCAAAGAAGGCCAACGGATCTAATGGGAGGACGAAGAGGAACGAACGAGACGAACTTGGTCCAAAGAACGACAACGGATCTATTGGGAAGACGAAGATGGACGAACGAGACGAACTTGGTCCAAACAAGGCCAACGGATCTAATGGGAGGACGAAGATGGACGAACGAGACGAACATGGTCCAAAGAAGGACAACGGATCAAATGCGAGGACGAAGATGGACGAAGGAGACGAACTTGGTCCAAAGAAGGCCAACGGATCAAATGGGAGGACAAAGATGGACGAACTTGGTCCAAAGAAGGCCAACGGATCAAATGGGAAGACGAAGATGGACGAACGAGACGAACTTGGTCCAAAGAAGGCCAACGGATTTAATGGGAGGACGAAGAGGGACTAAAGAGACGAACTTGGTCCAAAGAAGGCCAACGGATCAAATGGGAGGACGAAGATGGACGAACGAGACGAATTTGGTCCAAAGAAGGCCAATGGATCAAATGGGAAGACGAATATGGACGAACGAGACGAACTTGGTCCAAAGAAGGACAACAGATCAAATGCGAGGACGAAGATGGACGAACGAGACGAACGTGGTCCAAAGAAGGCCAACGAATCTAATGGGAGGACGAAGATGGACGAACGAGACGAACATGGTCCAAAGAAGGACAACGGATCAAATGCGAGGACGAAGATGGACGAACGAGACGAACGTGGTCCAAAGAAGGCCAACGAATCTAATGGGAGGACGAAGATGGACGAACGAGACGAACATGGTCCAAAGAAGGCCAACGGATCTAATGGGAGGACGAAGATGGACGAACGAGACGAACATGGTCCAAAGAAGGACAACGGATCAAATGCGAGGACGAAGATGGACGAACGAGACGAACGTGGTCCAAAGAAGGCCAACGAATCTAATGGGAGGACGAAGATGGACGAACGAGACGAACATGGTCCAAAGAAGGCCAACGGATCTAATGGGAGGACGAAGATGGACGAACTAGACGAACTTGGTCCAAAGAAGGCCAACGGATCTAATGGGAGGACGAAGATGGACGAACGAGACGAACTTGGTCCAAAGAAGGCCAATGGATCTAATGGGAGGACGAAGAGGGACTAAAGAGACGAACTTGGTCCAAAGAAGGCCAACGGATCTAATGGGAGGACGAAGATGGACGAACGAGACGAACTTGGTCCAAAGAAGGCCAACGGATCTAATGGGAGGACGAAGAGGAACGAACGAGTCGAACTTGGTCCAAAGAACGACAACAGATCTATTGGGAAGACGAAGATGGACGAACGAGATGAACTTGGTCCAAAGAAGGCCAATGGATCTAATGGGAGGACGAAGAGGGACTAAAGAGACGAACTTGGTCCAAAGAAGGCCAACGGATCAAATGGGAGAACGAAGATGGACGAACGAGACGAATTTGGTCCAAAGATGGCCAAAGGATCAAATGGGAAGACGAATATGGACGAACGAGACGAACTTGGTCCAAAGAAGGCCAACGGATCTAATGGGAGGACGAAGAGGAACGAACGAGACGAACTTGGTCCAAAGAACGACAACGGATCTATTGGGAAGACGAAGATGGACGAACGAGACGAACTTGGTCCAAACAAGGCCAACGGATCTAATGGGAGGACGAAGATGGACGAACGAGACGAACATGGTCCAAAGAAGGACAACGGATCAAATGCGAGGACGAAGATGGACGAAGGAGACGAACTTGGTGCAAAGAAGGCCAACGGATCAAATAGGAGGACAAAGATGGACGAACTTGGTCCAAAGAAGGCCAACGGATCAAATGGGAAGACGAAGATGGACGAACGAGACGAACTTGGTCCAAAGAAGGCCAACGGATTTAATGGGAGGACGAAGTGGGACTAAAGAGACGAACTTGGTCCAAAGAAGGCCAACGGATCAAATGGGAGGACGAAGATGGACGAACGAGACGAATTTGGTCCAAAGAAGGCCAATGGATCAAATGGGAAGACGAATATGGACGAACGAGACGAACTTGGTCCAAAGAAGGCCAACGGATCAAATGGGAGGACGAAGATGGACGAACGAGACGAAGTTGGTCCAAAGAAGGCCAACGGATCAAATGGGAAGACGAAGATGGACGAACGAGACGAACTTGGTCCAAAGAAGGCCAATGGATCTAATGGGAGGACGCAGAGGGACTAAAGAGACGAACTTGGTCCAAAGAAGGCCAACGGATCTAATGGAGGACGAAGATGGACGAACGAGACGAACTTGGTCCAAAGAAGGCCAACGGATCTAATGGGAGGACGAAGATGGACGAACGAGACGAACTTGGTCCAAAGAAGGCCAACGGATCAAATGGGAGGACGAAGAAGGACGAACGAGACGAACTTGGTCCAAAGAACGCCGACGGATCTAATGGGAGGACGAAGAGGAACGAACGAGACGAACTTGGTCCAAAGAACGACAACGGATCTATTGGGAACACGAAGATGGACGAACGAGACGAACATGGTCCAAAGAAGGCCAACGGATCTAATGGGAGGACGAAGATGGACGAACGAGACGAACATGGTCCAAAGAAGGCCAACGGATCTAATGGGAGGACGAAGATGGACGAACTAGACGAACTTGGTCCAAAGAAGGCCAAAGGATCTAATGGGAGGACGAAGATGGACGAACGAGACGAACTTGGTCCAAAGAAGGCCAACGGATCAAATGGGAGGACGATGATGGACGAACGAGACGAATTTGGTCCAAAGAAGGCCAACGGATCAAATCGGAAGACGAAGATCGACGAAAGAGACGAACTTGGTCCAAAGAAGGCCAACGGATTTAATGGAAGGACGAAGAGGAACGAACGAGACGAACTTGGTCCAAAGAACGACAACGCATCTATTGGGAACACGAAGATGGACGAACGAGACGAACTTGGTGCAAAGAAGGACAACGGATCTAATGGGAGGACGAAGATGGACGAACGAGACGACATGGTCCAAAGAAGGCCAACGCATCTAATGGGAGGACGAAGATGGACGAACGAGACGAACTTGGTCCAAAGAAGGCCAACGGATCTAATGGGAGGACGAAGAGGAACGAACGAGACGAACTTGGTCCAAAGAACGACAACGGATCTATTGGGAAGACGAAGATGGACGAATGAGACGAACTTGGTCCAAAGAAGGCCAACGGATCTAATGGGAGGACGAAGAGGGACTAAAGAGACGAACTTGGTCCAAAGAAGGCCAATGGATCAAATGGGAAGACGAAGATGGACGAACGATACGAAGTTGGTCCAAAGAAGGCCAATGGATCTAATGGGAGGACGAAGAGGGACTAAAGAGACGAACTTGGTCCAAAGAAGGCCAACGGATCTAATGGGAGGACGAAGATGGACGAACGAGACGAACTTGGTCCAAAGAAGGCCAACGGATCCAATGGGAGGACGAAGATGGACGAACGAGACGAACTTGGTCCAAAGAAGGCCAACGGATCAAATGGGAGGACGAAGATGGACGAACGAGACGAAGTTGGTCCAAAGAAGGCCAACGGATCAAATGGGAAGACGAAGATGGACGAACGAGACGAACTTGGTCCAAAGAACGACAACGGATCTATTGGGAACACGAAGATGGACGAACGAGACGAACTTGGTCCAAAGAAGGACAACGGCTCTAATGGGAAGACGAAGATGGACGAACGAGACGAACATGGTCCAAAGAAGGCCAATGAATCTAAAGGCCAATGGATCAAATGGGAAGACGAAGATGGACGAACGAGACGAACATGGTCCAAAGAAGGACAACGGATCTAATGGGAGGACGAAGAGGGACTAAAGAGACGAACTTGGTCCAAAGAAGGCCAACGAATCTAATGGAAGCACGATGATGGACGAACGAGACGAATTTGGTCAAAAGAAGGCCAACGGATCTAATGGGAGGACGAAGATGGACGAACGAGACGAACATGGTCCAAAGAAGGACAACGGATCAAATGCGAGGACGAAGATGGACGAACGAGACGAACATGGTCCAAAGAAGGCCAACGAATCTAATGGGAGGACGAAGATGGACGAACGAGACGAACATGGTCCGAAGAAGGCCAACGGATCTAATGGGAGGACGAAGATGGACGAACGAGACGAACTTGGTCCAAAGAAGGCCAACGGATCTAATGGGAGGACGAAGATGGACGAACGAGACGAACTTGGTCCAAAGAAGGCCAACGAATCTAATGGAAGACGAAGATGGACGAACGAGACGAACTTGGTCCAAAGAAGGCCAATGGATCTAATGGGAGGACGAAGAGGGACTAAAGTGACGAACTTGGTCCAAAGAAGGCCAACGGATCAAATGGGAGGACGAAGATGGACGAACGAGACGAATTTGGTCCAAAGATGGCCAAAGGATCAAATGGGAAGGCGAATATGGACGAACGAGACGAACTTGGTCCAAAGAAGGCCAACGGATCTAATGGGAGGACGAAGAGGAACGAACGAGACGAACTTGGTCCAAAGAACGACAACGGATCTATTGGGAAGACGAAGATGGACGAACGAGACGAACTTGGTCCAAACAAGGCCAACGGATCTAATGGGAGGACGAAGATGGACGAACGAGACGAACATGGTCCAAAGAAGGACAACGGATCAAATGCGAGGACGAAGATGGACGAAGGAGACGAACTTGGTCCAAAGAAGGCCAACGGATCAAATGGGAGGACAAAGATGGACGAACTTGGTCCAAAGAAGGCCAACGGATCAAATGGGAAGACGAAGATGGACGAACGAGACGAACATGGTCCAAAGAAGGACAACGGATCTAATGGGAGGACGAAGAGGGACTAAAGAGACGAACTTGGTCCAAAGAAGGCCAACGAATCTAATGGGAGCACGATGATGGACGAACGAGACGAATTTGGTCCAAAGAAGGCCAACGGATCTAATGGGAGGACGAAGATGGACGAACGAGACGAACATGGTCCAAAGAAGGCCAACGAATCTAATGGGAGGACGAAGATGGACGAACGAGACGAACATGGTCCGAAGAAGGCCAACGGATCTAATGGGAGGACGAAGATGGACGAACGAGACGAACTTGGTCCAAAGAAGGCCAACGGATCTAATGGGAGGACGAAGATGGACGAACGAGACGAACTTGGTCCAAAGAAGGCCAACGGATCTAATGGGAGGACGAAGAGGAACGAACGAGTCGAACTTGGTCCAAAGAACGACAACAGATCTATTGGGAAGACGAAGATGGACGAACGAGACGAACTTGGTCCAAAGAAGGCCAATGGATCTAATGGGGGGACGAAGAGGGACTAAAGTGACGAACTTGGTCCAAAGAAGGCCAACGGATCAAATGGGAGGACGAAGATGGACGAACGAGACGAATTTGGTCCAAAGATGGCCAAAGGATCAAATGGGAAGGCGAATATGGACGAACGAGACGAACTTGGTCCAAAGAAGGCCAACGGATCTAATGGGAGGACGAAGAGGAACGAACGAGACGAACTTGGTCCAAAGAACGACAACGGATCTATTGGGAAGACGAAGATGGACGAACGAGACGAACTTGGTCCAAACAAGGCCAACGGATCTAATGGGAGGACGAAGATGGACGAACGAGACGAACATGGTCCAAAGAAGGACAACGGATCAAATGCGAGGACGAAGATGGACGAAGGAGACGAACTTGGTCCAAAGAAGGCCAACGGATCAAATGGGAGGACAAAGATGGACGAACTTGGTCCAAAGAAGGCCAACGGATCAAATGGGAAGACGAAGATGGACGAACGAGACGAACTTGGTCCAAAGAAGGCCAACGGATTTAATGGGAGGACGAAGAGGGACTAAAGAGACGAACTTGGTCCAAAGAAGGCCAACGGATCAAATGGGAGGACGAAGATGGACGAACGAGACGAATTTGGTCCAAAGAAGGCCAACGGATCAAATGGGAAGACGAATATGGACGAACGAGACGAACTTGGTCCAAAGAAGGCCAACGGATCAAATGGGAAGACGAAGATGGACGAACGAGACGAACTTGGTCCAAAGAAGGCCAATGGATCTAATGGGAGGACGAAGAGGGACTAAAGAGACGAACTTGGTCCAAAGAAGGCCAACGGATCTAATGGGAGGACGAAGATGGACGAACGAGACGAACTTGGTCCAAAGAAGGCCAACGGATCTAATGGGAGGACGAAGATGGACGAACGAGACGAACTTGGTCCAAAGAAGGCCAACGGATCAAATGGGAGGACGAAGATGGACGAACGAGACGAACTTGGTCCAAAGAACGCCGACGGATCTAATGGGAGGACGAAGAGGAACGAACGAGACGAACTTGGTCCAAAGAACGACAACGGATCTATTGGGAACACGAAGATGGACGAACGAGACGAACATGGTCCAAAGAAGGCCAACGGATCTAATGGGAGGACGAAGATGGACGAACGAGACGAACATGGTCCAAAGAAGGCCAACGGATCTAATGGGAGGACGAAGATGGACGAACTAGACGAACTTGGTCCAAAGAAGGCCAAAGGATCTAATGGGAGGACGAAGATGGACGAACGAGACGAACTTGGTCCAAAGAAGGCCAACGGATCAAATGGGAGGACGATGATGGACGAACGAGACGAATTTGGTCCAAAGAAGGCCAACGGATCAAATCGGAAGACGAAGATCGACGAAAGAGACGAACTTGGTCCAAAGAAGGCCAACGGATTTAATGGGAGGACGAAGAGGAACGAACGAGACGAACTTGGTCCAAAGAACGACAACGCATCTATTGGGAACACGAAGATGGACGAACGAGACGAACTTGGTGCAAAGAAGGACAACGGATCTAATGGGAGGACGAAGATGGACGAACGAGACGACATGGTCCAAAGAAGGCCAACGAATCTAATGGGAGGACGAAGATGGAAGAACGAGACGAACTTGGTCCAAAGAAGGCCAACGGATCTAATGGGAGGACGAAGAGGAACGAACGAGACGAACTTGGTCCAAAGAACGACAACGGATCTATTGGGAAGACGAAGATGGATGAATGAGACGAACTTGGTCCAAAGAAGGCCAACGGATCTAATGGGAGGACGAAGAGGGACTAAAGAGACGAACTTGGTCCAAAGAAGGCCAATGGATCAAATGGGAGGACGAAGATGGACGAACGAGACGAATTTGGTCCAAAGAAGGCCAACGGATCAAATGGGAAGACGAAAATGGACGAACGTGACGAACTTGGTCCAAAGAAGGCCAACGGATCTAATGGGAGGACGAAGAGGAACGAACGAGTCGAACTTGGTCCAAAGAACGACAACGGATCTATTGGGAAGACGAAGATGGACGAACGAGACGAACTTGGTCCAAAGAAGGCCAAAGGATCTTATGGGAGGACGAAAATGGACGAACGAGACGAACATGGTCCACAGAAGGACAACGGATCAAATGCGAGGACGAAGATGGACGAACGAGACGAACCTGGTCCAAAGAAGGCCAATGGATCAAATGGGAAGACGAAGATGGACGAACGAGACGAACTTGGTCCAACGAACTACAACGGATCTAATGGGAAGACGAAGATGGACGAACGAGACGAACATGGTCCAAAGAAGGCCAACGGATCTAATGGGAGGACGAAGATGGACGAACGAGACGAACCTGGTCCAAAGAAGGCCAATGGATCAAATGGGAAGACGAAGATGGACGAACGAGACGAACTTGGTCCAACGAACTACAACGGATCTAATGGGAAGACGAAGATGGACGAACGAGACGAACATGGTCCAAAGAAGGCCAATCAATCTAAAGGACAATGGATCAAATGGGAAGACGAAGATGGACGAACGAGACGAACATGGTCCAAAGAAGGACAACGGATCTAATGGGAGGACGAAGAGGGACTAAAGAGACGAACTTGGTCCAAAGAAGGCCAACGAATCTAATGGAAGCACGATGATGGACGAACGAGACGAATTTGGTCCAAAGAAGGCCAACGGATCTAACGGGAGGACGAAGATGGACGAACGAGACGAACATGGTCCAAAGAAGGACAACGGATCAAATGCGAGGACGAAGATGGACGAAGGAGACGAACTTGGTCCAAAGAAGGCCAACGCATCTAATGGGAGGACGAAGATGGACGAACGAGACGAACATGGTCCAAAGAAGGCCAACGGATCTAATGGGAGGACGAAGATGGAAGAACGAGACGAACTTGGTCCAAAGAAGGCCAACGAATCTAAGGGAAGCACGATGATGGACGAACGAGACGAATTTGGTCCAAAGAAGGCCAACGGATCTAACGGGAGGACGAAGATGGACGAACGAGACGAACATGGTCCAAAGAAGGCCAACGGATCAAATGGGAGGACGAAGATGGACGAACGAGACGAATTTGGTCCAAAGATGGCCAAAGGATCAAATGGGAAGACGAATATGGACGAACGAGACGAACTTGGTCCAAAGAAGGCCAAAGGATCTAATGGGAGGACGAAGATGGACGAACGAGACGAACTTGGTCCAAAGAAGGCCAACGGATCAAATGGGAGGACGATGATGGACGAACGAGACGAATTTGGTCCAAAGAAGGCCAACGGATCAAATCGGAAGACGAAGATCGACGAAAGAGACGAACTTGGTCCAAAGAAGGCCAACGGATTTAATGGGAGGACGAAGAGGAACGAACGAGACGAACTTGGTCCAAAGAAGGCCAACGAATCTAATGGAAGCACGATGATGGACGAACGAGACGAATTTGGTCCAAAGAAGGCCAACGGATCTAACGGGAGGACGAAGATGGACGAACGAGACGAACATGGTCCAAAGAAGGACAACGGATCAAATGCGAGGACGAAGATGGACGAACGAGACGAACTTGGTGCAAAGAACGACAACGGATCTAATGGGAGGACGAAGATGGACGAACGAGACGACATGGTCCAAAGAAGGCCAACGAATCTAATGGGAGGACGAAGATGGACGAACGAGACGAACTTGGTCCAAAGAAGGCCAACGGATCTAATGGGAGGACGAAGATGGAAGAACGAGACGAACTTGGTCCAAAGAAGGCCAACGGATCTAATGGGAGGACGAAGAGGAACGAACGAGACGAACTTGGTCCAAAGAACGACAACGGATCTATTGGGAAGATGAAGATGGACGAATGAGACGAACTTGGTCCAAAGAAGGCCAACGGATCTAATGGGAGGACGAAGAGGGACTAAAGAGACGAACATGGTCCAAAGAAGGCCAATGGATCAAATGGAAGGGCGAAGATGGACGAACGAGACGAATTTGGTCCAAAGAAGGCCAACGGATCAAATGGGAAGACGAAAATGGACGAACGAGACGAACTTGGTCCAAAGAAGGCCAACGGATCTAATGGGAGGACGAAGAGGAACGAACGAGTCGAACTTGGTCCAAAGAACGACAACAGATCTATTGGGAAGACGAAGATGGACGAACGAGACGAACTTGGTCCAAAGAAGGCCAAAGGATCTTATGGGAGGACGAAGATGGACGAACGAGACGAACATGGTCCACAGAAGGACAACGGATCAAATGCGAGGACGAAGATGGACGAACGAGACGAACCTGGTCCAAAGAAGGCCAATGGATCAAATGGGAAGACGAAGTTGGACGAACGAGACGAACTTGGTCCAACGAACTACAACGGATCTAATGGGAAGACGAAGATGGACGAACGAGACGAACTTGGTCCAAAGAAGGCCAACGGATCTAATGGGAGGACGAAGATGGAAGAACGAGACGAACTTGGTCCAAAGAAGGCCAACGGATCTAATGGGAGGACGAAGAGGAACGAACGAGACGAACTTGGTCCAAAGAACGACAACGGATCTATTGGGAAGACGAAGATGGACGAATGAGACGAACTTGGTCCAAAGAAGGCCAACGGATCTAATGGGAGGACGAAGAGGGACTAAAGAGACGAACTTGGTCCAAAGAAGGCCAAAGGATCAAATGGGAGGACGAAGATGGACGAACGAGACGAATTTGGTCCAAAGAAGGCCAACGGATCAAATGGGAAGACGAAAATGGACGAACGAGACGAACTTGGTCCAAAGAAGGCCAACGGATCTAATGGGAGGACGAAGAGGAACGAACGAGTCGAACTTGGTCCAAAGAACGACAACAGATCTATTGGGAAGACGAAGATGGACGAACGAGACGAACTTGGTCCAAAGAAGGCCAAAGGATCTTATGGGAGGACGAAGATGGACGAACGAGACGAACATGGTCCACAGAAGGACAACGGATCAAATGCGAGGACGAAGATGGACGAACGAGACGAACCTGGTCCAAAGAAGGCCAATGGATCAAATGGGAAGACGAAGTTGGACGAACGAGACGAACTTGGTCCAACGAACTACAACGGATCTAATGGGAAGACGAAGATGGACGAACGAGACGAACATGGTCCAAAGAAGGCCAATGGATCTAATGGGAGGACGAAGAGGGACTAAAGAGACGAACTTGGTCCAAAGAAGGCCAACGGATCTAATGGGAGGACGAAGATGGACGAACGAGACGAACTTGGTCCAAAGAAGGCCAACGGATCTAATGGGAGGACGATGATGGACGAACGAGACGAACTTGGTCCAAAGAAGGCCAACGGATCAAATGGGAGGACGAAGATGGACGAACGAGACGAACTTGGTCCAAAGAACGCCGACGGATCTAATGGGAGGACGAAGAGGAACGAACGAGACGAACTTGGTCCAAAGAACGACAACGGATCTATTGGGAACACGAAGATGGACGAACGAGACGAACATGGTCCAAAGAAGGCCAACGGATCTAATGGGAGGACGAAGATGGACGAACGAGACGAACATGGTCCAAAGAAGGCCAACGGATCTAATGGGAGGACGAAGATGGACGAACTAGACGAACTTGGTCCAAAGAAGGCCAAAGGATCTAATGGGAGGACGAAGATGGACGAACGAGACGAACTTGGTCCAAAGAAGGCCAACGGATCAAATGGGAGGACGATGATGGACGAACGAGACGAATTTGGTCCAAAGAAGGCCAACGGATCAAATCGGAAGACGAAGATCGACGAAAGAGACGAACTTGGTCCAAAGAAGGCCAACGGATTTAATGGGAGGACGAAGAGGAACGAACGAGACGAACTTGGTCCAAAGAACGACAACACATCTATTGGGAACACGAAGATGGACGAATGAGACGAACTTGCTGCAAAGAAGGACAACGGATCTAATGGGAGGACGAAGATGGACGAACGAGACGACATGGTCCAAAGAAGGCCAACGAATCTAATGGGAGGACGAAGATGGACGAACGAGACGAACTTGGTCCAAAGACGGCCAACGGATCTAATGGGAGGACGAAGATGGAAGAACGAGACGAACTTGGTCCAAAGAAGGCCAACGGATCTAATGGGAGGACGAAGAGGAACGAACGAGACGAACTTGGTCCAAAGAACGACAACGGATCTATTGGGAAGACGAAGATGGACGAATGAGACGAACTTGGTCCAAAGAAGGCCAACGGATCTAATGGGAGGACGAAGAGGGACTAAAGAGACAAACTTGGTCCAAAGAAGGCCAATGGATCAAATGGGAGGACGAAGATGGACGAACGAGACGAATTTGGTCCAAAGAAGGCCAACGGATCAAATGGGAAGACGAAAATGGACGAACGAGACGAACTTGGTCCAAAGAAGGCCAACGGATCTAATGGGAGGACGAAGAGGAACGAACGAGTCGAACTTGGTCCAAAGAACGACAACGGATCTATTGGGAAGACGAAGATGGACGAACGAGACGAACTTGGTCCAAAGAAGGCCAAAGGATCTTATGGGAGGACGAAGATGGACGAACGAGACGAACATGGTCCACAGAAGGACAACGGATCAAATGCGAGGACGAAGATGGACGAACGAGACGAACCTGGTCCAAAGAAGGCCAATGGATCAAATGGGAAGACGAAGATGGACGAACGAGACGAACTTGGTCCAACGAACTACAACGGATCTAATGGGAAGACGAAGATGGACGAACGAGACGAACATGGTCCAAAGAAGGCCAACGGATCAAATGGGAGGACGAAGATGGACGAACGAGACGAACCTGGTCCAAAGAAGGCCAATGGATCAAATGGGAAGACGAAGATGGACGAACGAGACGAACTTGGTCCAACGAACTACAACGGATCTAATGGGAAGACGAAGATGGACGAACGAGACGAACATGGTCCAAAGAAGGCCAATGAATCTAAAGGCCAATGGATCAAATGGGAAGACGAACATGGACGAACGAGACGAACATGGTCCAAAGAAGGACAACGGATCTAATGGGAGGACGAAGAGGGACTAAAGAGACGAACTTGGTCCAAAGAAGGCCAACGAATCTAATGGAAGCACGATGATGGACGAACGAGACGAATTTGGTCCAAAGAAGGCCAACGGATCTAATGGGAGGACGAAGATGGACGAACGAGACGAACATGGTCCAAAGAAGGACAACGGATCTAATGGGAGGACGAAGAGGAACGAACGAGTCGAACTTGGTCCAAAGAACGACAACAGATCTATTGGGAAGACGAAGATGGACGAACGAGACGAACTTGGTCCAAAGAAGGGCAATGGATCTAATGGGAGGACGAAGAGGGACTAAAGAGACGAACTTGGTCCAAAGAAGGCCAACGGATCAAATGGGAGGACGAAGATGGACGAACGAGACGAAATTGGTCCAAAGATGGCCAAAGGATCAAATGGGAAGACGAATATGGACGAACGAGACGAACTTGGTCCAAAGAAGGCCAAAGGATCTAATGGGAGGACGAAGATGGACGAACGAGACGAACTTGGTCCAAAGAAGGCCAACGGATCTAATGGGAGGACGATGATGGACGAACGAGACGAATTTGGTCCAAAGAAGGCCAACGGATCAAATCGGAAGACGAAGATCGACGAAAGAGACGAACTTGGTCCAAAGAAGGCCAACGGATTTAATGGGAGGACGAAGAGGAACGAACGAGACGAACTTGGTCCAAAGAACGACAACGCATCTATTGGGAACACGAAGATGGACGAACGAGACGAACTTGGTGCAAAGAAGGACAACGGATCTAATGGGAGGACGAAGATGGACGAACGAGACGACATGGTCCAAAGAAGGCCAACGGATCTAATGGGAGGACGAAGATGGAAGAACGAGACGAACTTGGTCCAAAGAAGGCCAACGGATCTAATGGGAGGACGAAGAGGAACGAACGAGACGAACTTGGTCCAAAGAACGACAACGGATCTATTGGGAAGACGAAGATGGACGAATGAGACGAACTTGGTCCAAAGAAGGCCAACGGATCTAATGGGAGGACGAAGAGGGACTAAAGAGACGAACTTGGTCCAAAGAAGGCCAATGGATCAAATGGGAGGACGAAGATGGACGAACGAGACGAATTTGGTCCAAAGAAGGCCAACGGATCAAATGGGAAGACGAAAATGGACGAACGAGACGAACTTGGTCCAAAGAAGGCCAACGGATCTAATGGGAGGACGAAGAGGAACGAACGAGTCGAACTTGGTCCAAAGAACGACAACAGATCTATTGGGAAGACGAAGATGGACGAACGAGACGAACTTGGTCCAAAGAAGGCCAAAGGATCTTATGGGAGGACGAAGATGGACGAACGAGACGAACATGGTCCAAAGAAGGACAACGGATCAAATGCGAGGACGAAGATGGACGAACGAGACGAACCTGGTCCAAAGAAGGCCAATGGATCAAATGGGAAGACGAAGTTGGACGAACGAGACGAACTTGGTCCAACGAACTACAACGAATCTAATGGGAAGACGAAGATGGACGAACGAGACGAACATGGTCCAAAGAAGGCCAATGGATCTAATGGGAGGACGAAGAGGGACTAAAGAGACGAACTTGGTCCAAAGAAGGCCAACGGATCTAATGGGAGGACGAAGATGGACGAACGAGACGAACTTGGTCCAAAGAAGGCCAACGGATCTAATGGGAGGACGAAGATGGACGAACGAGACGAACCTGGTCCAAAGAAGGCCAACGGATCAAATGGGAGGACGAAGATGGACGAACGAGACGAACTTGGTCCAAAGAACGCCGACGGATCTAATGGGAGGACGAAGAGGAACGAACGAGACGAACTTGGTCCAAAGAAGGACAACGGATCTATTGGGAACACGAAGATGGACGAACGAGACGAACATGGTCCAAAGAAGGCCAACGGATCTAATGGGAGGACGAAGATGGACGAACGAGACGAACATGGTCCAAAGAAGGCCAACGGATCTAATGGGAGGACGAAGATGGACGAACTAGACGTACTTGGTCCAAAGAAGGCCAAAGGATCTAATGGGAGGACGAAGATGGACGAACGAGACGAACTTGGTCCAAAGAAGGCCAACGGATCAAATGGGAGGACGATGATGGACGAACGAGACGAATTTGGTCCAAAGAAGGCCAACGGATCAAATCGGAAGACGAAGATCGACGAAAGAGACGAACTTGGTCCAAAGAAGGCCAACGGATTTAATGGGAGGACGAAGAGGAACGAACGAGACGAACTTGGTCCAAAGAACGACAACGCATCTATTGGGAACTCGAAGATGGACGAATGAGACGAACTTGGTGCAAAGAAGGACAACGGATCTAATGGGAGGACGAAGATGGACGAACGAGACGACATGGTCCAAAGAAGGCCAACGAATCTAATGGGAGGACGAAGATGGACGAACGAGACGAACTTGGTCCAAAGAAGGCCAACGGATCTAATGGGAGGACGAAGATGGAAGAACGAGACGAACTTGGTCCAAAGAAGGCCAACGGATCTAATGGGAGGACGAAGAGGAACGAACGAGACGAACTTGGTCCAAAGAACGACAACGGATCTATTGGGAAGACGAAGATGGACGAATGAGACGAACTTGGTCCAAAGAAGGCCAACGGATCTAATGGGAGGACGAAGAGGGACTAAAGAGACGAATTTGGTCCAAAGAAGGCCAATGGATCAAATGGGAGGACGAAGATGGACGAACAAGACGAATTTGGTCCAAAGAAGGCCAACGGATCAAATGGGAAGACGAAAATGGACGAACGAGACGAACTTGGTCCAAAGAAGGCCAACGGATCTAATGGGAGGACGAAGAGGAACGAACGAGACGAACTTGGTCCAAAGAACGACAACGGATCTATTGGGAAGACGAAGATGGACGAACGAGACGAACTTGGTCCAAAGAAGGCCAACGGATCTAATGGGAGGACGAAGATGGACGAACGAGACGAATTTGGTCCAAAGATGGCCAAAGGATCAAATGGGAAGACGAATATGGACGAACGAGACGAACTTGGTCCAAAGAAGGCCAACGGATCTAATGGGAGGACGAAGAGGAACGAACGAGTCGAACTTGGTCCAAAGAACGACAACAGATCTATTGGGAAGACGAAGATGGACGAACGAGACGAACTTGGTCCAAAGAAGGCAAACGGATCAAATGGGAGGACGAAGATGGACGAACGAGACGAATTTGGTCCAAAGATGGCCAAAGGATCAAATGGGAAGACGAATATGGACGAACGAGACGAACTTGGTCCAAAGAAGGCCAACGGATCTAATGGGAGGACGAAGAGGAACGAACGAGACGAACTTGGTCCAAAGAACGACAACGGATCTATTGGGAAGACGAAGATGGACGAACGAGACGAACTTGGTCCAAAGAAGGCCAACGGATCTAATGGGAGGACGAAGATGGACGAACGAGACGAACATGGTCCACAGAAGGACAACGGATCAAATGCGAGGACGAAGATGGACGAACGAGACGAACCTGGTCCAAAGAAGGCCAATGGATCAAATGGGAAGACGAAGATGGACGAACGAGACGAACTTGGTCCAACGAACTACAACGGATCTAATGGGAAGACGAAGATGGACGAACGAGACGAACATGGTCCAAAGAAGGCCAACGGTTCAAATGGGAGGACGAAGATGGACGAACGAGACGAACCTGGTCCAAAGAAGGCCAATGGATCAAATGGGAAGACGAAGATGGACGAACGAGACGAACTTGGTCCAACGAACTACAACGGATCTAATGGGAAGACGAAGATGGACGAACGAGACGAACATGGTCCAAAGAAGGCCAATGAATCTAAAGGCCAATGGATCAAATGGGAAGACGAAGATGGACGAACGAGACGAACATGGTCCAAAGAAGGACAACGGATCTAATGGGAGGACGAAGAGGGACTAAAGAGACGAACTTGGTCCAAAGAAGGCCAACGAATCTAATGGAAGCACGATGATGGACGAACGAGACGAATTTGGTCCAAAGAAGGCCAACGGATCTAATGGGAGGACGAAGATGGACGAACGAGACGAACATGGTCCAAAGAAGGACAACGGATCAAATGCGAGGACGAAGATGGACGAAGGAGACGAACTTGGTACAAAGAAGGCCAACGAATCTAATGGGAGGACGAAGATGGACGAACGAGACGAACATGGTCCAAATAAGGCCAACGGATCTAATGGGAGGACGAAGATGAACGAACGAGACGAACATGGTCCAAAGAAGGCCAACGGATCTAATGGGAGGACGAAGATGGACGAACTAGACGAACTTGGTCCAAAGAAGGCCAACGGATCTAATGGGAGGACGAAGATGGACGAACGAGACGAACTTGGTCCAAAGAAGGCCAACGGATCTAATGGGAGGACGAAGAGGAACGAACGAGTCGAACTTGGTCCAAAGAACGACAACAGATCTATTGGGAAGACGAAGATGGACGAACGAGACGAACTTGGTCCAAAGAAGGGCAAAGGATCTAATGGGAGGACGAAGAGGGACTAAAGAGACGAACTTGGTCCAAAGAAGGCCAACGGATCAAATGGGAGGACGAAGATGGACGAACGAGACGAATTTGGTCCAAAGATGGCCAAAGGATCAAATGGGAAGACGAATATGGACGAACGAGACGAACTTGGTCCAAAGAAGGCCAAAGGATCTAATGGGAGGACGAAGATGGACGAACGAGACGAACTTGGTCCAAAGAAGGCCAACGGATCAAATGGGAGGACGATGATGGACGAACGAGACGAATTTGGTCCAAAGAAGGCCAACGGATTTAATGGGAGGACGAAGAGGAACGAACGAGAAAAACTTGGTCCAAAGAACGACAACGCATCTATTGGGAGCACGAAGATGGACGAACGAGACGAACTTGGTGCAAAGAAGGACAACGGATCTAATGGGAGGACGAAGATGGACGAACGAGACGACATGGTCCAAAGAAGGCCAACGAATCTAATGGGAGGACGAAGATGGACGAACGAGACGAACTTGGTCCAAAGAAGGCCAACGGATCTAATGGGAGGACGAAGATGGAAGAACGAGACGAACTTGGTCCAAAGAAGGCCAACGGATCTAATGGGAGGACGAAGAGGAACGAACGAGACGAACTTAGTCCAAAGAACGACAACGGATCTATTGGGAAGACGAAGATGGACAAATGAGACGAACTTGGTCCAAAGAAGGCCAACGGATCTAATGGGAGGACGAAGAGGGACTAAAGAGACGAACTTGGTCCAAAGAAGGCCAAAGGATCAAATGGGAGGACGAAGATGGACGAATGAGACGAATTTGGTCCAAAGAAGGCCAACGGATCAAATGGGAAGACGAAAATGGACGAACGGGACGAACTTGGTCCAAAGAAGGCCAACGGATCTAATGGGAGGACGAAGAGGAACGAACGAGTCGAACTTGGTCCAAAGAACGACAACAGATCTATTGGGAAGACGAAGATGGACGAACGAGACGAACTTGGTCCAAAGAAGGCCAAAGGATCTTATGGGAGGACGAAGATGGACGAACGAGACGAACATGGTCCACAGAAGGACAACGGATCAAATGCGAGGACGAAGATGGACGAACGAGACGAACCTGGTCCAAAGAAGGCCAATGGATCAAATGGGAAGACGAAGATGGACGAACGAAACGAACTTGGTCCAACGAACTACAACGGATCTAATGGGAAGACGAAGATGGACGAACGAGACGAACATGGTCCAAAGAAGGCCAACGGATCAAATGGGAGGACGAAGATGGACGAACGAGACGAACCTGGTCCAAAGAAGGCCAATGGATCAAATGGGAAGACGAAGATGGACGAACGAGACGAACTTGGTCCAACGAACTACAACGGATCTAATGGGAAGACGAAGATGGACGAACGAGACGAACATGGTCCAAAGAAGGCCAATGAATCTAAAGGCCAATGGATCAAATGGGAAGACGAAGATGGACGAACGAGACGAACATGGTCCAAAGAAGGACAACGGATCTAATGGGAGGACGAAGAGGGACTAAAGAGACGAACTTGGTGCAAAGAAGGCCAACGAATCTAATGGAAGCACGATGATGGACGAACGAGACGAATTTGGTCCAAAGAAGGCCAACGGATCTAATGGGAGGACGAAGATGGACGAACGAGACGAACATGGTCCAAAGAAGGACAACGGATCAAATGCGAGGACGAAGATGGACGAAGGAGACGAACTTGGTCCAAAGAAGGCCAACGAATCTAATGGGAGGACGAAGATGGACGAACGAGACGAACATGGTCCAAAGAAGGCCAACGGATCTAATGGGAGGACGAAGATGGACGAACGAGACGAACATGGTCCAAAGATGGCCAACGGATCTAATGGGAGGACGAAGATGGACGAACTAGACGAACTTGGTCCAAAGAAGGCCAACGGATCTAATGGGAGGACGAAGATGGACGAACGAGACAAACTTGGTCCAAAGAAGGCCAACGGATCTAATGGGAGGACGAAGAGGAACGAACGAGTCGAACTTGGTCCAAAGAACGACAACAGATCTATTGGGAAGACGAAGATGGACGAACGAGACGAACTTGGTCCAAAGAAGGCAAACGGATCAAATGGGAGGACGAAGATGGACGAACGAGACGAATTTGGTCCAAAGATGGCCAAAGGATCAAATGGGAAGACGAATATGGACGAACGAGACGAACTTGGTCCAAAGAAGGCCAACGGATCTAATGGGAGGACGAAGAGGAACGAACGAGACGAACTTGGTCCAAAGAACGACAACGGATCTATTGGGAAGACGAAGATGGACGAACGAGACGAACTTGGTCCAAAGAAGGCCAACGGATCTAATGGGAGGACGAAGATGGACGAACGAGACGAACATGGTCCAAAGAAGGACAACGAATCAAATGCGAGGACGAAGATGGACGAAGGAGACGAACTTGGTCCAAAGAAGGCCAACGGATCTAATGGGAGGACGAAGAGGGACTAAAGAGACGAACTTGGTCCAAAGAAGGCCAATGGATCAAATGGGAGGACGAAGATGGACGAACGAGACGAATTTGGTCCAAAGAAGGCCAACGGATCAAATGGGAAGACGAAAATGGACGAACGGGACGAACTTGGTCCAAAGAAGGCCAACGGATCTAATGGGAGGACGAAGAGGAACGAACGAGTCGAACTTGGTCCAAAGAACGACAACAGATCTATTGGGAAGACGAAGATGGACGAACGAGACGAACTTGGTCCAAAGAAGGCCAAAGGATCTTATGGGAGGACGAAGATGGACGAACGAGACGAACATGGTCCACAGAAGGACAACGGATCAAATGCGAGGACGAAGATGGACGAACGAGACGAACCTGGTCCAAAGAAGGCCAATGGATCAAATGGGAAGACGAAGATGGACGAACGAAACGAACTTGGTCCAACGAACTACAACGGATCTAATGGGAAGACGAAGATGGACGAACGAGACGAACATGGTCCAAAGAAGGCCAACGGATCAAATGGGAGGACGAAGATGGACGAACGAGACGAACCTGGTCCAAAGAAGGCCAATGGATCAAATGGGAAGACGAAGATGGACGAACGAGACGAACTTGGTCCAACGAACTACAACGGATCTAATGGGAAGACGAAGATGGACGAACGAGACGAACATGGTCCAAAGAAGGCCAATGAATCTAAAGGCCAATGGATCAAATGGGAAGACGAAGATGGACGAACGAATCGAACATGGTCCAAAGAAGGACAACGGATCTAATGGGAGGACGAAGAGGGACTAAAGAGACGAACTTGGTCCAAAGAAGGCCAACGAATCTAATGGAAGCACGATGATGGACGAACGAGACGAATTTGGTCCAAAGAAGGCCAACGGATCTAATGGGAGGACGAAGATGGACGAACGAGACGAACATGGTCCAAAGAAGGACAACGGATCAAATGCGAGGACGAAGATGGACGAAGGAGACGAACTTGGTCCAAAGAAGGCCAACGAATCTAATGGGAGGACGAAGATGGACGAACGAGACGAACATGGTCCGAAGAAGGCCAACGGATCTAATGGGAGGACGAAGATGGACGAACGAGACGAACATGGTCCAAAGATGGCCAACGGATCTAATGGGAGGACGAAGATGGACGAACTAGACGAACTTGGTCCAAAGAAGGCCAACGGATCTAATGGGAGGACGAAGATGGAGGAACGAGACGAACTTGGTCCAAAGAAGGCCAACGGATCTAATGGGAGGACGAAGAGGAACGAACGAGTCGAACTTGGTCCAAAGAACGACAACAGATCTATTGGGAAGACGAAGATGGACGAACGAGACGAACTTGGTCCAAAGAAGGCAAACGGATCAAATGGGAGGACGAAGATGGACGAACGAGACGAATTTGGTCCGAAGATGGCCAAAGGATCAAATGGGAAGACGAATATGGACGAACGAGACGAACTTGGTCCAAAGAAGGCCAACGGATCTAATGGGAGGACGAAGAGGAACGAACGAGACGAACTTGGTCCAAAGAACGACAACGGATCTATTGGGAAGACGAAGATGGACGAACGAGACGAACTTGGTCCAAAGAAGGCCAACGGATCTAATGGGAGGACGAAGATGGACGAACGAGACGAACATGGTCCAAAGAAGGACAACGAATCAAATGCGAGGACGAAGATGGACGAAGAAGACGAACTTGGTCCAAAGAAGGCCAACGGATCTAATGGGAGGACGAAGATGGACTAAAGAGACGAACTTGGTCCAATGAAGGCCAACGGATCTAATGGGAGGACGAAGATAGACGAACGAGACGAACTTGGTCCAAAGAAGGCCAACGGATCTAATGGGAGGACGAAGATGGACGAACTTGGTCCAAAGAAGGCCAACGGATCAAATGGGAGGACGAAGATGGACGAACTTGGTCCAAAGAAGGCCAACGGATCAAATGGGAAGACGAAGATGGACGAACGAGACGAACTTGGTCCAAAGAAGGCCAACGGATTTAATGGGAGGACGAAGAGGGACTAAAGAGACGAACTTGGTCCAAAGAAGGCCAACGGATCAAATGGGAGGACGAAGATGGACGAACGAGACGAATTTGGTCCAAAGAAGGCCAAAGGATCAAATGGGAAGACGAATATGGACGAACGAGACGAACTTGGTCCAAAGAAGGCCAACGGATCAAATGGGAGGACGAAGATGGACGAACGAGACGAAGTTGGTCCAAAGAAGGCCAACGGATCAAATGGGAAGACGAAGATGGACGAACGAGACGAACTTGGTCCAAAGAAGGCCAACGGATCTAATGGGAGGACGAAGATGGACGAACGAGACGAACTTGGTCCAAAGAAGGCCAACGGATCTAATGGGAGGACGAAGATGGACGAACGAGACGAAGTTGGTCCAAAGAAGGCCAACGGATCAAATGGGAAGACGAAGATGGACGAACGAGACGAACTTGGTCCAAAGAACGACAACGGATCTATTGGGAACACGAAGATGGACGAACGAGACGAACTTGGTCCAAAGAAGGCCAACGGATCTAATGGGAGGACGAAGATGGACGAACTTGGTCCAAAGAAGGCCAACGGATCAAATGGGAGGACGAAGATGGACGAACTTGGTCCAAAGAAGGCCAACGGATCAAATGGGAAGACGAAGATGGACGAACGAGACGAACTTGGTCCAAAGAAGGCCAACGGATCAAATGGGAGGACGAAGATGGACGAACGAGACGAATTTGGTCCAAAGAAGGCCAAAGGATCAAATGGGAAGACGAATATGGACGAACGAGACGAACTTGGTCCAAAGAAGGCCAACGGATCTAATGGGAGGACGAAGAGGAATGAACGAGACGAACTTGGTCCAAAGAACGACAACGGATCTATTGGGACGACGAAGATGGACGAACGAGACGAACTTGGTCCAAAGAAGGCCAACGGATCTAATGGGAGAACGAAGATAGACGAACGAGACGAACATGGTCCAAAGAAGGACAACGGATCAAATGCGAGGACGAAGATGGACGAAGGAGACGAACTTGGTCCAAAGAAGGCCAACGGATCTAATGGGAGGACGAAGATGGACTAAAGAGACGAACTTGGTCCAATGAAGGCCAACGGATCTAATGGGTGGACGAAGATGGACGAACGAGACGAACTTGGTCCAAAGAAGGCCAACGGATCTAATGGGAGGACGAAGATGGACGAACGAGACGAACTTGGTCCAAAGAAGGCCAACGGATCAAATGGGAGGACGAAGATGGATGAACTTGGTCCAAAGAAGGCCAACGGATCAAATGGGAAGACGAAGATGGACGAACGAGACGAATTTGGTCCAAAGAAGGCCAAAGGATCAAATGGGAAGACGAATATGGACGAACGAGACGAACTTGGTCCAAAGAAGGCCAACGGATCTAATGGGAGGACGAAGAGGACGAAGAGGACGAAGATGGACGAACGAGACGAACTTGGTCCAAAGAAGGCCTACGGATCTAATGGGAGTACGAAGATGGACGAACGAGACGAACTTGGTCCAAAGAAGGCCAACGGATCTAATGGGAGAACGAAGATGGACGAACGAGACGAACATGGTCCAAAGAAGGACAACTGATCAAATGCGAGGACGAAGATGGACGAAGGAGACGAACTTGGTCCAAAGAAGGCCAACGGATCTAATGGGAGGACGAAGATGGACTAAAGAGACGAACTTGGTCCAATGAAGGCCAACGGATCTAATGGGAGGACGAAGATGGACGAACGAGACGAACTTGGTCCAAAGAAGGCCAACGGATCTAATGGGAGGACGAAGATGGACGAACGAGACGAACTTGGTCCAAAGAAGGCCAACGGATCAAATGGGAGGACGAAGATGGATGAACTTGGTCCAAAGAAGGCCAACGGATCAAATGGGAAGACGAAGATGGACGAACGAGACGAATTTGGTCCAAAGAAGGCCAAAGGATCAAATGGGAAGACGAATATGGACGAACGAGACGAACTTGGTCCAAAGAAGGCCAACGGATCTAATGGGAGGACGAAGATGGACGAACGAGACGAACATGGTCCATAGAAGGACAACGGATCGAATGCGAGGACGAAGATGGACGAAGGAGACGAACTTGGTCCAAAGAAGGCCAACGCTTCTAATGGGAGGACGAAGAGGGACTAAAGAGACGAACTTGGTCAAAAGAAGGCCAACGGATCTAATGGGAGGACGAAAATGGACGAACGAGACGAACTTGGTCCAAAGAAGGCCAACGGATCTAATGGGAGGACGAAGATGGACGAACGAGACGAACTTGGTCCAAAGAAGGCCAACGGATCAAATGGGAGGACGAAGATGGACGAACGAGACGAAGTTGGTCCAAAGAAGGCCAACGGATCAAATGGGAAGACGAAGATGGACGAACGAGACGAACTTGGTCCAAAGAACGACAACGGATCTATTGGGAACACGAAGATGGACGAACGAGACGAACTTGGTCCAAAGAAGGACAACGGCTCTAATGGGAGGACGAAGATGGACGAACGAGACGAACTTGGTCCAAAGAAGGACAACGGCTCTAATGGGAGGACGAAGAGGACGAACGAGACGACATGGTCCAAAGAAGGCCAACGGATCTAATGGGAGGACGAAGAGGAACGAACGAGACGAACTTGGTCCAAAGAACGACAACGGATCTATTGGGAAGACGAAGATGGACGAACGAGACGAACTTGGTCCAAAGAAGGCCAATGGATCTAATGGGAAGACGAATATGGACGAACGAGACGAACTTGGTCCAAAGAAGGCCAACGGATCTAATGGGAGGACGAAGAGGAACGAACGAGACGAACTTGGTCCAAAGAACGATAACTTGGGAAGACGAAGATGGACGAACGAGACGAACTTGGTCCAAAGAAGGCCAACGGATCTAATGGGAGGACGAAGATGGACAAACGAGACAAACATGGTCCAAAGAAGGACAACGGATCAAATGCGAGGACGAAGATGGACGAAGGAGACGAACTTGGTCCAAAGAAGGCCAACGGATCTAATGGGAGGACGAAGATGGACTAAAGAGACGAACTTGGTCCAAAGAAGGACAACGGCTATAATGGGAGGACGAAGAGGACGAACGAGACGACATGGTCCAAAGAAGGCCAACGGATCTAATGGGAGGACGAAGAGGAACGAACGAGACGAACTTGGTCCAAAGAACGACAACGGATCTATTGGGAAGACGAAGATGGACGAACGAGACGAACTTGGTCCAAAGAAGGCCAACGGATCTAATGGGAGGACGCAGAGGAACGAACGAGACGAACTTGGTCCAAAGAACGATAACTTGGGAAGACGAAGATGGACGAACGAGACGAACTTGGTCCAAAGAAGGCCAACGGATCTAATGGGAGGACGAAGATGGACGAACGAGACAAACATGGTCCAAAGAAGGACAACGGATCAAATGCGAGGACGAAGACGGACGAAGGAGACGAACTTGGTCCAAAGAAGGCCAACGGATCTAATGGGAGGACGAAGATGGACTAAAGAGACGAACTTGGTCCAATGAAGGCCAACGGATCTAATGGGAGGACGAAGATGGACGAACGAGACGAACTTGGTCCAAAGAAGGCCTACGGATCTAATGGGAGTACGAAGATGGACGAACGAGACGAACTTGGTCCAAAGAAGGCCAACGGATCTAATGGGAGGACGAAGATGGACGAACGAGACGAACTTGGTCCAAAGAAGGCCAACGGATCAAATGGGAAGACGAAGATGGACGAACGAGACGAACTTGGTCCAAAGAAGGCCAACGGATTTAATGGGAGGACGAAGAGGAACGAACGAGACAAACTTGGTCCAAAGAACGACAACGGATCTATTGGGAACACGAAGATGGACGAACGAGACGAACTTGGTCCAAAGAAGGACAACGGCACTAATGGGAGGACGAAGATGGACGAATGAGACGACATGGTCCAAAGAAGGCCAACGAATCTAATGGGAGGACGAAGATGGACGAACGAGACGAACTTGGTCCAAAGAAGGCCAACGGATCTAACGGGAGGACGAAGATGGACGAACGAGACGAACTTGGTCCAAAGAAGGCCAACGGATCTAATGGGAGGACGAAGAGGAACGAACGAGACGAACTTGGTCCAAAGAACGACAACGGATCTATTGGGAAGACGAAGATGGACGAACGAGACGAACTTGGTCCAAAGAAGGACAACGGCTCTAATGGGAGGACGAAGATGGACGAACGAGACGAACTTGGTCCAAAGAAGGACAACGGCTCTAATGGGAGGACGAAGAGGACGAACGAGACGACATGGTCCAAAGAAGGCCAACGGATCTAATGGGAGGACGAAGAGGAACGAACGAGACGAACTTGGTCCAAAGAACGATAACTTGGGAAGACGAAGATGGACGAACGAGACGAACTTGGTCCAAAGAAGGCCAACGGATCTAATGGGAGGACGAAGATGGACGAACGAGACAAACATGGTCCAAAGAAGGACAACGGATCAAATGCGAGGACGAAGATGGACGAAGGAGACGAACTTGGTCCAAAGAAGGCCAACGGATCTAATGGGAGGACGAAGATGGACTAAAGAGACGAACTTGGTCCAATGAAGGCCAACGGATCTAATGGGAGGACGAAGATGGACGAACGAGACGAACTTGGTCCAAAGAAGGCCAACGGATCAAATGGGAAGACGAAGATGGACGAACGAGACGAACTTGGTCCAAAGAAGGCCAACGGATTTAATGGGAGGACGAAGAGGAACGAACGAGACAAACTTGGTCCAAAGAACGACAACGGATCTATTGGGAACACGAAGATGGACGAACGAGACGAACTTGGTCCAAAGAAGGACAACGGCACTAATGGGAGGACGAAGATGGACGAATGAGACGACATGGTCCAAAGAAGGCCAACGAATCTAATGGGAGGACGAAGATGGACGAACGAGACGAACTTGGTCCAAAGAAGGCCAACGGATCTAACGGGAGGACGAAGATGGACGAACGAGACGAACTTGGTCCAAAGAAGGCCAACGGATCTAATGGGAGGACGAAGAGGAACGAACGAGACGAACTTGGTCCAAAGAACGACAACGGATCTATTGGGAAGACGAAGATGGACGAACGAGACGAACTTGGTCCAAAGAAGGACAACGGCTCTAATGGGAGGACGAAGATGGACGAACGAGACGAACTTGGTCCAAAGAAGGACAACGGCTCTAATGGGAGGACGAAGAGGACGAACGAGACGACATGGTCCAAAGAAGGCCAACGGATCTAATGGGAGGACGAAGAGGAACGAACGAGACGAACTTGGTCCAAAGAACGATAACTTGGGAAGACGAAGATGGACGAACGAGACGAACTTGGTCCAAAGAAGGCCAACGGATCTAATGGGAGGACGAAGATGGACAAACGAGACAAACATGGTCCAAAGAAGGACAACGGATCAAATGCGAGGACGAAGATGGACGAAGGAGACGAACTTGGTCCAAAGAAGGCCAACGGATCTAATGGGAGGACGAAGATGGACTAAAGAGACGAACTTGGTCCAAAGAAGGACAACGGCTATAATGGGAGGACGAAGAGGACGAACGAGACGACATGGTCCAAAGAAGGCCAACGGATCTAATGGGAGGACGAAGAGGAACGAACGAGACGAACTTGGTCCAAAGAACGACAACGGATCTATTGGGAAGACGAAGATGGACGAACGAGACGAACTTGGTCCAAAGAAGGCCAACGGATCTAATGGGAGGACGCAGAGGAACGAACGAGACGAACTTGGTCCAAAGAACGATAACTTGGGAAGACGAAGATGGACGAACGAGACGAACTTGGTCCAAAGAAGGCCAACGGATCTAATGGGAGGACGAAGATGGACGAACGAGACAAACATGGTCCAAAGAAGGACAACGGATCAAATGCGAGGACGAAGATGGACGAAGGAGACGAACTTGGTCCAAAGAAGGCCAACGGATCTAATGGGAGGACGAAGATGGACTAAAGAGACGAACTTGGTCCAATGAAGGCCAACGGATCTAATGGGAGGACGAAGATGGACGAACGAGACGAACTTGGTCCAAAGAAGGCCTACGGATCTAATGGGAGTACGAAGATGGACGAACGAGACGAACTTGGTCCAAAGAAGGCCAACGGATCTAATGGGAGGACGAAGATGGACGAACGAGACGAACTTGGTCCAAAGAAGGCCAACGGATCAAATGGGAAGACGAAGATGGACGAACGAGACGAACTTGGTCCAAAGAAGGCCAACGGACTTAATGGGAGGACGAAGAGGAACGAACGAGACAAACTTGGTCCAAAGAACGACAACGGATCTATTGGGAACACGAAGATGGACGAACGAGACGAACTTGGTCCAAAGAAGGACAACGGCACTAATGGGAGGACGAAGATGGACGAATGAGACGACATGGTCCAAAGAAGGCCAACGAATCTAATGGGAGGACGAAGATGGACGAACGAGACGAACTTGGTCCAAAGAAGGCCAACGGATCTAACGGGAGGACGAAGATGGACGAACGAGACGAACTTGGTCCAAAGAAGGCCAACGGATCTAATGGGAGGACGAAGAGGAACGAACGAGACGAACTTGGTCCAAAGAACGACAACGGATCTATTGGGAAGACGAAGATGGACGAACGAGACGAACTTGGTCCAAAGAAGGACAACGGCTCTAATGGGAGGACGAAGATGGACGAACGAGACGAACTTGGTCCAAAGAAGGACAACGGCTCTAATGGGAGGACGAAGAGGACGAACGAGACGACATGGTCCAAAGAAGGCCAACGGATCTAATGGGAGGACGAAGAGGAACGAACGAGACGAACTTGGTCCGAAGAACGACAACGGATCTATTGGGAAGACGAAGATGGACGAACGAGACGAACTTGGTCCAAAGAAGGCCAATGGATCTAATGGGAAGACGAATATGGACGAACGAGACGAACTTGGTCCAAAGAAGGCCAACGGATCTAATGGGAGGACGAAGAGGAACGAACGAGACGAACTTGGTCCAAAGAACGACAACTTGGGAAGACGAAGATGGACGAACGAGACGAACTTGGTCCAAAGAAGGCCAACGGATCTAATGGGAGGACGAAGATGGACGAACGAGACAAACATGGTCCAAAGAAGGACAACGGATCAAATACGAGGACGAAGATTGACGAAGGAGACGAACTTGGTCCAAAGAAGGCCAACGGATCTAATGGGAGGACGAAGATGGACTAAAGAGACGAACTTGGTCCAATGAAGGCCAACGGATCTAATGGGAGGACGAAGATGGACGAACGAGACGAACTTGGTCCAAAGAAGGCCTACGGATCTAATGGGAGGACGAAGATGGATGAACGAGACGAACTTGGTCCAAAGAAGGCCAACGGATCTAATGGGAGGACGAAGATGGACGAACGAGACGAACTTGGTCCAAAGAAGGCCAACGGATCTAATGGGAGGACGAAGATGGACGAACGAGACAAACATGGTCCAAAGAAAGACAACGGATCAAATGCGAGGACGAAGATGGACGAAGGAGACGAACTTGGTCCAAAGAAGGCCAACAGATCTAATGGGAGGACGAAGATGGACTAAAGAGACGAACTTGGTCCAATGAAGGCCAACGGATCTAATGGGAGGACGAAGATGGACGAACAAGACGAACTTGGTCCAAAGAAGGCCTACGGATCTAATGGGAGGACGAAGATGGACGAACGAGACGAACTTGGTCCAAAGAAGGCCAACGGATCTAATGGGAGGACGAAGATGGACGAACGAGACGAACTTGGTCCAAAGAAGGCCAACGGATCAAATGGGAGGACGAATTTGGTCCAAAGAAGGCCAACGGATCAAATGGGAAGACGAAGATGGACGAACGAGACGAACTTGGTCCAAAGAAGGCCAACGGATTTAATGGGAGGACGAAGAGGAACGAACGAGACGAACTTGGTCCAAAGAACAACAACGGATCTATTGGGAACACGGAGATGGACGAACGAGACGAACTTGGTCCAAAGAAGGACAACGGCTCTAATGGGAGGACGAAGATGGACGAATGAGACGACATGGTCCAAAGAAGGCCAACGAATCTAATGGGAGGACGAAGATGGACGAACGAGACGAACTTGGTCCAAAAAAGGCCAACGGATCTAATGGGAGGACGAAGATGGACGAACGAGACGAACTTGGTCCAAAGAAGGCCAACGGATCTAATGGGAGGACGAAGATGGACGAACGAGACAAACATGGTCCAAAGAAAGACAACGGATCAAATGCGAGGACGAAGATGGACGAAGGAGACGAACTTGGTCCAAAGAAGGCCAACGGATCTAATGGGAGGACGAAGATGGACTAAAGAGACGAACTTGGTCCAAAGAAGGCCAACGGATCAAATGGGAAGACGAAGATGGACGAACGAGACGAACTTGGTCCAAAGAAGGCCAACGGATTTAATGGGAGGACGAAGAGGAACGAACGAGACAAACTTGGTCCAAAGAACGACAACGGATCTATTGGGAACACGAAGATGGACGAACGAGACGAACTTGGTCCAAAGAAGGACAACGGCACTAATGGGAGGACGAAGATGGACGAATGAGACGACATGGTCCAAAGAAGGCCAACGAATCTAATGGGAGGACGAAGATGGACGAACGAGACGAACTTGGTCCAAAGAAGGCCAACGGATCTAACGGGAGGACGAAGATGGACGAACGAGACGAACTTGGTCCAAAGAAGGCCAACGGATCTAATGGGAGGACGAAGAGGAACGAACGAGACGAACTTGGTCCAAAGAACGACAACGGATCTATTGGGAAGACGAAGATGGACGAACGAGACGAACTTGGTCCAAAGAAGGACAACGGCTCTAATGGGAGGACGAAGATGGACGAACGAGACGAACATGGTCCAAAGAAGGACAACGGCTCTAATGGGAGGACGAAGAGGACGAACGAGACGACATGGTCCAAAGAAGGCCAACGGATCTAATGGGAGGACGAAGAGGAACGAACGAGACGAACTTGGTCCGAAGAACGACAACGGATCTATTGGGAAGACGAAGATGGACGAACGAGACGAACTTGGTCCAAAGAAGGCCAATGGATCTAATGGGAAGACGAATATGGACGAACGAGACGAACTTGGTCCAAAGAAGGCCAACGGATCTAATGGGAGGACGAAGAGGAACGAACGAGACGAACTTGGTCCAAAGAACGACAACTTGGGAAGACGAAGATGGACGAACGAGACGAACTTGGTCCAAAGAAGGCCAACGGATCTAATGGGAGGACGAAGATGGACGAACGAGACAAACATGGTCCAAAGAAGGACAACGGATCAAATACGAGGACGAAGATTGACGAAGGAGACGAACTTGGTCCAAAGAAGGCCAACGGATCTAATGGGAGGACGAAGATGGACTAAAGAGACGAACTTGGTCCAATGAAGGCCAACGGATCTAATGGGAGGACGAAGATGGACGAACGAGACGAACTTGGTCCAAAGAAGGCCTACGGATCTAATGGGAGGACGAAGATGGATGAACGAGACGAACTTGGTCCAAAGAAGGCCAACGGATCTAATGGGAGGACGAAGATGGACGAACGAGACGAACTTGGTCCAAAGAAGGCCAACGGATCTAATGGGAGGACGAAGATGGACGAACGAGACAAACATGGTCCAAAGAAAGACAACGGATCAAATGCGAGGACGAAGATGGACGAAGGAGACGAACTTGGTCCAAAGAAGGCCAACAGATCTAATGGGAGGACGAAGATGGACTAAAGAGACGAACTTGGTCCAATGAAGGCCAACGGATCTAATGGGAGGACGAAGATGGACGAACAAGACGAACTTGGTCCAAAGAAGGCCTACGGATCTAATGGGAGGACGAAGATGGACGAACGAGACGAACTTGGTCCAAAGAAGGCCAACGGATCTAATGGGAGGACGAAGATGGACGAACGAGACGAACTTGGTCCAAAGAAGGCCAACGGATCAAATGGGAGGACGAATTTGGTCCAAAGAAGGCCAACGGATCAAATGGGAAGACGAAGATGGACGAACGAGACGAACTTGGTCCAAAGAAGGCCAACGGATTTAATGGGAGGACGAAGAGGAACGAACGAGACGAACTTGGTCCAAAGAACAACAACGGATCTATTGGGAACACGGAGATGGACGAACGAGACGAACTTGGTCCAAAGAAGGACAACGGCTCTAATGGGAGGACGAAGATGGACGAATGAGACGACATGGTCCAAAGAAGGCCAACGAATCTAATGGGAGGACGAAGATGGACGAACGAGACGAACTTGGTCCAAAGAAGGCCAACGGATCTAATGGGAGGACGAAGATGGACGAACGAGACGAACTTGGTCCAAAAAAGGCCAACGGATCTAATGGGAGGACGAAGATGGACGAACGAGACGAACTTGGTCCAAAGAAGGCCAACGGATCTAATGGGAGGACGAAGATGGACGAACGAGACAAACATGGTCCAAAGAAAGACAACGGATCAAATGCGAGGACGAAGATGGACGAAGGAGACGAACTTGGTCCAAAGAAGGCCAACAGATCTAATGGGAGGACGAAGATGGACTAAAGAGACGAACTTGGTCCAATGAAGGCCAACGGATCTAATGGGAGGACGAAGATGGACGAACAAGACGAACTTGGTCCAAAGAAGGCCTACGGATCTAATGGGAAGACGAAGATGGACGAACGAGACGAACTTGGTCCAAAGAAGGCCAACGGATCTAATGGGAGGACGAAGATGGACGAACGAGACGAACTTGGTCCAAAAAAGGACAACGGCTCTAATGGGAGGACGAAGAGGACGAACGAGACGACATGGTCCAAAGAAGGCCAACGGATCTAATGGGAGGACGAAGAGGGACTAAAGAGACGAACTTGGTCCAATGAAGGCCAACGGATCTAATGGGAGGACGAAGATGGACGAACAAGACGAACTTGGTCCAAAGAAGGCCTACGGATCTAATGGGAAGACGAAGATGGACGAACGAGACGAACTTGGTCCAAAGAAGGCCAACGGATCTAATGGGAGGACGAAGATGGACGAACGAGACGAACTTGGTCCAAAGAAGGACAACGGCTCTAATGGGAGGACGAAGAGGACGAACGAGACGCATGGTCCAAAGAAGGCCAACGGATCTAATGGGAGGACGAAGATGGACGAACGAGACGAACATGGTCCAAAGAAGGACAACGGATCAAATGCGAGGACGAAGATGGACGAAGGAGACGAACTTGGTCCAAAGAAGGCCAACGGTTCTAATGGGAGGACGAAGATGGACTAAAGAGACGAACTTGGTCCAATGAAGGCCAACGGAGCTAATGGGAGGACGAAGATGGACGAACGAGACGAACTTGGTCCAAAGAAGGACAACGGCTCTAATGGGAGGACGAAGAGGACGAACGAGACGACATGGTCCAAAGAAGGCCAACGGATCTAATGGGAGGACGAAGATGGACTAAAGAGACGAACTTGGTCCAATGAAGGCCAACGGATCAAATGGGAAGACGAAGATGGACGAACGAGACGAACTTGGTCCAAAGAAGGCCAACGGATTTAATGGGAGGACGAAGAGGAACGAACGAGACGAACTTGGTCCAAAGAACAACAACGGATCTATTGGGAACACGGAGATGGACGAACGAGACGAACTTGGTCCAAAGAAGGACAACGGCTCTAATGGGAGGACGAAGATGGACGAATGAGACGACATGGTCCAAAGAAGGCCAACGAATCTAATGGGAGGACGAAGATGGACGAACGAGACGAACTTGGTCCAAAGAACGACAACGGCTCTAATGGGAGGACGAAGATGGACGAACGAGACGAACTTGGTCCAAAGAAGGACAACGGCTCTAATGGGAGGACGAAGAGGACGAACGAGACGACATGGTCCAAAGAAGGCCAACGGATCTAATGGGAGGACGAAGAGGAACGAACGAGACGAACTTGGTCCGAAGAACGACAACGGATCTATTGGGAAGACGAAGATGGACGAACGAGACGAACTTGGTCCAAAGAAGGCCAATGGATCTAATGGGAAGACGAATATGGACGAACGAGACGAACTTGGTCCAAAGAAGGCCAACGGATCTAATGGGAGGACGAAGAGGAACGAACGAGACGAACTTGGTCCAAAGAACGACAACTTGGGAAGACGAAGATGGACGAACGAGACGAACTTGGTCCAAAGAAGGCCAACGGATCTAATGGGAGGACGAAGATGGACGAACGAGACAAACATGGTCCAAAGAAGGACAACGGATCAAATACGAGGACGAAGATTGACGAAGGAGACGAACTTGGTCCAAAGAAGGCCAACGGATCTAATGGGAGGACGAAGATGGACTAAAGAGACGAACTTGGTCCAATGAAGGCCAACGGATCTAATGGGAGGACGAAGATGGACGAACGAGACGAACTTGGTCCAAAGAAGGCCTACGGATCTAATGGGAGGACGAAGATGGATGAACGAGACGAACTTGGTCCAAAGAAGGCCAACGGATCTAATGGGAGGACGAAGATGGACGAACGAGACGAACTTGGTCCAAAGAAGGCCAACGGATCTAATGGGAGGACGAAGATGGACGAACGAGACAAACATGGTCCAAAGAAAGACAACGGATCAAATGCAAGGACGAAGATGGACGAAGGAGACGAACTTGGTCCAAAGAAGGCCAACAGATCTAATGGGAGGACGAAGATGGACTAAAGAGACGAACTTGGTCCAATGAAGGCCAACGGATCTAATGGGAGGACGAAGATGGACGAACAAGACGAACTTGGTCCAAAGAAGGCCTACGGATCTAATGGGAGGACGAAGATGGACGAACGAGACGAACTTGGTCCAAAGAAGGCCAACGGATCTAATGGGAGGACGAAGATGGACGAACGAGACGAACTTGGTCCAAAGAAGGCCAACGGATCAAATGGGAGGACGAATTTGGTCCAAAGAAGGCCAACGGATCAAATGGGAAGACGAAGATGGACGAACGAGACGAACTTGGTCCAAAGAAGGCCAACGGATTTAATGGGAGGAAGAAGAGGAACGAACGAGACGAACTTGGTCCAAAGAACAACAACGGATCTATTGGGAACACGGAGATGGACGAACGAGACGAACTTGGTCCAAAGAAGGACAACGGCTCTAATGGGAGGACGAAGATGGACGAATGAGACGACATGGTCCAAAGAAGGCCAACGAATCTAATGGGAGGACGAAGATGGACGAACGAGACGAACTTGGTCCAAAGAAGGCCAACGGATCTAATGGGAGGACGAAGATGGACGAACGAGACGAACTTGGTCCAAAAAAGGCCAACGGATCTAATGGGAGGACGAAGATGGACGAACGAGACGAACTTGGTCCAAAGAAGGCCAACGGATCTAATGGGAGGACGAAGATGGACGAACGAGACAAACATGGTCCAAAGAAAGACAACGGATCAAATGCGAGGACGAAGATGGACGAAGGAGACGAACTTGGTCCAAAGAAGGCCAACGGATCTAATGGGAGGACGAAGATGGACTAAAGAGACGAACTTGGTCCAAAGAAGGCCAACGGATCAAATGGGAAGACGAAGATGGACGAACGAGACGAACTTGGTCCAAAGAAGGCCAACGGATTTAATGGGAGGACGAAGAGGAACGAACGAGACAAACTTGGTCCAAAGAACGACAACGGATCTATTGGGAACACGAAGATGGACGAACGAGACGAACTTGGTCCAAAGAAGGACAACGGCACTAATGGGAGGACGAAGATGGACGAATGAGACGACATGGTCCAAAGAAGGCCAACGAATCTAATGGGAGGACGAAGATGGACGAACGAGACGAACTTGGTCCAAAGAAGGCCAACGGATCTAACGGGAGGACGAAGATGGACGAACGAGACGAACTTGGTCCAAAGAAGGCCAACGGATCTAATGGGAGGACGAAGAGGAACGAACGAGACGAACTTGGTCCAAAGAACGACAACGGATCTATTGGGAAGACGAAGATGGACGAACGAGACGAACTTGGTCCAAAGAAGGACAACGGCTCTAATGGGAGGACGAAGATGGACGAACGAGACGAACTTGGTCCAAAGAAGGACAACGGCTCTAATGGGAGGACGAAGAGGACGAACGAGACGACATGGTCCAAAGAAGGCCAACGGATCTAATGGGAGGACGAAGAGGAACGAACGAGACGAACTTGGTCCGAAGAACGACAACGGATCTATTGGGAAGACGAAGATGGACGAACGAGACGAACTTGGTCCAAAGAAGGCCAATGGATCTAATGGGAAGACGAATATGGACGAACGAGACGAACTTGGTCCAAAGAAGGCCAACGGATCTAATGGGAGGACGAAGAGGAACGAACGAGACGAACTTGGTCCAAAGAACGACAACTTGGGAAGACGAAGATGGACGAACGAGACGAACTTGGTCCAAAGAAGGCCAACGGATCTAATGGGAGGACGAAGATGGACGAACGAGACAAACATGGTCCAAAGAAGGACAACGGATCAAATACGAGGACGAAGATTGACGAAGGAGACGAACTTGGTCCAAAGAAGGCCAACGGATCTAATGGGAGGACGAAGATGGACTAAAGAGACGAACTTGGTCCAATGAAGGCCAACGGATCTAATGGGAGGACGAAGATGGACGAACGAGACGAACTTGGTCCAAAGAAGGCCTACGGATCTAATGGGAGGACGAAGATGGATGAACGAGACGAACTTGGTCCAAAGAAGGCCAACGGATCTAATGGGAGGACGAAGATGGACGAACGAGACGAACTTGGTCCAAAGAAGGCCAACGGATCTAATGGGAGGACGAAGATGGACGAACGAGACAAACATGGTCCAAAGAAAGACAACGGATCAAATGCGAGGACGAAGATGGACGAAGGAGACGAACTTGGTCCAAAGAAGGCCAACAGATCTAATGGGAGGACGAAGATGGACTAAAGAGACGAACTTGGTCCAATGAAGGCCAACGGATCTAATGGGAGGACGAAGATGGACGAACAAGACGAACTTGGTCCAAAGAAGGCCTACGGATCTAATGGGAGGACGAAGATGGACGAACGAGACGAACTTGGTCCAAAGAAGGCCAACGGATCTAATGGGAGGACGAAGATGGACGAACGAGACGAACTTGGTCCAAAGAAGGCCAACGGATCAAATGGGAGGACGAATTTGGTCCAAAGAAGGCCAACGGATCAAATGGGAAGACGAAGATGGACGAACGAGACGAACTTGGTCCAAAGAAGGCCAACGGATTTAATGGGAGGACGAAGAGGAACGAACGAGACGAACTTGGTCCAAAGAACAACAACGGATCTATTGGGAACACGGAGATGGACGAACGAGACGAACTTGGTCCAAAGAAGGACAACGGCTCTAATGGGAGGACGAAGATGGACGAATGAGACGACATGGTCCAAAGAAGGCCAACGAATCTAATGGGAGGACGAAGATGGACGAACGAGACGAACTTGGTCCAAAGAAGGCCAACGGATCTAATGGGAGGACGAAGATGGACGAACGAGACGAACTTGGTCCAAAAAAGGCCAACGGATCTAATGGGAGCACGAAGATGGACGAACGAGACGAACTTGGTCCAAAGAAGGCCAACGGATCTAATGGGAGGACGAAGATGGACGAACGAGACAAACATGGTCCAAAGAAAGACAACGGATCAAATGCGAGGACGAAGATGGACGAAGGAGACGAACTTGGTCCAAAGAAGGCCAACAGATCTAATGGGAGGACGAAGATGGACTAAAGAGACGAACTTGGTCCAATGAAGGCCAACGGATCTAATGGGAGGACGAAGATGGACGAACAAGACGAACTTGGTCCAAAGAAGGCCTACGGATCTAATGGGAAGACGAAGATGGACGAACGAGACGAACTTGGTCCAAAGAAGGCCAACGGATCTAATGGGAGGACGAAGATGGACGAACGAGACGAACTTGGTCCAAAAAAGGACAACGGCTCTAATGGGAGGACGAAGAGGACGAACGAGACGACATGGTCCAAAGAAGGCCAACGGATCTAATGGGAGGACGAAGAGGGACTAAAGAGACGAACTTGGTCCAATGAAGGCCAACGGATCTAATGGGAGGACGAAGATGGACGAACAAGACGAACTTGGTCCAAAGAAGGCCTACGGATCTAATGGGAAGACGAAGATGGACGAACGAGACGAACTTGGTCCAAAGAAGGCCAACGGATCTAATGGGAGGACGAAGATGGACGAACGAGACGAACTTGGTCCAAAGAAGGACAACGGCTCTAATGGGAGGACGAAGAGGACGAACGAGACGCATGGTCCAAAGAAGGCCAACGGATCTAATGGGAGGACGAAGATGGACGAACGAGACGAACATGGTCCAAAGAAGGACAACGGATCAAATGCGAGGACGAAGATGGACGAAGGAGACGAACTTGGTCCAAAGAAGGCCAACGGTTCTAATGGGAGGACGAAGATGGACTAAAGAGACGAACTTGGTCCAATGAAGGCCAACGGAGCTAATGGGAGGACGAAGATGGACGAACGAGACGAACTTGGTCCAAAGAAGGACAACGGCTCTAATGGGAGGACGAAGAGGACGAACGAGACGACATGGTCCAAAGAAGGCCAACGGATCTAATGGGAGGACGAAGATGGACTAAAGAGACGAACTTGGTCCAATGAAGGCCAACGGATCAAATGGGAAGACGAAGATGGACGAACGAGACGAACTTGGTCCAAAGAAGGCCAACGGATTTAATGGGAGGACGAAGAGGAACGAACGAGACGAACTTGGTCCAAAGAACAACAACGGATCTATTGGGAACACGGAGATGGACGAACGAGACGAACTTGGTCCAAAGAAGGACAACGGCTCTAATGGGAGGACGAAGATGGACGAATGAGACGACATGGTCCAAAGAAGGCCAACGAATCTAATGGGAGGACGAAGATGGACGAACGAGACGAACTTGGTCCAAAGAAGGCCAACGGATCTAATGGGAGGACGAAGATGGACGAACGAGACGAACTTGGTCCAAAAAAGGCCAACGGATCTAATGGGAGGACGAAGAGGAACGAACGAGACGAACTTGGTCCAAAGAACGACAACGGATCTATTGGGAAGACGAAGATGGACGAACGAGACGAACTTGGTCCAAAGAAGGCCAACGGATCTAATGGGAGGACAAAGATGGACGAACGAGACGAACATGGTCCAAAGAAGGACAACGGATCAAATGCGAGGACGAAGATGGACGAAGGAGACGAACTTGGTCCAAAGAAGGCCAACGGTTCTAATGGGAGGACGAAGATGGACTAAAGAGACGAACTTGGTCCAATGAAGGCCAACGGAGCTAATGGGAGGACGAAGATGGACGAACGAGACGAACTTGGTCCAAAGAAGGCCAACGGACCTAATGGGAGGACGAAGATGGACGAACGAGACGAACTTGGTCCAAAGAAGGCCAATGAATCTAAAGGCCAATGGATCAAATGGGAAGACGAAGATGGACGAACGAGACGAACATGGTCCAAAGAAGGACAACGGATCTAATGGGAGGACGAAGAGGGACTAAAGAGACGAACTTGGTCCAAAGAAGGCCAACGAATCTAATGGAAGCACGATGATGGACGAACGAGACGAATTTGGTCCAAAGAAGGCCAACGGATCTAATGGGAGGACGAAGATGGACGAACGAGACGAACATGGTCCAAAGAAGGACAACGGATCAAATGCGAGGACGAAGATGGACGAAGGAGACGAACTTGGTCCAAAGAAGGCCAACGAATCTAATGGGAGGACGAAGATGGACGAACGAGACGAACATGGTCCAAAGAAGGCCAACGGATCTAATGGGAGGACGAAGATGGACGAACGAGACGAACATGGTCCAAAGATGGCCAACGGATCTAATGGGAGGACGAAGATGGACGAACTAGACGAACTTGGTCCAAAGAAGGCCAACGGATCTAATGGGAGGACGAAGATGGACGAACGAGACGAACTTGGTCCAAAGAAGGCCAACGGATCTAATGGGAGGACGAAGAGGAACGAACGAGTCGAACTTGGTCCAAAGAACGACAACAGATCTATTGGGAAGACGAAGATGGACGAACGAGACGAACTTGGTCCAAAGAAGGCAAACGGATCAAATGGGAGGACGAAGATGGACGAACGAGACGGATTTGGTCCAAAGATGGCCAAAGGATCAAATGGGAAGACGAATATGGACGAACGAGACGAACTTGGTCCAAAGAAGGCCAACGGATCTAATGGGAGGACGAAGAGGAACGAACGAGACGAACTTGGTCCAAAGAACGACAACGGATCTATTGGGAAGACGAAGATGGACGAACGAGACGAACTTGGTCCAAAGAAGGCCAACGGATCTAATGGGAGGACGAAGATGGACGAACGAGACGAACATGGTCCAAAGAAGGACAACGAATCAAATGCGAGGACGAAGATGGACGAAGGAGACGAACTTGGTCCAAAGAAGGCCAACGGATGTAATGGGAGGACGAAGATGGACTAAAGAGACGAACTTGGTCCAATGAAGGCCAACGGATCTAATGGGAGGACGAAGATGGACGAACGAGACGAAGTTGGTCCAAAGAAGGCCGACGGATCAAATGGGAAGACGAAGATGGACGAACGAGACGAACTTGGTCCAAAGAAGGCCAACGGATCTAATGGGAGGACGAAGATGGACGAACGAGACGAACTTGGTCCAAAGAAGGCCAACGGATCTAATGGGAGGACGAAGATGGACGAACGAGACGAAGTTGGTCCAAAGAAGGCCAACGGATCAAATGGGAAGACGAAGATGGACGAACGAGATGAACTTGGTCCAAAGAACGACAACGGATCTATTGGGAACACGAAGATGGACGAACGAGACGAACTTGGTCCAAAGAAGGCCAACGGATCTAATGGGAGGACGAAGATGGACGAACTTGGTCCAAAGAAGGCCAACGGATCAAATGGGAGGACGAAGATGGACGAACTTGGTCCAAAGAAGGCCAACGGATCAAATGGGAAGACGAAGATGGACGAACGAGACGAACTTGGTCCAAAGAAGGCCAACGGATCAAATGGGAGGACGAAGATGGACGAACGAGACGAATTTGGTCCAAAGAAGGCCAAAGGATCAAATGGGAAGACGAATATGGACGAACGAGACGAACTTGGTCCAAAGAAGGCCAACGGATCTAATGGGAGGACGAAGAGGAATGAACGAGACGAACTTGGTCCAAAGAACGACAACGGATCTATTGGGACGACGAAGATGGACGAACGAGACGAACATGGTCCAAAGAAGGACAACGGATCAAATGCGAGGACGAAGATGGACGAAGGAGACGAACTTGGTCCAAAGAAGGCCAACGGATCTAATGGGAGGACGAAGATGGACTAAAGAGACGAACTTGGTCCAATGAAGGCCAACGGATCTAATGGGTGGACGAAGATGGACGAACGAGACGAACTTGGTCCAAAGAAGGCCAACGGATCTAATGGGAGGACGAAGATGGACGAACGAGACGAACTTGGTCCAAAGAAGGCCAACGGATCAAATGGGAGGACGAAGATGGATGAACTTGGTCCAAAGAAGGCCAACGGATCAAATGGGAAGACGAAGATGGACGAACGAGACGAATTTGGTCCAAAGAAGGCCAAAGGATCAAATGGGAAGACGAATATGGACGAACGAGACGAACTTGGTCCAAAGAAGGCCAACGGATCTAATGGGAGGACGAAGATGGACGAACGAGACGAACATGGTCCATAGAAGGGCAACGGATCAAATGCGAGGACGAAGATGGACGAAGGAGACGAACTTGGTCCAAAGAAGGCCAACGGTTCTAATGGGAGGACGAAGAGGGACTAAAGAGACGAACTTGGTCCAAAGAAGGCCAACGGATCTAATGGGAGGACGAAAATGGACGAACGAGACGAACTTGGTCCAAAGAAGGCCAACAGATCTAATGGGAGGACGAAGATGGACGAACGAGACGAACTTGGTCCAAAGAAGGCCAACAGATCAAATGGGAGGACGAAGATGGACGAACGAGACGAAGTTGGTCCAAAGAAGGCCAACGGATCAAATGGGAAGACGAAGATGGACGAACGAGACGAACTTGGTCCAAAGAACGACAACGGATCTATTGGGAACACGAAGATGGACGAACGAGACGAACTTGGTCCAAAGAAGGACAACGGCTCTAATGGGAGGACGAAGATGGACGAACGAGACGAACTTGGTCCAAAGAAGGACAACGGCTCTAATGGGAGGACGAAGAGGACGAACGAGACGACATGGTCCAAAGAAGGCCAACGGATCTAATGGGAGGACGAAGAGGAAAGAACGAGACGAACTTGGTCCAAAGAACGACAACGGATCAAATGGGAAGACGAAGATGGACGAACGAGACGAACTTGGTCCAAAGAACGACAACGGATCTATTGGGAACACGAAGATGGACGAACGAGACGAACTTGGTCCAAAGAAGGACAACGGCTCTAATGGGAGGACGAAGATGGACGAACGAGACGAACTTGGTCCAAAGAAGGACAACGGCTCTAATGGGAGGACGAAGAGGACGAACGAGACGACATGGTCCAAAGAAGGCCAACGGATCTAATGGGAGGACGAAGAGGAACGAACGAGACGAACTTCGTCCAAAGAACGACAACGGATCTATTGGGAAGACGAAGATGGACGAACGAGACGAACTTGGTCCAAAGAAGGCCAACGGATCTAATGGGAGAACGAAGATGGACGAACGAGACGAACATGGTCCAAAGAAGGACAACTGATCAAATGCGAGGACGAAGATGGACGAAGGAGACGAACTTGGTCCAAAGAAGGCCAACGGATCTAATGGGAGGACGAAGATGGACTAAAGAGACGAACTTGGTCCAATGAAGGCCAACGGATCTAATGGGAGGACGAAGATGGACGAACGAGACGAACTTGGTCCAAAGAAGGCCAACGGATCTAATGGGAGGACGAAGATGGACGAACGAGACGAACTTGGTCCAAAGAAGGCCAACGGATCAAATGGGAGGACGAAGATGGATGAACTTGGTCCAAAGAAGGCCAACGGATCAAATGGGAAGACGAAGATGGACGAACGAGACGAATTTGGTCCAAAGAAGGCCAAAGGATCAAATGGGAAGACGAATATGGACGAACGAGACGAACTTGGTCCAAAGAAGGCCAACGGATCTAATGGGAGGACGAAGATGGACGAACGAGACGAACATGGTCCATAGAAGGACAACGGATCAAATGCGAGGACGAAGATGGACGAAGGAGACGAACTTGGTCCAAAGAAGGCCAACGGTTCTAATGGGAGGACGAAGAGGGACTAAAGAGACGAACTTGGTCCAAAGAAGGCCAACGGATCTAATGGGAGGACGAAAATGGACGAACGAGACGAACTTGGTCCAAAGAAGGCCAACGGATCTAATGGGAGGACGAAGATGGACGAACGAGACGAACTTGGTCCAAAGAAGGCCATCGGATCAAATGGGAGGACGAAGATGGACGAACGAGACGAAGTTGGTCCAAAGAAGGCCAACGGATCAAATGGGAAGACGAAGATGGACGAACGAGACGAACTTGGTCCAAAGAACGACAACGGATCTATTGGGAACACGAAGATGGACGAACGAGACGAACTTGGTCCAAAGAAGGACAACGGCTCTAATGGGAGGACGAAGATGGACGAACGAGACGAACTTGGTCCAAAGAAGGACAACGGCTCTAATGGGAGGACGAAGAGGACGAACGAGACGACATGGTCCAAAGAAGGCCAACGGATCTAATGGGAGGACGAAGAGGAACGAACGAGACGAACTTGGTCCAAAGAACGACAACGGATCTATTGGGAAGACGAAGATGGACGAACGAGACGAACTTGGTCCAAAGAAGGCCAATGGATCTAATGGGAAGACGAATATGGACGAACGAGACGAACTTGGTCCAAAGAAGGCCAACGGATCTAATGGGAGGACGAAGAGGAACGAACGAGACGAACTTGGTCCAAAGAACGATAACTTGGGAAGACGAAGATGGACGAACGAGACGAACTTGGTCCAAAGAAGGCCAACGGATCTAATGGGAGGACGAAGATGGACGAACGAGACAAACATGGTCCAAAGAAGGACAACGGATCAAATGCGAGGACGAAGATGGACGAAGGAGACGAACTTGGTCCAAAGAAGGCCAACGGATCTAATGGGAGGACGAAGATGGACTAAAGAGACGAACTTGGTCCAAAGAAGGACAACGGCTATAATGGGAGGACGAAGAGGACGAACGAGACGACATGGTCCAAAGAAGGCCAACGGATCTAATGGGAGGACGAAGAGGAACGAACGAGACGAACTTGGTCCAAAGAACGACAACGGATCTATTGGGAAGACGAAGATAGACGAACGAGACGAACTTGGTCCAAAGAAGGCCAACGGATCTAATGGGAGGACGAAGAGGAACGAACGAGACGAACTTGGTCCAAAGAACGATAACTTGGGAAGACGAAGATGGACGAACGAGACGAACTTGGTCCAAAGAAGGCCAACGGATCTAATGGGAGGACGAAGATGGACGAACGAGACAAACATGGTCCAAAGAAGGACAACAGATCAAATGCGAGGACGAAGATGGACAAAGGAGACGAACTTGGTCCAAAGAAGGCCAACGGATCTAATGGGAGGACGAAGATGGACTAAAGAGACGAACTTGGTCCAATGAAGGCCAACGGATCTAATGGGAGGACGAAGATGGACGAACGAGACGAACTTGGTCCAAAGAAGGCCTACGGATCTAATGGGAGTACGAAGATGGACGAACGAGACGAACTTGGTCCAAAGAAGGCCAACGGATCTAATGGGAGGACGAAGATGGACGAACGAGACGAACTTGGTCCAAAGAAGGCCAACGGATCAAATGGGAGGACGAAGATGGACGAACGAGACGAAGTTGGTCCAAAGAAGGCCAACGGATCAAATGGGAAGACGAAGATGGACGAACGAGACGAACTTGGTCCAAAGAAGGCCAACGGATTTAATGGGAGGACGAAGAGGAACGAACGAGACAAACTTGGTCCAAAGAACGACAACGGATCTATTGGGAACACGAAGATGGACGAACGAGACGAACTTGGTCCAAAGAAGGACAACGGCACTAATGGGAGGACGAAGATGGACGAATGAGACGACATGGTCCAAAGAAGGCCAACGAATCTAATGGGAGGACGAAGATGGACGAACGAGACGAACTTGGTCCAAAGAAGGCCAACGGATCTAATGGGAGGACGAAGATGGACGAACGAGACGAACTTGGTCCAAAGAAGGCCAACGGATCTAATGGGAGGACGAAGAGGAACGAACGAGACGAACTTGGTCCAAAGAACGACAACGGATCTATTGGGAAGACGAAGATGGACGAACGAGACGAACTTGGTCCAAAGAAGCACAACGGCTCTAATGGGAGGACGAAGATGGACGAACGAGACGAACTTGGTCCAAAGAAGGACAACGGCTCTAATGGGAGGACGAAGAGGACGAACGAGACGACATGGTCCAAAGAAGGCCAACGGATCTAATGGGAGGACGAAGAGGAACGAACGAGACGAACTTGGTCCGAAGAACGACAACGGATCTATTGGGAAGACGAAGATGGACGAACGAGACGAACTTGGTCCAAAGAAGGCCAATGGATCTAATGGGAAGACGAATATGGACGAACGAGACGAACTTGGTCCAAAGAAGGCCAACGGATCTAATGGGAGGACGAAGAGGAACGAACGAGACGAACTTGGTCCAAAGAACGACAACTTGGGAAGACGAAGATGGACGAACGAGACGAACTTGGTCCAAAGAAGGCCAACGGATCTAATGGGAGGACGAAGATGGACGAACGAGACAAACATGGTCCAAAGAAGGACAACGGATCAAATACGAGGACGAAGATGGACGAAGGAGACGAACTTGGTCCAAAGAAGGCCAACGGATCTAATGGGAGGACGAAGATGGACTAAAGAGACGAACTTGGTCCAATGAAGGCCAACGGATCTAATGGGAGGACGAAGATGGACGAACGAGACGAACTTGGTCCAAAGAAGGCCTACGGATCTAATGGGAGGACGAAGATGGATGAACGAGACGAACTTGGTCCAAAGAAGGCCAACGGATCTAATGGGAGGACGAAGATGGACGAACGAGACGAACTTGGTCCAAAGAAGGCCAACGGATCTAATGGGAGGACGAAGATGGACGAACGAGACAAACATGGTCCAAAGAAAGACAACGGATCAAATGGGAGGACGAAGATGGACGAAGGAGACGAACTTGGTCCAAAGAAAGACAACGGATCTAATGGGAGGACGAAGATGGACTAAAGAGACGAACTTGGTCCAATGAAGGCCAACGGATCTAATGGGAGGACGAAGATGGACGAACAAGACGAACTTGGTCCAAAGAAGGCCTACGGATCTAATGGGAGGACGAAGATGGACGAACGAGACGAACTTGGTCCAAAGAAGGCCAACGGATCTAATGGGAGGACGAAGATGGACGAACGAGACGAACTTGGTCCAAAGAAGGCCAACGGATCAAATGGGAGGACGAATTTGGTCCAAAGAAGGCCAACGGATCAAATGGGAAGACGAAGATGGACGAACGAGACGAACTTGGTCCAAAGAAGGCCAACGGATTTAATGGGAGGACGAAGAGGAACGAACGAGACGAACTTGGTCCAAAGAACAACAACGGATCTATTGGGAACACGGAGATGGACGAACGAGACGAACTTGGTCCAAAGAAGGACAACGGCTCTAATGGGAGGACGAAGATGGACGAAGGAGACGACATGGTCCAAAGAAGGCCAACGAATCTAATGGGAGGACGAAGATGGACGAACGAGACGAACATGGTCCAAAGAAGGCCAACGGATCTAATGGGAGGACGAAGATGGACGAACGAGACGAACTTGGTCCAAAGAAGGCCAACGGACCTAATGGGAGGACGAAGATGGACGAACGAGACGAACTTGGTCCAAAGAAGGACAACGGCTCTAATGGGAGGACGAAGATGGACGAATGAGACGACATGGTCCAAAGAAGGCCAACGAATCTAATGGGAGGACGAAGATGGACGAACGAGACGAACTTGGTCCAAAGAAGGCCAACGGATCTAATGGGAGGACGAAGAGGAACGAACGAGACGAACTTGGTCCAAAGAACGACAACGGATCTATTGGGAACACGGAGATGGACGAACGAGACGAACTTGGTCCAAAGAAGGACAACGGCTCTAATGGGAGGACGAAGATGGACGAAGGAGACGACATGGTCCAAAGAAGGCCAACGAATCTAATGGGAGGACGAAGATGGACGAACGAGACGAACATGGTCCAAAGAAGGCCAACGGATCTAATGGGAGGACGAAGATGGACGAACGAGACGAACTTGGTCCAAAGAAGGCCAACGGACCTAATGGGAGGACGAAGATGGACGAAGGAGACGAACTTGGTCCAAAGAAGGCCAACGGTTCTAATGGGAGGACGAAGATGGACTAAAGAGACGAACTTGGTCCAATGAAGGCCAACGGAGCTAATGGGAGGACGAAGATGGACGAACGAGACGAACTTGGTCCAAAGAAGGCCAACGGACCTAATGGGAGGACGAAGATGGACGAACGAGACGAACTTGGTCCAAAGAAGGACAACGGCTCTAATGGGAGGACGAAGATGGACGAATGAGACGACATGGTCCAAAGAAGGCCAACGAATCTAATGGGAGGACGAAGATGGACGAACGAGACGAACTTGGTCCAAAGAAGGCCAACGGATCTAATGGGAGGACGAAGAGGAACGAACGAGACGAACTTGGTCCAAAGAACGACAACGGATCTATTGGGAACACGGAGATGGACGAACGAGACGAACTTGGTCCAAAGAAGGACAACGGCTCTAATGGGAGGACGAAGATGGACGAAGGAGACGACATGGTCCAAAGAAGGCCAACGAATCTAATGGGAGGACGAAGATGGACGAACGAGACGAACATGGTCCAAAGAAGGCCAACGGATCTAATGGGAGGACGAAGATGGACGAACGAGACGAACTTGGTCCAAAAAAGGCCAACGGATCTAATGGGAGGACGAAGAGGAACGAACGAGACGAACTTGGTCCAAAGAACGACAACGGATCTATTGGGAAGACGAAGATGGACGAACGAGACGAACTTGGTCCAAAGAAGGCCAACGGATCTAATGGGAGGACGAAGATGGACGAACGAGACGAACATGGTCCAAAGAAGGACAACGGATCAAATGCGAGGACGAAGATGGACGAAGGAGACGAACTTGGTCCAAAGAAGGCCAACGGTTCTAATGGGAGGACGAAGATGGACTAAAGAGACGAACTTGGTCCAATGAAGGCCAACGGAGCTAATGGGAGGACGAAGATGGACGAACGAGACGAACTTGGTCCAAAGAAGGCCAACGGACCTAATGGGAGGACGAAGATGGACGAACGAGACGAACTTGGTCCAAAGAAGGACAACGGCTCTAATGGGAGGACGAAGATGGACGAATGAGACGACATGGTCCAAAGAAGGCCAACGAATCTAATGGGAGGACGAAGATGGACGAACGAGACGAACTTGGTCCAAAGAAGGCCAACGGATCTAATGGGAGGACGAAGAGGAACGAACGAGACGAACTTGGTCCAAAGAACGACAACGGATCTATTGGGAAGACGAAGATGGACGAACGAGACGAACTTGGTCCAAAGAAGGCCAACGGATCTAATGGGAGGACGAAGATGGACGAACGAGACGAACATGGTCCAAAGAAGGACAACGGATCAAATGCGAGGACGAAGATGGACGAAGGAGACGAACTTGGTCCAAAGAAGGCCAACGGATCAAATGGGAAGACGAAGATGGACGAACGAGACGAACTTGGTCCAAAGAAGGCCAACGGATTTAATGGGAGGACGAAGAGGAACGAACGAGACGAACTTGGTCCAAAGAACGACAACGGATCTATTGGGAACACGGAGATGGACGAACGAGACGAACTTGGTCCAAAGAAGGACAACGGCTCTAATGGGAGGACGAAGATGGACGAATGAGACGACATGGTCCAAAGAAGGCCAACGAATCTAATGGGAGGACGAAGATGGACGAACGAGACGAACTTGGTCCAAAGAAGGCCAACGGATCTAATGGGAGGACGAAGATGGACGAACGAGACGAACTTGGTCCAAAGAAGGCCAACGGATCTAATGGGAGGACGAAGAGGAACGAACGAGACGAACTTGGTCCAAAGAACGACAACGGATCTATTGGGAAGACGAAGATGGACGAACGAGACGAACTTGGTCCAAAGAAGGCCAACGGATCTAATGGGAGGACGAAGATGGACGAACGAGACGAACATGGTCCAAAGAAGGACAACGGATCAAATGCGAGGACGAAGATGGACGAAGGAGACGAACTTGGTCCAAAGAAGGCCAACGGTTCTAATGGGAGGACGAAGATGGACTAAAGAGACGAACTTGGTCCAATTAAGGCCAACGGAGCTAATGGGAGGACGAAGATGGACGAACGAGACGAACTTGGTCCAAAGAAGGCCAACGGACCTAATGGGAGGACGAAGATGGACGAACGAGACGAACTTGGTCCAAAGAAGGGCAACGGACCTAATGGGAGGACGAAGATGGACGAACGAGACGAACTTGGTCCAAAGAAGGCCAACGGATCTAATGGGAGGACGATGATGGACGAACGAGACGAAGTTGGTCCAAAGAAGGCCAACGGATCAAATGGGAAGACGAAGATGGACGAACGAGAGGAACTTGGTACAAAGAAGGCCAACGGATTTAATGGGAGGACGAAGAGGAACGAACGAGACGAACTTGGTCCAAAGAACGACAACGGATCTATTGGGAACACGAAGATGGACGAACGAGACGAACTTGGTCCAAAGAAGGACAACGGATCTAATGGGCGGACGAAGATGGACGAACGAGACGACATGGTCCAAAGAAGGCCAACGAATCTAATGGGAGGACGAAGATGGACGAACGAGACGAACTTGGTCCAAAGAAGGCGAACGGATTTAATGGGTGGACGAAGATGGATGAACGAGACGAACTTGGTCCAAAGAAGGACAACGGCTCTAATGGGAGGACAAAGAGGACGAACGAGAGGACATAGTCCAAAGAAGGCCAACGGATCTAATGGGAGGACGAAGAGGAACGAACGATACGAACTTGGTCCAAAGAACGACAACGGATTTATTGGGAAGACGAAGATGGACGAACGAGACGAACTTGGTCCAAAGAAGGCCAATGGATCTAATGGGAGGGCGAAGAGGGACTAAAGAGACGAACTTGGGCCAAAGAAGGCCAACGGATCAAATGGGAGGACGAAGATGGACGAACGAGACGAATTTGGTCCAAAGAAGGCCAAAGGATCAAATGGGAAGACGAATATGGACGAACGAGACGAACTTGGTCCAAAGAAGGCCAACGGATCTAATGGGAGGACGAAGAGGAACGAACGAGACGAACTTGGTCCAAAGAACGACAACATGGGAAGACGAAGATGGACGAACGAGACGAACTTGGTCCAAAGAAGGCCAACGGATCTAATGGGAGGACGAAGATGGACGAACGAGACAAACATGGTCCAAAGAAGGACAACGGATCAAATGCGAGGACGAAGATGGACGAAGGAGACGAACTTGGTCCAAAGAAGGCCAACGGATCTAATGGGAGGACGAAGATGGACTAAAGAGACGAACTTGGTCCAATGAAGGCCAACGGATCTAATGGGAGGACGAAGATGGACGAACGAGACGAACATGGTCCAAAGAAGGCCTACGGATCTAATGGGAGGACGAAGATGGACGAACGAGACGAACTTGGTCCAAAGAAGGCCAACGGATCTAATGGGAGGACGAAGATGGACGAACGAGACGAACTTGGTCCAAAGAAGGCCAACGGATCAAATGGGAGGACGAATTTGGTCCAAAGAAGGCCAACGGATCAAATGGGAAGACGAAGATGGACGAACGAGACGAACTTGGTCCAAAGAAGGCCAACGGATTTAATGGGAGGACGAAGAGGAACGAACGAGACGAACTTGGTCCAAAGAACAACAACGGATCTATTGGGAACACGGAGATGGACGAACGAGACGAACTTGGTCCAAAGAAGGACAACGGCTCTAATGGGAGGACGAAGATGGACGAATGAGACGACATGGTCCAAAGAAGGCCAACGAATCTAATGGGAGGACGAAGATGGACGAACGAGACGAACTTGGTCCAAAGAAGGCCAACGGATCTAATGGGAGGACGAAGATGGACGAACGAGACGAACTTGGTCCAAAGAAGGCCAACGGATCTAATGGGAGGACGAAGAGGAACGAACGAGACGAACTTGGTCCAAAGAAGGCCAACGGATCTAATGGGAGGACGAAGATGGACGAACGAGACGAACATGGTCCAAAGAAGGACAACGGATCAAATGCGAGGACGAAGATGGACGAAGGAGACGAACTTGGTCCAAAGAAGGGCAACGGACCTAATGGGAGGACGAAGATGGACGAACGAGACGAACTTGGTCCAAAGAAGGCCAACGGATCTAATGGGAGGACGATGATGGACGAACGAGACGAATTTGGTCCAAAGAAGGCCAACGGATCAAATGGGAAGACGAAGATGGACGAACGAGACGAACTTGGTCCAAAGAAGGCCAACGGATTTAATGGGAGGACGAAGAGGAACGAACGAGACGAACTTGGTCCAAAAAACGACAACGGATCTATTGGGAACACGGAGATGGACGAACGAGACGAACTTGGTCCAAAGAAGGACAACGGCTCTAATGGGAGGACGAAGATGGACGAATGAGACGACATGGTCCAAAGAAGGCCAACGAATCTAATGGGAGGACGAAGATGGACGAACGAGACGAACTTGGTCCAAAGAAGGCCAACGGATCTAATGGGAGGACGAAGATGGACGAACGAGACGAACTTGGTCCAAAGAAGGCCAACGGATCAAATGGGAGGACGAATTTGGTCCAAAGAAGGCCAACGGATCAAATGGGAAGACGAAGATGGACGAACGAGACGAACTTGGTCCAAAGAAGGCCAACGGATTTAATGGGAGGACGAAGAGGAACGAACGAGACGAACTTGGTCCAAAGAACAACAACGGATCTATTGGGAACACGGAGATGGACGAACGAGACGAACTTGGTCCAAAGAAGGACAACGACTCTAATGGGAGGACGAAGATGGACGAATGGGACGACATGGTCCAAAGAAGGCCAACGAATCTAATGGGAGGACGAAGATGGACGAACGAGACGAACTTGGTCCAAAGAAGGCCAACGGATCTAATGGGAGGACGAAGATGGACGAACGAGACGAACTTGGTCCAAAAAAGGCCAACGGATCTAATGGGAGGACGAAGAGGAACGAACGAGACGAACTTGGTCCAAAGAACGACAACGGATCTATTGGGAAGACGAAGATGGACGAACGAGACGAACTTGGTCCAAAGAAGGCCAACGGATCTAATGGGAGGACGAAGATGGACGAACGAGACGAACATGGTCCAAAGAAGGACAACGGATCAAATGCGAGGACGAAGATGGACGAACGAGACGAACATGGTCCAAAGAAGGGCAACGGACCTAATGGGAGGACGAAGATGGACGAACGAGACGAACTTGGTCCAAAGAAGGCCAACGGATCTAATGGGAGGACGATGATGGACGAACGAGACGAATTTGGTCCAAAGAAGGCCAACGGATCAAATGGGAAGACGAAGATGGACGAACGAGACGAACTTGGTCCAAAGAAGGCCAACGGATTTAATGGGAGGACGAAGAGGAACGAACGAGACGAACTTGGTCCAAAGAACGACAACGGATCTATTGGGAACACGGAGATGGACGAACGAGACGAACTTGGTCCAAAGAAGGACAACGGCTCTAATGGGAGGACGAAGATGGACGAATGAGACGACATGGTCCAAAGAAGGCCAACGAATCTAATGGGAGGACGAAGATGGACGAACGAGACGAACTTGGTCCAAAGAAGGCCAACGGATCTAATGGGAGGACGAAGATGGACGAACGAGACGAACTTGGTCCAAAGAAGGCCAACGGATCTAATGGGAGGACGAAGAGGAACGAACGAGACGAACTTGGTCCAAAGAACGACAACGGATCTATTGGGAAGACGAAGATGGACGAACGAGACGAACTTGGTCCAAAGAAGGCCAACGGATCTAATGGGAGGACGAAGATGGACGAACGAGACGAACATGGTCCAAAGAAGGACAACGGATCAAATGCGAGGACGAAGATGGACGAAGGAGACGAACTTGGTCCAAAGAAGGCCAACGGTTCTAATGGGAGGACGAAGATGGACTAAAGAGACGAACTTGGTCCAATTAAGGCCAACGGAGCTAATGGGAGGACGAAGATGGACGAACGAGACGAACTTGGTCCAAAGAAGGCCAACGGACCTAATGGGAGGACGAAGATGGACGAACGAGACGAACTTGGTCCAAAGAAGGCCAACGGATCTAATGGGAGGACGATGATGGACGAACGAGACGAAGTTGGTCCAAAGAAGGCCAACGGACCTAATGGGAGGACGAAGATGGACGAACGAGACGAACTTGGTCCAAAGAAGGGCAACGGACCTAATGGGAGGACGAAGATGGACGAACGAGACGAACATGGTCCAAATAAGGCCAACGGATTTAATGGGAGGACGAAGAGGAACGAACGAGACGAACTTGGTCCAAAGAACAACAACGGATCTATTGGGAACACGGAGATGGACGAACGAGACGAACTTGGTCCAAAGAAGGACAACGGCTCTAATGGGAGGACGAAGATGGACGAATGAGACGACATGGTCCAAAGAAGGCCAACGGATCTAATGGGAGGACGAAGATGGACGAACGAGACGAACTTGGTCCAAAGAAGGCCAACGGATCTAATGGGAGGACGAAGATGGACGAACGAGACGAACTTGGTCCAAAGAAGGCCAACGGATCTAATGGGAGGACGAAGATGGACGAACGAGACGAACATGGTCCAAAGAAGGACAACGGATCAAATGCGAGGACGAAGATGGACGAAGGAGACGAACTTGGTCCAAAGAAGGGCAACGGACCTAATGGGAGGACGAAGATGGACGAACGAGACGAACTTGGTCCAAAGAAGGCCAACGGATCTAATGGGAGGACGATGATGGACGAACGAGACGAATTTGGTCCAAAGAAGGCCAACAGATCAAATGGGAAGACGAAGATGGACGAACGAGACGAACTTGGTCCAAAGAAGGCCAACGGATTTAATGGGAGGACGAAGAGGAACGAACGAGACGAACTTGGTCCAAAGAACGACAACGGATCTATTGGGAACACGGAGATGGACGAACGAGACGAACTTGGTCCAAAGAAGGACAACGGCTCTAATGGGAGGACGAAGATGGACGAATGAGACGACATGGTCCAAAGAAGGCCAACGAATCTAATGGGAGGACGAAGATGGACGAACGAGACGAACTTGGTCCAAAGAAGGCCAACGGATCTAATGGGAGGACGAAGATGGACGAACGAGACGAACTTGGTCCAAAGAAGGCCAACGGATCAAATGGGAGGACGAATTTGGTCCAAAGAAGGCCAACGGATCAAATGGTAAGACGAAGATGGACGAACGAGACGAACTTGGTCCAAAGAAGGCCAACGGATTTAATGGGAGGACGAAGAGGAACGAACGAGACGAACTTGGTCCAAAGAACAACAACGGATCTATTGGGAACACGGAGATGGACGAACGAGACGAACTTGGTCCAAAGAAGGACAACGGCTCTAATGGGAGGACGAAGATGGACGAATGAGACGACATGGTCCAAAGAAGGCCAACGAATCTAATGGGAGGACGAAGATGGACGAACGAGACGAACTTGGTCCAAAGAAGGCCAACGGATCTAATGGGAGGACGAAGATGGACGAACGAGACGAACTTGGTCCAAAAAAGGCCAACGGATCTAATGGGAGGACGAAGAGGAACGAACGAGACGAACTTGGTCCAAAGAACGACAACGGATCTATTGGGAAGACGAAGATGGACGAACGAGACGAACTTGGTCCAAAGAAGGCCAACGGATCTAATGGGAGGACGAAGATGGACGAACGAGACGAACATGGTCCAAAGAAGGACAACGGATCAAATGCGAGGACGAAGATGGACGAAGGAGACGAACTTGGTCCAAAGAAGGCCAACGGTTCTAATGGGAGGACGAAGATGGACTAAAGAGACGAACTTGGTCCAATGAAGGCCAACGGAGCTAATGGGAGGACGAAGATGGACGAACGAGACGAACTTGGTCCAAAGAAGGCCAACGGACCTAATGGGAGGACGAAGATGGACGAACGAGACGAACTTGGTCCAAAGAAGGCCAACGGATCTAATGGGAGGACGATGATGGACGAACGAGACGAATTTGGTCCAAAGAAGGCCAACGGATCAAATGGGAAGACGAAGATGGACGAACGAGACGAACTTGGTCCAAAGAAGGCCAACGGATTTAATGGGAGGACGAAGAGGAACGAACGAGACGAACTTGGTCCAAAGAACGACAACGGATCTATTGGGAACACGGAGATGGACGAACGAGACGAACTTGGTCCAAAGAAGGACAACGGCTCTAATGGGAGGACGAAGATGGACGAATGAGACGACATGGTCCAAAGAAGGCCAACGAATCTAATGGGAGGACGAAGATGGACGAACGAGACGAACTTGGTCCAAAGAAGGCCAACGGATCTAATGGGAGGACGAAGATGGACGAACGAGACGAACTTGGTCCAAAGAAGGCCAACGGATCTAATGGGAGGACGAAGAGGAACGAACGAGACGAACTTGGTCCAAAGAACGACAACGAATCTATTGGGAAGACGAAGATGGACGAACGAGACGAACTTGGTCCAAAAAAGGCCAACGGATCTAATGGGAGGACGAAGAGGAACGAACGAGACGAACTTGGTCCAAAGAACGACAACGGATCTATTGGGAAGACGAAGATGGACGAACGAGACGAACTTGGTCCAAAGAAGGCCAACGGATCTAATGGGAGGACGAAGATGGACGAACGAGACGAACATGGTCCAAAGAAGGACAACGGATCAAATGCGAGGACGAAGATGGACGAAGGAGACGAACTTGGTCCAAAGAAGGCCAACGGTTCTAATGGGAGGACGAAGATGGACTAAAGAGACGAACTTGGTCCAATGAAGGCCAACGGAGCTAATGGGAGGACGAAGATGGACGAACGAGACGAACTTGGTCCAAAGAAGGCCAACGGACCTAATGGGAGGACGAAGATGGACGAACGAGACGAACTTGGTCCAAAGAAGGCCAACGGATCTAATGGGAGGACGATGATGGACGAACGAGACGAAGTTGGTCCAAAGAAGGCCAACGGACCTAATGGGAGGACGAAGATGGACGAACGAGACGAACTTGGTCCAAAGAAGGGCAACGGACCTAATGGGAAGACGAAGATGGACGAACGAGACGAACTTGGTCCAAAGAAGGCCAACGGATCTAATGGGAGGACGAAGATGGACGAACGAGACGAACATGGTCCAAAGAAGGACAACGGATCAAATGCGAGGACGAAGATGGACGAAGGAGACGAACTTGGTCCAAAGAAGGCCAACGGATCTAATGGGAGGACGAAGATGGACTAAAGAGACGAACTTGGTCCAATGAAGGCCAACGGATCTAATGGGAGGACGAAGATGGACGAACGAGACGAACATGGTCCAAAGAAGGCCTACGGATCTAATGGGAGGACGAAGATGGACGAACGAGACGAACTTGGTCCAAAGAAGGCCAACGGATCTAATGGGAGGACGAAGATGGACGAACGAGACGAACTTGGTCCAAAGAAGGCCAACGGATCAAATGGGAGGACGAATTTGGTCCAAAGAAGGCCAACGGATCAAATGGGAAGACGAAGATGGACGAACGAGACGAACTTGGTCCAAAGAAGGCCAACGGATTTAATGGGAGGACGAAGAGGAACGAACGAGACGAACTTGGTCCAAAGAACAACAACGGATCTATTGGGAACACGGAGATGGACGAACGAGACGAACTTAGTCCAAAGAAGGACAACGGCTCTAATGGGAGGACGAAGATGGACGAATGAGACGACATGGTCCAAAGAAGGCCAACGAATCTAATGGGAGGACGAAGATGGACGAACGAGACGAACTTGGTCCAAAGAAGGCCAACGGATCTAATGGGAGGACGAAGATGGACGAACGAGACGAACTTGGTCCAAAGAAGGCCAACGGATCTAATGGGAGGACGAAGAGGAACGAACGAGACGAACTTGGTCCAAAGAAGGCCAACGGATCTAATGGGAGGACGAAGATGGACGAACGAGACGAACATGGTCCAAAGAAGGACAACGGATCAAATGCGAGGACGAAGATGGACGAAGGAGACGAACTTGGTCCAAAGAAGGGCAACGGACCTAATGGGAGGACGAAGATGGACGAACGAGACGAACTTGGTCCAAAGAAGGCCAACGGATCTAATGGGAGGACGATGATGGACGAACGAGACGAATTTGGTCCAAAGAAGGCCAACGGATCAAATGGGAAGACGAAGATGGACGAACGAGACGAACTTGGTCCAAAGAAGGCCAACGGATTTAATGGGAGGACGAAGAGGAACGAACGAGACGAACTTGGTCCAAAAAACGACAACGGATCTATTGGGAACACGGAGATGGACGAACGAGACGAACTTGGTCCAAAGAAGGACAACGGCTCTAATGGGAGGACGAAGATGGACGAATGAGACGACATGGTCCAAAGAAGGCCAACGAATCTAATGGGAGGACGAAGATGGACGAACGAGACGAACTTGGTCCAAAGAAGGCCAACGGATCTAATGGGAGGACGAAGATGGACGAACGAGACGAACTTGGTCCAAAGAAGGCCAACGGATCAAATGGGAGGACGAATTTGGTCCAAAGAAGGCCAACGGATCAAATGGGAAGACGAAGATGGACGAACGAGACGAACTTGGTCCAAAGAAGGCCAACGGATTTAATGGGAGGACGAAGAGGAACGAACGAGACGAACTTGGTCCAAAGAACAACAACGGATCTATTGGGAACACGGAGATGGACGAACGAGACGAACTTGGTCCAAAGAAGGACAACGACTCTAATGGGAGGACGAAGATGGACGAATGGGACGACATGGTCCAAAGAAGGCCAACGAATCTAATGGGAGGACGAAGATGGACGAACGAGACGAACTTGGTCCAAAGAAGGCCAACGGATCTAATGGGAGGACGAAGATGGACGAACGAGACGAACTTGGTCCAAAAAAGGCCAACGGATCTAATGGGAGGACGAAGAGGAACGAACGAGACGAACTTGGTCCAAAGAACGACAACGGATCTATTGGGAAGACGAAGATGGACGAACGAGACGAACTTGGTCCAAAGAAGGCCAACGGATCTAATGGGAGGACGAAGATGGACGAACGAGACGAACATGGTCCAAAGAAGGACAACGGATCAAATGCGAGGACGAAGATGGACGAACGAGACGAACATGGTCCAAAGAAGGGCAACGGACCTAATGGGAGGACGAAGATGGACGAACGAGACGAACTTGGTCCAAAGAAGGCCAACGGATCTAATGGGAGGACGATGATGGACGAACGAGACGAATTTGGTCCAAAGAAGGCCAACGGATCAAATGGGAAGACGAAGATGGACGAACGAGACGAACTTGGTCCAAAGAAGGCCAACGGATTTAATGGGAGGACGAAGAGGAACGAACGAGACGAACTTGGTCCAAAGAACGACAACGGATCTATTGGGAACACGGAGATGGACGAACGAGACGAACTTGGTCCAAAGAAGGACAACGGCTCTAATGGGAGGACGAAGATGGACGAATGAGACGACATGGTCCAAAGAAGGCCAACGAATCTAATGGGAGGACGAAGATGGACGAACGAGACGAACTTGGTCCAAAGAAGGCCAACGGATCTAATGGGAGGACGAAGATGGACGAACGAGACGAACTTGGTCCAAAGAAGGCCAACGGATCTAATGGGAGGACGAAGAGGAACGAACGAGACGAACTTGGTCCAAAGAACGACAACGGATCTATTGGGAAGACGAAGATGGACGAACGAGACGAACTTGGTCCAAAGAAGGCCAACGGATCTAATGGGAGGACGAAGATGGACGAACGAGACGAACATGGTCCAAAGAAGGACAACGGATCAAATGCGAGGACGAAGATGGACGAAGGAGACGAACTTGGTCCAAAGAAGGCCAACGGTTCTAATGGGAGGACGAAGATGGACTAAAGAGACGAACTTGGTCCAATTAAGGCCAACGGAGCTAATGGGAGGACGAAGATGGACGAACGAGACGAACTTGGTCCAAAGAAGGCCAACGGACCTAATGGGAGGACGAAGATGGACGAACGAGACGAACTTGGTCCAAAGAAGGCCAACGGATCTAATGGGAGGACGATGATGGACGAACGAGACGAAGTTGGTCCAAAGAAGGCCAACGGACCTAATGGGAGGACGAAGATGGACGAACGAGACGAACTTGGTCCAAAGAAGGGCAACGGACCTAATGGGAGGACGAAGATGGACGAACGAGACGAACATGGTCCAAATAAGGCCAACGGATTTAATGGGAGGACGAAGAGGAACGAACGAGACGAACTTGGTCCAAAGAACAACAACGGATCTATTGGGAACACGGAGATGGACGAACGAGACGAACTTGGTCCAAAGAAGGACAACGGCTCTAATGGGAGGACGAAGATGGACGAATGAGACGACATGGTCCAAAGAAGGCCAACGGATCTAATGGGAGGACGAAGATGGACGAACGAGACGAACTTGGTCCAAAGAAGGCCAACGGATCTAATGGGAGGACGAAGATGGACGAACGAGACGAACTTGGTCCAAAGAAGGCCAACGGATCTAATGGGAGGACGAAGATGGACGAACGAGACGAACATGGTCCAAAGAAGGACAACGGATCAAATGCGAGGACGAAGATGGACGAAGGAGACGAACTTGGTCCAAAGAAGGGCAACGGACCTAATGGGAGGACGAAGATGGACGAACGAGACGAACTTGGTCCAAAGAAGGCCAACGGATCTAATGGGAGGACGATGATGGACGAACGAGACGAATTTGGTCCAAAGAAGGCCAACAGATCAAATGGGAAGACGAAGATGGACGAACGAGACGAACTTGGTCCAAAGAAGGCCAACGGATTTAATGGGAGGACGAAGAGGAACGAACGAGACGAACTTGGTCCAAAGAACGACAACGGATCTATTGGGAACACGGAGATGGACGAACGAGACGAACTTGGTCCAAAGAAGGACAACGGCTCTAATGGGAGGACGAAGATGGACGAATGAGACGACATGGTCCAAAGAAGGCCAACGAATCTAATGGGAGGACGAAGATGGACGAACGAGACGAACTTGGTCCAAAGAAGGCCAACGGATCTAATGGGAGGACGAAGATGGACGAACGAGACGAACTTGGTCCAAAGAAGGCCAACGGATCAAATGGGAGGACGAATTTGGTCCAAAGAAGGCCAACGGATCAAATGGTAAGACGAAGATGGACGAACGAGACGAACTTGGTCCAAAGAAGGCCAACGGATTTAATGGGAGGACGAAGAGGAACGAACGAGACGAACTTGGTCCAAAGAACAACAACGGATCTATTGGGAACACGGAGATGGACGAACGAGACGAACTTGGTCCAAAGAAGGACAACGGCTCTAATGGGAGGACGAAGATGGACGAATGAGACGACATGGTCCAAAGAAGGCCAACGAATCTAATGGGAGGACGAAGATGGACGAACGAGACGAACTTGGTCCAAAGAAGGCCAACGGATCTAATGGGAGGACGAAGATGGACGAACGAGACGAACTTGGTCCAAAAAAGGCCAACGGATCTAATGGGAGGACGAAGAGGAACGAACGAGACGAACTTGGTCCAAAGAACGACAACGGATCTATTGGGAAGACGAAGATGGACGAACGAGACGAACTTGGTCCAAAGAAGGCCAACGGATCTAATGGGAGGACGAAGATGGACGAACGAGACGAACATGGTCCAAAGAAGGACAACGGATCAAATGCGAGGACGAAGATGGACGAAGGAGACGAACTTGGTCCAAAGAAGGCCAACGGTTCTAATGGGAGGACGAAGATGGACTAAAGAGACGAACTTGGTCCAATGAAGGCCAACGGAGCTAATGGGAGGACGAAGATGGACGAACGAGACGAACTTGGTCCAAAGAAGGCCAACGGACCTAATGGGAGGACGAAGATGGACGAACGAGACGAACTTGGTCCAAAGAAGGCCAACGGATCTAATGGGAGGACGATGATGGACGAACGAGACGAATTTGGTCCAAAGAAGGCCAACGGATCAAATGGGAAGACGAAGATGGACGAACGAGACGAACTTGGTCCAAAGAAGGCCAACGGATTTAATGGGAGGACGAAGAGGAACGAACGAGACGAACTTGGTCCAAAGAACGACAACGGATCTATTGGGAACACGGAGATGGACGAACGAGACGAACTTGGTCCAAAGAAGGACAACGGCTCTAATGGGAGGACGAAGATGGACGAATGAGACGACATGGTCCAAAGAAGGCCAACGAATCTAATGGGAGGACGAAGATGGACGAACGAGACGAACTTGGTCCAAAGAAGGCCAACGGATCTAATGGGAGGACGAAGATGGACGAACGAGACGAACTTGGTCCAAAGAAGGCCAACGGATCTAATGGGAGGACGAAGAGGAACGAACGAGACGAACTTGGTCCAAAGAACGACAACGAATCTATTGGGAAGACGAAGATGGACGAACGAGACGAACTTGGTCCAAAAAAGGCCAACGGATCTAATGGGAGGACGAAGAGGAACGAACGAGACGAACTTGGTCCAAAGAACGACAACGGATCTATTGGGAAGACGAAGATGGACGAACGAGACGAACTTGGTCCAAAGAAGGCCAACGGATCTAATGGGAGGACGAAGATGGACGAACGAGACGAACATGGTCCAAAGAAGGACAACGGATCAAATGCGAGGACGAAGATGGACGAAGGAGACGAACTTGGTCCAAAGAAGGCCAACGGTTCTAATGGGAGGACGAAGATGGACTAAAGAGACGAACTTGGTCCAATGAAGGCCAACGGAGCTAATGGGAGGACGAAGATGGACGAACGAGACGAACTTGGTCCAAAGAAGGCCAACGGACCTAATGGGAGGACGAAGATGGACGAACGAGACGAACTTGGTCCAAAGAAGGCCAACGGATCTAATGGGAGGACGATGATGGACGAACGAGACGAAGTTGGTCCAAAGAAGGCCAACGGACCTAATGGGAGGACGAAGATGGACGAACGAGACGAACTTGGTCCAAAGAAGGGCAACGGACCTAATGGGAGGACGAAGATGGACGAACGAGACGAACTTGGTCCAAAGAAGGCCAACGGATTTAATGGGAGGACGAAGAGGAACGAACGAGACGAACTTGGTCCAAAGAACAACAACGGATCTATTGGGAACACGGAGATGGACGAACTAGACGAACTTGGTCCAAAGAAGGACAACGGCTCTAATGGGAGGACGAAGATGGACGAATGAGACGACATGGTCCAAAGAAGGCCAACGGATCTAATGGGAGGACGAAGATGGACGAACGAGACGAACTTGGTCCAAAGAAGGCCAACGGATCTAATGGGAGGACGAAGACGGACGAACGAGACGAACTTGGTCCAAAGAAGGCCAACGGATCTAATGGGAGGACGAAGATGGACGAACGAGACGAACATGGTCCAAAGAAGGACAACGGATCAAATGCGAGGACGAAGATGGACGAAGGAGACGAACTTGGTCCAAAGAAGGGCAACGGACCTAATGGGAGGACGAAGATGGACGAACGAGACGAACTTGGTCCAAAGAAGGCCAACGGATCTAATGGGAGGACGATGATGGACGAACGAGACGAATTTGGTCCAAAGAAGGCCAACGGATCAAATGGGAAGACGAAGATGGACGAACGAGACGAACTTGGTCCAAAGAAGGCCAACGGATTTAATGGGAGGACGAAGAGGAACGAACGAGACGAACTTGGTCCAAAGAACGACAACGGATCTATTGGGAACACGGAGATGGACGAATGAGACGAACTTGGTCCAAAGAAGGACAACGGCTCTAATGGGAGGACGAAGATGGACGAATGAGACGACATGGTCCAAAGAAGGCCAACGAATCTAATGGGAGGACGAAGATGGACGAACGAGACGAACTTGGTCCAAAGAAGGCCAACGGATCTAATGGGAGGACGAAGATGGACGAACGAGACGAACTTGGTCCAAAGAAGGCCAACGGATCAAATGGGAGGACGAATTTGGTCCAAAGAAGGCCAACGGATCAAATGGGAAGACGAAGATGGACGAACGAGACGAACTTGGTCCAAAGAAGGCCAACGGATTTAATGGGAGGACGAAGAGGAACGAACGAGACGAACTTGGTCCAAAGAACAACAACGGATCTATTGGGAACACGGAGATGGACGAACGAGACGAACTTGGTCCAAAGAAGGACAACGGCTCTAATGGGAGGACGAAGATGGACGAACGAGACGAACTTGGTCCAAAGAAGGCCAACGGATCTAATGGGAGGACGATGATGGACGAACGAGACGAATTTGGTCCAAAGAAGGCCAACGGATCAAATGGGAAGACGAAGATGGACGAACGAGACGAACTTGGTCCAAAGAAGGCCAACGGATTTAATGGGAGGACGAAGAGGAACGAACGAGACGAACTTGGTCCAAAGAACGACAACGGATCTATTGGGAACACGGAGATGGACGAACGAGACGAACTTGGTCCAAAGAAGGACAACGGCTCTAATGGGAGGACGAAGATGGACGAATGAGACGACATGGTCCAAAGAAGGCCAACGAATCTAATGGGAGGACGAAGATGGACGAACGAGACGAACTTGGTCCAAAGAAGGCCAACGGATCTAATGGGAGGACGAAGATGGACGAACGAGACGAACTTGGTCCAAAGAAGGCCAACGGATCTAATGGGAGGACGAAGAGGAACGAACGAGACGAACTTGGTCCAAAGAACGACAACGGATCTATTGGGAAGACGAAGATGGACGAACGAGACGAACTTGGTCCAAAAAAGGCCAACGGATCTAATGGGAGGACGAAGAGGAACGAACGAGACGAACTTGGTCCAAAGAACGACAACGGATCTATTGGGAAGACGAAGATGGACGAACGAGACGAACTTGGTCCAAAGAAGGCCAACGGATCTAATGGGAGGACGAAGATGGACGAACGAGACGAACATGGTCCAAAGAAGGACAACGGATCAAATGCGAGGACGAAGATGGACGAAGGAGACGAACTTGGTCCAAAGAAGGCCAACGGTTCTAATGGGAGGACGAAGATGGACTAAAGAGACGAACTTGGTCCAATGAAGGCCAACGGAGCTAATGGGAGGACGAAGATGGACGAACGAGACGAACTTGGTCCAAAGAAGGCCAACGGACCTAATGGGAGGACGAAGATGGACGAACGAGACGAACTTGGTCCAAAGAAGGCCAACGGATCTAATGGGAGGACGATGATGGACGAACGAGACGAAGTTGGTCCAAAGAAGGCCAACGGACCTAATGGGAGGACGAAGATGGACGAACGAGACGAACTTGGTCCAAAGAAGGGCAACGGACCTAATGGGAGGACGAAGATGGACGAACGAGACGAACTTGGTCCAAAGAAGGCCAACGGATTTAATGGGAGGACGAAGAGGAACGAACGAGACGAAGTTGGTCCAAAGAACAACAACGGATCTATTGGGAACACGGAGATGGACGAACTAGACGAACTTGGTCCAAAGAAGGACAACGGCTCTAATGGGAGGACGAAGATGGACGAAGGAGACGACATGGTCCAAAGAAGGCCAACGGATCTAATGGGAGGACGAAGATGGACGAACGAGACGAACTTGGTCCAAAGAAGGCCAACGGATCTAATGGGAGGACGAAGACGGACGAACGAGACGAACTTGGTCCAAAGAAGGCCAACGGATCTAATGGGAGGACGAAGATGGACGAACGAGACGAACATGGTCCAAAGAAGGACAACGGATCAAATGCGAGGACGAAGATGGACGAAGGAGACGAACTTGGTCCAAAGAAGGGCAACGGACCTAATGGGAGGACGAAGATGGACGAACGAGACGAACTTGGTCCAAAGAAGGCCAACGGATCTAATGGGAGGACGATGATGGACGAACGAGACGAATTTGGTCCAAAGAAGGCCAACGGATCAAATGGGAAGACGAAGATGGACGAACGAGACGAACTTGGTCCAAAGAAGGCCAACGGATTTAATGGGAGGACGAAGAGGAACGAACGAGACGAACTTGGTCCAAAGAACGACAACGGATCTATTGGGAACACGGAGATGGACGAATGAGACGAACTTGGTCCAAAGAAGGACAACGGCTCTAATGGGAGGACGAAGATGGACGAATGAGACGACATGGTCCAAAGAAGGCCAACGAATCTAATGGGAGGACGAAGATGGACGAACGAGACGAACTTGGTCCAAAGAAGGCCAACGGATCTAATGGGAGGACGAAGATGGACGAACGAGACGAACTTGGTCCAAAGAAGGCCAACGGATCAAATGGGAGGACGAATTTGGTCCAAAGAAGGCCAACGGATCAAATGGGAAGACGAAGATGGACGAACGAGACGAACTTGGTCCAAAGAAGGCCAACGGATTTAATGGGAGGACGAAGAGGAACGAACGAGACGAACTTGGTCCAAAGAACAACAACGGATCTATTGGGAACACGGAGATGGACGAACGAGACGAACTTGGTCCAAAGAAGGACAACGGCTCTAATGGGAGGACGAAGATGGACGAATGAGACGACATGGTCCAAAGAAGGCCAACGAATCTAATGGGAGGACGAAGATGGACGAACGAGACGAACTTGGTCCAAAGAAGGCCAACGGATCTAATGGGAGGACGAAGATGGACGAACGAGACGAACTTGGTCCAAAAAAGGCCAACGGATCTAATGGGAGGACGAAGAGGAACGAACGAGACGAACTTGGTCCAAAGAACGACAACGGATCTATTGGGAAGACGAAGATGGACGAACGAGACGAACTTGGTCCAAAGAAGGCCAACGGATCTAATGGGAGGACGAAGATGGACGAACGAGACGAACATGGTCCAAAGAAGGACAACGGATCAAATGCGAGGACGAAGATGGACGAAGGAGACGAACTTGGTCCAAAGAAGGCCAACGGTTCTAATGGGAGGACGAAGATGGACTAAAGAGACGAACTTGGTCCAATGAAGGCCAACGGAGCTAATGGGAGGACGAAGATGGACGAACGAGACGAACTTGGTCCAAAGAAGGCCAACGGACCTAATGGGAGGACGAAGATGGACGAACGAGACGAACTTGGTCCAAAGAAGGGCAACGGACCTAATGGGAGGACGAAGATGGACGAACGAGACGAACTTGGTCCAAAGAAGGCCAACGGATCTAATGGGAGGACGATGATGGACGAACGAGACGAATTTGGTCCAAAGAAGGCCAACGGATCAAATGGGAAGACGAAGATGGACGAACGAGACGAACTTGGTCCAAAGAAGGCCAACGGATTTAATGGGAGGACGAAGAGGAACGAACGAGACGAACTTGGTCCAAAGAACGACAACGGATCTATTGGGAACACGGAGATGGACGAACGAGACGAACTTGGTCCAAAGAAGGACAACGGCTCTAATGGGAGGACGAAGATGGACGAATGAGACGACATGGTCCAAAGAAGGCCAACGAATCTAATGGGAGGACGAAGATGGACGAACGAGACGAACTTGGTCCAAAGAAGGCCAACGGATCTAATGGGAGGACGAAGATGGACGAACGAGACGAACTTGGTCCAAAGAAGGCCAACGGATCTAATGGGAGGACGAAGAGGAACGAACGAGACGAACTTGGTCCAAAGAACGACAACGGATCTATTGGGAAGACGAAGATGGACGAACGAGACGAACTTGGTCCAAAGAAGGCCAACGGATCTAATGGGAGGACGAAGATGGACGAACGAGACGAACATGGTCCAAAGAAGGACAACGGATCAAATGCGAGGACGAAGATGGACGAAGGAGACGAACTTGGTCCAAAGAAGGCCAACGGTTCTAATGGGAGGACGAAGATGGACTAAAGAGACGAACTTGGTCCAATTAAGGCCAACGGAGCTAATGGGAGGACGAAGATGCACGAACGAGACGAACTTGGTCCAAAGAAGGCCAACGGACCTAATGGGAGGACGAAGATGGACGAACGAGACGAACTTGGTCCAAAGAAGGGCAACGGACCTAATGGGAGGACGAAGATGGACGAACGAGACGAACTTGGTCCAAAGAAGGCCAACGGATCTAATGGGAGGACGATGATGGACGAACGAGTCGAAGTTGGTCCAAAGAAGGCCAACGGATCAAATGGGAAGACGAAGATGGACGAACGAGACGAACTTGGTCCAAAGAAGGCCAACGGATTTAATGGGAGGACGAAGAGGAACGAACGAGACGAACTTGGTCCAAAGAACGACAACGGATCTATTGGGAACACGAAGATGGACGAACGAGACGAACTTGGTCCAAAGAAGGACAACGGATCTAATGGGCGGACGAAGATGGACGAACGAGACGACATGGTCCAAAGAAGGCCAACGAATCTAATGGGAGGACGAAGATGGACGAACGAGACGAACTTGGTCCAAAGAAGGCGAACGGATTTAATGGGTGGACGAAGATGGATGAACGAGACGAACTTGGTCCAAAGAAGGACAACGGCTCTAATGGGAGGACAAAGAGGACGAACGAGAGGACATGGTCCAAAGAAGGCCAACGGATCTAATGGGAGGACGAAGAGGAACGAACGATACGAACTTGGTCCAAAGAACGACAACGGATTTATTGGGAAGACGAAGATGGACGAACGAGACGAACTTGGTCCAAAGAAGGCCAATGGATCTAATGGGAGGACGAAGAGGGACTAAAGAGACGAACTTGGGCCAAAGAAGGCCAACGGATCAAATGGGAGGACGAAGATGGACGAACGAGACGAATTTGGTCCAAAGAAGGCCAAAGGATCAAATGGGAAGACGAATATGGACGAACGAGACGAACTTGGTCCAAAGAAGGCCAACGGATCTAATGGGAGGACGAAGAGGAACGAACGAGACGAACTTGGTCCAAAGAACGACAACATGGGAAGACGAAGATGGACGAACGAGACGAACTTGGTCCAAAGAAGGCCAACGGATCTAATGGGAGGACGAAGATGGACGAACGAGACAAACATGGTCCAAAGAAGGACAACGGATCAAATGCGAGGACGAAGATGGACGAAGGAGACGAACTTGGTCCAAAGAAGGCCAACGGATCTAATGGGAGGACGAAGATGGACTAAAGAGACGAACTTGGTCCAATGAAGGCCAACAGATCTAATGGGAGGACGAAGATGGACGAACGAGACGAACTTGGTCCAAAGAAGGCCTACGGATCTAATGGGAGGACGAAGATGGACGAACGAGACGAACTTGGTCCAAAGAAGGCCAACGGATCTAATGGGAGGACGAAGATGGACGAACGAGACGAACTTGGTCCAAAGAAGGCCAACGGATCAAATGGGAGGACGAATTTGGTCCAAAGAAGGCCAACGGATCAAATGGGAAGACGAAGATGGACGAACGAGACGAACTTGGTCCAAAGAAGGCCAACGGATTTAATGGGAGGACGAAGACGGACGAACGAGACGAACTTGGTCCAAAGAAGGCCAACGGATCTAATGGGAGGACGAAGATGGACGAACGAGACGAACATGGTCCAAAGAAGGACAACGGATCAAATGCGAGGACGAAGATGGACGAAGGAGACGAACTTGGTCCAAAGAAGGGCAACGGACCTAATGGGAGGACGAAGATGGACGAACGAGACGAACTTGGTCCAAAGAAGGCCAACGGATCTAATGGGAGGACGATGATGGACGAACGAGACGAATTTGGTCCAAAGAAGGCCAACGGATCAAATGGGAAGACGAAGATGGACGAACGAGACGAACTTGGTCCAAAGAAGGCCTACGGATCTAATGGGAGGACGAAGATGGACGAACGAGACGAACTTGGTCCAAAGAAGGCCAACGAATCTAATGGGAGGACGAAGATGGACGAACGAGACGAACTTGGTCCAAAGAAGGCCAACGGATCTAATGGGAGGACGAAGAGGAACGAACGAGACGAACTTGGTCCAAAGAACGACAACGGATCTATTGGGAAGACGAAGATGGACGAACGAGACGAACTTGGTCCAAAGAAGGCCAACGGATCTAATGGGAGGACGAAGATGGACGAACGAGACGAACATGGTCCAAAGAAGGACAACGGATCAAATGCGAGGACGAAGATGGACGAATGAGACGACATGGTCCAAAGAAGGCCAACGGATCTAATGGGAGGACGAAGATGGACGAACGAGACGAACTTGGTCCAAAGAAGGCCAACGGATCTAATGGGAGGACGAAGACGGACGAACGAGACGAACTTGGTCCAAAGAAGGCCAACGGATCTAATGGGAGGACGAAGATGGACGAACGAGACGAACATGGTCCAAAGAAGGACAACGGATCAAATGCGAGGACGAAGATGGACGAAGGAGACGAACTTGGTCCAAAGAAGGGCAACGGACCTAATGGGAGGACGAAGATGGACGAACGAGACGAACTTGGTCCAAAGAAGGCCAACGGATCTAATGGGAGGACGATGATGGACGAACGAGACGAATTTGGTCCAAAGAAGGCCAACGGATCAAATGGGAAGACGAAGATGGACGAACGAGACGAACTTGGTCCAAAGAAGGCCAACGGATTTAATGGGAGGACGAAGAGGAACGAACGAGACGAACTTGGTCCAAAGAACGACAACGGATCTATTGGGAACACGGAGATGGACGAATGAGACGAACTTGGTCCAAAGAAGGACAACGGCTCTAATGGGAGGACGAAGATGGACGAATGAGACGACATGGTCCAAAGAAGGCCAACGAATCTAATGGGAGGACGAAGATGGACGAACGAGACGAACTTGGTCCAAAGAAGGCCAACGGATCTAATGGGAGGACGAAGATGGACGAACGAGACGAACTTGGTCCAAAGAAGGCCAACGGATCAAATGGGAGGACGAATTTGGTCCAAAGAAGGCCAACGGATCAAATGGGAAGACGAAGATGGACGAACGAGACGAACTTGGTCCAAAGAAGGCCAACGGATTTAATGGGAGGACGAAGAGGAACGAACGAGACGAACTTGGTCCAAAGAACAACAACGGATCTATTGGGAACACGGAGATGGACGAACGAGACGAACTTGGTCCAAAGAAGGACAACGGCTCTAATGGGAGGACGAAGATGGACGAATGAGACGACATGGTCCAAAGAAGGCCAACGAATCTAATGGGAGGACGAAGATGGACGAACGAGACGAACTTGGTCCAAAGAAGGCCAACGGATCTAATGGGAGGACGAAGATGGACGAACGAGACGAACTTGGTCCAAAAAAGGCCAACGGATCTAATGGGAGGACGAAGAGGAACGAACGAGACGAACTTGGTCCAAAGAACGACAACGGATCTATTGGGAAGACGAAGATGGACGAACGAGACGAACTTGGTCCAAAGAAGGCCAACGGATCTAATGGGAGGACGAAGATGGACGAACGAGACGAACATGGTCCAAAGAAGGACAACGGATCAAATGCGAGGACGAAGATGGACGAAGGAGACGAACTTGGTCCAAAGAAGGCCAACGGTTCTAATGGGAGGACGAAGATGGACTAAAGAGACGAACTTGGTCCAATGAAGGCCAACGGAGCTAATGGGAGGACGAAGATGGACGAACGAGACGAACTTGGTCCAAAGAAGGCCAACGGACCTAATGGGAGGACGAAGATGGACGAACGAGACGAACTTGGTCCAAAGAAGGGCAACGGACCTAATGGGAGGACGAAGATGGACGAACGAGACGAACTTGGTCCAAAGAAGGCCAACGGATCTAATGGGAGGACGATGATGGACGAACGAGACGAATTTGGTCCAAAGAAGGCCAACGGATCAAATGGGAAGACGAAGATGGACGAACGAGACGAACTTGGTCCAAAGAAGGCCAACGGATTTAATGGGAGGACGAAGAGGAACGAACGAGACGAACTTGGTCCAAAGAACGACAACGGATCTATTGGGAACACGGAGATGGACGAACGAGACGAACTTGGTCCAAAGAAGGACAACGGCTCTAATGGGAGGACGAAGATGGACGAATGAGACGACATGGTCCAAAGAAGGCCAACGAATCTAATGGGAGGACGAAGATGGACGAACGAGACGAACTTGGTCCAAAGAAGGCCAACGGATCTAATGGGAGGACGAAGATGGACGAACGAGACGAACTTGGTCCAAAGAAGGCCAACGGATCTAATGGGAGGACGAAGAGGAACGAACGAGACGAACTTGGTCCAAAGAACGACAACGGATCTATTGGGAAGACGAAGATGGACGAACGAGACGAACTTGGTCCAAAGAAGGCCAACGGATCTAATGGGAGGACGAAGATGGACGAACGAGACGAACATGGTCCAAAGAAGGACAACGGATCAAATGCGAGGACGAAGATGGACGAAGGAGACGAACTTGGTCCAAAGAAGGCCAACGGTTCTAATGGGAGGACGAAGATGGACTAAAGAGACGAACTTGGTCCAATTAAGGCCAACGGAGCTAATGGGAGGACGAAGATGCACGAACGAGACGAACTTGGTCCAAAGAAGGCCAACGGACCTAATGGGAGGACGAAGATGGACGAACGAGACGAACTTGGTCCAAAGAAGGGCAACGGACCTAATGGGAGGACGAAGATGGACGAACGAGACGAACTTGGTCCAAAGAAGGCCAACGGATCTAATGGGAGGACGATGATGGACGAACGAGACGAAGTTGGTCCAAAGAAGGCCAACGGATCAAATGGGAAGACGAAGATGGACGAACGAGACGAACTTGGTCCAAAGAAGGCCAACGGATTTAATGGGAGGACGAAGAGGAACGAACGAGACGAACTTGGTCCAAAGAACGACAACGGATCTATTGGGAACACGAAGATGGACGAACGAGACGAACTTGGTCCAAAGAAGGACAACGGATCTAATGGGCGGACGAAGATGGACGAACGAGACGACATGGTCCAAAGAAGGCCAACGAATCTAATGGGAGGACGAAGATGGACGAACGAGACGAACTTGGTCCAAAGAAGGCGAACGGATTTAATGGGTGGACGAAGATGGATGAACGAGACGAACTTGGTCCAAAGAAGGACAACGGCTCTAATGGGAGGACAAAGAGGACGAACGAGAGGACATGGTCCAAAGAAGGCCAACGGATCTAATGGGAGGACGAAGAGGAACGAACGATACGAACTTGGTCCAAAGAACGACAACGGATTTATTGGGAAGACGAAGATGGACGAACGAGACGAACTTGGTCCAAAGAAGGCCAATGGATCTAATGGGAGGACGAAGAGGGACTAAAGAGACGAACTTGGGCCAAAGAAGGCCAACGGATCAAATGGGAGGACGAAGATGGACGAACGAGACGAATTTGGTCCAAAGAAGGCCAAAGGATCAAATGGGAAGACGAATATGGACGAACGAGACGAACTTGGTCCAAAGAAGGCCAACGGATCTAATGGGAGGACGAAGAGGAACGAACGAGACGAACTTGGTCCAAAGAACGACAACATGGGAAGACGAAGATGGACGAACGAGACGAACTTGGTCCAAAGAAGGCCAACGGATCTAATGGGAGGACGAAGATGGACGAACGAGACAAACATGGTCCAAAGAAGGACAACGGATCAAATGCGAGGACGAAGATGGACGAAGGAGACGAACTTGGTCCAAAGAAGGCCAACGGATCTAATGGGAGGACGAAGATGGACTAAAGAGACGAACTTGGTCCAATGAAGGCCAACAGATCTAATGGGAGGACGAAGATGGACGAACGAGACGAACTTGGTCCAAAGAAGGCCTACGGATCTAATGGGAGGACGAAGATGGACGAACGAGACGAACTTGGTCCAAAGAAGGCCAACGGATCTAATGGGAGGACGAAGATGGACGAACGAGACGAACTTGGTCCAAAGAAGGCCAACGGATCAAATGGGAGGACGAATTTGGTCCAAAGAAGGCCAACGGATCAAATGGGAAGACGAAGATGGACGAACGAGACGAACTTGGTCCAAAGAAGGCCAACGGATTTAATGGGAGGACGAAGAGGAACGAACGAGACGAACTTGGTCCAAAGAACAACAACGGATCTATTGGGAACACGGAGATGGACGAACGAGACGAACTTGGTCCAAAGAAGGCCAACGGATCTAATGGGAGGACGAAGATGGACGAACGAGACGAACATGGTCCAAAGAAGGACAACGGATCAAATGCGAGGACGAAGATGGACGAAGGAGACGAACTTGGTCCAAAGAAGGGCAACGGACCTAATGGGAGGACGAAGATGGACGAACGAGACGAACTTGGTCCAAAGAAGGCCAACGGATCTAATGGGAGGACGATGATGGACGAACGAGACGAATTTGGTCCAAAGAAGGCCAACGGATCAAATGGGAAGACGAAGATGGACGAATGAGACGACATGGTCCAAAGAAGGCCAACGAATCTAATGGGAGGACGAAGATGGACGAACGAGACGAACTTGGTCCAAAGAAGGCCAACGGATCTAATGGGAGGACGAAGATGGACGAACGAGACGAACTTGGTCCAAAGAAGGCCATCGGATCTAATGGGAGGACGAAGAGGAACGAACGAGACGAACTTGGTCCAAAGAACGACAACGGATCTATTGGGAAGACGAAGATGGACGAACGAGACGAACTTGGTCCAAAGAAGGCCAACGGATCTAATGGGAGGACGAAGATGGACGAACGAGACGAACATGGTCCAAAGAAGGACAACGGATCAAATGCGAGGACGAAGATGGACGAAGGAGACGAACTTGGTCCAAAGAAGGGCAACGGACCTAATGGGAGGACGAAGATGGACGAACGAGACGAACTTGGTCCAAAGAAGGCCAACGGATCTAATGGGAGGACGATGATGGACGAACGAGACGAATTTGGTCCAAAGAAGGCCAACGGATCAAATGGGAAGACGAAGATGGACGAACGAGACGAACTTGGTCCAAAGAAGGCCAACGGATTTAATGGGAGGACGAAGAGGAACGAACGAGACGAACTTGGTCCAAAGAACGACAACGGATCTATTGGGAACACGGAGATGGACGAACGAGACGAACTTGGTCCAAAGAAGGACAACGGCTCTAATGGGAGGACGAAGATGGACGAATGAGACGACATGGTCCAAAGAAGGCCAACGAATCTAATGGGAGGACGAAGATGGACGAACGAGACGAACTTGGTCCAAAGAAGGCCAACGGATCTAATGGGAGGACGAAGATGGACGAACGAGACGAACTTGGTCCAAAGAAGGCCAACGGATCTAATGGGAGGACGAAGAGGAACGAACGAGACGAACTTGGTCCAAAGAACGACAACGGATCTATTGGGAAGTCGAAGATGGACGAACGAGACGAACTTGGTCCAAAGAAGGCCAACGGATCTAATGGGAGGACGAAGATGGACGAACGAGACGAACATGGTCCAAAGAAGGACAACGGATCAAATGCGAGGACGAAGATGGACGAAGGAGACGAACTTGGTCCAAAGAAGGCCAACGGTTCTAATGGGAGGACGTAGATGGACTAAAGAGACGAACTTGGTCCAATTAAGGCCAACGGAGCTAATGGGAGGACGAAGATGGACGAACGAGACGAACTTGGTCCAAAGAAGGCCAACGGACCTAATGGGAGGACGAAGATGGACGAACGAGACGAACTTGGTCCAAAGAAGGGCAACGGACCTAATGGGAGGACGAAGATGGACGAACGAGACGAACTTGGTCCAAAGAAGGCCAACGGATCTAATGGGAGGACGATGATGGACGAACGAGACGAATTTGGTCCAAAGAAGGCCAACGGATCAAATGGGAAGACGAAGATGGACGAACGAGACGAACTTGGTCCAAAGAAGGCCAACGGATTTAATGGGAGGACGAAGAGGAACGAACGAGACGAACTTGGTCCAAAGAACGACAACGGATCTATTGGGAACACGAAGATGGACGAACGAGACGAACTTGGTCCAAAGAAGGACAACGGATCTAATGGGCGGACGAAGATGGACGAACGAGACGACATGGTCCAAAGAAGGCCAACGAATCTAATGGGAGGACGAAGATGGACGAACGAGACGAACTTGGTCCAAAGAAGGCGAACGGATTTAATGGGTGGACGAAGATGGATGAACGAGACGAACTTGGTCCAAAGAAGGACAACGGCTCTAATGGGAGGACAAAGAGGACGAACGAGAGGACATGGTCCAAAGAAGGCCAACGGATCTAATGGGAGGACGAAGAGGAACGAACGATACGAACTTGGTCCAAAGAACGACAACGGATTTATTGGGAAGACGAAGATGGACGAACGAGACGAACTTGGTCCAAAGAAGGCCAATGGATCTAATGGGAGGACGAAGAGGGACTAAAGAGACGAACTTGGGCCAAAGAAGGCCAACGGATCAAATGGGAGGACGAAGATGGACGAACGAGACGAATTTGGTCCAAAGAAGGCCAAAGGATCAAATGGGAAGACGAATATGGACGAACGAGACGAACTTGGTCCAAAGAAGGCCAACGGATCTAATGGGAGGACGAAGAGGAACGAACGAGACGAACTTGGTCCAAAGAACGACAACATGGGAAGACGAAGATGGACGAACGAGACGAACTTGGTCCAAAGAAGGCCAACGGATCTAATGGGAGGACGAAGATGGACGAACGAGACAAACATGGTCCAAAGAAGGACAACGGATCAAATGCGAGGACGAAGATGGACGAAGGAGACGAACATGGTCCAAAGAAGGACAACGGATCAAATGCGAGGACGAAGATGGACGAACGAGACGAACTTGGTCCAAAGAAGGCCAACGGATCAAATGGGAGGACGAAGATGGACGAACGAGACGAACTTGGTCCAAAGAAGGCCAACGGATCTAATGGGAGGACGAAGAGGAACGAACGACACGAACTTGGTCCAAAGAACGACAACGGATCTATTGGGAAGACGAAGATGGACGAACGAGACGAACTTGGTCCAAAGAAGGCCAACGGATCTAATGGGAGGACGAAGATGGACGAACGAGACGAACATGGTCCAAAGAAGGCCAACGGATCTAATGGGAGGACGTTGATGGACTAAAGAGACGAACTTGGTCCAATTAAGGCCAACGGAGCTAATGGGAGGACGAAGATGGACGAACGAGACGAACTTGGTCCAAAGAAGGCCAACGGACCTAATGGGAGGACGAAGATGGACGAACGAGACGAACTTGGTCCAAAGAAGGCCAACGGATCTAATGGGAGGACGAAGATGGACGAACGAGACGAACATGGTCCAAAGAAGGACAACGGATCAAATGCGAGGACGAAGATGGACGAACGAGACGAACTTGGTCCAAAGAAGGCCAACGGATCTAATGGGAGGACGAAGATGGACGAACGAGACGAACTTGGTCCAAAGAAGGCCAACGGATCTAATGGGAGGACGAAGAGGAACGAACGAGACGAACTTGGTCCAAAGAACGACAACGGATCTATTGGGAAGACGAAGATGGACGAACGAGACGAACTTGGTCCAAAGAAGGCCAACGGATCTAATGGGAGGACGAAGATGGACGAACGAGACGAACATGGTCCAAAGAAGGACAACGGATCAAATGCGAGGACGAAGATGGACGAAGGAGACGAACTTGGTCCAAAGAAGGCCAACGGATCTAATGGGAGGACGAAGATGGACGAACGAGACGAACTTGGTCCAAAGAAGGCCAACGGATCAAATGGGAGGACGAATTTGGTCCAAAGAAGGCCAACGGATCAAATGGGAAGACGAAGATGGACGAACGAGACGAACTTGGTCCAAAGAAGGCCAACGGATTTAATGGGAGGACGAAGAGGAACGAACGAGACGAACTTGGTCCAAAGAACAACAACGGATCTATTGGGAACACGGAGATGGACGAACGAGACGAACTTGGTCCAAAGAAGGCCAACGGATCTAATGGGAGGACGAAGATGGACGAACGAGACGAACATGGTCCAAAGAAGGACAACGGATCAAATGCGAGGACGAAGATGGACGAAGGAGACGAACTTGGTCCAAAGAAGGGCAACGGACCTAATGGGAGGACGAAGATGGACGAACGAGACGAACTTGGTCCAAAGAAGGCCAACGGATCTAATGGGAGGACGATGATGGACGAACGAGATGAATTTGGTCCAAAGAAGGACAACGGATCAAATGGGAAGACGAAGATGGACGAATGAGACGACATGGTCCAAAGAAGGCCAACGAATCTAATGGGAGGACGAAGATGGACGAACGAGACGAACTTGGTCCAAAGAAGGCCAACGGATCTAATGGGAGGACGAAGATGGACGAACGAGACGAACTTGGTCCAAAGAAGGCCATCGGATCTAATGGGAGGACGAAGAGGAACGAACGAGACGAACTTGGTCCAAAGAACGACAACGGATCTATTGGGAAGACGAAGATGGACGAACGAGACGAACTTGGTCCAAAGAAGGCCAACGGATCTAATGGGAGGACGAAGATGGACGAACGAGACGAACATGGTCCAAAGAAGGACAACGGATCAAATGCGAGGACGAAGATGGACGAAGGAGACGAACTTGGTCCAAAGAAGGGCAACGGACCTAATGGGAGGACGAAGATGGACGAACGAGACGAACTTGGTCCAAAGAAGGCCAACGGATCTAATGGGAGGACGATGATGGACGAACGAGACGAATTTGGTCCAAAGAAGGCCAACGGATCAAATGGGAAGACGAAGATGGACGAACGAGACGAACTTGGTCCAAAGAAGGCCAACGGATTTAATGGGAGGACGAAGAGGAACGAACGAGACGAACTTGGTCCAAAGAACGACAACGGATCTATTGGGAACACGGAGATGGACGAACGAGACGAACTTGGTCCAAAGAAGGACAACGGCTCTAATGGGAGGACGAAGATGGACGAATGAGACGACATGGTCCAAAGAAGGCCAACGAATCTAATGGGAGGACGAAGATGGACGAACGAGACGAACTTGGTCCAAAGAAGGCCAACGGATCTAATGGGAGGACGAAGATGGACGAACGAGACGAACTTGGTCCAAAGAAGGCCAACGGATCTAATGGGAGGACGAAGAGGAACGAACGAGACGAACTTGGTCCAAAGAACGACAACGGATCTATTGGGAAGACGAAGATGGACGAACGAGACGAACTTGGTCCAAAGAAGGCCAATGGATCTAATGGGAGGACGAAGATGGACGAACGAGACGAACATGGTCCAAAGAAGGACAACGGATCAAATGCGAGGACGAAGATGGACGAAGGAGACGAACTTGGTCCAAAGAAGGCCAACGGTTCTAATGGGAGGACGAAGATGGACTAAAGAGACGAACTTGGTCCAATTAAGGCCAACGGAGCTAATGGGAGGACGAAGATGGACGAACGAGACGAACTTGGTCCAAAGAAGGCCAACGGACCTAATGGGAGGACGAAGATGGACGAACGAGACGAACTTGGTCCAAAGAAGGGCAACGGACCTAATGGGAGGACGAAGATGGACGAACGAGACGAACTTGGTCCAAAGAAGGCCAACGGATCTAATGGGAGGACGATGATGGACGAACGAGACGAATTTGGTCCAAAGAAGGCCAACGGATCAAATGGGAAGACGAAGATGGACGAACGAGACGAACTTGGTCCAAAGAAGGCCAACGGATTTAATGGGAGGACGAAGAGGAACGAACGAGACGAACTTGGTCCAAAGAACGACAACGGATCTATTGGGAACACGAAGATGGACGAACGAGACGAACTTGGTCCAAAGAAGGACAACGGATCTAATGGGCGGACGAAGATGGACGAACGAGACGACATGGTCCAAAGAAGGCCAACGAATCTAATGGGAGGACGAAGATGGACGAACGAGACGAACTTGGTCCAAAGAAGGCGAACGGATTTAATGGGTGGACGAAGATGGATGAACGAGACGAACTTGGTCCAAAGAAGGACAACGGCTCTAATGGGAGGACAAAGAGGACGAACGAGAGGACATGGTCCAAAGAAGGCCAACGGATCTAATGGGAGGACGAAGAGGAACGAACGATACGAACTTGGTCCAAAGAACGACAACGGATTTATTGGGAAGACGAAGATGGACGAACGAGACGAACTTGGTCCAAAGAAGGCCAATGGATCTAATGGGAGGACGAAGAGGGACTAAAGAGACGAACTTGGGCCAAAGAAGGCCAACGGATCAAATGGGAGGACGAAGATGGACGAACGAGACGAATTTGGTCCAAAGAAGGCCAAAGGATCAAATGGGAAGACGAATATGGACGAACGAGACGAACTTGGTCCAAAGAAGGCCAACGGATCTAATGGGAGGACGAAGAGGAACGAACGAGACGAACTTGGTCCAAAGAACGACAACATGGGAAGACGAAGATGGACGAACGAGACGAACTTGGTCCAAAGAAGGCCAACGGATCTAATGGGAGGACGAAGATGGACGAACGAGACAAACATGGTCCAAAGAAGGACAACGGATCAAATGCGAGGACGAAGATGGACGAAGGAGACGAACATGGTCCAAAGAAGGACAACGGATCAAATGCGAGGACGAAGATGGACGAACGAGACGAACTTGGTCCAAAGAAGGCCAACGGATCAAATGGGAGGACGAAGATGGACGAACGAGACGAACTTGGTCCAAAGAAGGCCAACGGATCTAATGGGAGGACGAAGAGGAACGAACGAGACGAACTTGGTCCAAAGAACGACAACGGATCTATTGGGAAGACGAAGATGGACGAACGAGACGAACTTGGTCCAAAGAAGGCCAACGGATCTAATGGGAGGACGAAGATGGACGAACGAGACGAACATGGTCCAAAGAAGGCCAACGGATCTAATGGGAGGACGTTGATGGACTAAAGAGACGAACTTGGTCCAATTAAGGCCAACGGAGCTAATGGGAGGACGAAGATGGACGAACGAGACGAACTTGGTCCAAAGAAGGCCAACGGACCTAATGGGAGGACGAAGATGGACGAACGAGACGAACTTGGTCCAAAGAAGGCCAACGGATCTAATGGGAGGACGAAGATGGACGAACGAGACGAACATGGTCCAAAGAAGGACAACGGATCAAATGCGAGGACGAAGATGGACGAACGAGACGAACTTGGTCCAAAGAAGGCCAACGGATCTAATGGGAGGACGAAGATGGACGAACGAGACGAACTTGGTCCAAAGAAGGCCAACGGATCTAATGGGAGGACGAAGAGGAACGAACGAGACGAACTTGGTCCAAAGAACGACAACGGATCTATTGGGAAGACGAAGATGGACGAACGAGACGAACTTGGTCCAAAGAAGGCCAACAGATCTAATGGGAGGACGAAGATGGACGAACGAGACGAACATGGTCCAAAGAAGGACAACGGATCAAATGCGAGGACGAAGATGGACGAAGGAGACGAACTTGGTCCAAAGAAGGCCAACGGTTCTAATGGGAGGACGAAGATGGACTAAAGAGACGAACTTGGTCCAATTAAGGCCAACGGAGCTAATGGGAGGACGAAGATGGACGAACGAGACGAACTTGGTCCAAAGAAGGCCAACGGACCTAATGGGAGGACGAAGATGGACGAACGAGACGAACTTGGTCCAAAGAAGGGCAACGGACCTAATGGGAGGACGAAGATGGACGAACGAGACGAACTTGGTCCAAAGAAGGCCAACGGATCTAATGGGAGGACGATGATGGACGAACGAGATGAATTTGGTCCAAAGAAGGCCAGCGGATCAAATGGGAAGACGAAGATGGACGAACGAGACGAACTTGGTCCAAAGAAGGCCAACGGATTTAATGGGAGGACGAAGAGGAACGAACGAGACGAACTTAGTCCAAAGAACGACAACGGATCTATTGGGAACACGAAGATGGACGAACGAGACGAACTTGGTCCAAAGAAGGACAACGGATCTAATGGGCGGACGAAGATGGACGAACGAGACGACATGGTCCAAAGAAGGCCAACGAATCTAATGGGAGGACGAAGATGGACGAACGAGACGAACTTGGTCCAAAGAAGGCGAACGGATTTAATGGGTGGACGAAGATGGATGAACGAGACGAACTTGGTCCAAAGAAGGACAAAGGATCAAATGGGAAGACGAATATGGACGAACGAGACGAACTTGGTCCAAAGAAGGCCAACGGATTTAATGGGAGGACGAAGAGGAACGAACGAGACGAACTTGGTCCAAAGAACGAGAACGGATCTATTGGGAACACGAAGATGGACGAACGAGACGAACTTGGTCCAAAGAAGGACAACGGCTCTAATGGGAGGACGAAGATGGACGAACGAGACGAATTTGGTCCAAAGAAGGCCAAAGGATCAAATGGGAAGACGAATATGGACGAACGAGACGAACTTGGTCCAAAGAAGGCCAACGGATCTAATGGGAGGACGAAGAGGAACGAACGAGACGAACTTGGTCCAAAGAACGACAACATGGGAAGACGAAGATGGACGAACGAGACGAACTTGGTCCAAAGAAGGCCAACGGATCTAATGGGAGGACGAAGATGGACGAACGAGACAAACATGGTCCAAAGAAGGACAACGGATCAAATGCGAGGACGAAGATGGACGAAGGAGACGAACTTGGTCCAAAGAAGGCCAACGGATCTAATGGGAGGACGAAGATGGACTAAAGAGACGAACTTGGTCCAATGAAGGCCAACGGATCTAATGGGAGGACGAAGATGGACGAACGAGACGAACTTGGTCCAAAGAAGGCCTACGGATCTAATGGGAGGACGAAGATGGACGAACGAGACCAAGTTGGTCCAAAGAAGGCCAACGGATCTAATGGGAGGACGAAGATGGACGAACGAGACGAACTTGGTCCAAAGAAGGCCAACGGATCAAATGGGAGGACGAAGATGGACGAACAAGACGAAGTTGGTCCAAAGAAGGCCAACGGATCAAATGGGAAGACGAAGATGGACGAACGAGACGAACTTGGTCCAAAGAAGGCCAACGGATTTAATGGGAGGACGAAGAGGAACGAACGAGACGAACTTGGTCCAAAGAACGAGAACGGATCTATTGGGAACACGAAGATGGACGAACGAGACGAACTTGGTCCAAAGAAGGACAACGGCTCTAATGGGAGGACGAAGATGGACGAACGAGACGACATGGTCCAAAGAAGGCCAACGAATCTAATGGGAGCACGAAGATGGACGAACGAGACGAACTTGGTCCAAAGAAGGCCAACGGATCTAATGGGAGGACGAAGATGGACGAACGAGACGAACTTCGTCCAAAGAAGGCCAACGGATCTAATGGGAGGACGAAGAGGAACGAAGGAGACGAACTTGGTCCAAAGAACGACAACGGATCTACTGGGAAGACGATGATGGACGAACGAGACGAACTTGGTCCAAGGAAGGCCAACGGATCTAACGGGAGGACGAAGATGGACGAACGAGACGAACATGGTCCAAAGAAGGACAACGGATCAAATGCGAGGACGAAGATGGACGAAGGAGACGAACTTGGTCCAAAGAAGGCCAACGGATCTAATGGGTGGACGAAGATGGACTAAAGAGACGAACTTGGTCAAATGAAGGCCAACGGATCTAATGGGAGGACGAAGATGGACGAACGAGACGAACTTGGTCCAAAGAAGGCCAACGGATCTAATGGGAGGACGAAGATGGACGAACGAGACGAACTTGGTCCAAAGAAGGCCAACGGATCTAATGGGAGGAGGAAGATGGACAAACGAGACGAACTTGGTCCAAAGAAGGCCAACGGATCAAATGGGAGGACGATGATGGACGAACGAGACGAATTTGGTCCAAAGAAGGCGAACGGATCAAATGGGAAGACGAAGATGGACGAACGAGACGAACTTGGTCCAAAGAAGGCCAACGGATTTAATGGGAGGACGAAGAGGAACGAACGAGTCGAACTTGGTCCAAAGAACGACAACGGATCTATTGGGAACACGAAGATGGACGAACGAGACGAACTTGGTCCAAAGAAGGACAACGGATCTAATGGGCGGACGAAGATGGACGAACGAGACGACATGGTCCAAAGAAGGCCAACGAATCTAATGGGAGGACGAAGATGGACGAACGAGACGAACTTGGTCCAAAGAAGGCCAACGGATATAATGGGAGGACGAAGATGGAAGAACGAGACGAACTTGGTCCAAAGAAGGACAACGGATCTAATGGGCGGACGAAGATGGACGAACGAGACGAACTTGGTCCAAAGAAGGCCAACGGATATAATGGGAGGACGAAGATGGAAGAACGAGACGAACTTGGTCCAAAGAAGGCCAACGGATCTAATGGGAGGACGAAGAGGAACGAACGAGACGAACTTGGTCCAAAGAACGACAACGGATCTATTGGGAAGACGAAGATGGACGAATGAGACGAACTTGGTCCAAAGAAGGCCAACGGATCTAATGGGAGGACGAAGAGGGACTAAAGAGACGAACTTGGTCCAAAGAAGGCCAATGGATCAAATGGGAGGACGAAGATGGACGAACGAGACGAATTTGGTCCAAAGAAGGCCAACGGATCAAATGGGAAGACTAAAATGGACGAACGAGACGAACTTGGTCCAAAGAAGGCCAACGGATCTAATGGGAGGACGAAGAGGAACGAACGAGACGAACTTGGTCCACAGAACTACAACGGATCTAATGGGAAGACGAAGATGGACGAACGAGACGAACATGGTCCGAAGAAGGCCAACGGATCAAATGGGAGGACGAAGATGGACGAACGAGACGAACCTGGTCCAAAGAAGGCCAATGGATTAAATGGGAAGACGAAGATGGACGAACGAGACGAACTTGGTCCAACGAACTACAACGGATCTAATGGGAAGACGAAGATGGACGAACGAGACGAACATGGTCCAAAGAAGGCCAATGGATCTAAAGGCCAATGGATCAAATGGGAAGACGAAGATGGACGAATGAGACGAACATGGTCCAAAGAAGGCCAACGGATCTAATGGGAGGACGAAGAGGGACTAAAGAGATGAACTTGGTCCAAAGAAGGCCAACGAATCTAATGGAAGCACGATGATGGACGAACGAGACGAATTTGGTCCAAAGAAGGCCAACGGATCTAATGGGAGGACGAAGATGGACGAACGAGACGAACATGGTCCAAAGAAGGACAACGGATCAATTGCGAGGACGAAGATGGACGAAGGAGACGAACTTGGTCCAAAGAAGGCCAAAGGATCTAATGGGAGGACGAAGAGGGACTAAAGAGACGAACTTGGTCCAAAGAAGGCCAACGGATCAAATGGGAAGACGAAGATGGACGAACGAGACGAACTTGGTCCAAAGAACGACAACGGATCTATTGGGAACACAAAGATGGACGAACGAGACGAACACGGTCCGAAGAAGGCCAACGGATCTAATGGGAGGACGAAGATGGACGAACGAGACGAACATGGTCCAAAGAAGGCCAACGGATCTAATGGGAGGACGAAGATGGACGAACTAGAAGAACATGGTCCAAAAAGGCCAACGGATCTAATGGGAAGACGAAGATGGACGAACGAGACGAATTTGGTCCAAAGAAGGCCAACGGATCAAATGGGAAGACGAAGATGGACGAACGAGACGAACTTGGTCCAAAGAAGGCCAACGGATTTAATGGGAGGACGAAGAGGAACGAACGAGACGAACTTGGTCCAAAGAACGACAACGGATCTATTAGGAACACGAAGATGGACGAACGAGACGACATGGTCCAAAGAAGGCCAACGAATCTAATGGGAGGACGAAGATGGACGAACGTGACGAACTTGGTCCAAAGAAGGCCAACGGATCTAATGGGAGGACGAAGATGGACGAACGAGACGAATTTCGTCCAAAGAAGGCCAACGGATCAAATGGGAAGACGAAGATGGACGAACGAGACGAACTTGGTACAAAGAAGGCCAACGGATTTAATGGGAGGACGAAGAGGAACGAACGAGACGAACTTGGTCCAAAGAACGACAACGGATCTATTGGGAACACGAAGATGGACGAACGAGACGAACTTGGTCCAAAGAAGGACAACGGCTCTAATGGGAGGACGAAGATGGACGAACGAGACGACATGGTCCAAAGAAGGCGAACGAATCTAATGGGAGGACGAAGATGGACGAATGAGACGAACTTGGTCCAAAGAAGGCCAACGGATCTAATGGGAGGACGAAGATGGACGAACGAGACGAACTTAGTCCAAAGAAGGTCAACAGATCTAATGGGAGGACGAAGAGGAACGAAGGAGACGAACTTGGTCCAAAGAACGACAACGGATCTATTGGGAAGACGAAGATGGACGAACGAGACGAACTTGGTCCAAAGAAGGCCAACGGATCTAATGGGAGGACGAAGATGGAGGAACGAGACGAACATGGTCCAAAGAAGGACAACGGATCAAATGCGAGGACGAAGATGGACGAAGGAGATGAACTTGGTCCAAAGAAGGCCAACGGATCTAATGGGAGGACGAAGATGGACGAACGAGACGAACATGGTCCAAAGAAGGCCAACGGATCTAATGGGAGGAGTAAGATGGACAAACGAGATGAACTTGGTCCAAAGAAGGCCAACGGATCAAATGGGAGGACGATGATGGACGAACGAGACGAATTTGGTCCAAAGAAGGCCAACAGATCAAATGTGAAGACGAAGATGGACGAACGAGACGAACATGGTCCAAAGAAGGCCAACGGATTTAATGGGAGGACGAAGAGGAACGAACGAGTCGAACTTGGTCCAAAGAACGACAACGGATCTATTGGGAACACGAAGATGGACGAACGAGACGAACTTGGTCCAAAGAATGCCAACGAATCTAATGGGAGGACGAAGATGGACGAACGAGACGAACTTGGTCCAAAGAAGGCCAACGGATTTAATGTGAGGACGAAGATGGACGAACGAGACGAACTTGGTCCAAAGAAGGCCAACGGATCTAATGGGAGGACGAAGATGGAAGTACGAGACGAACTTGGTCCAAAGAAGGCCAACGGATCTAATGGGAGGTCGAAGAGGAACGAACGAGACGAACTTGGTCCAAAGAACGACAACGGATCTATTGGGAAGACGAAGATGGACGAATGAGACGAACTTGGTCCAAAGAAGGCCAACGGATCTAATGGGAGGACGAAGAGGGACTAAAGAGACGAACTTGGTCCAAAGAAGGCCAATGGATCAAATGGGAGGACGAAGATGGACGAACGAGACGAATTTGGTCCAAAGAAGGCCAACGGATCAAATGGGAAGACTAAAATGGACGAACGAGACGAACTTGGTCCAAAGAAGGCCAACGGATCTAATGGTCCAAAGAACGACAACGGATCTATTAGGAAGACGAAGATGGACGAACGAGACGAACTTGGTCCAAAGAAGGCCAACGGATCTTATGGGAGGACGAAGATGGACGAACGAGACGAACATGGTCCGAAGAAGGACAACGGATCAAATGCGAGGACGAAGATGGACGAACGAGACGAACCTGGTCCAAAGAAGGCCAATGGATCAAATGGGAAGACGAAGATGGACGAACGAGACGAACTTGGTCCAACGAACTACAACGGATCTAATGGGAAGACGAAGATGGACGAACAAGACGAACATGGTCCAAAGAAGGCCAACGGATATAATGGGAGGACGAAGATGGAAGAACGAGACGAACTTGGTCCAAAGAAGGCCAACGGATCTAATGGGAGGACGAAGAGGAACGAACGAGACGAACTTGGTCCAAAGAACGACAACGGATCTATTGGGAAGACGAAGATGGACGAATGAGACGAACTTGGTCCATAGTAGGCCAACGGATCTAATGGGAGGACGAAGAGGGATTAAAGAGACGAACTTGGTCCAAAGAAGGCCAATGGATCAAATGGGAGGACGAAGATGGACGAACGAGACGAATTTGGTCCAAAGAAGGCCAACGGATCAAATGGGAAGACTAAAATGGACGAACGAGACGAACTTGGTCCAAAGAAGGCCAACGGATCTAGTGGGAGGACGAAGAGGAACGAACGAGACGAACTTGGTCCAAAGAACGACAACGGATCTATTAGGAAGACGAAGATGGACGAACGAGACGAACTTGGTCCAAAGAAGGCCAACGGATCTTATGGGAGGACGAAGATGGACGAACGAGACGAACATGGTCCGAAGAAGGACAACGGATCAAATGCGAGGACGAAGATGGACGAACGAGACGAACCTGGTCCAAAGAAGGCCAATGGATTAAATGGGAAGACGAAGATGGACGAACGAGACGAACTTGGTCCAACGAACTACAACGGATCTAATGGGAAGACGAAGATGGACGAACGAGACGAACATGGTCCGAAGAAGGCCAACGGATCAAATGGGAGGACGAAGATGGACGAACGAGACGAACCTGGTCCAAAGAAGGCCAATGGATTAAATGGGAAGACGAAGATGGACGAACGAGACGAACTTGGTCCAACGAACTACAACGGATCTAATGGGAAGACGAAGATGGACGAACGAGACGAACATGGTCCAAAGAAGGCCAATGGATCTAAAGGCCAATGGATCAAATGGGAAGACGAAGATGGACGAACGAGACGAACATGGTCCAAAGAAGGCCAACGGATCTAATGGGAGGACGAAGAAGGACTAAAGAGACGAACTTGGTCCAAAGAAGGCCAACGAATCTAATGGAAGCACGATGATGGACGAAGATGGACGAAGGAGACGAACTTGGTCCAAAGAAGGCCAAAGGATCTAATGGGAGGACGAAGAGGGACTAAAGAGACGAACTTGGTCCAAAGAAGGCCAACGGATCAAATGGGAAGACGAAGATGGACGAACGAGACGAACTTGGTCCAAAGAACGCCAACGGATCTAATGGGAGGACGAAGAGGAACGAACATGACGAACTTGGTCCAAAGAACGACAACGGATCTATTGGGAACACGAAGATGGACGAACGAGACGAACATGGTCCAAAGAAGGCCAACGGATCTAATGGGAGGACGAAGATGGACGAACGAGACGAACATGGTCCAAAGAAGGCCAACGGATCTAATGGGAGGACGAAGATGGACGAACTAGAAGAACTTGGTCCAAAAAGGCCAACGGATCTAATGGGAGGACGAAGATGGACGAACGAGACGAACTTGGTCCAAAGAAGGCCAACGGATCAAATGGGAGGACGAAGATGGACGAACGAGAGGAATTTGGTCCAAAGAAGGCCAACGGATCAAATGGGAAGACGAAGATGGACGAACGAGACGAACTTGGTCTAAAGAAGGCCAACGGATTTAATGGGAGGACGAAGAGGAACGAACGAGACGAACTTGGTCCAAAGAACGACAACGGATCTATTGGGAACACGAAGATGGACGAACGAGACGACATGGTCCAAAGAAGGCCAACGAATCTAATGGGAGGACGAAGATGGACGAACGAGACGAACTTGGTCCAAAGAAGGCCAACGGATCTAATGGGAGGACGAAGATGGACGAACGAGACGAATTTCGTCCAAAGAAGGCCAACGGATCAAATGGGAAGACGAAGATGGACGAACGAGACGAACTTGGTCCAAAGAAGGCCAACAGATTTAATGGGAGGACGAAGAGGAACGAACGAGACGAACCTGGTCCAAAGAAGGCCAATGGATCAAATGGGAAGACGAAGATGGACGAACGAGACGAACTTGGTCCAACGAACTACAACGGATCTAATGGGAAGACGAAGATGGACGAACAAGACGAACATGGTCCAAAGAAGGCCAACGGATCAAATGGGAGGACGAAGATGGACGAACGAGACGAACCTGGTCCAAAGAAGGCCAATGGATTAAATGGGAAGACGAAGATGGACGAACGAGACGAACTTGGTCCAACGAACTACAACGGATCTAATGGGAAGACGAAGATGGACGAACGAGACGAACATGGTCCAAAGAAGGCCAATGGATCTAAAGGCCAATGGATCAAATGGGAAGACGAAGATGGACGAACGAGACGAACATGGTCCAAAGAAGGCCAACGGATCTAATGGGAGGACGAAGAGGGACCAAAGAGACGAACTTGGTCCAAAGAAGGCCAACGAATCTAATGGAAGCACGATGATGGACGAACGAGACGAATTTGGTCCAAAGAAGGCCAACGGATCTAATGGGAGGACGAAGATGGACGAACGAGACGAACATGGTCCAAAGAAGGACAACGGATCAATTGCGAGGACGAAGACGGACGAAGGAGACGAACTTGGTCCAAAGAAGGCCAAAGTATCTAATGGGAGGACGAAGAGGGACTAAAGAGACGAACTTGGTCCAAAGAAGGCCAACGGATCAAATGGGAAGACGAAGATGGACGAACGAGACGAACTTGGTCCAAAGAACGCCAACGGATCTAATGGGAGGACGAAGAGGAACGAACGAGACGAACTTGGTCCAAAGAACGACAACGGATCTATTGGGAACACGAAGATGGACGAACAAGACGAACATGGTCCAAAGAAGGCCAACGGATCTAATGGGAGGACGAAGATGGACGAACTAGACGAACTTGGTCCAAAAATGCCAACGGATCTAATGGGAGGACGAAGATGGACGAACGAGACGAACTTGGTCCAAAGAAGGCCAACGGATCAAATGGGAGGTCGAAGATGGACGAACGAGACGAATTTGGTCCAAAGAAGGCCAACGGATCAAATGGGAAGACGAAGATGGACGAACGAGACGAACTTGGTCCAAAGAAGGCCAACGGATTTAATGGGAGGACGAAGAGGAACGAACGAGACGAACTTGGTCCAAAGAACGACAACGGATCTATTGGCAACACGAAGATGGACGAACGGGACGAATTTGGTCCAAAGAAGGACAACGGCTCTAATGGGAGGACGAAGATGGACGAACGAGACGACATGGTCCAAAGAAGGCCAACGAATCTAACGGGAGGACGAAGATGGACGAACGAGACGAACTTGGTCCAAAGAAGGCCAACGGATCTAATGGGAGGACGATGATGGACGAACGAGACGAATTTTGTCCAAAGAAGGCCAACGGATCAAATGTGAAGACGAAGATGGACGAACAAGACGAACTTGGTCCAAAGAACGACAACGGATCTATTGGGAACACGAAGATGGACGAACGAGACGAACTTGGTCCAAAGAAGGCCAACGAATCTAACGGGAGGACGAAGATGGACGAACGAGACGAACTTGGTCCAAAGAAGGCCAACGGATTTAATGGGAGGACGAAGAGGGACTAAAGAGACGAACTTGGTCCAAAGAAGGCCAACGGATCAAATGGGAAGACGAAGATGGACGAACGAGACGAACTTGGTCCAAAGAAGGCCAACGGATCTAATGGTCCAAAGAACGACAACGGATCTATTAGGAAGACGAAGATGGACGAACGAGACGAACTTGGTCCAAAGAAGGCCAACGGATCTTATGGGAGGACGAAGATGGACGAACGAGACGAACATGGTCCGAAGAAGGACAACGGATCAAATGCGAGGACGAAGATGGACGAACGAGACGAACCTGGTCCAAAGAAGGCCAATGGATCAAATGGGAAGACGAAGATGGACGAACGAGACGAACTTGGTCCAACGAACTACAACGGATCTAATGGGAAGACGAAGATGGACGAACAAGACGAACATGGTCCAAAGAAGGCCAACGGATATAATGGGAGGACGAAGATGGAAGAACGAGACGAACTTGGTCCAAAGAAGGCCAACGGATCTAATGGGAGGACGAAGAGGAACGAACGAGACGAACTTGGTCCAAAGAACGACAACGGATCTATTGGGAAGACGAAGATGGACGAATGAGACGAACTTGGTCCAAAGAAGGCCAACGGATCTAATGGGAGGACGAAGAGGGACTAAAGAGACGAACTTGGTCCAAAGAAGGCCAATGGATCAAATGGGAGGACGAAGATGGACGAACGAGACGAATTTGGTCCAAAGAAGGCCAACGGATTTAATGGGAGGACGAAGATGGACGAACGAGACGAACTTGGTCCAAAGAAGGCCAACGGATCTAATGGGAGGACGAAGATGGAAGAACGAGACGAACTTGGTCCAAAGAAGGCCAACGGATTTAATGGGAGGACGAAGATGGACGAACGAGACGAACTTGGTCCAAAGAAGGCCAATGGATCAAATGGGAGGACGAAGATGGACGAACGAGACGAATTTGGTCCAAAGAAGGCCAACGGATTTAATGGGAGGACGAAGATGGACGAACGAGACGAACTTGGTCCAAAGAAGGCCAACGGATCTAATGGGAGGACGAAGATGGACGAACGAGACGAACTTGGTCCAAAGAAGGCCAACGGATTTAATGGGAGGACGAAGATGGACGAACGAGACGAACTTGGTCCAAAGAAGGCCAACGGATCTAATGGGAGGACGAAGATGGAAGAACGAGACGAACTTGGTCCAAAGAAGGCCAACGGATCTAATGGGAGGGCGAAGAGGAACGAACGAGACGAACTTGGTCCAAAGAACGACAACGGGTCTATTGGGAAGACGAAGATGGACGAATGAGACGAACTTGGTCCAAAGAAGGCCAACGGATCTAATGGGAGGACGAAGAGGGACTAAAGAGACGAACTTGGTCCAAAGAAGGCCAATGGATCAAATGGGAGGACGAAGATGGACGAACGAGACGAATTTGGTCCAAAGAAGGCCAATGGATCAAATGGGAAGACTAAAATGGACGAACGAGACGAACTTGGTCCAAATAAGGCCAACGGATCTAATGGTCCAAAGAACGACAACGGATCTATTAGGATGACGAAGATGGACGAACGAGACGAACTTGGTCCAAAGAAGGCCAACGGATCTTATGGGAGGACGAAGATGGACGAACGAGACGAACATGGTCCGAAGAAGGACAACGGATCAAATGCGAGGACGAAGATGGACGAACGAGACGAACCTGGTCCAAAGAAGGCCAATGGATCAAATGGGAAGACGAAGATGGACGAACGAGACGAACTTGGTCCAACGAACTACAACGGATCTAATGGGAAGACGAAGATGGACGAACAAGACGAACATGGTCCAAAGAAGGCCAACGGATCAAATGGGAGGACGAAGATGGACGAACGAGACGAACCTGGTCCAAAGAAGGCCAATGGATTAAATGGGAAGACGAAGATGGACGAACGAGACGAACTTGGTCCAACGAACTACAACGGATCTAATGGGAAGACGAAGATGGACGAACGAGACGAACATGGTCCAAAGAAGGCCAATGGATCTAAAGGCCAATGGATCAAATGGGAAGACGAAGATGGACGAACGAGACGAACATGGTCCAAAGAAGGCCAACGGATCTAATGGGAGGACGAAGAGGGACCAAAGAGACGAACTTGGTCCAAAGAAGGCCAACGAATCTAATGGAAGCACGATGATGGACGAACGAGACGAATTTGGTCCAAAGAAGGCCAACGGATCTAATGGGAGGACGAAGATGGACGAACGAGACGAACATGGTCCAAAGAAGGACAACGGATCAATTGCGAGGACGAAGACGGACGAAGGAGACGAACTTGGTCCAAAGAAGGCCAAAGTATCTAATGGGAGGACGAAGAGGGACTAAAGAGACGAACTTGGTCCAAAGAAGGCCAACGGATCAAATGGGAAGACGAAGATGGACGAACGAGACGAACTTGGTCCAAAGAACGCCAACGGATCTAATGGGAGGACGAAGAGGAACGAACGAGACGAACTTGGTCCAAAGAACGACAACGGATCTATTGGGAACACGAAGATGGACGAACAAGACGAACATGGTCCAAAGAAGGCCAACGGATCTAATGGGAGGACGAAGATGGACGAACTAGACGAACTTGGTCCAAAAATGCCAACGGATCTAATGGGAGGACGAAGATGGACGAACGAGACGAACTTGGTCCAAAGAAGGCCAACGGATCAAATGGGAGGTCGAAGATGGACGAACGAGACGAATTTGGTCCAAAGAAGGCCAACGGATCAAATGGGAAGACGAAGATGGACGAACGAGACGAACTTGGTCCAAAGAAGGCCAACGGATTTAATGGGAGGACGAAGAGGAACGAACGAGACGAACTTGGTCCAAAGAACGACAACGGATCTATTGGCAACACGAAGATGGACGAACGGGACGAATTTGGTCCAAAGAAGGACAACGGCTCTAATGGGAGGACGAAGATGGACGAACGAGACGACATGGTCCAAAGAAGGCCAACGAATCTAACGGGAGGACGAAGATGGACGAACGAGACGAACTTGGTCCAAAGAAGGCCAACGGATCTAATGGGAGGACGATGATGGACGAACGAGACGAATTTTGTCCAAAGAAGGCCAACGGATCAAATGTGAAGACGAAGATGGACGAACAAGACGAACTTGGTCCAAAGAACGACAACGGATCTATTGGGAACACGAAGATGGACGAACGAGACGAACTTGGTCCAAAGAAGGCCAACGAATCTAACGGGAGGACGAAGATGGACGAACGAGACGAACTTGGTCCAAAGAAGGCCAACGGATTTAATGGGAGGACGAAGAGGGACTAAAGAGACGAACTTGGTCCAAAGAAGGCCAACGGATCAAATGGGAAGACGAAGATGGACGAACGAGACGAACTTGGTCCAAAGAAGGCCAACGGATCTAATGGTCCAAAGAACGACAACGGATCTATTAGGAAGACGAAGATGGACGAACGAGACGAACTTGGTCCAAAGAAGGCCAACGGATCTTATGGGAGGACGAAGATGGACGAACGAGACGAACATGGTCCGAAGAAGGACAACGGATCAAATGCGAGGACGAAGATGGACGAACGAGACGAACCTGGTCCAAAGAAGGCCAATGGATCAAATGGGAAGACGAAGATGGACGAACGAGACGAACTTGGTCCAACGAACTACAACGGATCTAATGGGAAGACGAAGATGGACGAACAAGACGAACATGGTCCAAAGAAGGCCAACGGATATAATGGGAGGACGAAGATGGAAGAACGAGACGAACTTGGTCCAAAGAAGGCCAACGGATCTAATGGGAGGACGAAGAGGAACGAACGAGACGAACTTGGTCCAAAGAACGACAACGGATCTATTGGGAAGACGAAGATGGACGAATGAGACGAACTTGGTCCATAGAAGGCCAACGGATCTAATGGGAGGACGAAGAGGGACTAAAGAGACGAACTTGGTCCAAAGAAGGCCAATGGATCAAATGGGAGGACGAAGATGGACGAACGAGACGAATTTGGTCCAAAGAAGGCCAACGGATCAAATGGGAAGACTAAAATGGACGAACGAGACAAACTTGGTCCAAAGAAGGCCAACGGATCTAATGGGAGGACGAAGAGGAACGAACGAGACGAACTTGGTCCAAAGAACGACAACGGATCTATTAGGAAGACGAAGATGGACGAACGAGACGAACTTGGTCCAAAGAAGGCCAACGGATCTTATGGGAGGACGAAGATGGACGAACGAGACGAACATGGTCCGAAGAAGGACAACGGATCAAATGCGAGGACGAAGATGGACGAACGAGACGAACCTGGTCCAAAGAAGGCCAATGGATCAAATGGGAAGACGAAGATGGACGAACGAGACGAACTTGGTCCAACGAACTACAACGGATCTAATGGGAAGACGAAGATGGACGAACGAGACGAACATGGTCCGAAGAAGGCCAACGGATCAAATGGGAGGACGAAGATGGACGAACGAGACGAACCTGGTCCAAAGAAGGCCAATGGATTAAATGGGAAGACGAAGATGGACGAACGAGACGAACTTGGTCCAACGAACTACAACGGATCTAATGGGAAGACGAAGATGGACGAACGAGACGAACATGGTCCAAAGAAGGCCAATGGATCTAAAGGCCAATGGATCAAATGGGAAGACGAAGATGGACGAACGAGACGAACATGGTCCAAAGAAGGCCAACGGATCTAATGGGAGGACGAAGAGGGACTAAAGAGACGAACTTGGTCCAAAGAAGGCCAACGAATCTAATGGAAGCACGATGATGGACGAACGAGACGAATTTGGTCCAAAGAAGGCCAACGGATCTAATGGGAGGACGAAGATGGACGAACGAGACGAACATGGTCCAAAGAAGGACAACGGATCAATTGCGAGGACGAAGATGGACGAAGGAGACGAACTTGGTCCAAAGAAGGCCAAAGGATCTAATGGGAGGACGAAGAGGGACTAAAGAGACGAACTTGGTCCAAAGAAGGCCAACGGATCAAATGGGAAGACGAAGATGGACGAACGAGACGAACTTGGTCGAAAGAACGCCAACGGATCTAATGGGAGGACGAAGAGGAACGAACATGACGAACTTGGTCCAAAGAACGACAACGGATCTATTGGGAACACGAAGATGGACGAACGAGACGAACATGGTCCAAAGAAGGCCAACGGATCTAATGGGAGGACGAAGATGGACGAACGAGACGAACATGGTCCAAAGAAGGCCAACGGATCTAATGGGAGGACGAAGATGGACGAACTAGAAGAACTTGGTCCAAAAAGGCCAACGGATCTAATGGGAGGACGAAGATGGACGAACGAGACGAACTTGGTCCAAAGAAGGCCAACGGATCAAATGGGAGGACGAAGATGGACGAACGAGAGGAATTTGGTCCAAAGAATGCCAACGGATCAAATGGGAAGACGAAGATGGACGAACGAGACGAACTTGGTCCAAAGAAGGCCAACGGATTTAATGGGAGGACGAAGAGGAACGAACGAGACGAACTTCGTCCAAAGAACGACAACGGATCTATTGGGAACACGAAGATGGACGAACGAGACGACATGGTCCAAAGAAGGCCAACGAATCTAATGGGAGGACGAAGATGGACGAACGAGACGAACTTGGTCCAAAGAAGGCCAACGGATCTAATGGGAGGACGAAGATGGACGAACGAGACGAATTTCGTCCAAAGAAGGCCAACGGATCAAATGGGAAGACGAAGATGGACGAACGAGACGAACTTGGTCCAAAGAAGGCCAACGGATTTAATGGGAGGACGAAGAGGAACGAACGAGACGAACTTGGTCCAAAGAACGACAACGGATCTATTGGGAACACGAAGATGGACGAACGAGACGAACTTGGTCCAAAGAAGGACAACGGCTCTAATGGGAGGACGAAGATGGACGAACGAGACGACATGGTCCAAAGAAGGCCAACGAATCTAATGGGAGGACGAAGATTGACGAACGAGACGAACTTGGTCCAAAGAAGGCCAACGGATCTAATGGGAGGACGAAGATGGACGAACGAGACGAACTTCGTCCAAAGAAGGCCAACAGATCTAATGGGAGGACGAAGAGGAACGAAGGAGACGAACTTGGTCCAAAGAACGACAACGGATCTATTGGGAAGACGAAGATGGACGAACGAGACGAACTTGGTCCAAAGAAGGCCAACGGATCTAATGGGAGGACGAAGATGGAGGAACGAGACGAACATGGTCCAAAGAAGGACAACGGATCAAATGCGAGGACGAAGATGGACGAAGGAGATGAACTTGGTCCAAAGAAGGCCAACGGATCTAATGGGAGGACGAAGATGGACGAACGAGACGAAGATGGTCCAAAGCAGGCCAACGGATCTAATGGGAGGAGGAAGATGGACAAACGAGACGAACTTGGTCCAAAGAAGGCCAACGGATCAAATGGGAGGACGATGATGGACGAACGAGACGAATTTGGTCCAAAGAAGGCCAACGGATCAAATGTGAAGACGAAGATGGACGAACGAGACGAACATGGTCCAAAGAAGGCCAACGGATTTAATGGGAGGACGAAGAGGAACGAACGAGTCGAACTTGGTCCAAAGAACGACAACGGATCTATTGGGAACACGAAGATGGACGAACGAGACGAACTTGGTCCAAAGAAGGACAACGAATCTAATGGGCGGACGAAGATGGACGAACGAGACGACATGGTCCAAAGAAGGCCAACGGATTTAATGGGAGGACGAAGATGGACGAACGAGACGAACTTGGTCCAAAGAAGGCCAACGGATCTAATGGGAGGACGAAGAGGAACGAACGAGACGAACTTGGTCCAAAGAACGACAACGGATCTATTGGGAAGACGAAGATGGACGAATGAGACGAACTTGGTCCAAAGAAGGCCAACGGATCTAATGGGAGGACGAAGAGGGACTAAAGAGACGAACTTGGTCCAAAGAAGGCCAATGGATCAAATGGGAGGACGAAGATGGACGAACGAGACGAATTTGGTCCAAAGAAGGCCAACGGATCAAATGGGAAGACTAAAATGGACGAACGAGACGAACTTGGTCCAAAGAAGGCCAACGGATCTAATGGTCCAAAGAACGACAACGGATCTATTAGGATGACGAAGATGGACGAACGAGACGAACTTGGTCCAAAGAAGGCCAACGGATCTTATGGGAGGACGAAGATGGACGAACGAGACGAACATGGTCCGAAGAAGGACAACGGATCAAATGCGAGGACGAAGATGGACGAACGAGACGAACCTGGTCCAAAGAAGGCCAATGGATCAAATGGGAAGACGAAGATGGACGAACGAGACGAACTTGGTCCAACGAACTACAACGGATCTAATGGGAAGACGAAGATGGACGAACAAGACGAACATGGTCCAAAGAAGGCCAACGGATCAAATGGGAGGACGAAGATGGACGAACGAGACGAACCTGGTCCAAAGAAGGCCAATGGATTAAATGGGAAGACGAAGATGGACGAACGAGACGAACTTGGTCCAACGAACTACAACGGATCTAATGGGAAGACGAAGATGGACGAACGAGACGAACATGGTCCAAAGAAGGCCAATGGATCTAAAGGCCAATGGATCAAATGGGAAGACGAAGATGGACGAACGAGACGAACATGGTCCAAAGAAGGCCAACGGATCTAATGGGAGGACGAAGAGGGACTAAAGAGACGAACTTGGTCCAAAGAAGGCCAACGAATCTAATGGAAGCACGATGATGGACGAACGAGACGAATTTGGTCCAAAGAAGGCCAACGGATCTAATGGGAGGACGAAGATGGACGAACGAGACGAACATGGTCCAAAGAAGGACAACGGATCAATTGCGAGGACGAAGATGGACGAAGGAGACGAACTTGGTCCAAAGAAGGCCAAAGTATCTAATGGGAGGACGAAGAGGGACTAAAGAGACGAACTTGGTCCAAAGAAGGCCAACGGATCAAATGGGAAGACGAAGATGGACGAACGAGACGAACTTGGTCCAAAGAACGCCAACGGATCTAATGGGAGGACGAAGAGGAACGAACGAGACGAACTTGGTCCAAAGAACGACAACGGATCTATTGGGAACACGAAGATGGACGAACGAGACGAACATGGTCCAAAGAAGGCCAACGGATCTAATGGGAGGACGAAGATGGACGAACGAGACGAACATGGTCCAAAGAAGGCCAACGGATCTAATGGGAGGACGAAGATGGACGAACTAGACGAACTTGGTCCAAAAATGCCAACGGATCTAATGGGAGGACGAAGATGGACGAACGAGACGAACTTGGTCCAAAGAAGGCCAACGGATCAAATGGGAGGTCGAAGATGGACGAACGAGACGAATTTGGTCCAAAGAAGGCCAACGGATCAAATGGGAAGACGAAGATGGACGAACGAGACGAACTTGGTCCAAAGAAGGCCAACGGATTTAATGGGAGGACGAAGAGGAACGAACGAGACGAACTTGGTCCAAAGAACGACAACGGATCTATTGGGAACACGAAGATGGACGAACGGGCGAATTTGGTCCAAAGAAGGACAACGGCTCTAATGGGAGGACGAAGATGGACGAACGAGACGACATGGTCCAAAGAAGGCCAACGAATCTAACGGGAGGACGAAGATGGACGAACGAGACGAACTTGGTCCAAAGAAGGCCAACGGATCTAATGGGAGGACGATGATGGACGAACGAGACGAATTTTGTCCAAAGAAGGCCAACGGATCAAATGTGAAGACGAAGATGGACGAACAAGACGAACTTGGTCCAAAGAACGACAACGGATCTATTGGGAACACGAAGATGGACGAACGAGACGAACTTGGTCCAAAGAAGGACAACGAATCTAATGGGCGGACGAAGATGGACGAACGAGACGACATGGTCCAAAGAAGGCCAACGAATCTAATGGGAGGACGAAGATGGACGAACGAGACGAACTTGGTCCAAAGAAGGCCAACTGATTTAATGGGAGGACGAAGATGGACGAACGAGACGAACTTGGTCCAAAGAAGGCCAACGGATCTAATGGGAGGACGAAGATGGAAGAACGAGACGAACTTGGTCCAAAGAAGGCCAACGGATCTAATGGGAGGACGAAGAGGAACGAACGAGACGAACTTGGTCCAAAGAACGACAACGGATCTATTGGGAAGACGAAGATGGACGAATGAGACGAACTTGGTCCAAAGAAGGCCAACGGATCTAATGGGAGGACGAAGAGGGACTAAAGAGACGAACTTGGTCCAAAGAAGGCCAATGGATCAAATGGGAGGACGAAGATGGACGAACGAGACGAATTTGGTCCAAAGAAGGCCAACGGATCAAATGGGAAGACTAAAATGGACGAACGAGACGAACTTGGTCCAAAGAAGGCCAACGGATCTAATGGTCCAAAGAACGACAACGGATCTATTAGGAAGACGAAGATGGACGAACGAGACGAACTTGGTCCAAAGAAGGCCAACGGATCTTATGGGAGGACGAAGATGGACGAACGAGACGAACATGGTCCGAAGAAGGACAACGGATCAAATGCGAGGACGAAGATGGACGAACGAGACGAACCTGGTCCAAAGAAGGCCAATGGATCAAATGGGAAGACGAAGATGGACGAACGAGACGAACTTGGTCCAACGAACTACAACGGATCTAATGGGAAGACGAAGATGGACGAACAAGACGAACATGGTCCAAAGAAGGCCAACGGATCAAATGGAGGACGAAGATGGACGAACGAGACGAACCTGGTCCAAAGAAGGCCAATGGATTAAATGGGAAGACGAAGATGGACGAACGAGACGAACTTGGTCCAACGAACTACAACGGATCTAATGGGAAGACGAAGATGGACGAACGAGACGAACATGGTCCAAAGAAGGCCAATGGATCTAAAGGCCAATGGATCAAATGGGAAGACGAAGATGGACGAACGAGACGAACATGGTCCAAAGAAGGCCAACGGATCTAATGGGAGGACGAAGAGGGACTAAAGAGACGAACTTGGTCCAAAGAAGGCCAACGAATCTAATGGAAGCACGATGATGGACGAACGAGACGAATTTGGTCCAAAGAAGGCCAACGGATCTAATGGGAGGACGAAGTTGGACGAACGAGACGAACATGGTCCAAAGAAGGACAACGGATCAATTGCGAGGACGAAGATGGACGAAGGAGACGAACTTGGTCCAAAGAAGGCCAAAGTATCTAATGGGAGGACGAAGAGGGACTAAAGAGACGAACTTGGTCCAAAGAAGGCCAACGGATCAAATGGGAAGACGAAGATGGACGAACGAGACGAACTTGGTCCAAAGAACGCCAACGGATCTAATGGGAGGACGAAGAGGAACGAACGAGACGAACTTGGTCCAAAGAACGACAACGGATCTATTGGGAACACGAAGATGGACGAACGAGACGAACATGGTCCAAAGAAGGCCAACGGATCTAATAGGAGGACGAAGATGGACGAACGAGACGAACATGGTCCAAAGAAGGCCAACGGATCTAATGGGAGGACGAAGATGGACGAACTAGACGAACTTGGTCCAAAAATGCCAACGGATCTAATGGGAGGACGAAGATGGACGAACGAGACGAACTTGGTCCAAAGAAGGCCAACGGATCAAATGGGAGGACGAAGATGGACGAACGAGACGAATTTGGTCCAAAGAATGCCAACGGATCAAATGGGAAGACGAAGATGGACGAACGAGACGAACTTGGTCCAAAGAAGGCCAACGGATTTAATGGGAGGACGAAGAGGAACGAACGAGACGAACTTGGTCCAAAGAACGACAACGGATCTATTGGGAACACGAAGATGGACGAACGGGACGAATTTGGTCCAAAGAAGGACAACGGCTCTAATGGGAGGACGAAGATGGACGAACGAGACGACATGGTCCAAAGAAGGCCAACGAATCTAATGGGAGGACGAAGATGGACGAACGAGACGAACTTGGTCCAAAGAAGGCCAACGGATCTAATGGGAGGACGATGATGGACGAACGAGACGAATTTTGTCCAAAGAAGGCCAACGGATCAAATGTGAAGACGAAGATGGACGAACAAGACGAACTTGGTCCAAAGAAGGCCAACGGATTTAATGGGAGGACGAAGAGGAACGAACGAGTCGAACTTGGTCCAAAGAACGACAACGGATCTATTGGCAACACGAAGATGGACGAACGAGACGAACTTGGTCCAAAGAAGGACAACGAATCTAATGGGCGGACGAAGATGGACGAACGAGACGACATGGTCCAAAGAAGGCCAACGAATCTAATGGGAGGACGAAGATGGACGAACGAGACGAACTTGGTCCAAAGAAGGCCAACGGATTTAATGGGAGGACGAAGATGGACGAACGAGACGAACTTGGTCCAAAGAAGGCCAACGGATCTAATGGGAGGACGAAGAGGAACGAACGAGACGAACTTGGTCCAAAGAACGACAACGGATCTATTGGGAAGACGAAGATGGACGAATGAGACGAACTTGGTCCAAAGAAGGCCAACGGATCAAATGGGAGGACGAAGAGGGACTAAAGAGACGAACTTGGTCCAAAGAAGGCCAATGGATCAAATGGGAGGACGAAGATGGACGAACGAGACGAATTTGGTCCAAAGAAGGCAAACGGATCAAATGGGAAGACTAAAATGGACGAACGAGACGAACTTGGTCCAAAGAAGGCCAACGGATCTAATGGAGGACGAAGAGGAACGAACGAGACGAACTTGGTCCAAAGAACGACGACGGATCTATTGGGAAGACGAAGATGGACGAACGAGACGAACATGGTCCAAAGAAGGCCAACGGATCTAATGGGAGGACGAAGATGGACGAACGAGACGAACATGGTCCAAAGAAGGCCAACGGATCTAATGGGAGGACGAAGATGGACGAACTAGATGAACTTGGTCCAAAGAAGGCCAACGGATCTAATGGGAGGACGAAGATGGACGAACGAGACGAACTTGGTCCAAAGAAGGCCAACGGATCAAATGGGAGGACGAAGATGGACGAACGAGTCAAACTTGGTCCAAAGAAGGCCAACGGATCAAATGGGAAGACGAAGATGGACGAACGAGACGAACTTGGTCCAAAGAAGGCCAACGGATCAAATGGGAGGACGAAGATGGACGAACGAGTCAAATTTGGTCCAAAGAAGGCCAACGGATCAAATGGGAAGACGAAGATGGACGAACGAGACGAACTTGGTCCAAAGAAGGCCAACGGATTTAATGGGAGGACGAAGAGGAACGAACGAGACGAACTTGGTCCAAAGAACGACAACGGATCTATTGGGAACACGAAGATGGACGAACGAGACAAACATGGTCCAAAGAAGGACAACGGATCAAATGCGAGGACGAAGATGGACGAACGAGACGAACATGGTCCAAAGAAGGACAACGGATCAAATGCGAGGACGAAGATGGACGAAGGAGACGAACTTGGTCCAAAGAAGGCCAAAGGATCTAATGGGAGGACGAAGAGGGACTAAAGAGACGAACTTGGTCCAAAGAAGGCCAACGGATCGAATGGGAGGACGAAGATGGACGAACGAGACGAATTTGGTCCAAAGAAGGCCAACGGATCAAATGGGAAGACTAAAATGGACGAACGAGACGAACTTGGTCCAAAGAAGGCCAACGGATCTAATTATCCAAAGAACGACAACGGATCTATTAGGAAGACGAAGATGGACGAACGAGACGAACTTGGTCCAAAGAAGGCCAACGGATCTTATGGGAGGACGAAGATGGACGAACGAGACGAACATGGTCCGAAGAAGGACAACGGATCAAATGCGAGGACGAAGATGGACGAACGAGACGAACCTGGTCCAAAGAAGGCCAATGGATCAAATGGGAAGACGAAGATGGACGAACGAGACGAACTTGGTCCAACGAACTACAACGGATCTAATGGGAAGACGAAGATGGACGAACAAGACGAACATGGTCCAAAGAAGGCCAACGTATCAAATGGGAGGACGAAGATGGACGAACGAGACGAACCTGGTCCAAAGAAGGCCAATGGATTAAATGGGAAGACGAAGATGGACGAACGAGACGAACTTGGTCCAACGAACTACAACGGATCTAATGGGAAGACGAAGATGGACGAACGAGACGAACATGGTCCTAAGAAGGCCAATGGATCTAAAGGCCAATGGATCAAATGGGAAGACGAAGATGGACGAACGAGACGAACATGGTCCAAAGAAGGCCAACGGATCTAATGGGAGGACGAAGAGGGACTAAAGAGACGAACTTGGTCCAAAGAAGGCCAACGAATCTAATGGAAGCACGATGATGGACGAACGAGACGAATTTGGTCCAAAGAAGGCCAACGGATCTAATGGGAGGACGAAGTTGGACGAACGAGACGAACATGGTCCAAAGAAGGACAACGGATCAATTGCGAGGACGAAGATGGACGAAGGAGACGAACTTGGTCCAAAGAAGGCCAAAGTATCTAATGGGAGGACGAAGAGGGACTAAAGAGACGAACTTGGTCCAAAGAAGGCCAACGGATCAAATGGGAAGACGAAGATGGACGAACGAGACGAACTTGGTCCAAAGAACGCCAACGGATCTAATGGGAGGACGAAGAGGAACGAACGAGACGAACTTGGTCCAAAGAACGACAACGGATCTATTGGGAACACGAAGATGGACGAAAGAGACGAACATGGTCCAAAGAAGGCCAACGGATCTAATAGGAGGACGAAGATGGACGAACGAGACGAACATGGTCCAAAGAAGGCCAACGGATCTAATGGGAGGACGAAGATGGACGAACTAGACGAACTTGGTCCAAAAATGCCAACGGATCTAATGGGAGGACGAAGATGGACGAACGAGACGAACTTGGTCCAAAGAAGGCCAACGGATCAAATGGGAGGACGAAGATGGACGAACGAGACGAATTTGGTCCAAAGAATGCCAACGGATCAAATGGGAAGACGAAGATGGACGAACGAGACGAACTTGGTCCAAAGAAGGCCAACGGATTTAATGGGAGGACGAAGAGGAACGAACGAGACGAACTTGGTCCAAAGAACGACAACGGATCTATTGGGAACACGAAGATGGACGAACGGGACGAATTTGGTCCAAAGAAGGACAACGGCTCTAATGGGAGGACGAAGATGGACGAACGAGACGACATGGTCCAAAGAAGGCCAACGAATCTAATGGGAGGACGAAGATGGACGAACGAGACGAACTTGGTCCAAAGAAGGCCAACGGATCTAATGGGAGGACGATGATGGACGAACGAGACGAATTTTGTCCAAAGAAGGCCAACGGATCAAATGTGAAGACGAAGATGGACGAACAAGACGAACTTGGTCCAAAGAAGGCCAACGGATTTAATGGGAGGACGAAGAGGAACGAACGAGTCGAACTTGGTCCAAAGAACGACAACGGATCTATTGGCAACACGAAGATGGACGAACGAGACGAACTTGGTCCAAAGAAGGACAACGAATCTAATGGGCGGACGAAGATGGACGAACGAGACGACATGGTCCAAAGAAGGCCAACGAATCTAATGGGAGGACGAAGATGGACGAACGAGACGAACTTGGTCCAAAGAAGGCCAACGGATTTAATGGGAGGACGAAGATGGACGAACGAGACGAACTTGGTCCAAAGAAGGCCAACGGATCTAATGGGAGGACGAAGAGGAACGAACGAGACGAACTTGGTCCAAAGAACGACAACGGATCTATTGGGAAGACGAAGATGGACGAATGAGACGAACTTGGTCCAAAGAAGGCCAACGGATGAAATGGGAGGACGAAGAGGGACTAAAGAGACGAACTTGGTCCAAAGAAGGCCAATGGATCAAATGGGAGGACGAAGATGGACGAACGAGACGAATTTGGTCCAAAGAAGGCAAACGGATCAAATGGGAAGACTAAAATGGACGAACGAGACGAACTTGGTCCAAAGAAGGCCAACGGATCTAATGGAGGACGAAGAGGAACGAACGAGACGAACATGGTCCAAAGAAGGCCAACGGATCTAATGGGAGGACGAAGATGGACGAACGAGACGAACATGGTCCAAAGAAGGCCAACGGATCTAATGGGAGGACGAAGATGGACGAACTAGATGAACTTGGTCCAAAGAAGGCCAACGGATCTAATGGGAGGACGAAGATGGACGAACGAGACGAACTTGGTCCAAAGAAGGCCAACGGATCAAATGGGAGGACGAAGATGGACGAACGAGACGAACTTGGTCCAAAGAAGGCCAACGGATCAAATGGGAGGACGAAGATGGACGAACGAGTCAAATTTGGTCCAAAGAAGGCCAACGGATCAAATGGGAAGACGAAGATGGACGAACGAGACGAACTTGGTCCAAAGAAGGCCAACGGATTTAATGGGAGGACGAAGAGGAACGAACGAGACGAACTTGGTCCAAAGAACGACAACGGATCTATTGGGAACACGAAGATGGACGAACGAGACAAACATGGTCCAAAGAAGGACAACGGATCAAATGCGAGGACGAAGATGGACGAACGAGACGAACATGGTCCAAAGAAGGACAACGGATCAAATGCGAGGACGAAGATGGACGAAGGAGACGAACTTGGTCCAAAGAAGGCCAAAGGATCTAATGGGAGGACGAAGAGGGACTAAAGAGACGAACTTGGTCCAAAGAAGGCCAACGGATCGAATGGGAGGACGAAGATGGACGAACGAGACGAATTTGGTCCAAAGAAGGCCAACGGATCAAATGGGAAGACTAAAATGGACGAACGAGACGAACTTGGTCCAAAGAAGGCCAACGAATCTAATTATCCAAAGAACGACAACGGATCTATTAGGAAGACGAAGATGGACGAACGAGACGAACTTGGTCCAAAGAAGGCCAACGGATCTTATGGGAGGACGAAGATGGACGAACGAGACGAACATGGTCCGAAGAAGGACAACGGATCAAATGCGAGGACGAAGATGGACGAACGAGACGAACCTGGTCCAAAGAAGGCCAATGGATCAAATGGGAAGACGAAGATGGACGAACGAGACGAACTTGGTCCAACGAACTACAACGGATCTAATGGGAAGACGAAGATGGACGAACAAGACGAACATGGTCCAAAGAAGGCCAACGTATCAAATGGGAGGACGAAGATGGACGAACGAGACGAACCTGGTCCAAAGAAGGCCAATGGATTAAATGGGAAGACGAAGATGGACGAACGAGACGAACTTGGTCCAACGAACTACAACGGATCTAATGGGAAGACGAAGATGGACGAACGAGACGAACATGGTCCTAAGAAGGCCAATGGATCTAAAGGCCAATGGATCAAATGGGAAGACGAAGATGGACGAACGAGACGAACATGGTCCAAAGAAGGCCAACGGATCTAATGGGAGGACGAAGAGGGACTAAAGAGACGAACTTGGTCCAAAGAAGGCCAACGAATCTAATGGAAGCACGATGATGGACGAACGAGACGAATTTGGTCCAAAGAAGGCCAACGGATCTAATGGGAGGACGAAGTTGGACGAACGAGACGAACATGGTCCAAAGAAGGACAACGGATCAATTGCGAGGACGAAGATGGACGAAGGAGACGAACTTGGTCCAAAGAAGGCCAAAGTATCTAATGGGAGGACGAAGAGGGACTAAAGAGACGAACTTGGTCCAAAGAAGGCCAACGGATCAAATGGGAAGACGAAGATGGACGAACGAGACGAACTTGGTCCAAAGAACGCCAACGGATCTAATGGGAGGACGAAGAGGAACGAACGAGACGAACTTGGTCCAAAGAACGACAACGGATCTATTGGGAACACGAAGATGGACGAACGAGACGAACATGGTCCAAAGAAGGCCAACGGATCTAATAGGAGGACGAAGATGGACGAACGAGACGAACATGGTCCAAAGAAGGCCAACGGATCTAATGGGAGGACGAAGATGGACGAACTAGACGAACTTGGTCCAAAAATGCCAACGGATCTAATGGGAGGACGAAGATGGACGAACGAGACGAACTTGGTCCAAAGAAGGCCAACGGATCAAATGGGAGGACGAAGATGGACGAACGAGACGAATTTGGTCCAAAGAATGCCAACGGATCAAATGGGAAGACGAAGATGGACGAACGAGACGAACTTGGTCCAAAGAAGGCCAACGGATTTAATGGGAGGACGAAGAGGAACGAACGAGACGAACTTGGTCCAAAGAACGACAACGGATCTATTGGGAACACGAAGATGGACGAACGGGACGAATTTGGTCCAAAGAAGGACAACGGCTCTAATGGGAGGACGAAGATGGACGAACGAGACGACATGGTCCAAAGAAGGCCAACGAATCTAATGGGAGGACGAAGATGGACGAACGAGACGAACTTGGTCCAAAGAAGGCCAACGGATCTAATGGGAGGACGATGATGGACGAACGAGACGAATTTTGTCCAAAGAAGGCCAACGGATCAAATGTGAAGACGAAGATGGACGAACAAGACGAACTTGGTCCAAAGAAGGCCAACGGATTTAATGGGAGGACGAAGAGGAACGAACGAGTCGAACTTGGTCCAAAGAACGACAACGGATCTATTGGCAACACGAAGATGGACGAACGAGACGAACTTGGTCCAAAGAAGGACAACGAATCTAATGGGCGGACGAAGATGGACGAACGAGACGACATGGTCCAAAGAAGGCCAACGAATCTAATGGGAGGACGAAGATGGACGAACGAGACGAACTTGGTCCAAAGAAGGCCAACGGATTTAATGGGAGGACGAATATGGACGAACGAGACGAACTTGGTCCAAAGAAGGCCAACGGATCTAATGGGAGGACGAAGAGGAACGAACGAGACGAACTTGGTTCAAAGAACGACAACGGATCTATTGGGAAGACGAAGATGGACGAACGAGACGAACTTGGTCCAAAGAAGGCCAACGGATCTAATGGGAGGACGAAGAGGGACTAAAGAGACGAACTTGGTCCAAAGAAGGCCAATGGATCAAATGGGAGGACGAAGATGGACGAACGAGACGAATTTGGTCCAAAGAAGGCAAACGGATCAAATGGGAAGACTAAAATGGACGAACGAGACGAACTTGGTCCAAAGAAGGCCAACGGATCTAATGGAGGACGAAGAGGAACGAACGAGACGAACTTGGTCCAAAGAACGACGACGGATCTATTGGGAAGACGAAGATGGACGAACGAGACGAACATGGTCCAAAGAAGGCCAACGGATCTAATGGGACGACGAAGATGGACGAACGAGACGAACATGGTCCAAAGAAGGCCAACGGATCTAATGGGAGGACGAAGATGGACGAACTAGATGAACTTGGTCCACAGAAGGCCAACGGATCTAATGGGAGGACGAAGATGGACGAACGAGACGAACTTGGTCCAAAGAAGGCCAACGGATCAAATGGGAGGACGAAGATGGACGAACGAGTCAAATTTGGTCCAAAGAAGGCCAACGGATCAAATGGGAAGACGAAGATGGACGAACGAGACGAACTTGGTCCAAAGAAGGCCAACGGATCAAATGGGAGGACGAAGATGGACGAACGAGTCAAATTTGGTCCAAAGAAGGCCAACGGATCAAATGGGAAGACGAAGATGGACGAACGAGACGAACTTGGTCCAAAGAAGGCCAACGGATTTAATGGGAGGACGAAGAGGAACGAACGAGACGAACTTGGTCCAAAGAACGACAACGGATCTATTGGGAACACGAAGATGGACGAACGAGACGAACATGGTCCAAAGAAGGACAACGGATCAAATGCGAGGACGAAGATGGACGAACGAGACGAACCTGGTCCAAAGAAGGCCAATGGATCAAATGGGAAGACGAAGATGGACGAACGAGACGAACTTGGTCCAACGAACTACAACGGATCTAATGGGAAGACGAAGATGGACGAACGAGACGAACATGGTCCAAAGAAGGCCAACGGATCAAATGGGAGGACGAAGATGGACGAACGAGACGAACCTGGTCCAAAGAAGGCCAATGGATCAAATGGGAAGACGAAGATGGACGAACGAGACGAACTTGGTCCAACGAACTACAACGGATCTAATGGGAAGACGAAGATGGACGAACGAGACAAACATGGTCCAAAGAAGGCCAATGGATCTAAAGGCCAATGGATCAAATGGGAAGACGAAGATGGACAAACGAGACGAACATGGTCCAAAGAAGGCCAACGGATCTAATGGGAGGACGAAGAGGGACTAAAGAGACGAACTTGGTCCAAAGAAGGCCAACGAATCTAATGGAAGCACGATGATGGACGATCGAGACGAATTTGGTCCAAAGAAGGCCAACGGATCTAATGGGAGGACGAAGATGGACGAACGAGACGAACATGGTCCAAAGAAGAACAACGGATCAAATACGAGGACGAAGATGGACGTAGGAGACGAACTTGGTCCAAAGAAGGCCAAAGGATCTAATGGGAGGACGAAGAGGGACTAAAGAGACGAACTTGGTCCAAAGAAGGCCAACGGATCGAATGGGAGGACGAAGATGGACGAACGAGACGAATTTGGTCCAAAGAAGGCCAACGGATCAAATGGGAGGACGAAGATGGACGAACGAGACGAACTTGGTCCAAAGAAGGCCAACGGATCAAATGGGAAGACGAAGATGGACGAACGAGACGAACTTGGTCCAAAGAAGGCCAACGGATCAAATGGGAGGACGAAGATGGACGAACGAGTCAAATTTGGTCCAAAGAAGGCCAACGGATCAAATGGGAAGACGAAGATGGACGAACGAGACGAACTTGGTCCAAAGAAGGCCAACGGATTTAATGGGAGGACGAAGAGGAACGAACGAGACGAACTTGGTCCAAAGAACGACAACGGATCTATTGGGAACACAAAGATGGACGAACGAGACGAACATGGTCCAAAGAAGGCCAACGGATCTAATGGGAGGACGAAGATGGACGCACGAGACGAACATGGTCCAAAGAAGGCCAACTGATCAAATGGGAAGACGAAGATGGACGAACGAGACGAACTTGGTCCAAAGAAGGCCAACGGATCAAATGGGAGGACGAAGATGGACGAACGAGTCAAATTTGGTCCAAAGAAGGCCAACGGATCAAATGGGAAGACGAAGATGGACGAACGAGACGAACTTGGTCCAAAGAAGGCCAACGGATTTAATGGGAGGACGAAGAGGAACGAACGAGACGAACTTGGTCCAAAGAACGACAACGGATCTATTGCGAACACGAAGATGGACGAACGAGACGAATTTGGTCCAAAGAAGGACAACGGCTCTAATGGGAGGACGAAGATGGACGAACGAGACGACATGGTCCAAAGAAGGCCAACGAATCTAATGGGAGGACGAAGATGGACGAACGAGACGAACTTGGTCCAAAGAAGGCCAACGGATCTAATGGGAGGACGATGATGGACGAACGAGACGAATTTTGTCCAAAGAAGGCCAACGGATCAAATGTGAAGACGAAGATGGACGAACAAGACGAACTTGGTCCAAAGAAGGCCAACGGATTTAATGGGAGGACGAAGAGGAACGAACGAGTCGAACTTGGTCCAAAGAACGACAACGGATCTATTGGCAACACGAAGATGGACGAACGAGACGAACTTGGTCCAAAGAAGGACAACGAATCTAATGGGCGGACGAAGATGGACGAACGAGACGACATGGTCCAAAGAAGGCCAACGAATCTAATGGGAGGACGAAGATGGACGAACGAGACGAACTTGGTCCAAAGAAGGCCAACGGATTTAATGGGAGGACGAAGATGGACGAACGAGACGAACTTGGTCCAAAGAAGGCCAACGGATCTAATGGGAGGACGAAGAGGAACGAACGAGACGAACTTGGTCCAAAGAACGACAACGGATCTATTGGGAAGACGAAGATGGACGAATGAGACGAACTTGGTCCAAAGAAGGCCAACGGATCTAATGGGAGGACGAAGAGGGACTAAAGAGACGAACTTGGTCCCAAGAAGGCCAATGGATCAAATGGGAGGACGAAGATGGACGAACGAGACGAATTTGGTCCAAAGAAGGCAAACGGATCAAATGGGAAGACTAAAATGGACGAACGAGACGAACTTGGTCCAAAGAAGGCCAACGGATCTAATGGGAGGACGAAGAGGAACGAACGAGACGAACTTGGTCCAAAGAACGACGACGGATCTATTGGGAAGACGAAGATGGACGAACGAGACGAACATGGTCCAAAGAAGGCCAACGGATGTAATGGGACGACGAAGATGGACGAACGAGACGAACATGGTCCAAAGAAGGCCAACGGATCTAATGGGAGGACGAAGATGGACGAACTAGACGAACTTGGTCCACAGAAGGCCAACGGATCTAATGGGAGGACGAAGATGGACGAACGAGTCAAATTTGGTCCAAAGAAGGCCAACGGATCAAATGGGAAGACGAAGATGGACGAACGAGACGAACTTGGTCCAAAGAAGGCCAACGGATCAAATGGGAGGACGAAGATGGACGAACGAGTCAAATTTGGTCCAAAGAAGGCCAACGGATCAAATGGGAAGACGAAGATGGACGAACGAGACGAACTTGGTCCAAAGAAGGCCAACGGATCTAATGGGAGGACGAAGAGGGACTAAAGAGACGAACTTGGTCCAAAGAAGGCCAACGAATCTAATGGAAGCACGATGATGGACGATCGAGACGAATTTGGTCCAAAGAAGGCCAACGGATCTAATGGGAGGACGAAGATGGACGTAGGAGACGAACTTGGTCCAAAGAAGGCCAAAGGATCTAATGGGAGGACGAAGAGGGACTAAAGAGACGAACTTGGTCCAAAGAAGGCCAACTGATCGAATGGGAGGACGAAGATGGACGAACGAGACGAATTTGGTCCAAAGAAGGCCAACGGATCAAATGGGAGGACGAAGATGGACGAACGAGACGAACTTGGTCCAAAGAAGGCCAACGGATCAAATGGGAAGACGAAGATGGACGAACGAGACGAACTTGGTCCAAAGAAGGCCAACGGATCAAATGGGAGGACGAAGATGGACGAACGAGTCAAATTTGGTCCAAAGTAGGCCAACGGATCAAATGGGAAGACGAAGATGGACGAACGAGACGAACTTGGTCCAAAGAAGGCCAACGGATTTAATGGGAGGACGAAGAGGAACGAACGAGACGAACTTGGTCCAAAGAACGACAACGGATCTATTGGGAACACGAAGATGGACGAACGAGACGAACATGGTCCAAAGAAGGCCAACGGATCTAATGGGAGGACGAAGATGGACGAACGAGACGAACATGGTCCAAAGAAGGCCAACTGATCAAATGGGAAGACGAAGATGGACGAACGAGACGAACTTGGTCCAAAGAAGGCCAACGGATCAAATGGGAGGACGAAGATGGACGAACGAGTCAAATTTGGTCCAAAGAAGGCCAACGGATCAAATGGGAAGACGAAGATGGACGAACGAGACGAACTTGGTCCAAAGAAGGCCAACGGATTTAATGGGAGGACGAAGAGGAACGAACGAGACGAACTTGGTCCAAAGAACGACAACGGATCTATTGGGAACACGAAGATGGACGAACGAGACGAATTTGGTCCAAAGAAGGACAACGACTCTAATGGGAGGACGAAGATGGACGAACGAGACGACATGGTCCAAAGAAGGCCAACGAATCTAATGGGAGGACGATGATGGACGAACGAGACGAACTTGGTCCAAAGAAAGCCAACGGATCTAATGGGAGGACGAAGATGGACGAACGAGACGAACTTGGTCCAAAGATGGCCAACGGATCTAATGGGAGGACGAAGAGGAACGAACGAGACGAACTTGGTCCAAAGAACGACAACGGATCTATTGGGAAGATGAAGATGGACGAACGAGACGAACTTGGTCCAAAGAAGGCCAACGGATGTAATGGGAGGACGAAGATGGACGAACGAGACGAACATGGTCCAAAGAAGGACAACGGATCAAATGCGAGGACGAAGATGGACGAAGGAGACGAACTTGGTCCAAAGAAGGCCAACGGATCTAATGGGAGGACGAAGATGGACTAAAGAGACGAACTTGGTCCAATGAAGGCCAACGGATTTAATGGGAGGACGAAGAGGAACGAACGAGACGAACTTGGTCCAAAGAACGACAACGGATCTATTGGGAACACGAAGATGGACGAACGAGACGAACTTGGTCCAAAGAAGGACAACGGATCTAATGGGCGGACGAAGATGGACGAACGAGACGACATGGTCCAAAGAAGGCCAACGAATCTAATGGGAGGACGAAGATGGACGAACGAGACGAACATGGTCCAAAGAAGGCCAACGGATCTAATGGGAGGACGAAGAGGAACGAACGAGACGAACTTGGTCCAAAGAAGGACAACGGCTCTAATGGGAGGACGAAGATGGACGAACGAGACGACATGGTCCAAAGAAGGCCAACGAATCTAATGGGAGGACGAAGATGGACGAACGAGACGAACTTGGTCCAAAGAAAGCCAACGGATCTAATGGGAGGACGAAGATGGACGAACGAGACGAACTTGGTCCAAAGATGGCCAACGGATCTAATGGGAGGACGAAGAGGAACGAACGAGACGAACTTGGTCCAAAGAACGACAACGGATCTATTGGGAAGACGAAGATGGACGAACGAGACGAACTTGGTCCAAAGAAGGCCAACGGATCTAATGGGAGGACGAAGATGGACGAACGAGACGAACATGGTCCAAAGAAGGACAACGGATCAAATGCGAGGACGAAGATGGACGAAGGAGACGAACTTGGTCCAAAGAAGGCCAACGGATCTAATGGGAGGACGAAGATGGACTAAAGAGACGAACTTGGTCCAATGAAGGCCAACGGATTTAATGGGAGGACGAAGAGGAACGAACGAGACGAACTTGGTCCAAAGAACGACAACGGATCTATTGGGAACACGAAGATGGACGAACGAGACGAACTTGGTCCAAAGAAGGACAACGGATCTAATGGGCGGACGAAGATAGACGAACGAGACGACATGGTCCAAAGAAGGCCAACGAATCTAATGGGAGGACGAAGATGGACGAACGAGACGAACATGGTCCAAAGAAGGCCAACGGATCTAATGGGAGGACGAAGAGGAACGAACGAGACGAACTTGGTCCAAAGAAGGACAACGGCTCTAATGGGAGGACGAAGATGGACGAACGAGACGACATGGTCCAAAGAAGGCCAACGAATCTAATGGGAGGACGAAGATGGACGAACGAGACGAACTTGGTCCAAAGAAGGCCAACGGATCTAATGGGAGGACGAAGATGGACGAACGAGACGAACTTAGTCCAAAGAAGGCCAACAGATCTAATGGGAGGACGAAGAGGAACGAAGGAGACGAACTTGGTCCAAAGAACGACAACGGATCTATTGGGAAGACGAAGATGGACGAACGAGACGAACTTGGTCCAAAGAAGGCCAACGGATCTAATGGGAGGACGAAGATGGAGGAACGAGACGAACATGGTCCAAAGAAGGACAACGGATCAAATGCGAGGACGAAGATGGACGAAGGAGATGAACTTGGTCCAAAGAAGGCCAACGGATCTAATGGGAGGACGAAGATGGACGAACGAGACGAACATGGTCCAAAGAAGGCCAACGGATCTAATGGGAGGAGGAAGATGGACAAACGAGACGAACTTGGTCCAAAGAAGGCCAACGGATCAAATGGGAGGACGATGATGGACGAACGAGACGAATTTGGTCCAAAGAAGGCCAACGGATCAAATGTGAAGACGAAGATGGACGAACGAGACGAACTTGGTCCAAAGAAGGCCATCGGATTTAATGGGAGGACGAAGAGGAACGAACGAGTCGAACTTGGTCCAAAGAACGACAACGGATCTATTGGGAACACGAAGATGGACGAACGAGACGAACTTGGTCCAAAGAAGGACAACGAATCTAATGGGTGGACGAAGATGGACGAACGAGACGACATGGTCCAAAGAAGGCCAACGAATCTAATGGGAGGACGAAGATGGACGAACGAGACGAACTTGGTCCAACGAAGGCCAACGGATTTAATGGGAGGACGAAGATGGACGAACGAGACGAACTTGGTCCAAAGAAGGCCAACGGATCTAATGGGACGACGAAGATGGAAGAACGAGACGAACTTGGTCCAAAGAAGGCCAACGGATCTAATGGGAGGACGAAGAGGAACGAACGAGACGAACTTGGTCCAAAGAACGACAACGGATCTATTGGGAACACGAAGATGGACGAACGAGACGAATTTGGTCCAAAGAAGGACAACGACTCTAATGGGAGGACGAAGATGGACGAACGAGACGACATGGTCCAAAGAAGGCCAACGAATCTAATGGGAGGACGAAGATGGACGAACGAGACGAACTTGGTCCAAAGAAAGCCAACGGATCTAATGGGAGGACGAAGATGGACGAACGAGACGAACTTGGTCCAAAGATGGCCAACGGATCTAATGGGAGGACGAAGAGGAACGAACGAGACGAACTTGGTCCAAAGAACGACAACGGATCTATTGGGAAGACGAAGATGGACGAACGAGACGAACTTGGTCCAAAGAAGGCCAACGGATCTAATGGGAGGACGAAGATGGACGAACGAGACGAACATGGTCCAAAGAAGGACAACGGATCAAATGCGAGGACGAAGATGGACGAAGGAGACGAACTTGGTCCAAAGAAGGCCAACGGATCTAATGGGAGGACGAAGATGGACTAAAGAGACGAACTTGGTCCAATGAAGGCCAACGGATTTAATGGGAGGACGAAGAGGAACGAACGAGACGAACTTGGTCCAAAGAACGACAACGGATCTATTGGGAACACGAAGATGGACGAACGAGACGAACTTGGTCCAAAGAAGGACAACGGATCTAATGGGCGGACGAAGATGGACGAACGAGACGACATGGTCCAAAGAAGGCCAACGAATCTAATGGGAGGACGAAGATGGACGAACGAGACGAACATGGTCCAAAGAAGGCCAACGGATCTAATGGGAGGACGAAGAGGAACGAACGAGACGAACTTGGTCCAAAGAAGGACAACGGCTCTAATGGGAGGACGAAGATGGACGAACGAGACGACATGGTCCAAAGAAGGCCAACGAATCTAATGGGAGGACGAAGATGGACGAACGAGACGAACTTGGTCCAAAGAAGGCCAACGGATCTAATGGGAGGACGAAGATGGACGAACGAGACGAACTTAGTCCAAAGAAGGCCAACAGATCTAATGGGAGGACGAAGAGGAACGAAGGAGACGAACTTGGTCCAAAGAACGACAACGGATCTACTGGGAAGACGAAGATGGACGAACGAGACGAACTTGGTCCAAAGAAGGCCAACAGATCTAATGGGAGGACGAAGATGGAGGAACGAGACGAACATGGTCCAAAGAAGGACAACGGATCAAATGCGAGGACGAAGATGGACGAAGGAGATGAACTTGGTCCAAAGAAGGCCAACGGATCTAATGGGAGGACGAAGATGGACGAACGAGACGAACATGGTCCAAAGAAGGCCAACGGATCTAATGGGAGGAGGAAGATGGACAAACGAGACGAACTTGGTCCAAGGAAGGCCAACGGATCAAATGGGAGGACGATGATGGACGAACGAGACGAATTTGGTCCAAAGAAGGCCAACGGATCAAATGTGAAGACGAAGATGGACGAACGAGACGAACTTGGTCCAAAGAAGGCCAACGGATTTAATGGGAGGACGAAGAGGAACGAACGAGTCGAACTTGGTCCAAAGAACGACAACGGATCTATTGGGAACACGAAGATGGACGAACGAGACGAACTTGGTCCAAAGAAGGACAACGAATCTAATGGGTGGACGAAGATGGACGAACGAGACGACATGGTCCAAAGAAGGCCAACGAATCTAATGGGAGGACGAAGATGGACGAACGAGACGAACTTGGTCCAAAGAAGGCCAACGGATTTAATGGGAGGACGAAGATGGACGAACGAGACGAACTTGGTCCAAAGAAGGCCAACGGATCTAATGGGAGGACGAAGATGGAAGAACGAGACGAACATGGTCCAAAGAAGGACAACGGATCAAATGCGAGGACGAAGATGGACGAAGGAGACGAACTTGGTCCAAAGAAGGCCAACGGATCTAATGGGAGGACGAAGATGGACTAAAGAGACGAACTTGGTCCAATGAAGGCCAACGGATTTAATGGGAGGACGAAGAGGAACGAACGAGACGAACTTGGTCCAAAGAACGACAACGGATCTATTGGGAACACGAAGATGGACGAACGAGACGAACTTGGTCCAAAGAAGGCCAACGGATTTAATGGGAGGACGAAGATGGACGAACGAGACGAACTTGGTCCAAAGAAGGCCAACGGATCTAATGGGAGGACGAAGATGGACGAACGAGACGAACATGGTCCAAAGAAGGACAACGGATCAAATGCGAGGACGAAGATGGACGAAGGAGACGAACTTGGTCCAAAGAAGGCCAACGGATCTAATGGGAGGACGAAGATGGACTAAAGAGACGAACTTGGTCCAATGAAGGCCAACGGATTTAATGGGAGGACGAAGAGGAACGAACGAGACGAACTTGGTCCAAAGAACGACAACGGATCTATTGGGAACACGAAGATGGACGAACGAGACGAACTTGGTCCAAAGAAGGACAACGGATCTAATGGGCGGACGAAGATGGACGAACGAGACGACATGGTCCAAAGAAGGCCAACGAATCTAATGGGAGGACGAAGATGGACGAACGAGACGAACATGGTCCAAAGAAGGCCAACGGATCTAATGGGAGGACGAAGAGGAACGAACGAGACGAACTTGGTCCAAAGAAGGACAACGGCTCTAATGGGAGGACGAAGATGGACGAACGAGACGACATGGTCCAAAGAAGGCCAACGAATCTAATGGGAGGACGAAGATGGACGAACGAGACGAACTTGGTCCAAAGAAGGCCAACGGATCTAATGGGAGGACGAAGATGGACGAACGAGACGAACTTAGTCCAAAGAAGGCCAACAGATCTAATGGGAGGACGAAGAGGAACGAAGGAGACGAACTTGGTCCAAAGAACGACAACGGATCTACTGGGAAGACGAAGATGGACGAACGAGACGAACTTGGTCCAAAGAAGGCCAACAGATCTAATGGGAGGACGAAGATGGAGGAACGAGACGAACATGGTCCAAAGAAGGACAACGGATCAAATGCGAGGACGAAGATGGACGAAGGAGATGAACTTGGTCCAAAGAAGGCCAACGGATCTAATGGGAGGACGAAGATGGACGAACGAGACGAACATGGTCCAAAGAAGGCCAACGGATCTAATGGGAGGAGGAAGATGGACAAACGAGACGAACTTGGTCCAAGGAAGGCCAACGGATCAAATGGGAGGACGATGATGGACGAACGAGACGAATTTGGTCCAAAGAAGGCCAACGGATCAAATGTGAAGACGAAGATGGACGAACGAGACGAACTTGGTCCAAAGAAGGCCAACGGATTTAATGGGAGGACGAAGAGGAACGAACGAGTCGAACTTGGTCCAAAGAACGACAACGGATCTATTGGGAACACGAAGATGGACGAACGAGACGAACTTGGTCCAAAGAAGGACAACGAATCTAATGGGTGGACGAAGATGGACGAACGAGACGACATGGTCCAAAGAAGGCCAACGAATCTAATGGGAGGACGAAGATGGACGAACGAGACGAACTTGGTCCAAAGAAGGCCAACGGATTTAATGGGAGGACGAAGATGGACGAACGAGACGAACTTGGTCCAAAGAAGGCCAACGGATCTAATGGGAGGACGAAGATGGAAGAACGAGACGAACTTGGTCCAAAGAAGGCCAACGGATCTAATGGGAGGACGAAGAGGAACGAACGAGACGAACTTGGTCCAAAGAACGACAACGGATCTATTGGGAAGACGAAGATGGACGAACGAGACGAACTTGGTCCAAAGAAGGCCAACGGATCTAATGGGAGGACGAAGATGGACGAACGAGACGAACATGGTCCAAAGAAGGACAACGGATCAAATGCGAGGACGAAGATGGACGAAGGAGACGAACTTGGTCCAAAGAAGGCCAACGGATCTAATGGGAGGACGAAGAGGAACGAACGAGACGAACTTGGTCCAAAGAACGACAACGGATCTATTGGGAAGACGAAGATGGACGAACGAGACGAACTTGGTCCAAAGAAGGCCAACGGATCTAATGGGAGGACGAAGATGGACGAACGAGACGAACATGGTCCAAAGAAGGACAACGGATCAAATGCGAGGACGAAGATGGACGAAGGAGACGAACTTGGTCCAAAGAAGGCCAACGGATCTAATGGGAGGACGAAGATGGACGAACGAGACGACATGGTCCAAAGAAGGCCAACGAATCTAATGGGAGGACGAAGATGGACGAACGAGACGAACTTGGTCCAAAGAAAGCCAACGGATCTAATGGGAGGACGAAGATGGACGAACGAGACGAACTTGGTCCAAAGATGGCCAACGGATCTAATGGGAGGACGAAGAGGAACGAACGAGACGAACTTGGTCCAAAGAACGACAACGGATCTATTGGGAAGACGAAGATGGACGAACGAGACGAACTTGGTCCAAAGAAGGCCAACGGATCTAATGGGAGGACGAAGATGGACGAACGAGACGAACATGGTCCAAAGAAGGACAACGGATCAAATGCGAGGACGAAGATGGACGAAGGAGACGAACTTGGTCCAAAGAAGGCCAACGGATCTAATGGGAGGACGAAGAGGAACGAACGAGACGAACTTGGTCCAAAGAACGACAACGGATCTATTGGGAGGACGAAGATGGACGAAGGAGACGAACTTGGTCCAAAGAAGGCCAACGGATCTAATGGGAGGACGAAGATGGACTAAAGAGACGAACTTGGTCCAATGAAGGCCAACGGATTTAATGGGAGGACGAAGAGGAACGAACGAGACGAACTTGGTCCAAAGAACGACAACGGATCTATTGGGAACACGAAGATGGACGAACGAGACGAACTTGGTCCAAAGAAGGACAACGGATCTAATGGGCGGACGAAGATGGACGAACGAGACGACATGGTCCAAAGAAGGCCAACGAATCTAATGGGAGGACGAAGATGGACGAACGAGACGAACATGGTCCAAAGAAGGCCAACGGATCTAATGGGAGGACGAAGAGGAACGAACGAGACGAACTTGGTCCAAAGAAGGACAACGGCTCTAATGGGAGGACGAAGATGGACGAACGAGACGACATGGTCCAAAGAAGGCCAACGAATCTAATGGGAGGACGAAGATGGACGAACGAGACGAACTTGGTCCAAAGAAGGCCAACGGATCTAATGGGAGGACGAAGATGGACGAACGAGACGAACTTAGTCCAAAGAAGGCCAACAGATCTAATGGGAGGACGAAGAGGAACGAAGGAGACGAACTTGGTCCAAAGAACGACAACGGATCTACTGGGAAGACGAAGATGGACGAACGAGACGAACTTGGTCCAAAGAAGGCCAACAGATCTAATGGGAGGACGAAGATGGAGGAACGAGACGAACATGGTCCAAAGAAGGACAACGGATCAAATGCGAGGACGAAGATGGACGAAGGAGATGAACTTGGTCCAAAGAAGGCCAACGGATCTAATGGGAGGACGAAGATGGACGAACGAGACGAACATGGTCCAAAGAAGGCCAACGGATCTAATGGGAGGAGGAAGATGGACAAACGAGACGAACTTGGTCCAAAGAAGGCCAACGGATCAAATGGGAGGACGATGATGGACGAACGAGACGAATTTGGTCCAAAGAAGGCCAACGGATCAAATGTGAAGACGAAGATGGACGAACGAGACGAACTTGGTCCAAAGAAGGCCAACGGATTTAATGGGAGGACGAAGAGGAACGAACGAGTCGAACTTGGTCCAAAGAACGACAACGGATCTATTGGGAACACGAAGATGGACGAACGAGACGAACTTGGTCCAAAGAAGGACAACGAATCTAATGGGTGGACGAAGATGGACGAACGAGACGACATGGTCCAAAGAAGGCCAACGAATCTAATGGGAGGACGAAGATGGACGAACGAGACGAACTTGGTCCAAAGAAGGCCAACGGATTTAATGGGAGGACGAAGATGGACGAACGAGACGAACTTGGTCCAAAGAAGGCCAACGGATCTAATGGGAGGACGAAGATGGAAGAACGAGACGAACTTGGTCCAAAGAAGGCCAACGGATCTAATGGGAGGACGAAGAGGAACGAACGAGACGAACTTGGTCCAAAGAACGACGACGGATCTATTGGGAAGACGAAGATGGACGAACGAGACGAACTTGGTCCAAAGAAGGCCAACGGATCTTATGGGAGGACGAAGATGGACGAACGAGACGAACATGGTCCAAAGAAGGACAACGGATCAAATGCGAGGACGAAGATGGACGAACGAGACGAACCTGGTCCAAAGAAGGCCAATGGATCAAATGGGAAGACGAAGATGGACGAACGAGACGAACTTGGTCCAACGAACGACAACGGATCTATTGGGAAGACGAAGATGGACGAACGAGACGAACTTGGTCCAAAGAAGGCCAACGGATCAAATGGGAGGACGATGATGGACGAACGAGACGAATTTGGTCCAAAGAAGGCCAACGGATCAAGTGTGAAGACGAAGATGGACGAACGAGACGAACTTGGTCCAAAGAAGGCCAACGGATTTAATGGGAGGACGAAGAGGAACGAACGAGTCGAACTTGGTCCAAAGAACGACAACGGATCTATTGGGAACACGAAGATGGACGAACGAGACGAACTTGGTCCAAAGAAGGACAACGAATCTAATGGGTGGACGAAGATGGACGAACGAGACGACATGGTCCAAAGAAGGCCAACGAATCTAATGGGAGGACGAAGATGGACTAAAGAGACGAACTTGGTCCAAAGAAGGCCAATGGATCAAATGGGAGGACGAAGATGGACGAACGAGACGAATTTGGTCCAAAGAAGGCCAACGGATCAAATGGGAAGACTAAAATGGACGAACGAGACGAACTTGGTCCAAAGAAGGCCAACGGATCTAATGGGAGGACGAAGAGGAACGAACGAGACGAACTTGGTCCAAAGAACGACGACGGATCTATTGGGAAGACGAAGATGGACGAACGAGACGAACTTGGTCCAAAGAAGGCCAACGGATCTTATGGGAGGACGAAGATGGACGAACGAGACGAACATGGTCCAAAGAAGGACAACGGATCAAATGCGAGGACGAAGATGGACGAACGAGACGAACCTGGTCCAAAGAAGGCCAATGGATCAAATGGGAAGACGAAGATGGACGAACGAGACGAACTTGGTCCAACGAACTACAACGGATCTAATGGGAAGACGAAGATGGACGAACGAGACGAACATGGTCCAAAGAAGGCCAACGGATCAAATGGGAAGACGAAGATGGACGAACGAGACGAACTTGGTCCAACGAACTACAACGGATCTAATGGGAAGACGAAGATGGACGAACGAGACGAACATGGTCCAAAGAAGGCCAACGGATCTAAAGGCCAATGGATCAAATGGGAAGACGAAGATGGACAAACGAGACGAACATGGTCCAAAGAAGGCCAACGGATCTAATGGGAGGACGAAGAGGGACTAAAGAGACGAACTTGGTCCAAAGAAGGCCAACGAATCTAATGGAAGCACGATGATGGACGATCGAGACGAATTTGGTCCAAAGAAGGCCAACGGATCTAATGGGAGGACGAAGATGGACGAACGAGACGAACATGGTCCAAAGAAGGACAACGGATCAAATGGGAGGACGAAGATGGACGAACGAGACGAACTTGGTCCAAAGAACGCCAACGGATCTAATGGGAGGACGAAGAGGAACGAACGAGACGAACTTGGTCCAAAGAACGACAACGGATCTATTGGGAACACGAAGATGGACGAACGAGACGAACATGGTCCAAAGAAGGCCAACGGATCTAATGGGAGGACGAAGATGGACGAACGAGTCCAATTTGGTCCAAAGAAGGCCAACGGATCAAATGGGAGGACGAAGATGGACGAACGAGACGAACTTGGTCCAAAGAACGCCAACGGATCTAATGGGAGGACGAAGAGGAACGAACGAGACGAACTTGGTCCAAAGAACGACAACGGATCTATTGGGAACACGAAGATGGACGAACGAGACGAACATGGTCCAAAGAAGGCCAACGGATCTAATGGGAGGACGAAGAAGGACGAACGAGACGAACATGGTCCAAAGAAGGCCAACGGATCTAATGGGAGGACGAAGAGGGACTAAAGAGACGAACTTGGTCCAAAGAAGGCCAACGGATCAAATGGGAGGACGAAGATGGACGAACGAGACGAACTTGGTCCAAAGAACGCCAACGGATCTAATGGGAGGACGAAGAGGAACGAACGAGACGAACTTGGTCCAAAGAACGACAACGGATCTATTGGGAACACGAAGATGGACGAACGAGACGAACATGGTCCAAAGAAGGCCAACGGATCTAATGGGAGGACGAAGATGGACGAACGAGACGAACATGGTCCAAAGAAGGCCAACGGATCTAATGGGAGGACGAAGATGGACGAACGAGTCCAATTTGGTCCAAAGAAGGCGAACGGATCAAATGGGAAGACGAAGATGGACGAACGAGACGAACTTGGTCCAAAGAAGGCCAACGGATTTAATGGGAGGACGAAGAGGAACGAACGAGACGAACTTGGTCCAAAGAACGACAACGGATCTATTGGGAACACGAAGATGGACGAACGAGACGAATTTCGTCCAAAGAAGGACAACGACTCTAATGGGAGGACGAAGATGGACGAACAAGACGACATGGTCCAAAGAAGGCCAACGAATCTAATGGGAGGACGAAGATGGACGAACGAGACGAACTTGGTCCAAAGAAAGCCAACGGATCTAATGGGAGGACGAAGATGGACGAACGAGACGAACTTGGTCCAAAGAAGGACAACGGATCTAATGGGAGGACGAAGAGGAACGAACGAGACGAACTTGGTCCAAAGAAGGACAACGGCTCTAATGGGAGGACGAAGATGGACGAACGAGACGACATGGTCCAAAGAAGGCCAACGAATCTAATGGGAGGACGAAGATGGACGAACGAGACGAACTTGGTCCAAAGAAGGCCAACGGATCTAATGGGAGGACGAAGATGGACGAACGAGACGAACTTAGTCCAAAGAAGGCCAACAGATCTAATGGGAGGACGAAGAGGAACGAAGGAGACGAACTTGGTCCAAAGAACGACAACGGATCTATTGGGAAGACGAAGATGGACGAACGAGACGACATGGTCCAAAGAAGGCCAACGGATCTAATGGGAGGACGAAGATGGACGAACGAGACGAACTTGGTCCAAAGAAGGCCAACGGATCAAATGGGAGGACGAAGATGGACGAACGAGTCCAATTTGGTCCAAAGAAGGCCAACGGATCAAATGGGAAGACGAAGATGGACGAACGAGACGAACTTGGTCCAAAGAAGGCCAACGGATTTAATGGGAGGACGAAGAGGAACGAACGAGACGAACTTGGTCCAAAGAACGACAACGGATCTATTGGGAACACGAAGATGGACGAACGAGACGAATTTGGTCCAAAGAAGGACAACGACTCTAATGGGAGGACGAAGATGGACGAACAAGACGACATGGTCCAAAGAAGGCCAACGAATCTAATGGGAGGACGAAGATGGACGAACGAGACGAACTTGGTCCAAAGAAAGCCAACGGATCTAATGGGAGGACGAAGATGGACGAACGAGACGAACTTGGTCCAAACTAAGGCCAACGGATCTAATGGGAGGACGAAGAGGAACGAACGAGACGAACTTGGTCCAAAGAAGGACAACGGCTCTAATGGGAGGACGAAGATGGACGAACGAGACGACATGGTCCAAAGAAGGCCAACGAATCTAATGGGAGGACGAAGATGGACGAACGAGACGAACTTGGTCCAAAGAAGGCCAACGGATCTAATGGGAGGACGAAGATGGACGAACGAGACGAACTTAGTCCAAAGAAGGCCAACAGATCTAATGGGAGGACGAAGAGGAACGAAGGAGACGAACTTGGTCCAAAGAACGACAACGGATCTATTGGGAACACGAAGATGGACGAACGAGACGAACATGGTCCAAAGAAGGCCAACGGATCTAATGGGTGGACGAAGATGGACGAACGAGACGACATGGTCCAAAGAAGGCCAACGAATCTAATGGGAGGACGAAGATGGACTAAAGAGACGAACTTGGTCCAAAGAAGGCCAATGGATCAAATGGGAGGACGAAGATGGACGAACGAGACGAATTTGGTCCAAAGAAGGCCAACGGATCAAATGGGAAGACTAAAATGGACGAACGAGACGAACTTGGTCCAAAGAAGGCCAACGGATCTAATGGGAGGACGAAGAGGAACGAACGAGACGAACTTGGTCCAAAGAACGACGACGGATCTATTGGGAAGACGAAGATGGACGAACGAGACGAACTTGGTCCAAAGAAGGCCAACGGATCTTATGGGAGGACGAAGATGGACGAACGAGACGAACATGGTCCAAAGAAGGACAACGGATCAAATGCGAGGACGAAGATGGACGAACGAGACGAACCTGGTCCAAAGAAGGCCAATGGATCAAATGGGAAGACGAAGATGGACGAACGAGACGAACTTGGTCCAACGAACTACAACGGATCTAATGGGAAGACGAAGATGGACAAACGAGACGAACATGGTCCAAAGAAGGCCAACGGATCAAATGGGAGGACGAAGATGGACGAACGAGACGAACCTGGTCCAAAGAAGGCCAATGGGTCAAATGGGAAGACGAAGATGGACGAACGAGACGAACTTGGTCCAACGAACTACAACGGATCTAATGGGAAGACGAAGATGGACGAACGAGACGAACATGGTCCAAAGAAGGCCAACGGATCTAAAGGCCAATGGATCAAATGGGAAGACGAAGATGGACAAACGAGACGAACATGGTCCAAAGAAGGCCAACGGATCTAATGGGAGGACGAAGAGGGACTAAAGAGACGAACTTGGTCCAAAGAAGGCCAACGAATCTAATGGAAGCACGATGATGGACGATCGAGACGAATTTGGTCCAAAGAAGGCCAACGGATCTAATGGGAGGACGAAGATGGACGAACGAGACGAACATGGTCCAAAGAAGGACAACGGATCAAATGGGAGGACGAAGATGGACGAACGAGACGAACTTGGTCCAAAGAACGCCAACGGATCTAATGGGAGGACGAAGAGGAACGAACGAGACGAACTTGGTCCAAAGAACGACAACGGATCTATTGGGAACACGAAGATGGACGAACGAGACGAACATGGTCCAAAGAAGGCCAACGGATCTAATGGGAGGACGAAGATGGACGAACGAGTCCAATTTGGTCCAAAGAAGGCCAACGGATCAAATGGGAGGACGAAGATGGACGAACGAGACGAACTTGGTCCAAAGAACGCCAACGGATCTAATGGGAGGACGAAGAGGAACGAACGAGACGAACTTGGTCCAAAGAACGACAACGGATCTATTGGGAACACGAAGATGGACGAACGAGACGAACATGGTCCAAAGAAGGCCAACGGATCTAATGGGTGGACGAAGATGGACGAACGAGACGACATGGTCCAAAGAAGGCCAACGAATCTAATGGGAGGACGAAGATGGACTAAAGAGACGAACTTGGTCCAAAGAAGGCCAATGGATCAAATGGGAGGACGAAGATGGACGAACGAGACGAATTTGGTCCAAAGAAGGCCAACGGATCAAATGGGAAGACTAAAATGGACGAACGAGACGAACTTGGTCCAAAGAAGGCCAACGGATCTAATGGGAGGACGAAGAGGAACGAACGAGACGAACTTGGTCCAAAGAACGACGACGGATCTAATGGGAGGACGAAGAGGAACGAACGAGACGAACTTGGTCCAAAGAACGACAACGGATCTATTGGGAACACGAAGATGGACGAACGAGACGAACATGGTCCAAAGAAGGCCAACGGATCTAATGGGAGGACGAAGATGGACGAACGAGTCCAATTTGGTCCAAAGAAGGCCAACGGATCAAATGGGAGGACGAAGATGGACGAACGAGACGAACTTGGTCCAAAGAACGCCAACGGATCTAATGGGAGGACGAAGAGGAACGAACGAGACGAACTTGGTCCAAAGAACGACAACGGATCTATTGGGAACACGAAGATGGACGAACGAGACGAACATGGTCCAAAGAAGGCCAACGGATCTAATGGGTGGACGAAGATGGACGAACGAGACGACATGGTCCAAAGAAGGCCAACGAATCTAATGGGAGGACGAAGATGGACTAAAGAGACGAACTTGGTCCAAAGAAGGCCAATGGATCAAATGGGAGGACGAAGATGGACGAACGAGACGAATTTGGTCCAAAGAAGGCCAACGGATCAAATGGGAAGACTAAAATGGACGAACGAGACGAACTTGGTCCAAAGAAGGCCAACGGATCTAATGGGAGGACGAAGAGGAACGAACGAGACGAACTTGGTCCAAAGAACGACGACGGATCTATTGGGAAGACGAAGATGGACGAACGAGACGAACTTGGTCCAAAGAAGGCCAACGGATCTTATGGGAGGACGAAGATGGACGAACGAGACGAACATGGTCCAAAGAAGGACAACGGATCAAATGCGAGGACGAAGATGGACGAACGAGACGAACCTGGTCCAAAGAAGGCCAATGGATCAAATGGGAAGACGAAGATGGACGAACGAGACGAACTTGGTCCAACGAACTACAACGGATCTAATGGGAAGACGAAGATGGACAAACGAGACGAACATGGTCCAAAGAAGGCCAACGGATCAAATGGGAGGACGAAGATGGACGAACGAGACGAACCTGGTCCAAAGAAGGCCAATGGGTCAAATGGGAAGACGAAGATGGACAAACGAGACGAACATGGTCCAAAGAAGGCCAACGGATCTAATGGGAGGACGAAGAGGGACTAAAGAGACGAACTTGGTCCAAAGAAGGCCAACGAATCTAATGGAAGCACGATGATGGACGATCGAGACGAATTTGGTCCAAAGAAGGCCAACGGATCTAATGGGAGGACGAAGATGGACGAACGAGACGAACATGGTCCAAAGAAGGACAACGGATCAAATGGGAGGACGAAGATGGACGAACGAGACGAACTTGGTCCAAAGAACGCCAACGGATCTAATGGGAGGACGAAGATGGACTAAAGAGACGAACTTGGTCCAAAGAAGGCCAATGGATCAAATGGGAGGACGAAGATGGACGAACGAGACGAATTTGGTCCAAAGAAGGCCAACGGATCAAATGGGAAGACTAAAATGGACGAACGAGACGAACTTGGTCCAAAGAAGGCCAACGGATCTAATGGGAGGACGAAGAGGAACGAACGAGACGAACTTGGTCCAAAGAACGACGACGGATCTATTGGGAAGACGAAGATGGACGAACGAGACGAACTTGGTCCAAAGAAGGCCAACGGATCTTATGGGAGGACGAAGATGGACGAACGAGACGAACATGGTCCAAAGAAGGACAACGGATCAAATGCGAGGACGAAGATGGACGAACGAGACGAACCTGGTCCAAAGAAGGCCAATGGATCAAATGGGAAGACGAAGATGGACGAACGAGACGAACTTGGTCCAACGAACTACAACGGATCTAATGGGAAGACGAAGATGGACAAACGAGACGAACATGGTCCAAAGAAGGCCAACGGATCAAATGGGAGGACGAAGATGGACGAACGAGACGAACCTGGTCCAAAGAAGGCCAATGGATCAAATGGGAAGACGAAGATGGACAAACGAGACGAACATGGTCCAAAGAAGGCCAACGGATCTAATGGGAGGACGAAGAGGGACTAAAGAGACGAACTTGGTCCAAAGAAGGCCAACGAATCTAATGGAAGCACGATGATGGACGATCGAGACGAATTTGGTCCAAAGAAGGCCAACGGATCTAATGGGAGGACGAAGATGGACGAACGAGACGAACATGGTCCAAAGAAGGACAACGGATCAAATGGGAGGACGAAGATGGACGAACGAGACGAACTTGGTCCAAAGAACGCCAACGGATCTAATGGGAGGACGAAGAGGAACGAACGAGACGAACTTGGTCCAAAGAACGACAACGGATCTATTGGGAACACGAAGATGGACGAACGAGACGAACATGGTCCAAAGAAGGCCAACGGATCTAATGGGAGGACGAAGATGGACGAACGAGTCCAATTTGGTCCAAAGAAGGCCAACGGATCAAATGGGAGGACGAAGATGGACGAACGAGACGAACTTGGTCCAAAGAACGCCAACGGATCTAATGGGAGGACGAAGAGGAACGAACGAGACGAACTTGGTCCAAAGAAGGACAACGGCTCTAATGGGAGGACGAAGATGGACGAACGAGACGACATGGTCCAAAGAAGGCCAACGAATCTAATGGGAGGACGAAGATGGACGAACGAGACGAACTTGGTCCAAAGAAGGCCAACGGATCTAATGGGAGGACGAAGATGGACGAACGAGACGAACTTAGTCCAAAGAAGGCCAACAGATCTAATGGGAGGACGAAGAGGAACGAAGGAGACGAACTTGGTCCAAAGAACGACAACGGATCTATTGGGAACACGAAGATGGACGAACGAGACGAACATGGTCCAAAGAAGGCCAACGGATCTAATGGGAGGACGAAGATGGACGAACGAGACGAACATGGTCCAAAGAAGGCCAACGGATCTAATGGGAGGACGAAGAGGGACTAAAGAGACGAACTTGGTCCAAAGAAGGCCAACGGATCGAATGGGAGGACGAAGATGGACGAACGAGACGAATTTGGTCCAAAGAAGGCCAACGGATCTAATGGGAGGACGAAGATGGAGGAACGAGACGAACATGGTCCAAAGAAGGACAACGGATCAAATGCGAGGACGAAGATGGACGAAGGAGATGAACTTGGTCCAAAGAAGGCCAACGGATCTAATGGGAGGACGAAGATGGACGAACGAGACGAACATGGTCCAAAGAAGGCCAACGGATCTAATGGGAGGAGGAAGATGGACAAACGAGACGAACTTGGTCCAAAGAAGGCCAACGGATCAAATGTGAAGACGAAGATGGACGAACGAGACGAACTTGGTCCAAAGAACGCCAACGGATCTAATGGGAGGACGAAGAGGAACGAACGAGACGAACTTGGTCCAAAGAACGACAACGGATCTATTGGGAACACGAAGATGGACGAACGAGACGAACATGGTCCAAAGAAGGCCAACGGATCTAATGGGAGGACGAAGATGGACGAACGAGACGAACATGGTCCAAAGAAGGCCAACGGATCTAATGGGAGGACGAAGAGGGACTAAAGAGACGAACTTGGTCCAAAGAAGGCCAACGGATCGAATGGGAGGACGAAGATGGACGAACGAGACGAATTTGGTCCAAAGAAGGCCAACGGATCAAATGGGAGGACGAAGATGGACGAACGAGACGAACTTGGTCCAAAGAACGCCAACGGATCTAATGGGAGGACGAAGAGGAACGAACGAGACGAACTTGGTCCAAAGAACGACAACGGATCTATTGGGAACACGAAGATGGACGAACGAGACGAACATGGTCCAAAGAAGGCCAACGGATCTAATGGGAGGACGAAGATGGACGAACGAGACGAACATGGTCCAAAGAAGGCCAACGGATCTAATGGGAGGACGAAGATGGACGAACTAGATGAACTTGGTCCAAAGAAGGCCAACGGATCTAATGGGAGGACGAAGATGGACGAACGAGACGAACTTGGTCCAAAGAAGGCCAACGGATCAAATGGGAGGACGAAGATGGACGAACGAGTCCAATTTGGTCCAAAGAAGGCCAACGGATCTAATGGGAGGACGAAGAGGAACGAACGAGACGAACTTGGTCCAAAGAACGACAACGGATCTATTGGGAACACGAAGATGGACGAACGAGACGAACATGGTCCAAAGAAGGCCAACGGATCTAATGGGAGGATGAAGATGGACGAACGAGACGAACATGGTCCAAAGAAGGCCAACGGATCTAATGGGAGGACGAAGATGGACGAACTAGATGAACTTGGTCCAAAGAAGGCCAACGGATCTAATGGGAGGACGAAGATGGACGAACGAGACGAACTTGGTCCAAAGAAGGCCAACGGATCAAATGGGAGGACGAAGATGGACGAACGAGTCCAATTTGGTCCAAAGAAGGCCAACGGATCAAATGGGAAGACGAAGATGGACGAACGAGACGAACTTGGTCCAAAGAAGGCCAACGGATTTAATGGGAGGACGAAGAGGAACGAACGAGACGAACTTGGTCCAAAGAACGACAACGGATCTATTGGGAACACGAAGATGGACGAACGAGACGAATTTGGTCCAAAGAAGGACAACGACTCTAATGGGAGGACGAAGATGGACGAACAAGACGACATGGTCCAAAGAAGGCCAACGAATCTAATGGGAGGACGAAGATGGACGAACGAGACGAACTTGGTCCAAAGAAAGCCAACGGATCTAATGGGAGGACGAAGATGGACGAACGAGACGAACTTGGTCCAAAGAAGGCCAACGGATCTAATGGGAGGACGAAGAGGAACGAACGAGACGAACTTGGTCCAAAGAACGACAACGGATCTATTGGGAAGACAAAGATGGACGAACGAGACGAACTTGGTCCAAAGAAGGCCAACGGATCTAATGGGAGGACGAAGATGGACTAAAGAGACGAACTTGGTCCAATGAAGGCCAACGGATTTAATGGGAGGACGAAGAGGAACGAACGAGACGAACTTGGTCCAAAGAACGACAACGGATCTATTGGGAACACGAAGATGGACGAACGAGGCGAACTTGGTCCAAAGAAGGACAACGGATCTAATGGGCGGACGAAGATGGACGAACGAGACGACATGGTCCAAAGAAGGCCAACGAATCTAATGGGAGGACGAAGATGGACGAACGAGACGAACTTGGTCCAAAAAAGGCCAACGGATCTAATGGGAGGACGAAGAGGAACGAATGAGACGAACATGGTCCAAAGAAGGACAACGGCTCTAATGGGAGGACGAAGACGGACGAACGAGACGACATGGTCCAAAGAAGGCCAACGAATCTAATAGGAGGACGAAGATGGACGAACGAGACGAACTTGGTCCAAAGAAGGCCAACGGATCTAATGGGAGGACGAAGATGGACGAACGAGACGAACTTAGTCCAAAGAAGGCCAACAGATCTAATGGGAGGACGAAGAGGAACGAAGGAGACGAACTTGGTCCAAAGAACGACAACGGATCTATTGGGAAGACGAAGATGGACGAACGAGACGACATGGTCCAAAGAAGGCCAACGGATCTAATGGGAGGACGAAGATGGACGAACGAGACGAACTTGGTCCAAAGAAGGCCAACGGATCAAATGGGAGGACGAAGATGGACGAACGAGTCCAATTTGGTCCAAAGAAGGCCAACGGATCAAATGGGAAGACGAAGATGGACGAACGAGACGAACTTGGTCCAAAGAAGGCCAACGGATTTAATGGGAGGACGAAGAGGAACGAACGAGACGAACTTGGTCCAAAGAACGACAACGGATCTATTGGGAACACGAAGATGGACGAACGAGACGAATTTGGTCCAAAGAAGGACAACGACTCTAATGGGAGGACGAAGATGGACGAACAAGACGACATGGTCCAAAGAAGGCCAACGAATCTAATGGGAGGACGAAGATGGACGAACGAGACGAACTTGGTCCAAAGAAAGCCAACGGATCTAATGGGAGGACGAAGATGGACGAACGAGACGAACTTGGTCCAAAGAAGGCCAACGGATCTAATGGGAGGACGAAGAGGAACGAACGAGACGAACTTGGTCCAAAGAAGGACAACGGCTCTAATGGGAGGACGAAGATGGACGAACGAGACGACATGGTCCAAAGAAGGCCAACGAATCTAATGGGAGGACGAAGATGGACGAACGAGACGAACTTGGTCCAAAGAAGGCCAACGGATCTAATGGGAGGACGAAGATGGACGAACGAGACGAACTTAGTCCAAAGAAGGCCAACAGATCTAATGGGAGGACGAAGAGGAACGAAGGAGACGAACTTGGTCCAAAGAACGACAACGGATCTATTGGGAACACGAAGATGGACGAACGAGACGAACATGGTCCAAAGAAGGCCAACGGATCTAATGGGAGGACGAAGATGGACGAACGAGACGAACATGGTCCAAAGAAGGCCAACGGATCTAATGGGAGGACGAAGAGGGACTAAAGAGACGAACTTGGTCCAAAGAAGGCCAACGGATCGAATGGGAGGACGAAGATGGACGAACGAGACGAATTTGGTCCAAAGAAGGCCAACGGATCTAATGGGAGGACGAAGATGGAGGAACGAGACGAACATGGTCCAAAGAAGGACAACGGATCAAATGCGAGGACGAAGATGGACGAAGGAGATGAACTTGGTCCAAAGAAGGCCAACGGATCTAATGGGAGGACGAAGATGGACGAACGAGACGAACATGGTCCAAAGAAGGCCAACGGATCTAATGGGAGGAGGAAGATGGACAAACGAGACGAACTTGGTCCAAAGAAGGCCAACGGATCAAATGTGAAGACGAAGATGGACGAACGAGACGAACTTGGTCCAAAGAACGCCAACGGATCTAATGGGAGGACGAAGAGGAACGAACGAGACGAACTTGGTCCAAAGAACGACAACGGATCTATTGGGAACACGAAGATGGACGAACGAGACGAACATGGTCCAAAGAAGGCCAACGGATCTAATGGGAGGACGAAGATGGACGAACGAGACGAACATGGTCCAAAGAAGGCCAACGGATCTAATGGGAGGACGAAGAGGGACTAAAGAGACGAACTTGGTCCAAAGAAGGCCAACGGATCGAATGGGAGGACGAAGATGGACGAACGAGACGAATTTGGTCCAAAGAAGGCCAACGGATCAAATGGGAGGACGAAGATGGACGAACGAGACGAACTTGGTCCAAAGAACGCCAACGGATCTAATGGGAGGACGAAGAGGAACGAACGAGACGAACTTGGTCCAAAGAACGACAACGGATCTATTGGGAACACGAAGATGGACGAACGAGACGAACATGGTCCAAAGAAGGCCAACGGATCTAATGGGAGGACGAAGATGGACGAACGAGACGAACATGGTCCAAAGAAGGCCAACGGATCTAATGGGAGGACGAAGATGGACGAACTAGATGAACTTGGTCCAAAGAAGGCCAACGGATCTAATGGGAGGACGAAGATGGACGAACGAGACGAACTTGGTCCAAAGAAGGCCAACGGATCAAATGGGAGGACGAAGATGGACGAACGAGTCCAATTTGGTCCAAAGAAGGCCAACGGATCTAATGGTAGGACGAAGAGGAACGAACGAGACGAACTTGGTCCAAAGAACGACAACGGATCTATTGGGAACACGAAGATGGACGAACGAGACGAACATGGTCCAAAGAAGGCCAACGGATCTAATGGGAGGACGAAGATGGACGAACGAGACGAACATGGTCCAAAGAAGGCCAACGGATCTAATGGGAGGACGAAGATGGACGAACTAGATGAACTTGGTCCAAAGAAGGCCAACGGATCTAATGGGAGGACGAAGATGGACGAACGAGACGAACTTGGTCCAAAGAAGGCCAACGGATCAAATGGGAGGACGAAGATGGACGAACGAGTCCAATTTGGTCCAAAGAAGGCCAACGGATCAAATGGGAAGACGAAGATGGACGAACGAGACGAACTTGGTCCAAAGAAGGCCAACGGATTTAATGGGAGGACGAAGAGGAACGAACGAGACGAACTTGGTCCAAAGAACGACAACGGATCTATTGGGAACACGAAGATGGACGAACGAGACGAATTTGGTCCAAAGAAGGACAACGACTCTAATGGGAGGACGAAGATGGACGAACAAGACGACATGGTCCAAAGAAGGCCAACGAATCTAATGGGAGGACGAAGATGGACGAACGAGACGAACTTGGTCCAAAGAAAGCCAACGGATCTAATGGGAGGACGAAGATGGACGAACGAGACGAACTTGGTCCAAAGAAGGCCAACGGATCTAATGGGAGGACGAAGAGGAACGAACGAGACGAACTTGGTCCAAAGAACGACAACGGATCTATTGGGAAGACAAAGATGGACGAACGAGACGAACTTGGTCCAAAGAAGGCCAACGGATCTAATGGGAGGACGAAGATGGACTAAAGAGACGAACTTGGTCCAATGAAGGCCAACGGATTTAATGGGAGGACGAAGAGGAACGAACGAGACGAACTTGGTCCAAAGAACGACAACGGATCTATTGGGAACACGAAGATGGACGAACGAGGCGAACTTGGTCCAAAGAAGGACAACGGATCTAATGGGCGGACGAAGATGGACGAACGAGACGACATGGTCCAAAGAAGGCCAACGAATCTAATGGGAGGACGAAGATGGACGAACGAGACGAACTTGGTCCAAAAAAGGCCAACGGATCTAATGGGAGGACGAAGAGGAACGAATGAGACGAACATGGTCCAAAGAAGGACAACGGCTCTAATGGGAGGACGAAGACGGACGAACGAGACGACATGGTCCAAAGAAGGCCAACGAATCTAATAGGAGGACGAAGATGGACGAACGAGACGAACTTGGTCCAAAGAAGGCCAACGGATCTAATGGGAGGACGAAGATGGACGAACGAGACGAACTTAGTCCAAAGAAGGCCAACAGATCTAATGGGAGGACGAAGAGGAACGAAGGAGACGAACTTGGTCCAAAGAACGACAACGGATCTATTGGGAAGACGAAGATGGACGAACGAGATGAACTTGGTCCAAAGAAGGCCAACGGATCTAATGGGAGGACGAAGATGGAGGAACGAGACGAACATGGTCCAAAGAAGGACAACGGATCAAATGCGAGGACGAAGATGGACGAAGGAGATGAACTTGGTCCAAAGAAGGCCAACGGATCTAATGGGAGGACGAAGATGGACGAACGAGACGAACATGGTCCAAAGAAGGCCAACGGATCTAATGGGAGGAGGAAGATGGACAAACGAGACGAACTTGGTCCAAAGAAGGCCAACGGATCAAATGGGAGGACCATGATGGATGAACGAGACGAATTTGGTCCAATGAAGGCCAACGGATCAAATGTGAAGACGAAGATGGACGAACGAGACGAACTTGGTCCAAAGAAGGCCAACGGATTTAATGGGGGGACGAAGAGGAACGAACGAGTCGAACTTGGTCCAAAGAACGACAACGGATCTATTGGGAACACGAAGATGGACGAACGAGACGAACTTGGTCCAAAGAAGGACAACGAATCTAATGGGCGGACGAAGATGGACGAACAAGACGACATGGTCCAAAGAAGGCCAACGAATCTAATGGGAGGACGAAGATGGACGAACGAGACGAACTTGGTCCAAAGAAGGCCAACGGATTTAATGGGAGGACGAAGATGGACGAACGAGACGAACTTGGTCCAAAGAAGGCCAACGGATCAAATGTGAAGACGAAGATGGACGAACGAGACGAACTTGGTCCAAAGAAGGCCAACGGATTTAATGGGAGGACGAAGAGGAACGAACGAGTCGAACTTGGTCCAAAGAACGACAACGGATCTATTGGGAACACGAAGATGGACGAACGAGACGAACTTGGTCCAAAGAAGGACAACGAATTTAATGGGTGGACGAAGATGGACGAACGAGACGAAATGGTCCAAAGAAGGCCAACGAATCTAATGGGAGGACGAAGATGGACGAACGAGACGAACTTGGTCCAAAGAAGGCCAACGGATTTAATGGGAGGACGAAGATGGACGAACGAGACGAACTTGGTCCAAAGAAGGCCAACGGATCTAATGGGAGGACGAAGATGGAAGAATGAGACGAACTTGGTCCAAAGAAGGCCAACGGATCTAATGGGAGGACGAAGAGGAACGAACGAGACGAACTTGGTACAAAGAACGACAACGGATCTATTGGGAAGACGAAGATGGACGAATGAGACGAACTTGGTCCAAAGAAGGCCAACGGATCTAATGGGAGGACGAAGAGGGACTAAAGAGACGAACTTGGTCCAAAGAAGGCCAATGGATCAAATGGGAGGACGAAGATGGACGAACGAGACGAATTTGGTCCAAAGAAGGCCAACGGATCAAATGGGAAGACTAAAATGGACGAACGAGACGAACTTGGTCCAAAAAAGGCCAACGGATCTAATGGGAGGACGAAGAGGAACGAACGAGACGAACTTGGTCCAAAGAACGACGACGGATCTATTGGGAAGACGAAGATGGACGAACGAGACGAACTTGGTCCAAAGAAGGCCAACGGATCTTATGGGAGGACGAAGATGGACGAACGAGACGAACATGGTCCAAAGAAGGACAACGGATCAAATGCGAGGACGAAGATGGACGAACGAGACGAACCTGGTCCAAAGAAGGCCAATGGATCAAATGGGAAGACGAAGATGGACGAACGAGACGAACTTGGTCCAACGAACTACAACGGATCTAATGGGAAGACGAAGATGGACGAACGAGACGAACATGGTCCAAAGAAGGCCAACGGATCAAATGGGAGGACGAAGATGGACGAACGAGACGAACCTGGTCCAAAGAAGGCCAATGGGTCAAATGGGAAGACGAAGATGGACGAACGAGACGAACTTGGTCCAACGAACTACAACGGATCTAATGGGAAGACGAAGATGGACGAACGAGACGAACATGGTCCAAAGAAGGCCAACGTATCTAAGGGCCAATGGATCAAATGGGAAGACGAAGATGGACAAACGTGACGAACATGGTCCAAAGAAGGCCAACGGATCTAATGGGAGGACGAAGAGGGACTAAAGAGACGAACTTGGTCCAAAGAAGGCCAACGAATCTAATGGAAGCACGATGATGGACGATCGAGACGAATTTGGTCCAAAGAAGGCCAACGGATCTAATGGGAGGACGAAGATGGACGAACGAGACGAACATGGTCCAAAGAAGGACAACGGATCAAATGCGAGGACGAAGATGGACGAAGGAGACGAACTTGGTCCAAAGAAGGCCAAAGGATCTAATGGGAGGACGAAGAGGGACTAAAGAGACGAACTTGGTCCAAAGAAGGCCAACGGATCGAATGGGAGGACGAAGATGGACGAACGAGACGAATTTGGTCCAAAGAAGGCCAACGGATCAAATGGGAGGACGAAGATGGACGAACGAGACGAACTTGGTCCAAAGAACGCCAACGGATCTAATGGGAGGACGAAGAGGAACGAACGAGACGAACTTGGTCCAAAGAACGACAACGGATCTATTGGGAACACGAAGATGGACGAACGAGACGAACACGGTCCAAAGAAGGCCAACGGATCTAATGGGAGGACGAAGATGGACGAACGAGACGAACATGGTCCAAAGAAGGCCAACGGATCTAATGGGAGGACGAAGATGGACGAACTAGATGAACTTGGTCCAAAGAAGGCCAACGGATCTAATGGGAGGACGAAGATGGACGAACGAGACGAACTTGGTCCAAAGAAGGCCAACGGATCAAATGGGAGGACGAAGATGGACGAACGAGTCAAATTTGGTCCAAAGAAGGCCAACGGATCAAATGGGAAGACGAAGATGGACGAACGAGACGAACTTGGTCCAAAGAAGGCCAACGGATTTAATGGGAGGACGAAGAGGAACGAACGAGACGAACTTGGTCCAAAGAACGACAACGGATCTATTGGGAACACGAAGATGGACGAACGAGACGAATTTGGTCCAAAGAAGGACAACGACTCTAATGGGAGGACGAAGATGGACGAACAAGACGACATGGTCCAAAGAAGGCCAACGAATCTAATGGGAGGACGAAGATGGACGAACGAGACGAACTTGGTCCAAAGAAAGCCAACGGATCTAATGGGAGGACGAAGATGGACGAACGAGACGAACTTGGTCCAAAGAAGGCCAACGGATCTAATGGGAGGACGAAGAGGAACGAACGAGACGAACTTGGTCCAAAGAACGACAACGGATCTATTGGGAAGACAAAGATGGACGAACGAGACGAACTTGGTCCAAAGAATGCCAACGGATCTAATGGGAGGACGAAGATGGACTAAAGAGACGAACTTGGTCCAATGAAGGCCAACGGATTTAATGGGAGGACGAAGAGGAACGAACGAGACGAACTTGGTCCAAAGAACGACAACGGATCTATTGGGAACACGAAGATGGACGAACGAGACGAACTTGGTCCAAAGAAGGACAACGGATCTAATGGGCGGACGAAGATGGACGAACGAGACGACATGGTCCAAAGAAGGCCAACGAATCTAATGGGAGGACAAAGATGGACGAACGAGATGAACTTGGTCCAAAGAAGGCCAACGGATCTAATGGGAGGACGAAGAGGAACGAACGAGACGAACTTGGTCCAAAGAAGGACAACGGCTCTAATGGGAGGACGAAGATGGACGAACGAGACGACATGGTCCAAAGAAGGCCAACGAATCTAATGGGAGGACGAAGATGGACGAACGAGACGAACTTGGTCCAAAGAAGGCCAACGGATCTAATGGGAGGACGAAGATGGACGAACGAGACGAACTTAGTCCAAAGAAGGCCAACCGATCTAATGGGAGGACGAAGAGGAACGAAGGAGACGAACTTGGTCCAAAGAACGACAACGGATCTATTGGGAAGACGAAGATGGACGAACGAGACGAACTTGGTCCAAAGAAGGCCAACGGATCTAATGGGAGGACGAAGATGGAGGAACGAGACGAACATGGTCCAAAGAAGGACAACGGATCAAATGCGAGGACGAAGATGGACGAAGGAGAAGAACTTGGTCCAAAGAAGGCCAACGGATCTAATGGGAGGACGAAGATGGACGAACGAGACGAACATGGTCCAAAGAAGGCCAACGGATCTAATGGGAGGAGGAAGATGGACAAACGAGACGAACTTGGTCCAAAGAAGGCCAACGGATCAAATGGGAGGACCATGATGGACGAACGAGACGAATTTGGTCCAAAGAAGGCCAACGGATCAAATGTGAAGACGAAGATGGACGAACGAGACGAACTTGGTCCAAAGAAGGCCAACGGATTTAATGGGAGGACGAAGATGGACGAACGAGACGACATGGTCCAAAGAAGGCCAACGAATCTAATGGGAGGACGAAGATGGACGAACGAGACGAACTTGGTCCAAAGAAGGCCAACGGATCTAATGGGAGGACGAAGATGGACGAACGAGACGAACTTAGTCCAAAGAAGGCCAACAGATCTAATGGGAGGACGAAGAGGAACGAAGGAGACGAACTTCGTCCAAAGAACGACAACGGATCTATTGGGAAGACGAAGATGGAGGAACGAGACGAACATGGTCCAAAGAAGGACAACGGATCAAATGCGAGGACGAAGATGGACGAAGGAGATGAACTTGGTCCAAAGAAGGCCAACGGATCTAATGGGAGGACGAAGAGGAACGAACGAGGCGAACTTGGTCCAAAGAACGACAACGGATCTATTGGGAAGACAAAGATGGACGAACGAGACGAACTTGGTCCAAAGAATGCCAACGGATCTAATGGGAGGACGAAGATGGACTAAAGAGACGAACTTGGTCCAATGAAGGCCAACGGATTTAATGGGAGGACGAAGAGGAACGAACGAGACGAACTTGGTCCAAAGAACGACAACGGATCTATTGGGAACACGAAGATGGACGAACGAGACGAACTTGGTCCAAAGAAGGACAACGGATCTAATGGGCGGACAAAGATGGACGAACGAGACGACATGGTCCAAAGAAGGCCAACGAATCTAATGGGAGGACGAAGATGGACGAACGAGACGAACTTGGTCCAAAGAAGGCCAACGGATCTAATGGGAGGACGAAGAGGAACGAACGAGACGAACTTGGTCCAAAGAAGGACAACGGCTCTAATGGGAGGACGAAGATGGACGAACGAGACGACATGGTCCAAAGAAGGCCAACGAATCTAATGGGAGGACGAAGATGGACGAACGAGACGAACTTGGTCCAAAGAAGGCCAACGGATCTAATGGGAGGACGAAGATGGACGAACGAGACGAACTTAGTCCAAAGAAGGCCAACAGATCTAATGGGAGGACGAAGAGGAACGAAGGAGACGAACTTGGTCCAAAGAACGACAACGGATCTATTGGGAAGACGAAGATGGACGAACGAGACGAACTTGGTCCAAAGAAGGCCAACGGATCTAATGGGAGGACGAAGATGGAGGAACGAGACGAACATGGTCCAAAGAAGGACAACGGATCAAATGCGAGGACGAAGATGGACGAAGGAGATGAACTTGGTCCAAAGAAGGCCAACGGATCTAATGGGAGGACGAAGATGGACGAACGAGACGAACATGGTCCAAAGAAGGCCAACGGATCTAATGGGAGGAGGAAGATGGACAAACGAGACGAACTTGGTCCAAAGAAGGCCAACGGATCAAATGGGAGGACCATGATGGACGAACGAGACGGATTTGGTCCAAAGAAGGCCAACGGATCAAATGTGAAGACGAAGATGGACGAACGAGACGAACTTGGTCCAAAGAAGGCCAACGGATTTAATGGGAGGACGAAGAGGAACGAACGAGTCGAACTTGGTCCAAAGAACGACAACGGATCTATTGGGAACACGAAGATGGACGAACGAGACGACATGGTCCAAAGAAGGCCAACGAATCTAATGGGAGGACGAAGATGGACGAACGAGACGAACTTGGTCCAAAGAAGGCCAACGGATTTAATGGGAGGACGAAGATGGACGAACGAGACGAACTTGGTCCAAAGAAGGCCAACGGATCTAATGGGAGGACGAAGATGGAAGAACGAGACGAACTTGGTCCAAAGAAGGCCAACGAATCTAATGGGAGGACGAAGAGGAACGAACGAGACGAACTTGGTCCAAAGAACGACAACGGATCTATTGGGAAGACGAAGATGGACGAATGAGACGAACTTGGTCCAAAGAAGGCCAACGGATCTAATGGGAGGACAAAGAGGGACTAAAGAGACGAACTTGGTCCAAAGAAGGCCAATGGATCAAATGGGAGGACGAAGATGGACGAACGAGACGAATTTGGTCCAAAGAAGGCCAACGGATCAAATGGGAAGACTAAAATGGAACAACGAGACGAACTTGGTCCAAAGAAGGCCAACGGATCTAATGGGAGGACGAAGAGGAACGAACGAGACGAACTTGGTCCAAAGAACGACGACGGATCTATTGGGAAGACGAAGATGGACGAACGAGACGAACTTGGTCCAAAGAAGGCCAACGGATCTTATGGGAGGACGAAGATGGACGAACGAGACGAACATGGTCCAAAGAAGGACAACGGATCAAATGCGAGGACGAAGATGGACGAACGAGACGAACCTGGTCCAAAGAAGGCCAATGGATCAAATGGGAAGACGAAGATGGACGAACGAGACGAACTTGGTCCAACGAACTACAACGGATCTAATGGGAAGACGAAGATGGACGAACGAGACGAACATGGTCCAAAGAAGGCCAACGGATCAAATGGGAGGACGAAGATGGACGAACGAGACGAACCTGGTCCAAAGAAGGCCAATGGATCAAATGGGAAGACGAAGATGAACGAACGAGACGAACTTGGTCCAACGAACTACAACGGATCTAATGGGAAGACGAAGATGGACGAACTAGATGAACTTGGTCCAAAGAAGGCCAACGGATCTAATGGGAGGACGAAGATGGACGAACGAGACGAACTTGGTCCAAAGAACGCCAACGGATCTAATGGGAGGACGAAGAGGAACGAACGAGACGAACTTGGTCCAAAGAATGACAACGGATCTATTGGGAAGACGAAGACGGACGAACGAGACGAACTTGGTCCAAAGAAGGCCAACGGATCTAATGGGAGGACGAAGATGGACGAACGAGACGAACATGGTCCAAAGAAGGACAACGGATCAAATGCGAGGACGAAGATGGACGAAGGAGACGAACTTGGTCCAAAGAAGGACAACGGATCTAATGGGAGGACGAAGATGGACTAAAGAGACGAACTTGGTCCAATGAAGGCCAACGGATTAAATCGGAGGACGAAGAGGAACGAACGAGACGAACTTGGTCCAAAGAACGACAACGGATCTATTGGGAACACGAAGATGGACGAACGAGACGAACTTGGTCCAAAGAAGGACAACGGATCTAATGGGAGGACGAAGATGGACGAACGAGACGACATGGTCCAAAGAAGGCCAACGAATCTAATGGGAAGACGAAGATGGACGAACGAGACGAACTTGGTCCAAAGAAGGCCAACGGATCTAACGGGAGGACGAAGAGGAACGAACGAGACGAACTTGGTCCAAAGAAGGACAACGACTCTAATGGGAGGACGAAGATGGACGAACGAGACGACATGGTCCAAAGAAGGCCAACGAATCTAATGGGAGGACGAAGATGGACGAACGAGACGAACTTGGTCCAAAGAAGGCCAACGGATCTAATGGGAGGACGAAGAGGAACGAACGAGACGAACTTGGTCCAAAGAACGACAACGGATCTATTGGGAAGACGAAGATGGACGAACGAGACGAACTTGGTCCAAAGAAGGCCAACGGATCTAATGGGAGGACGAATATGGACGAACGAGACGAACATGGTCCAAAGAAGGACAACGGATCAAATGCGAGGACGAAGATGGACGAAGGAGACAAACTTGGTCCAAAGAAGGCCAACGGATCTAATGGGAGGACGAAGATGGACGAACGAGACGACATGGTCCAAAGAAGGCCAACGAATCTAATGGGAGGACGAAGATGGACGAACGAGACGAACTTGGTCCAAAGAAGGATAACGGATTTAATGGGAGGACGAAGATGGACGAACGAGACGAACTTGGTCCAAAGAAGGCCAACGGATCTAATGGGAGGACGAAGATGGACGAACGAGACGAACTTGGTCCAAATAAGGCCAACGGATTTAATGGGAGGACGAAGATGGACGAACGAGACGAACTTGGTCCAAAGAAGGCCAACGGATCTAATGGGAGGACGAAGATGGAAGAACGAGACGAACTTGGTCCAAAGAAGGCCAACGGATCTAATGGGAGGACGAAGATGGAGGAACGAGACGAACATGGTCCAAAGAAGGACAACGGATCAAATGCGAGGACGAAGATGGACGAAGGAGATGAACTTGGTCCAAAGAAGGCCAACGGATCTAATGGGAGGACGAAGATGGACGAACGAGACGAACATGGTCCAAAGAAGGCCAACGGATCTAATGGGAGGAGGAAGATGGACAAACGAGACGAACTTGGTCCAAAGAAGGCCAACGGATCAAATGGGAGGACCATGATGGACGAACGAGACGGATTTGGTCCAAAGAAGGCCAACGGATCAAATGTGAAGACGAAGATGGACGAACGAGACGAACTTGGTCCAAAGAAGGCCAACGGATTTAATGGGAGGACGAAGAGGAACGAACGAGTCGAACTTGGTCCAAAGAACGACAACGGATCTATTGGGAACACGAAGATGGACGAACGAGACGACATGGTCCAAAGAAGGCCAACGAATCTAATGGGAGGACGAAGATGGACGAACGAGACGAACTTGGTCCAAAGAAGGCCAACGGATTTAATGGGAGGACGAAGATGGACGAACGAGACGAACTTGGTCCAAAGAAGGCCAACGGATCTAATGGGAGGACGAAGATGGAAGAACGAGACGAACTTGGTCCAAAGAAGGCCAACGAATCTAATGGGAGGACGAAGAGGAACGAACGAGACGAACTTGGTCCAAAGAACGACAACGGATCTATTGGGAAGACGAAGATGGACGAATGAGACGAACTTGGTCCAAAGAAGGCCAACGGATCTAATGGGAGGACAAAGAGGGACTAAAGAGACGAACTTGGTCCAAAGAAGGCCAATGGATCAAATGGGAGGACGAAGATGGACGAACGAGACGAATTTGGTCCAAAGAAGGCCAACGGATCAAATGGGAAGACTAAAATGGAACAACGAGACGAACTTGGTCCAAAGAAGGCCAACGGATCTAATGGGAGGACGAAGAGGAACGAACGAGACGAACTTGGTCCAAAGAACGACGACGGATCTATTGGGAAGACGAAGATGGACGAACGAGACGAACTTGGTCCAAAGAAGGCCAACGGATCTTATGGGAGGACGAAGATGGACGAACGAGACGAACATGGTCCAAAGAAGGACAACGGATCAAATGCGAGGACGAAGATGGACGAACGAGACGAACCTGGTCCAAAGAAGGCCAATGGATCAAATGGGAAGACGAAGATGGACGAACGAGACGAACTTGGTCCAACGAACTACAACGGATCTAATGGGAAGACGAAGATGGACGAACGAGACGAACATGGTCCAAAGAAGGCCAACGGATCAAATGGGAGGACGAAGATGGACGAACGAGACGAACCTGGTCCAAAGAAGGCCAATGGATCAAATGGGAAGACGAAGATGAACGAACGAGACGAACTTGGTCCAACGAACTACAACGGATCTAATGGGAAGACGAAGATGGACGAACTAGATGAACTTGGTCCAAAGAAGGCCAACGGATCTAATGGGAGGACGAAGATGGACGAACGAGACGAACTTGGTCCAAAGAACGCCAACGGATCTAATGGGAGGACGAAGAGGAACGAACGAGACGAACTTGGTCCAAAGAATGACAACGGATCTATTGGGAAGACGAAGACGGACGAACGAGACGAACTTGGTCCAAAGAAGGCCAACGGATCTAATGGGAGGACGAAGATGGACGAACGAGACGAACATGGTCCAAAGAAGGACAACGGATCAAATGCGAGGACGAAGATGGACGAAGGAGACGAACTTGGTCCAAAGAAGGACAACGGATCTAATGGGAGGACGAAGATGGACTAAAGAGACGAACTTGGTCCAATGAAGGCCAACGGATTAAATCGGAGGACGAAGAGGAACGAACGAGACGAACTTGGTCCAAAGAACGACAACGGATCTATTGGGAACACGAAGATGGACGAACGAGACGAACTTGGTCCAAAGAAGGACAACGGATCTAATGGGAGGACGAAGATGGACGAACGAGACGACATGGTCCAAAGAAGGCCAACGAATCTAATGGGAAGACGAAGATGGACGAACGAGACGAACTTGGTCCAAAGAAGGCCAACGGATCTAACGGGAGGACGAAGAGGAACGAACGAGACGAACTTGGTCCAAAGAAGGACAACGACTCTAATGGGAGGACGAAGATGGACGAACGAGACGACATGGTCCAAAGAAGGCCAACGAATCTAATGGGAGGACGAAGATGGACGAACGAGACGAACTTGGTCCAAAGAAGGCCAACGGATCTAATGGGAGGACGAAGAGGAACGAACGAGACGAACTTGGTCCAAAGAACGACAACGGATCTATTGGGAAGACGAAGATGGACGAACGAGACGAACTTGGTCCAAAGAAGGCCAACGGATCTAATGGGAGGACGAATATGGACGAACGAGACGAACATGGTCCAAAGAAGGACAACGGATCAAATGCGAGGACGAAGATGGACGAAGGAGACAAACTTGGTCCAAAGAAGGCCAACGGATCTAATGGGAGGACGAAGATGGACGAACGAGACGACATGGTCCAAAGAAGGCCAACGAATCTAATGGGAGGACGAAGATGGACGAACGAGACGAACTTGGTCCAAAGAAGGATAACGGATTTAATGGGAGGACGAAGATGGACGAACGAGACGAACTTGGTCCAAAGAAGGCCAACGGATCTAATGGGAGGACGAAGATGGACGAACGAGACGAACTTGGTCCAAATAAGGCCAACGGATTTAATGGGAGGACGAAGATGGACGAACGAGACGAACTTGGTCCAAAGAAGGCCAACGGATCTAATGGGAGGACGAAGATGGAAGAACGAGACGAACTTGGTCCAAAGAAGGCCAACGGATCTAATGGGAGGACGAAGATGGAGGAACGAGACGAACATGGTCCAAAGAAGGACAACGGATCAAATGCGAGGACGAAGATGGACGAAGGAGATGAACTTGGTCCAAAGAAGGCCAACGGATCTAATGGGAGGACGAAGATGGACGAACGAGACGAACATGGTCCAAAGAAGGCCAACGGATCTAATGGGAGGAGGAAGATGGACAAACGAGACGAACTTGGTCCAAAGAAGGCCAACGGATCAAATGGGAGGACCATGATGGACGAACGAGACGAATTTGGTCCAAAGAAGGCCAACGGATCAAATGTGAAGACGAAGATGGACGAACGAGACGAACTTGGTCCAAAGAAGGCCAACGGATTTAATGGGAGGACGAAGATGGACGAACGAGACGACATGGTCCAAAGAAGGCCAACGAATCTAATGGGAGGACGAAGACGGACGAACGAGACGAACTTGGTCCAAAGAAGGCCAACGGATCTAATGGGAGGACGAAGATGGACGAACGAGACGAACTTAGTCCAAAGAAGGCCAACAGATCTAATGGGAGGACGAAGAGGAACGAAGGAGACGAACTTGGTCCAAAGAACGACAACGGATCTATTGGGAAGACGAAGATGGACGAACGAGACGAACTTGGTCCAAAGAAGGCCAACGGATCTAATTGGAGGACGAAGATGGAGGAACGAGACGAACATGGTCCAAAGAAGGACAACGGATCAAATGCGAGGACGAAGATGGACGAAGGAGATGAACTTGGTCCAAAGAAGGCCAACGGATCTAATGGGAGGACGAAGAGGAACGAACGAGACGAACTTGGTCCAAAGAACGACAACGGATCTATTGGGAAGACAAAGATGGACGAACGAGACGAACTTGGTCCAAAGAATGCCAACGGATCTAATGGGAGGACGAAGATGGACTAAAGAGACGAACTTGGTCCAATGAAGGCCAACGGATTTAATGGGAGGACGAAGAGGAACGAACGAGACGAACTTGGTCCAAAGAACGACAACGGATCTATTGGGAACACGAAGATGGACGAAGGAGACGAACTTGGTCCAAAGAAGGACAACGGATCTAATGGGCGGACGAAGATGGACGAACGAGACGACATGGTCCAAAGAAGGCCAACGAATCTAATGGGAGGACGAAGATGGACGAACGAGACGAACTTGGTCCAAAGAAGGCCAACGGATCTAATGGGAGGACGAAGAGGAACGAACGAGACGAACTTGGTCCAAAGAAGGACAACGGCTCTAATGGGAGGACGAAGATGGACGAACGAGACGACATGGTCCAAAGAAGGCCAACGAATCTAATGGGAGGACGAAGATGGACGAACGAGACGAACTTGGTCCAAAGAAGGCCAACGGATCTAATGGGAGGACGAAGATGGACGAACGAGACGAACTTAGTCCAAAGAAGGCCAACAGATCTAATGGGAGGACGAAGAGGAACGAAGGAGACGAACTTGGTCCAAAGAACGACAACGGATCTATTGGGAAGACGAAGATGGACGAACGAGACGAACTTGGTCCAAAGAAGGCCAACGAATCTAATGGGAGGACGAAGATGGACGAACGAGACGAACTTGGTCCAAAGAAGGCCAACGGATCTAATGGGAGGACGAAGATGGACGAACGAGACGAACTTAGTCCAAAGAAGGCCAACAGATCTAATGGGAGGACGAAGAGGAACGAAGGAGACGAACTTGGTCCAAAGAACGACAACGGATCTATTGGGAACACGAAGATGGACGAACGAGACGACATGGTCCAAAGAAGGCCAACGAATCTAATGGGAGGACGAAGATGGACGAACGAGACGAACTTGGTCCAAAGAAGGCCAACGGATTTAATGGGAGGACGAAGATGGACGAACGAGACGAACTTGGTCCAAAGAAGGCCAACGGATCTAATGGGAGGACGAAGATGGAAGAACGAGACGAACTTGGTCCAAAGAAGGCCAACGAATCTAATGGGAGGACGAAGAGGAACGAACGAGACGAACTTGGTCCAAAGAACGACAACGGATCTATTGGGAAGACGAAGATGGACGAATGAGACGAACTTGGTCCAAAGAAGGCCAACGGATCTAATGGGAGGACAAAGAGGGACTAAAGAGACGAACTTGGTCCAAAGAAGGCCAATGGATCAAATGGGAGGACGAAGATGGACGAACGAGACGAATTTGGTCCAAAGAAGGCCAACGGATCAAATGGGAAGACTAAAATGGAACAACGAGACGAACTTGGTCCAAAGAAGGCCAACGGATCTAATGGGAGGACGAAGAGGAACGAACGAGACGAACTTGGTCCAAAGAACGACGACGGATCTATTGGGAAGACGAAGATGGACGAACGAGACGAACTTGGTCCAAAGAAGGCCAACGGATCTTATGGGAGGACGAAGATGGACGAACGAGACGAACATGGTCCAAAGAAGGACAACGGATCAAATGCGAGGACGAAGATGGACGAACGAGACGAACCTGGTCCAAAGAAGGCCAATGGATCAAATGGGAAGACGAAGATGGACGAACGAGACGAACTTGGTCCAACGAACTACAACGGATCTAATGGGAAGACGAAGATGGACGAACGAGACGAACATGGTCCAAAGAAGGCCAACGGATCAAATGGGAGGACGAAGATGGACGAACGAGACGAACCTGGTCCAAAGAAGGCCAATGGATCAAATGGGAAGACGAAGATGAACGAACGAGACGAACTTGGTCCAACGAACTACAACGGATCTAATGGGAAGACGAAGATGGACGAACTAGATGAACTTGGTCCAAAGAAGGCCAACGGATCTAATGGGAGGACGAAGATGGACGAACGAGACGAACTTGGTCCAAAGAACGCCAACGGATCTAATGGGAGGACGAAGAGGAACGAACGAGACGAACTTGGTCCAAAGAATGACAACGGATCTATTGGGAAGACGAAGACGGACGAACGAGACGAACTTGGTCCAAAGAAGGCCAACGGATCTAATGGGAGGACGAAGATGGACGAACGAGACGAACATGGTCCAAAGAAGGACAACGGATCAAATGCGAGGACGAAGATGGACGAAGGAGACGAACTTGGTCCAAAGAAGGACAACGGATCTAATGGGAGGACGAAGATGGACTAAAGAGACGAACTTGGTCCAATGAAGGCCAACGGATTAAATCGGAGGACGAAGAGGAACGAACGAGACGAACTTGGTCCAAAGAACGACAACGGATCTATTGGGAACACGAAGATGGACGAACGAGACGAACTTGGTCCAAAGAAGGACAACGGATCTAATGGGAGGACGAAGATGGACGAACGAGACGACATGGTCCAAAGAAGGCCAACGAATCTAATGGGAAGACGAAGATGGACGAACGAGACGAACTTGGTCCAAAGAAGGCCAACGGATCTAACGGGAGGACGAAGAGGAACGAACGAGACGAACTTGGTCCAAAGAAGGACAACGACTCTAATGGGAGGACGAAGATGGACGAACGAGACGACATGGTCCAAAGAAGGCCAACGAATCTAATGGGAGGACGAAGATGGACGAACGAGACGAACTTGGTCCAAAGAAGGCCAACGGATCTAATGGGAGGACGAAGAGGAACGAACGAGACGAACTTGGTCCAAAGAACGACAACGGATCTATTGGGAAGACGAAGATGGACGAACGAGACGAACTTGGTCCAAAGAAGGCCAACGGATCTAATGGGAGGACGAATATGGACGAACGAGACGAACATGGTCCAAAGAAGGACAACGGATCAAATGCGAGGACGAAGATGGACGAAGGAGACAAACTTGGTCCAAAGAAGGCCAACGGATCTAATGGGAGGACGAAGATGGACGAACGAGACGACATGGTCCAAAGAAGGCCAACGAATCTAATGGGAGGACGAAGATGGACGAACGAGACGAACTTGGTCCAAAGAAGGATAACGGATTTAATGGGAGGACGAAGATGGACGAACGAGACGAACTTGGTCCAAAGAAGGCCAACGGATCTAATGGGAGGACGAAGATGGACGAACGAGACGAACTTGGTCCAAATAAGGCCAACGGATTTAATGGGAGGACGAAGATGGACGAACGAGACGAACTTGGTCCAAAGAAGGCCAACGGATCTAATGGGAGGACGAAGATGGAAGAACGAGACGAACTTGGTCCAAAGAAGGCCAACGGATCTAATGGGAGGACGAAGATGGAGGAACGAGACGAACATGGTCCAAAGAAGGACAACGGATCAAATGCGAGGACGAAGATGGACGAAGGAGATGAACTTGGTCCAAAGAAGGCCAACGGATCTAATGGGAGGACGAAGATGGACGAACGAGACGAACATGGTCCAAAGAAGGCCAACGGATCTAATGGGAGGAGGAAGATGGACAAACGAGACGAACTTGGTCCAAAGAAGGCCAACGGATCAAATGGGAGGACCATGATGGACGAACGAGACGAATTTGGTCCAAAGAAGGCCAACGGATCAAATGTGAAGACGAAGATGGACGAACGAGACGAACTTGGTCCAAAGAAGGCCAACGGATTTAATGGGAGGACGAAGATGGACGAACGAGACGACATGGTCCAAAGAAGGCCAACGAATCTAATGGGAGGACGAAGACGGACGAACGAGACGAACTTGGTCCAAAGAAGGCCAACGGATCTAATGGGAGGACGAAGATGGACGAACGAGACGAACTTAGTCCAAAGAAGGCCAACAGATCTAATGGGAGGACGAAGAGGAACGAAGGAGACGAACTTGGTCCAAAGAACGACAACGGATCTATTGGGAAGACGAAGATGGACGAACGAGACGAACTTGGTCCAAAGAAGGCCAACGGATCTAATTGGAGGACGAAGATGGAGGAACGAGACGAACATGGTCCAAAGAAGGACAACGGATCAAATGCGAGGACGAAGATGGACGAAGGAGATGAACTTGGTCCAAAGAAGGCCAACGGATCTAATGGGAGGACGAAGAGGAACGAACGAGACGAACTTGGTCCAAAGAACGACAACGGATCTATTGGGAAGACAAAGATGGACGAACGAGACGAACTTGGTCCAAAGAATGCCAACGGATCTAATGGGAGGACGAAGATGGACTAAAGAGACGAACTTGGTCCAATGAAGGCCAACGGATTTAATGGGAGGACGAAGAGGAACGAACGAGACGAACTTGGTCCAAAGAACGACAACGGATCTATTGGGAACACGAAGATGGACGAAGGAGACGAACTTGGTCCAAAGAAGGACAACGGATCTAATGGGCGGACGAAGATGGACGAACGAGACGACATGGTCCAAAGAAGGCCAACGAATCTAATGGGAGGACGAAGATGGACGAACGAGACGAACTTGGTCCAAAGAAGGCCAACGGATCTAATGGGAGGACGAAGAGGAACGAACGAGACGAACTTGGTCCAAAGAAGGACAACGGCTCTAATGGGAGGACGAAGATGGACGAACGAGACGACATGGTCCAAAGAAGGCCAACGAATCTAATGGGAGGACGAAGATGGACGAACGAGACGAACTTGGTCCAAAGAAGGCCAACGGATCTAATGGGAGGACGAAGATGGACGAACGAGACGAACTTAGTCCAAAGAAGGCCAACAGATCTAATGGGAGGACGAAGAGGAACGAAGGAGACGAACTTGGTCCAAAGAACGACAACGGATCTATTGGGAAGACGAAGATGGACGAACGAGACGAACTTGGTCCAAAGAAGGCCAACGGATCTAATGGGAGGACGAAGATGGAGGAACGAGACGAACATGGTCCAAAGAAGGACAACGGATCAAATGCGAGGACGAAGATGGGCGAAGGAGATGAACTTGGTCCAAAGAAGGCCAACGGATCTAATGGGAGGACGAAGATGGACGAACGAGACGAACATGGTCCAAAGAAGGCCAACGGATCTAATGGGAGGAGGAAGATGGACAAACGAGACGAACTTGGTCCAAAGAAGGCCAACGGATCAAATGGGAGGACCATGATGGACGAACGAGACGAATTTGGTCCAAACAAGGCCAACGGATCAAATGTGAAGACGAAGATGGACGAACGAGACGAACTTGGTCCAAAGAAGGCCAACGGATTTAATGGGAGGACGAAGAGGAACGAACGAGTCGAACTTGGTCCAAAGAACGACAACGGATCTATTGGGAACACGAAGATGGACGAACGAGACGAACTTGGTCCAAAGAAGGACAACGAATCTAATGGGCGGACGAAGATGGACGAACGAGACGACATGGTCCAAAGAAGGCCAACGAATCTAATGGGAGGACGAAGATGGACGAACGAGACGAACTTGGTCCAAAGAAGGCCAACGGATTTAATGGGAGGACGAAGATGGACGAACGAGACGAACTTGGTCCAAAGAAGGCCAACGGATCTAATGGGAGGACGAAGATGGAAGAACGAGACGAACTTGGTCCAAAGAAGGCCAACGAATCTAATGGGAGGACGAAGAGGAACGAACGAGACGAACTTGGTCCAAAGAACGACAACGGATCTATTGGGAAGACGAAGATGGACGAATGAGACGAACTTGGTCCAAAGAAGGCCAACGGATCTAATGGGAGGACGAAGAGGGACTAAAGAGACGAACTTGGTCCAAAGAAGGCCAATGGATCAAATGGGAGGACGAAGATGGACGAACGAGACGAATTTGGTCCAAAGAAGGCCAACGGATCAAATGGGAAGACTAAAATGGACGAACGAGACGAACTTGGTCCAAAGAAGGCCAACGGATCTAATGGGAGGACGAAGAGGAACGAACGAGACGAACTTGGTCCAAAGAACGACGACGGATCTATTGGGAAGACGAAGATGGACGAACGAGACGAACTTGGTCCAAAGAAGGCCAACGGATCTTATGGGAGGACGAAGATGGACGAACGAGACGAACATGGTCCAAAGAAGGACAACGGATCAAATGCGAGGACGAAGATGGACGAACGAGACGAACCTGGTCCAAAGAAGGCCAATGGATCAAATGGGAAGACGAAGATGGACGAACGAGACGAACTTGGTCCAACGAACTACAACGGATCTAATGGGAAGACGAAGATGGACGAACGAGACGAACATGGTCCAAAGAAGGCCAACGGATCAAATGGGAGGACGAAGATGGGCGAACGAGACGAACCTGGTCCAAAGAAGGCCAATGGATCAAATGGGAAGACGAAGATGAACGAACGAGACGAACTTGGTCCAACAAACTACAACGGATCTAATGGGAAGACGAAGATGGACGAACGAGACGAACATGGTCCAAAGAAGGCCAATGGATCTAAAGGCCAATGGATCAAATGGGAAGACGAAGATGGACAAACGAGACGAACATGGTTCAAAGAAGGCCAACGGATCTAATGCGAGGACGAAGTGGGACTAAAGAGACGAACTTGGTCCAAAGAAGGCCAACGAATCTAATGGAAGCACGATGATGGACGATCGAGACGAATTTGGTCCAAAGAAGGCCAACGGATCTAATGGGAGGACGAAGATGGACGAACGAGACGAACATGGTCCAAAGAAGGACAACGGATCAAATGCGAGGACGAAGATGGACGAAGGAGACGAACTTGGTCCAAAGAAGGCCAAAGGATCTAATGGGAGGACGAAGAGGGACTAAAGAGACGAACTTGGTCCAAAGAAGGCCAACGGATCAAATGGGAGGACGAAGATGGACAAACGAGACGAATTTGGTCCAAAGAAGGCCAACGGATCAAATGGGAGGACGAAGATGGACGAACGAGACGAACTTGGTCCAAAGAACGCCAGCGGATCTAATGGGAGGACGAAGAGGAACGAACGAGACGAACTTGGTCCAAAGAACGACAACGGATCTATTGGGAACACGAAGATGGACGAACGAGACGAACATGGTCCAAAGAAGGCCAACGGATCTAATGGGAGGACGAAGATGGACGAACGAGACGAACATGTTCCAAAGAAGGCCAACGGATCTAATGGGAGGACGAAGATGGACGAACTAGATGAACTTGGTCCAAAGAAGGCCAACGGATCTAATGGGAGGACGAAGATGGACGAACGAGACGAACTAGGTCCAAAGAACGCCAACGGATCTAATGGGAGGACGAAGAGGAACGAACGAGACGAACTTGGTCCAAAGAATGACAACGGATCTATTGGGAAGACGAAGACGGACGAACGAGACGAACTTGGTCCAAAGAAGGCCAACGGATCTAATGGGAGGACGAAGATGGACGAACGAGACGAACATGGTCCAAAGAAGGACAACGGATCAAATGCGAGGACGAAGATGGACGAAGGAGACGAACTTGGTCCAAAGAAGGACAACGGATCTAATGGGAGGACGAAGATGGACTAAAGAGACGAACTTGGTCCAATGAAGGCCAACGGATTACATGGGAGGACGAAGAGGAACGAACGAGACGAACTTGGTCCAAAGAACGACAACGGATCTATTGGGAACACGAAGATGGACGAACGAGACGAACTTGGTCCAAAGAAGGACAACGGATCTAATGGGAGGACGAAGATGGACGAACGAGACGACATGGTCCAAAGAAGGCCAACGAATCTAATGGGAAGACGAAGATGGACGAACGAGACGAACTTGGTCCAAAGAAGGCCAACGGATCTAACGGGAGGACGAAGAGGAACGAACGAGACGAACTTGGTCCAAAGAAGGACAACGACTCTAATGGGAGGACGAAGATGGACGAACGAGACGACATGGTCCAAAGAAGGCCAACGAATCTAACGGGAGGACGAAGATGGACGAACGAGACGAACTTGGACCAAAGAACGCCAACGGATCTAATGGGAGGACGAAGTTGGACGAACGAGACGAACTTGGTCCAAAGAAGGCCAACGGATCTAATGGGAGGACGAAGAGGAACGAACGAGACGAACTTGGTCCAAAGAACGACAACGGATCTATTGGGAAGACGAAGATGGACGAACGAGACGAACTTGGTCCAAAGAAGGCCAACGGATCTAATGGGAGGACGAATATGGACGAACGAGACGAACATGGTCCAAAGAAGGAGAACGGATCAAATGCGAGGACGAAGATGGACGAAGGAGACAAACTTGGTCCAAAGAAGGCCAACGGATCTAATGGGAGGACGAAGATGGATGAACGAGACGACATGGTCCAAAGAAGGCCAACGAATCTAATGGGAGGACGAAGATGGACGAACGAGACGAACTTGGTCCAAAGAAGGCCAATGGATCAAATGGGAGGACGAAGATGGACGAACGAGACGAATTTGGTCCAAAGAAGGCCAACGGATCAAATGGGAAGACTAAAATGGACGAACGAGACGAACTTGGTCCAAAGAAGGCCAACGGATCTAATGGGAGGACGAAGAGGAACGAACGAGACGAACTTGGTCCAAAGAACGACGACGGATCTATTGGGAAGACGAAGATGGACGAACGAGACGAACTTGGTCCAAAGAAGGCCAACGGATCTTATGGGAGGACGAAGATGGACGAACGAGACGAACATGGTCCAAAGAAGGACAACGGATCAAATGCGAGGACGAAGATGGACGAACGAGACGAACCTGGTCCAAAGAAGGCCAATGGATCAAATGGGAAGACGAAGATGGACGAACGAGACGAACTTGGTCCAACGAACTACAACGGATCTAATGGGAAGACAAAGATGGACGAACGAGACGAACATGGTCCAAAGAAGGCCAACGGATCAAATGGGAGGACGAAGATGGACGAACGAGACGAACCTGGTCCAAAGAAGGCCAATGGATCAAATGGGAAGACGAAGATGAACGAACGAGACGAACTTGGTCCAACGAACTACAACGGATCTAATCGGAAGACGAAGATGGACGAACGAGACGAACATGGTCCAAAGAAGGCCAATGGATCTAAAGGCCAATGGATCAAATGGGAAGACGAAGATGGACAAACGAGACGAACATGGTTCAAAGAAGGCCAACGGATCTAATGCGAGGACGAAGTGGGACTAAAGAGACGAACTTGGTCCAAAGAAGGCCAACGAATCTAATGGAAGCACGATGATGGACGATCGAGACGAATTTGGTCCAAAGAAGGCCAACGGATCTAATGGGAGGACGAAGATGGACGAACAAGACGAACATGGTCCAAAGAAGGACAACGGATCAAATGCGAGGACGAAGATGGACGAAGGAGACGAACTTGGTCCAAAGAAGGCCAAAGGATCTAATGGGAGGACGAAGAGGGACTAAAGAGACGAACTTGGTCCAAAGAAGGCCAACGGATCAAATGGGAGGACGAAGATGGACAAACGAGACGAATTTGGTCCAAGAAGGCCAACGGATCAAATGGGAGGACGAAGATGGACGAACGAGACGAACTTGGTCCAAAGAACGCCAACGGATCTAATGGGAGGACGAAGAGGAACGAACGAGACGAACTTGGTCCAAAGAACGACAACGGATCTATTGGGAACACGAAGATGGACGAACGAGACGAACATGGTCCAAAGAAGGCCAACGGATCTAATGGGAGGACGAAGATGGACCAACGAGACGAACATGTTCCAAAGAAGGCCAACGGATCTAATGGGAGGACGAAGATGGACGAACGAGACGAACTTGGTCCAAAGAAGGCCAACGGATCTAATGGGAGGACGAAGATGGACGAACGAGACGAACTAGGTCCAAAGAACGCCAACGGATCTAATGGAAGGACGAAGAGGAACGAACGAGACGAACTTGGTCCAAAGAATGACAACGGATCTATTGGGAAGACGAAGACGGACGAACGAGACGAACTTGGTCCAAAGAAGGCCAACGGATCTAATGGGAGGACGAAGATGGACGAACGAGACGAACATGGTCCAAAGAAGGACAACGGATCAAATGCGAGGACGAAGATGGACGAAGGAGACGAACTTGGTCCAAAGAAGGACAACGGATCTAATGGGAGGACGAAGATGGACTAAAGAGACGAACTTGGTCCAATGAAGGCCAACGGATTACATGGGAGGACGAAGAGGAACGAACGAGACGAACTTGGTCCAAAGAACGACAACGGATCTATTGGGAACACGAAGATGGACGAACGAGACGAACTTGGTCCAAAGAAGGACAACGGATCTAATGGGAGGACGAAGATGGACGAACGAGACGACATGGTCCAAAGAAGGCCAACGAATCTAATGGGAAGACGAAGATGGACGAACGAGACGAACTTGGTCCAAAGAAGGCCAACGGATCTAACGGGAGGACGAAGAGGAACGAACGAGACGAACTTGGTCCAAAGAAGGACAACGACTCTAATGGGAGGACGAAGATGGACGAACGAGACGACATGGTCCAAAGAAGGCCAACGAATCTAATGGGAGGACGAAGATGGACGAACGAGACGAACTTGGTCCAAAGAACGCCAACGGATCTAATGGGAGGACGAAGTTGGACGAACGAGACGAACTTGGTCCAAAGAAGGCCAACGGATCTAATGGGAGGACGAAGAGGAACGAACGAGACGAACTTGGTCCAAAGAACGACAACGGATCTATTGGGAAGACGAAGATGGACGAACGAGACGAACTTGGTCCAAAGAAGGCCAACGGATCTAATGGGAGGACGAATATGGACGAACGAGACGAACATGGTCCAAAGAAGGACAACGGATCAAATGCGAGGACGAAGATGGACGAAGGAGACAAACTTGGTCCAAAGAAGGCCAACGGATCTAATGGGAGGACGAAGATGGACGAACGAGACGACATGGTCCAAAGAAGGCCAACGAATCTAATGGGAGGACGAAGATGGACGAACGAGACGAACTTGGTCCAAAGAAGGCTAACGGATTTAATGGGAGGACGAAGATGGACGAACGAGACGAACTTGGTCCAAAGAAGGCCAACGGATCTAATGGGAGGACGAAGATGGACGAACGAGACGAACTTGGTCCAAAGAAGGCCAACGGATCTAATGGGAGGACGAAGATGGACGAACGAGACGAACTTGGTCCAAATAAGGCCAACGGATTTAATGGGAGGACGAAGATGGACGAACGAGACGAACTTGGTCCAAAGAAGGCCAACGGATCTAATGGGAGGACGAAGATGGAAGAACGAGACGAACTTGGTCCAAAGAAGGCCAACGGATCTAATGGGAGGACGAAGAGGAACGAACGAGACGAACTTGGTCCAAAGAACGACAACGGATCTATTGGGAAGACGAAGATGGACGAAGGAGACGAACTTGGTCCAAAGAAGGCCAACGGATCTAATGGGAGGACGAAGAGGGACTAAAGAGACGAACTTGGTCCAAAGAAGGCCAATGGATCAAATGGGAGGACGAAGATGGACGAACGAGACGAATTTGGTCCAAAGAAGGCCAACGGATCAAATGGGAAGACTAAAATGGACGAACGAGACGAACTTGGTCCAAAGAAGGCCAACGGATCTAATGGGAGGACGAAGAGGAACGAACGAGACGAACTTGGTCCAAAGAAGGACAACGGCTCTAATGGGAGGACGAAGATGGACGAACGAGACGAACTTGGTCCAAAGAAGGCCAACGGATCTTATGGGAGGACGAAGATGGACGAACGAGACGAACATGGTCCAAAGAAGGACAACGGATCAAATGCGAGGACGAAGATGGACGAACGAGACGAACTTGGTCCAAAGAAGGCCAACGGATTTAATGGGAGGACGAAGAGGAACGAACGAGACGAACTTGGTCCAAAGAACGACAACGGATCTATTGGGAACACGAAGATGGACGAACGAGACGAATTTGGTCCAAAGAAGGACAACGACTCTAATGGGAGGACGAAGATGGACGAACGAAACGACATGGTCCAAAGAAGGCCAACGAATCTAATGGGAGGACGAAGATGGACGAACGAGACGAACTTGGTCCAAAGAAAGCCAATGGATCTAATGGGAGGACGAAGATGGACGAACGAGACGAACTTGGTCCAAAGAAGGCCAACGGATCTAATGGGAGGACGAAGAGGAACGAACGAGACGAACTTGGTCCAAAGAACGACAACGGATCTATTGGGAAGACGAAGATGGACGAACGAGACGAACATGGTCCAAAGAAGGCCAACGGATCTAATGGGAGGACGAAGATGGACCAACGAGACGAACATGTTCCAAACAAGGCCAACGGATCTAATGGGAGGACGAAGATGGACGAACTAGATGAACTTGGTCCAAAGAAGGCCAACGGATCTAATGGGAGGACGAAGATGGACGAACGAGACGAACTAGGTCCAAAGAACGCCAACGGATCTAATGGAAGGACGAAGAGGAACGAACGAGACGAACTTGGTCCAAAGAATGACAACGGATCTATTGGGAAGACGAAGACGGACGAACGAGACGAACTTGGTCCAAAGAAGGCCAACGGATCTAATGGGAGGACGAAGATGGACGAACGAGACGAACATGGTCCAAAGAAGGACAACGGATCAAATGCGAGGACGAAGATGGACGAAGGAGACGAACTTGGTCCAAAGAAGGACAACGGATCTAATGGGAGGACGAAGATGGACTAAAGAGACGAACTTGGTCCAATGAAGGCCAACGGATTACATGGGAGGACGAAGAGGAACGAACGAGACGAACTTGGTCCAAAGAACGACAACGGATCTATTGGGAACACGAAGATGGACGAACGAGACGAACTTGGTCCAAAGAAGGACAACGGATCTAATGGGAGGACGAAGATGGACGAACGAGACGACATGGTCCAAAGAAGGCCAACGAATCTAATGGGAAGACGAAGATGGACGAACGAGACGAACTTGGTCCAAAGAAGGCCAACGGATCTAACGGGAGGACGAAGAGGAACGAACGAGACGAACTTGGTCCAAAGAAGGACAACGACTCTAATGGGAGGACGAAGATGGACGAACGAGACGACATGGTCCAAAGAAGGCCAACGAATCTAATGGGAGGACGAAGATGGACGAACGAGACGAACTTGGTCCAAAGAACGCCAACGGATCTAATGGGAGGACGAAGTTGGACGAACGAGACGAACTTGGTCCAAAGAAGGCCAACGGATCTAATGGGAGGACGAAGAGGAACGAACGAGACGAACTTGGTCCAAAGAACGACAACGGATCTATTGGGAAGACGAAGATGGACGAACGAGACGAACTTGGTCCAAAGAAGGCCAACGGATCTAATGGGAGGACGAATATGGACGAACGAGACGAACATGGTCCAAAGAAGGACAACGGATCAAATGCGAGGACGAAGATGGACGAAGGAGACAAACTTGGTCCAAAGAAGGCCAACGGATCTAATGGGAGGACGAAGATGGACGAACGAGACGACATGGTCCAAAGAAGGCCAACGAATCTAATGGGAGGACGAAGATGGACGAACGAGACGAACTTGGTCCAAAGAAGGCTAACGGATTTAATGGGAGGACGAAGATGGACGAACGAGACGAACTTGGTCCAAAGAAGGCCAACGGATCTAATGGGAGGACGAAGATGGACGAACGAGACGAACTTGGTCCAAAGAAGGCCAACGGATCTAATGGGAGGACGAAGATGGACGAACGAGACGAACTTGGTCCAAATAAGGCCAACGGATTTAATGGGAGGACGAAGATGGACGAACGAGACGAACTTGGTCCAAAGAAGGCCAACGGATCTAATGGGAGGACGAAGATGGAAGAACGAGACGAACTTGGTCCAAAGAAGGCCAACGGATCTAATGGGAGGACGAAGAGGAACGAACGAGACGAACTTGGTCCAAAGAACGACAACGGATCTATTGGGAAGACGAAGATGGACGAAGGAGACGAACTTGGTCCAAAGAAGGCCAACGGATCTAATGGGAGGACGAAGAGGGACTAAAGAGACGAACTTGGTCCAAAGAAGGCCAATGGATCAAATGGGAGGACGAAGATGGACGAACGAGACGAATTTGGTCCAAAGAAGGCCAACGGATCAAATGGGAAGACTAAAATGGACGAACGAGACGAACTTGGTCCAAAGAAGGCCAACGGATCTAATGGGAGGACGAAGAGGAACGAACGAGACGAACTTGGTCCAAAGAAGGACAACGGCTCTAATGGGAGGACGAAGATGGACGAACGAGACGAACTTGGTCCAAAGAAGGCCAACGGATCTTATGGGAGGACGAAGATGGACGAACGAGACGAACATGGTCCAAAGAAGGACAACGGATCAAATGCGAGGACGAAGATGGACGAACGAGACGAACTTGGTCCAAAGAAGGCCAACGGATTTAATGGGAGGACGAAGAGGAACGAACGAGACGAACTTGGTCCAAAGAACGACAACGGATCTATTGGGAACACGAAGATGGACGAACGAGACGAATTTGGTCCAAAGAAGGACAACGACTCTAATGGGAGGACGAAGATGGACGAACGAAACGACATGGTCCAAAGAAGGCCAACGAATCTAATGGGAGGACGAAGATGGACGAACGAGACGAACTTGGTCCAAAGAAAGCCAATGGATCTAATGGGAGGACGAAGATGGACGAACGAGACGAACTTGGTCCAAAGAAGGCCAACGGATCTAATGGGAGGACGAAGAGGAACGAACGAGACGAACTTGGTCCAAAGAACGACAACGGATCTATTGGGAAGACGAAGATGGACGAACGAGACGAACTTGGTCCAAAGAAGGCCAACGGATCTAATGGGAGGACGAAGATGGACAAAAGAGACGAACTTGGTCCAATGAAGGCCAACGGATTTAATGGGAGGACGAAGAGGAACGAACGAGACGAACTTGGTCCAAAGAACGACAACGGATCTATTGGGAAGACGAAGATGGACAAAAGAGACGAACTTGGTCCAAAGAACGACAACGGATCTATTGGGAACACGAAGATGGACGAACGAGACGAATTTGGTCCAAAGAAGGACAACGACTCTAATGGGAGGACGAAGATGGACGAACGAAACGACATGGTCCAAAGAAGGCCAACGAATCTAATGGGAGGACGAAGATGGACGAACGAGACGAACTTGGTCCAAAGAAAGCCAATGGATCTAATGGGAGGACGAAGATGGACGAACGAGACGAACTTGGTCCAAAGAAGGCCAACGGATCTAATGGGAGGACGAAGAGGAACGAACGAGACGAACTTGGTCCAAAGAACGACAACGGATCTATTGGAACACGAAGATGGACGAATGAGACGAACTTGGTCCAAAGAAGGCCAACGGATCTAATGGGAGGACGAAGAGGAACGAACGAGACGAACTTGGTCCAAAGAACGACAACGGATCTATTGGGAACACGAAGATGGACGAACGAGACGAACTTGGTCCAAAGAAGGACAACGGATCTAATGGGAGGACGAAGATGGACGAACGAGACGACATGGTCCAAAGAAGGCCAACGAATCTAATGGGAAGACAAAGATGGACGAACGAGACGAACTTGGTCCAAAGAAGGCCAACGGATTTAATGGGAGGACGAAGATGGACGAACGAGACGAACTTGGTCCAAAGAAGGCCAACGGATCTAATGGGAGGACGAAGAGGAACGAACGAGACGAACTTGGTCCAAAGAAGGACAACGACTCTAATGGGAGGACGAAGATGGACGAACGAGACGACATGGTCCAAAGAAGGCCAACGAATCTAATGGGAGGACGAAGATGGACGAACGAGACGAACTTGGTACAAAGAAAGCCAACGGATCTAATGGGAGGACGAAGATGGACGAACGAGACGAACTTGGTCCAAAGAAGGCCAACGGATCTAATGGGAGGACGAAGAGGAACGAACGAGACGAACTTGGTCCAAAGAACGACAACGGATCTATTGGGAAGACGAAGATGGACGAACGAGACGAACTTGGTCCAAAGAAGGCCAACGGATCTAATGGGAGGACGAAGGTGGACGAACGAGACGAACATGGTCCAAAGAAGGACAACGGATCAAATGCGAGGACGAAGATGGACGAAGGAGACGAACTTGGTCCAAAGAAGGCCAACGGATCTAATGGGAGGACGAAGATGGACGAACGAGACGACATGGTCCAAAGAAGGCCAACGAATCTAATGGGAGGACGAAGATGGACGAACGAGACGAACTTGGTCCAAAGAAGGCCAACGGATTTAATGGGAGGACGAAGATGGACGAACGAGAAGAACTTGGTCCAAAGAAGGCCAACGGATCTAATGGGAGGTCGAAGATGGAAGAACGAGACAAACTTGGTCCAAAGAAGGCCAACGGATCTAATGGGAGGACGAAGAGGAACGAACGAGACGAACTTGGTCCAAAGAACGACAACGGATCTATTAGGAAGACGAAGATGGACGAATGAGACGAACTTGGTCCAAAGAAGGCCGACGGATCTAATGGGAGGACAAAGAGGGACTAAAGAGACGAACTTGGTCCAAAGAAGGCCAACGGATCTAATGGGAGGACGAAGTTGGACGAACGAGACGAACTTGGTCCAAAGAAGGCCAACGGATCTAATGGGAGGACGAAGAGGAACGAACGAGACGAACTTGGTCCAAAGAACGACAACGGATCTATTGGGAAGACGAAGATGGACGAACGAGACGAACTTGGTCCAAAGAAGGCCAACGGATCTAATGGGAGGACGAATATGGACGAACGAGACGAACATGGTCCAAAGAAGGACAACGGATCAAATGCGAGGACGAAGATGGACGAAGGAGACAAACTTGGTCCAAAGAAGGCCAACGGATCTAATGGGAGGACGAAGATGGACGAACGAGACGACATGGTCCAAAGAAGGCCAACGAATCTAATGGGAGGACGAAGATGGACGAACGAGACGAACTTGGTCCAAAGAAGGCCAACGGATTTAATGGGAGGACGAAGATGGACGAACGAGAAGAACTTGGTCCAAAGAAGGCCAACGGATCTAATGGGAGGTCGAAGATGGAAGAACGAGACAAACTTGGTCCAAAGAAGGCCAACGGATCTAATGGGAGGACGAAGAGGAACGAACGAGACGAACTTGGTCCAAAGAACGACAACGGATCTATTAGGAAGACGAAGATGGACGAATGAGACGAACTTGGTCCAAAGAAGGCCGACGGATCTAATGGGAGGACAAAGAGGGACTAAAGAGACGAACTTGGTCCAAAGAAGGCCAACGGATCTAATGGGAGGACGAAGTTGGACGAACGAGACGAACTTGGTCCAAAGAAGGCCAACGGATCTAATGGGAGGACGAAGAGGAACGAACGAGACGAACTTGGTCCAAAGAACGACAACGGATCTATTGGGAAGACGAAGATGGACGAACGAGACGAACTTGGTCCAAAGAAGGCCAACGGATCTAATGGGAGGACGAATATGGACGAACGAGACGAACATGGTCCAAAGAAGGACAACGGATCAAATGCGAGGACGAAGATGGACGAAGGAGACAAACTTGGTCCAAAGAAGGCCAACGGATCTAATGGGAGGACGAAGATGGACGAACGAGACGACATGGTCCAAAGAAGGCCAACGAATCTAATGGGAGGACGAAGATGGACGAACGAGACGAACTTGGTCCAAAGAAGGCTAACGGATTTAATGGGAGGACGAAGATGGACGAACGAGACGAACTTGGTCCAAAGAAGGCCAACGGATCTAATGGGAGGACGAAGATGGACGAACGAGACGAACTTGGTCCAAAGAAGGCCAACGGATCTAATGGGAGGACGAAGATGGACGAACGAGACGAACTTGGTCCAAATAAGGCCAACGGATTTAATGGGAGGACGAAGATGGACGAACGAGACGAACTTGGTCCAAAGAAGGCCAACGGATCTAATGGGAGGACGAAGATGGAAGAACGAGACGAACTTGGTCCAAAGAAGGCCAACGGATCTAATGGGAGGACGAAGAGGAACGAACGAGACGAACTTGGTCCAAAGAACGACAACGGATCTATTGGGAAGACGAAGATGGACGAAGGAGACGAACTTGGTCCAAAGAAGGCCAACGGATCTAATGGGAGGACGAAGAGGGACTAAAGAGACGAACTTGGTCCAAAGAAGGCCAATGGATCAAATGGGAGGACGAAGATGGACGAACGAGACGAATTTGGTCCAAAGAAGGCCAACGGATCAAATGGGAAGACTAAAATGGACGAACGAGACGAACTTGGTCCAAAGAAGGCCAACGGATCTAATGGGAGGACGAAGAGGAACGAACGAGACGAACTTGGTCCAAAGAAGGACAACGGCTCTAATGGGAGGACGAAGATGGACGAACGAGACGAACTTGGTCCAAAGAAGGCCAACGGATCTTATGGGAGGACGAAGATGGACGAACGAGACGAACATGGTCCAAAGAAGGACAACGGATCAAATGCGAGGACGAAGATGGACGAACGAGACGAACTTGGTCCAAAGAAGGCCAACGGATTTAATGGGAGGACGAAGAGGAACGAACGAGACGAACTTGGTCCAAAGAACGACAACGGATCTATTGGGAACACGAAGTTGGACGAACGAGACGAATTTGGTCCAAAGAAGGACAACGACTCTAATGGGAGGACGAAGATGGACGAACGAAACGACATGGTCCAAAGAAGGCCAACGAATCTAATGGGAGGACGAAGATGGACAAAAGAGACGAACTTGGTCCAATGAAGGCCAACGGATTTAATGGGAGGACGAAGAGGAACGAACGAGACGAACTTGGTCCAAAGAACGACAACGGATCTATTGGGAACACGAAGATGGACGAATGAGACGAACTTGGTCCAAAGAAGGCCAACGGATCTAATGGGAGGACGAAGAGGAACGAACGAGACGAACTTGGTCCAAAGAACGACAACGGATCTATTGGGAACACGAAGATGGACGAACGAGACGAACTTGGTCCAAAGAAGGACAACGGATCTAATGGGAGGACGAAGATGGACGAACGAGACGACATTGTCCAAAGAAGGCCAACGAATCTAATGGGAAGACAAAGATGGACGAACGAGACGAACTTGGTCCAAAGAAGGCCAACGGATTTAATGGGAGGACGAAGATGGACGAACGAGACGAACTTGGTCCAAAGAAGGCCAACGGATCTAATGGGAGGACGAAGAGGAACGAACGAGACGAACTTGGTCCAAAGAAGGACAACGACTCTAATGGGAGGACGAAGATGGACGAACGAGACGACATGGTCCAAAGAAGGCCAACGAATCTAATGGGAGGACGAAGATGGACGAACGAGACGAACTTGGTCCAAAGAAAGCCAACGGATCTAATGGGAGGACGAAGATGGACGAACGAGACGAACTTGGTCCAAAGAAGGCCAACGGATCTAATGGGAGGACGAAGAGGAACGAACGAGACGAACTTGGTCCAAAGAACGACAACGGATCTATTGGGAAGACGAAGATGGACGAACGAGACGAACTTGGTCCAAAGAAGGCCAACAGATCTAATGGGAGGACGAAGATGGACGAACGAGACGAACATGGTCCAAAGAAGGACAACGGATCAAATGCGAGGACGAAGATGGACGAAGGAGACGAACTTGGTCCAAAGAAGGCTAACGGATCTAATGGGAGGACGAAGATGGACGAACGAGACGACATGGTCCAAAGAAGGCCAACGAATCTAATGGGAGGACAAAGATGGACGAACGAGACGAACTTGGTCCAAAGAAGGCCAACGGATTTAATGGGAGGACGAAGATGGACGAACGAGACGAACTTGGTCCAAAGAAGGCCAACGGATCTAATGGGAGGTCGAAGATGGAAGAACGAGACGAACTTGGTCCAAAGAAGGCCAACGGATCTAATGGGAGGACGAAGAGGAACGAACGAGACGAACTTGGTCCAAAGAACGACAACGGATCTATTGGGAAGACGAAGATGGACGAATGAGACGAACTTGGTCCAAAGAAGGCCGACGGATCTAATGGGAGGACAAAGAGGGACTAAAGAGACGAACTTGGTCCAAAGAAGGCCAATGGATCAAATGGGAGGACGAAGATGGACGAACGAGACGAATTTGGTCCAAAGAAGGCCAACGGATCAAATGGGAAGACTAAAATGGACGAACGAGACGAACTTGGTCCAAAGAAGGCCAACGGATCTAATGGGAGGACGAAGAGGAACGAACGAGACGAACTTGGTCCAAAGAACGACGGCGGATCTATTGGGAAGACGAAGATGGACGAACGAGACGAACTTGGTCCAAAGAAGGCCAACGGATCTTATGGGAGGACGAAGATGGACGAACGAGACGAACATGGTCCAAAGAAGGACAACGGATCAAATGCGAGGACGAAGATGGACGAACGAGACGAACCTGGTCCAAAGAAGGCCAATGGATCAAATGGGAAGACGAAGATGGACGAACGAGACGAACTTGGTCCAACGAACTACAACGGATCTAATGGGAAGACGAAGATGGACGAACGAGACGAACATGGTCCAAAGAAGGCCAACGGATCAAATGGGAAGACGAAGATGGACGAACGAGACGAACTTGGTCCAACGAACTACAACGGATCTAATGGGAAGACGAAGATGGACGAACGAGACGAACATGGTCCAAAGAAGGCCAATGGATCTAAAGGCCAATGGATCAAATGGGAAGACGAAGATGGACAAACGAGACGAACATGGTCCAAAGAAGGCCAACGGATCTAATGGGAGGACGAAGAGGGACTAAAGAGACGAACTTGGTCCAAAGAAGGCCAACGAATCTAATGGAAGCACGATGATGGACGATCGAGACGAATTTGGTCCAAAGAAGGCCAACGGATCTAATGGGAGGACGAAGATGGACGAACGAGACGAACATGGTCCAAAGAAGGACAACGGATCAAATGCGAGGACGAAGATGGACGAAGGAGACGAACTTGGTCCAAAGAAGGCCAAAGGATCTAATGGGAGGACGAAGAGGGACTAAAGAGACGAACTTGGTCCAAAGAAGGCCAACGGATCAAATGGGAGGACGAAGATGGACGAACGAGACGAATTTGGTCCAAAGAAGGCCAACGGATCAAATGGGAGGACGAAGATGGACGAACGAGACGAACTTGGTCCAAAGAACGCCAACGGATCTAATGGGAGGACGAAGAGGAACGAACGAGACGAACTTGGTCCAAAGAACGACAACGGATCTATTGGGAACACGAAGATGGACGAACGAGACGAACATGGTCCAAAGAAGGCCAACGGATCTAATGGGAGGACGAAGATGGACGAACGAGACGAACATGGTCCAAAGAAGGCCAACGGATCTAATGGGAGGACGAAGATGGACGAACTAGATGAACTTGGTCCAAAGAAGGCCAACGGATCTAATGGGAGGACGAAGATGGACGAACGAGACGAACTTGGTCCAAAGAAGGCCAACGGATCAAATGGGAGGACAAAGATGGACGAACGAGTCAAATTTGGTCCAAAGAAGGCCAACGGATCAAATGGGAAGACGAAGATGGACGAACGAGACGAACTTGGTCCAAAGAAGGCCAACGGATTTAATGGGAGGACGAAGAGGAACGAACGAGACGAACTTGGTCCAAAGAACGACAACGGATCTATTGGGAACACGAGGATGGACGAACGAGACGAATTTGGTCCAAAGAAGGACAACGACTCTAATGGGAGGACGAAGATGGACGAACGAGGCGACATGGTCCAAAGAAGGCCAACGAATCTAATGGGAGGACGAAGATGGACGAACGAGACGAACTTGGTCCAAAGAAAGCCAACGGATCTAATGGGAGGACGAAGATGGACGAACGAGACGAACTTGGTCCAAAGAAGGCCAACGGATCTAATGGGAGGACGAAGAGGAACGAACGAGACGAACTTGGTCCAAAGAACGACAACGGATCTATTGGGAAGACGAAGATGGACGAACGAGACGAACTTGGTCCAAAGAAGGCCAACGGATCTAATGGGAGGACGAAGATGGATGAACGAGACGAACATGGTCCAAAGAAGGACAACGGATCAAATGCGAGGACGAAGATGGACGAAGGAGACGAACTTGGTCCAATGAAGGCCAACGGATCTAATGGGAGGACGAAGATGGACTAAAGAGACGAACTTGGTCCAATGAAGGCCAACGGATTTAATGGGAGGACGAAGAGGAACGAAGGAGACGAACTTGGTCCAAAGAACGACAACGGATCTATTGGGAACACGAAGATGGACGAACGAGACGAACTTGGTCCAAAGAAGGACAACAGATCTAATGGGAGGACGAAGATGGACGAACGAGACGACATGGTCCAAAGAAGGCCAACGAATCTAATGGGAAGACGAAGATGGACGAACGAGACGAACGAGACGAACTTGGTCCAAAGAAGGCCAACGGATGTAATGGGAGGACGAAGATGGACGAACGAGACGAACTTGGTCCAAAGAAGGCCAACGGATCTAATGGGAGGACGAAGAGGAACGAACGAGACGAACTTGGTCCAAAGAAGGACAACGACTCTAATGGGAGGACGAAGATGGACGAACGAGACGACATGGTCCAAAGAAGGCCAACGAATCTAATGGGAGGACGAAGATGGACGAACGAGACGAACTTGGTCCAAAGAAAGCCAACGGATCTAATGGGAGGACGAAGATGGACGAACGAGACGAACTTGGTCCAAAGAAGGCCAACGGATCTAATGGGAGGACGAAGAGGAACGAACGAGACGAACTTGGTCCAAAGAACGACAACGGATCTATTGGGAAGACGAAGATGGACGAACGAGACGAACTTGGTCCAAAGAAGGCCAACGGATCTAATGGGAGGACGAAGATGGACGAACGAGACGAACATGGTCCAAAGAAGGACAACGGATCAAATGCAAGGACGAAGATGGACGAAGGAGACGAACTTGGTCCAAAGAAGGCCAACGGATCTAATGGGAGGACGAAGATGGACGAACGAGACGACATGGTCCAAAGAAGGCCAACGCATCTAATGGGAGGACGAAGATGGACGAACGAGACGAACTTGGTCCAAAGAAGGCCAACGGACGTAATGGGAGGACGAAGATGGACGAACGAGACGAACTTGGTCCAAAGAAGGCCAACGGATCTAATGGGAGGTCGAAGATGGAAGAACGAGACGAACTTGGTCCAAAGAAGGCCAACGGATCTAATGGGAGGTCGAAGATGGAAGAACGAGACGAACTTGGTCCAAAGAAGGCCAACGGATCTTATGGGAGGACGAAGATGGACGAACGAGACGAACATGGTCCAAAGAAGGACAACGGATCAAATGCGAGGACGAAGATGGACGAACGAGACGAACTTGGTCCAAAGAAGGCCAACGGATTTAATGGGAGGACGAAGAGGAACGAACGAGACGAACTTGGTCCAAAGAACGACAACGGATCTATTGGGAACACGAAGTTGGACGAACGAGACGAATTTGGTCCAAAGAAGGACAACGACTCTAATGGGAGGACGAAGATGGACGAACGAAACGACATGGTCCAAAGAAGGCCAACGAATCTAATGGGAGGACGAAGATGGACGAACGAGACGAACTTGGTCCAAAGAAAGCCAATGGATCTAATGGGAGGACGAAGATGGACGAACGAGACGAACTTGGTCCAAAGAAGGCCAACGGATCTAATGGGAGGACGAAGAGGAACGAACGAGACGAACTTGGTCCAAAGAACGACAACGGATCTATTGGGAAGACGAAGATGGACGAACGAGACGAACTTGGTCCAAAGAAGGCCAACGGATCTAATGGGAGGACGAAGATGGACAAAAGAGACGAACTTGGTCCAATGAAGGCCAACGGATTTAATGGGAGGACGAAGAGGAACGAACGAGACGAACTTGGTCCAAAGAACGACAACGGATCTATTGGGAACACGAAGATGGACGAATGAGACGAACTTGGTCCAAAGAAGGCCAACGGATCTAATGGGAGGACGAAGAGGAACGAACGAGACGAACTTGGTCCAATGAACGACAACGGATCTATTGGGAACACGAAGATGGACGAACGAGACGAACTTGGTCCAAAGAAGGACAACGGATCTAATGGGAGGACGAAGATGGACGAACGAGACGACATTGTCCAAAGAAGGCCAACGAATCTAATGGGAAGACAAAGATGGACGAACGAGACGAACTTGGTCCAAAGAAGGCCAACGGATTTAATGGGAGGACGAAGATGGACGAACGAGACGAACTTGGTCCAAAGAAGGCCAACGGATCTAATGGGAGGACGAAGAGGAACGAACGAGACGAACTTGGTCCAAAGAAGGACAACGACTCTAATGGGAGGACGAAGATGGACGAACGAGACGACATGGTCCAAAGAAGGCCAACGAATCTAATGGGAGGACGAAGATGGACGAACGAGACGAACTTGGTCCAAAGAAAGCCAACGGATCTAATGGGAGGACGAAGATGGACGAACGAGACGAACTTGGTCCAAAGAAGGCCAACGGATCTAATGGGAGGACGAAGAGGAACGAACGAGACGAACTTGGTCCAAAGAACGACAACGGATCTATTGGGAAGACGAAGATGGACGAACGAGACGAACTTGGTCCAAAGAAGGCCAACAGATCTAATGGGAGGACGAAGATGGACGAACGAGACGAACATGGTCCAAAGAAGGACAACGGATCAAATGCGAGGACGAAGATGGACGAAGGAGACGAACTTGGTCCAAAGAAGGCTAACGGATCTAATGGGAGGACGAAGATGGACGAACGAGACGACATGGTCCAAAGAAGGCCAACGAATCTAATGGGAGGACGAAGATGGACGAACGAGACGAACTTGGTCCAAAGAAGGCCAACGGATTTAATGGGAGGACGAAGATGGACGAACGAGACGAACTTGGTCCAAAGAAGGCCAACGGATCTAATGGGAGGTCGAAGATGGAAGAACGAGACGAACTTGGTCCAAAGAAGGCCAACGGATCTAATGGGAGGACGAAGAGGAACGAACGAGACGAACTTGGTCCAAAGAACGACAACGGATCTATTGGGAAGACGAAGATGGACGAATGAGACGAACTTGGTCCAAAGAAGGCCGACGGATCTAATGGGAGGACAAAGAGGGACTAAAGAGACGAACTTGGTCCAAAGAAGGCCAATGGATCAAATGGGAGGACGAAGATGGACGAACGAGACGAATTTGGTCCAAAGAAGGCCAACGGATCAAATGGGAAGACTAAAATGGACGAACGAGACGAACTTGGTCCAAAGAAGGCCAACGGATCTAATGGGAGGACGAAGAGGAACGAACGAGACGAACTTGGTCCAAAGAACGACGGCGGATCTATTGGGAAGACGAAGATGGACGAACGAGACGAACTTGGTCCAAAGAAGGCCAACGGATCTTATGGGAGGACGAAGATGGACGAACGAGACGAACATGGTCCAAAGAAGGACAATGGATCAAATGGGAAGACGAAGATGGACGAACGAGACGAACTTGGTCCAACGAACTACAACGGATCTAATGGGAAGACGAAGATGGACGAACGAGACGAACATGGTCCAAAGAAGGCCAACGGATCAAATGGGAAGACGAAGATGGACGAACGAGACGAACTTGGTCCAACGAACTACAACGGATCTAATGGGAAGACGAAGATGGACGAACGAGACGAACATGGTCCAAAGAAGGCCAATGGATCTAAAGGCCAATGGATCAAATGGGAAGACGAAGATGGACAAACGAGACGAACATGGTCCAAAGAAGGCCAACGGATCTAATGGGAGGACGAAGAGGGACTAAAGAGACGAACTTGGTCCAAAGAAGGCCAACGAATCTAATGGAAGCACGATGATGGACGATCGAGACGAATTTGGTCCAAAGAAGGCCAACGGATCTAATGGGAGGACGAAGATGGACGAACGAGACGAACATGGTCCAAAGAAGGACAACGGATCAAATGCGAGGACGAAGATGGACGAAGGAGACGAACTTGGTCCAAAGAAGGCCAAAGGATCTAATGGGAGGACGAAGAGGGACTAAAGAGACGAACTTGGTCCAAAGAAGGCCAACGGATCAAATGGGAGGACGAAGATGGACGAACGAGACGAATTTGGTCCAAAGAAGGCCAACGGATCAAATGGGAGGACGAAGATGGACGAACGAGACGAACTTGGTCCAAAGAACGCCAACGGATCTAATGGGAGGACGAAGAGGAACGAACGAGACGAACTTGGTCCAAAGAACGACAACGGATCTATTGGGAACACGAAGATGGACGAACGAGACGAACATGGTCCAAAGAAGGCCAACGGATCTAATGGGAGGACGAAGATGGACGAACGAGACGAACATGGTCCAAAGAAGGCCAACGGATCTAATGGGAGGACGAAGATGGACGAACTAGATGAACTTGGTCCAAAGAAGGCCAACGGATCTAATGGGAGGACGAAGATGGACGAACGAGACGAACTTGGTCCAAAGAAGGCCAACGGATCAAATGGGAGGACAAAGATGGACGAACGAGTCAAATTTGGTCCAAAGAAGGCCAACGGATCAAATGGGAAGACGAAGATGGACGAACGAGACGAACTTGGTCCAAAGAAGGCCAACGGATTTAATGGGAGGACGAAGAGGAACGAACGAGACGAACTTGGTCCAAAGAACGACAACGGATCTATTGGGAACACGAGGATGGACGAACGAGACGAATTTGGTCCAAAGAAGGACAACGACTCTAATGGGAGGACGAAGATGGACGAACGAGGCGACATGGTCCAAAGAAGGCCAACGAATCTAATGGGAGGACGAAGATGGACGAACGAGACGAACTTGGTCCAAAGAAAGCCAACGGATCTAATGGGAGGACGAAGATGGACGAACGAGACGAACTTGGTCCAAAGAAGGCCAACGGATCTAATGGGAGGACGAAGAGGAACGAACGAGACGAACTTGGTCCAAAGAACGACAACGGATCTATTGGGAAGACGAAGATGGACGAACGAGACGAACTTGGTCCAAAGAAGGCCAACGGATCTAATGGGAGGACGAAGATGGATGAACGAGACGAACATGGTCCAAAGAAGGACAACGGATCAAATGCGAGGACGAAGATGGACGAAGGAGACGAACTTGGTCCAATGAAGGCCAACGGATCTAATGGGAGGACGAAGATGGACTAAAGAGACGAACTTGGTCCAATGAAGGCCAACGGATTTAATGGGAGGACGAAGAGGAACGAAGGAGACGAACTTGGTCCAAAGAACGACAACGGATCTATTGGGAACACGAAGATGGACGAACGAGACGAACTTGGTCCAAAGAAGGACAACAGATCTAATGGGAGGACGAAGATGGACGAACGAGACGACATGGTCCAAAGAAGGCCAACGAATCTAATGGGAAGACGAAGATGGACGAACGAGACGAACGAGACGAACTTGGTCCAAAGAAGGCCAACGGATTTAATGGGAGGACGAAGATGGACGAACGAGACGAACTTGGTCCAAAGAAGGCCAACGGATCTAATGGGAGGACGAAGAGGAACGAACGAGACGAACTTGGTCCAAAGAAGGACAACGACTCTAATGGGAGGACGAAGATGGACGAACGAGACGACATGGTCCAAAGAAGGCCAACGAATCTAATGGGAGGACGAAGATGGACGAACGAGACGAACTTGGTCCAAAGAAAGCCAACGGATCTAATGGGAGGACGAAGATGGACGAACGAGACGAACTTGGTCCAAAGAAGGCCAACGGATCTAATGGGAGGACGAAGAGGAACGAACGAGACGAACTTGGTCCAAAGAACGACAACGGATCTATTGGGAAGACGAAGATGGACGAACGAGACGAACTTGGTCCAAAGAAGGCCAACGGATCTAATGGGAGGACGAAGATGGACGAACGAGACGAACATGGTCCAAAGAAGGACAACGGATCAAATGCAAGGACGAAGATGGACGAAGGAGACGAACTTGGTCCAAAGAAGGCCAACGGATCTAATGGGAGGACGAAGATGGACGAACGAGACGACATGGTCCAAAGAAGGCCAACGCATCTAATGGGAGGACGAAGATGGACGAACGAGACGAACTTGGTCCAAAGAAGGCCAACGGACGTAATGGGAGGACGAAGATGGACGAACGAGACGAACTTGGTCCAAAGAAGGCCAACGGATCTAATGGGAGGTCGAAGATGGAAGAACGAGACGAACTTGGTCCAAAGAAGGCCAACGGATCTAATGGGAGGACGAAGAGGAACGAACGAGACGAACTTGGTCCAAAGAACGACAACGGATCTATTGGGAAGACGAAGATGGACGAATGAGACGAACTTGGTCCAAAGAAGGCCGACGGATCTAATGGGAGGACGAAGAGGGACTAAAGAGACGAACTTGGTCCAAAGAAGGCCAATGGATCAAATGGGAGGACGAAGATGGACGAACGAGACGAATTTGGTCCAAAGAAGGCCAACGGATCAAATGGGAAGACTAAAATGGACGAACGAGACGAACTTGGTCCAAAGAAGGCCAACGGATCTAATGGGAGGACGAAGAGGAACGAACGAGACGAACTTGGTCCAAAGAACGACGGCGGATCTATTGGGAAGACGAAGATGGACGAACGAGACGAACTTGGTCCAAAGAAGGCCAACGGATCTTATGGGAGGACGAAGATGGACGAACGAGACGAACATGGTCCAAAGAAGGACAACGGATCAAATGCGAGGACGAAGATGGACGAACGAGACGAACCTGGTCCAAAGAAGGCCAATGGATCAAATGGGAAGACGAAGATGGACGAACGAGACGAACTTGGTCCAACGAACTACAACGGATCTAATGGGAAGACGAAGATGGACGAACGAGACGAACATGGTCCAAAGAAGGCCAACGGATCAAATGGGAAGACGAAGATGGAAGAACGAGACGAACTTGGTCCAACGAACTACAACGGATCTAATGGGAAGACGAAGATGGACGAACGAGACGAACATGGTCCAAAGAAGGCCAATGGATCTAAAGGCCAATGGATCAAATGGGAAGACGAAGATGGACAAACGAGACGAACATGGTCCAAAGAAGGCCAACGGATCTAATGGGAGGACGAAGAGGGACTAAAGAGACGAACTTGGTCCAAAGAAGGCCAACGAATCTAATGGAAGCACGATGATGGACGATCGAGACGAATTTGGTCCAAAGAAGGCCAACGGATCTAATGGGAGGACGAAGATGGACGAACGAGACGAACATGGTCCAAAGAAGGACAACGGATCAAATGCGAGGACGAAGATGGACGAAGGAGACGAACTTGGTCCAAAGAAGGCCAAAGGATCTAATGGGAGGACGAAGAGGGACTAAAGAGACGAACTTGGTCCAAAGAAGGCCAACTGATCAAATGGGAGGACGAAGATGGACGAACGAGACGAATTTGGTCCAAAGAAGGCCAACGGATCAAATGGGAGGACGAAGATGGACGAACGAGACGAACTTGGTCCAAAGAACGCCAACGGATCTAATGGGAGGACGAAGAGGAACGAACGAGACGAACTTGGTCCAAAGAACGACAACGGATCTATTGGGAACACGAAGATGGACGAACGAGACGAACATGGTCCAAAGAAGGCCAACGGATCTAATGGGAGGACGAAGATGGACGAACGAGACGAACATGGTCCAAAGAAGGCCAACGGATCTAATGGGAGGACGAAGATGGACGAACGAGACGAACTTGGTCCAAAGAAGGCCAACGGATCAAATGGGAAGACGAAGATGGACGAACGAGACGAACTTGGTCCAAAGAAGGCCAACGGATTTAATGGGAGGACGAAGAGGAACGAACGAGACGAACTTGGTCCAAAGAACGACAACGGATCTATTGGGAACACGAGGATGGACGAACGAGACGAATTTGGTCCAAAGAAGGACAACGACTCTAACGGGAGGACGAAGATGGACGAACGAGGCGACATGGTCCAAAGAAGGCCAACGAATCTAATGGGAGGACGAAGATGGACGAACGAGACGAACTTGGTCCAAAGAAGGCCAACGGATCTAATGGGAGGACGAAGAGGAACGAACGAGACGAACTTGGTCCAAAGAACGACAACGGATCTATTGGGAAGACGAAGATGGACGAACGAGACGAACTTGGTCCAAAGAAGGCCAACGGATCTAATGGGAGGACGAAGATGGATGAACGAGACGAACATGGTCCAAAGAAGGACAACGGATCAAATGCGAGGACGAAGATGGACGAAGGAGACGAACTTGGTCCAATGAAGGCCAACGGATCTAATGGGAGGACGAAGATGGACTAAAGAGACGAACTTGGTCCAATGAAGGCCAACGGATTTAATGGGAGGACGAAGAGGAACGAACGAGACAAACTTGGTCCAAAGAACGACAACGGATCTATTGGGAACACGAAGATGGACGAACGAGACGAACTTGGTCCAAAGAAGGACAACAGATCTAATGGGAGGACGAAGATGGACGAACGAGACGACATGGTCCAAAGAAGGCCAACGAATCTAATGGGAAGACGAAGATGGACGAACGAGACGAACGAGACGAACTTGGTCCAAAGAAGGCCAACGGATTTAATGGGAGGACGAAGATGGACGAACGAGACGAACTTGGTCCAAAGAAGGCCAACGGATCTAATGGGAGGACGAAGAGGAACGAACGAGACGAACTTGGTCCAAAGAAGGACAACGACTCTAATGGGAGGACGAAGATGGACGAACGAGACGACATGGTCCAAAGAAGGCCAACGAATCTAATGGGAGGACGAAGATGGACGAACGAGACGAACTTGGTCCAAAGAAAGCCAACGGATCTAATGGGAGGACGAAGATGGACGAACGAGACGAACTTGGTCCAAAGAAGGCCAACGGATCTAATGGGAGGACGAAGAGGAACGAACGAGACGAACTTGGTCCAAAGAACGACAACGGATCTATTGGGAAGACGAAGATGGACGAACGTGACGAACTTGGTCCAAAGAAGGCCAACGGATCTAATGGGAGGACGAAGATGGACGAACGAGACGAACATGGTCCAAAGAAGGACAACGGATCAAATGCAAGGACGAAGATGGACGAAGGAGACGAACTTGGTCCAAAGAAGGCCAACGGATCTAATGGGAGGACGAAGATGGACGAACGAGACAACATGGTCCAAAGAAGGCCAACGAATCTAATGGGAGGACGAAGATGGACGAACGAGACGAACTTGGTCCAAAGAAGGCCAACGGATGTAATGGGAGGACGAAGATGGACGAACGAGACGAACTTGGTCCAAAGAAGGCCAACGGATCTAATGGGAGGTCGAAGATGGAAGAACGAGACGAACTTGGTCCAAAGAAGGCCAACGGATCTAATGGGAGGACGAAGAGGAACGAACGAGACGAACTTGGTCCAAAGAACGACAACGGATCTATTGGGAAGACGAAGATGGACGAATGAGACGAACTTGGTCCAAAGAAGGCCGACGGATCTAATGGGAGGACGAAGAGGGACTAAAGAGACGAACTTGGTCCAAAGAAGGCCAATGGATCAAATGGGAGGACGAAGATGGACGAACGAGACGAATTTGGTCCAAAGAAGGCCAACGGATCAAATGGGAAGACTAAAATGGACGAACGAGACGAACTTGGTCCAAAGAAGGCCAACGGATCTAATGGGAGGACGAAGAGGAACGAACGAGACGAACTTGGTCCAAAGAACGACGGCGGATCTATTGGGAAGACGAAGATGGACGAACGAGACGAACTTGGTCCAAAGAAGGCCAACGGATCTTATGGGAGGACGAAGATGGACGAACGAGACGAACATGGTCCAAAGAAGGACAACGGATCAAATGCGAGGACGAAGATGGACGAACGAGACGAACCTGGTCCAAAGAAGGCCAATGGATCAAATGGGAAGACGAAGATGGACGAACGAGACGAACTTGGTCCAACGAACTACAACGGATCTAATGGGAAGACGAAGATGGACGAACGAGACGAACATGGTCCAAAGAAGGCCAACGGATCAAATGGGAAGACGAAGATGGAAGAACGAGACGAACTTGGTCCAACGAACTACAACGGATCTAATGGGAAGACGAAGATGGACGAACGAGACGAACATGGTCCAAAGAAGGCCAATGGATCTAAAGGCCAATGGATCAAATGGGAAGACGAAGATGGACAAACGAGACGAACATGGTCCAAAGAAGGCCAACGGATCTAATGGGAGGACGAAGAGGGACTAAAGAGACGAACTTGGTCCAAAGAAGGCCAACGAATCTAATGGAAGCACGATGATGGACGATCGAGACGAATTTGGTCCAAAGAAGGCCAACGGATCTAATGGGAGGACGAAGATGGACGAACGAGACGAACTTGGTCCAAAGAACGCCAACGGATCTAATGGGAGGACGAAGAGGAACGAACGAGACGAACTTGGTCCAAAGAACGACAACGGATCTATTGGGAACACGAAGATGGCCGAACGAGACGAACATGGTCCAAAGAAGGCCAACGGATCTAATGGGAGGACGAAGATGGACGAACGAGACGAACATGGTCCAAAGAAGGCCAACGGATCTAATGGGGGGACGAAGATGGACGAACGAGACGAACTTGGTCCAAAGAAGGCCAACGGATCAAATGGGAGGACGAAGATGGACGAACGAGTCAAATTTGGTCCAAAGAAGGCCAACGGATCAAATGGGAAGACGAAGATGGACGAACGAGACGAACTTGGTCCAAAGAAGGCCAACGGATTTAATGGGAGGACGAAGAGGAACGAACGAGACGAACTTGGTCCAAAGAACGACAACGAATCTATTGGGAACACGAGGATGGACGAACGAGACGAATTTGGTCCAAAGAAGGACAACGACTCTAATGGGAGGACGAAGATGGACGAACGATACGACATGGTCCAAAGAAGGCCAACGAATCTAATGGGAGGACGAAGATGGACGAACGAGACGAACTTGGTCCAAAGAAAGCCAACGGATCTAATGGGAGGACGAAGATGGACGAACGAGACGAACTTGGTCCAAAGAAGGCCAACGGATCTAATGGGAGGACGAAGAGGAACGAACGAGACGAACTTGGTCCAAAGAACGACAACGGATCTATTGGGAAGACGAAGATGGACGAACGAGACGAACTTGGTCCAAAGAAGGCCAACGGATCTAATGGGAGGACGAAGATGGATGAACGAGACGAACATGGTCCAAAGAAGGACAACGGATCAAATGCGAGGACGAAGATGGACGAAGGAGACGAACTTGGTCCAAAGAAGGCCAACGGATCTAATGGGAGGACGAAGAGGGACTAAAGAGACGAACTTGGTCCAAAGAAGGCCAACGAATCTAATGGAAGCACGATGATGGACGATCGAGACGAATTTGGTCCAAAGAAGGCCAACGGATCTAATGGGAGGACGAAGATGGACGAACGAGACGAACATGGTCCAAACAAGGACAACGGATCAAATGCGAGGACGAAGATGGACGAAGGAGACGAACTTGGTCCAAAGAAGGCCAAAGGATCTAATGGGAGGACGAAGAGGGACTAAAGAGACGAACTTGGTCCAAAGAAGGCCAACGGATCAAATGGGAGGACGAAGATGGACGAACGAGACGAATTTGGTCCAAAGAAGGCCAACGGATCAAATGGGAGGACGAAGATGGACGAACGAGACGAACTTGGTCCAAAGAACGCCAACGGATCTAATGGGAGGACGAAGAGGAACGAACGAGACGAACTTGGTCCAAAGAACGACAACGGATCAATTGGGAAGACGAAGATGGCCGAACGAGACGAACATGGTCCAAAGAAGGCCAACGGATCTAATGGGAGGACGAAGATGGACGAACGAGACGAACATGGTCCAAAGAAGGCCAACGGATCTAATGGGAGGACGAAGATGGACGAACGAGTCAAATTTGGTCCAAAGAAGGCCAACGGATCAAATGGGAAGACGAAGATGGACGAACGAGACGAACATGGTCCAAAGAAGGCCAACGGATTTAATGGGAGGACGAAGAGGAACGAACGAGACGAACTTGGTCCAAAGAACGACAACGGATCTATTGGGAACACGAGGATGGACGAACGAGACGAATTTGGTCCAAAGAAGGACAACGACTCTAATGGGAGGACGAAGATGGACGAACGAGACGACATGGTCCAAAGAAGGCCAACGAATCTAATGGGAGGACGAAGATGGACGAACGAGACGAACTTGGTCCAAAGAAAGCCAACGGATCTAATGGGAGGACGAAGATGGACGAACGAGACGAACTTGGTCCAAAGAAGGCCAACGGATCTAATGGGAGGACGAAGAGGAACGAACGAGACGAACTTGGTCCAAAGAACGACAACGGATCTATTGGGAAGACGAAGATGGACGAACGAGACGAACTTGGTCCAAAGAAGGCCAACGGATCTAATGGGAGGACGAAGATGGATGAACGAGACGAACATGGTCCAAAGAAGGACAACGGATCAAATGCGAGGACGAAGATGGACGAAGGAGACGAACTTGGTCCAAAGAAGGCCAACGGATCTAATGGGAGGACGAAGATGGACTAAAGAGACGAACTTGGTCCAATGAAGGCCAACGGATTTAATGGGAGGACGAAGAGGAACGAACGAGACGAACTTGGTCCAAAGAACGACAACGGATCTATTGGGAACACGAAGATGGACGAACGAGACGAACTTGGTCCAAAGAAGGACAACAGATCTAATGGGAGGACGAAGATGGACGAACGAGACGACATGGTCCAAAGAAGGCCAACGAATCTAATGGGAAGACGAAGATGGACGAACGAGACGAACGAGACGAACTTGGTCCAAAGAAGGCCAACGGATTTAATGGGAGGACGAAGATGGACGAACGAGACGAACTTGGTCCAAAGAAGGCCAACGGATCTAATGGGAGGACGAAGAGGAACGAACGAGACGAACTTGGTCCAAAGAAGGACAACGACTCTAATGGGAGGACGAAGATGGACGAACGAGACGACATGGTCCAAAGAAGGCCAACGAATCTAATGGGAGGACGAAGATGGACGAACGAGACGAACTTGGTCCAAAGAACGCCAACGGATCTAATGGGAGGACGAAGATGGACGAACGAGACGAACTTGGTCCAAAGAACGACAACGGATCTATTGGGAACACGAAGATGGGCGAACGAGACGAACTTGGTCCAAAGAAGGACAACGGATCTAATGGGAGGACGAAGATGGACGAACGAGACGACATGGTCCAAAGAAGGCCAACGAATCTAATGGGAAGACGAAGATGGACGAACGAGACGAACTTGGTCCAAAGAAGGCCAACGGATTTAATGGGAGGACGAAGATGGACGAACGAGACGAACTTGGTCCAAAGAAGGACAACGGATCTAATGGGAGGACGAAGATGGACGAACGAGACGACATGGTCCAAAGAAGGCCAACGAATCTAATGGGAAGACGAAGATGGACGAACGAGACGAACTTGGTCCAAAGAAGGCCAACGGATCTAATGGGAGGACGAAGAGGAACGAACGAGACGAACTTGGTCCAAAGAAGGACAACGACTCTAATGGGAGGACGAAGATGGACGAACGAGACGAACCTGGTCCAAAGAAGGCCAATGGATCAAATGGGAAGACGAAGATGGACGAACGAGACGAACTTGGTCCAACGAACTACAACGGATCTAATGGGAAGACGAAGATGGACGAACGAGACGAACATGGTCCAAAGAAGGCCAATGGATCTAAAGGCCAATGGATCAAATGGGAAGACGAAGATGGACGAACGAGACGAACATGGTCCAAAGAAGGCCAACGGATCTAATGGGAGGACGAAGAGGGACTAAAGAGACGAACTTGGTCCAAAGAAGGCCAACGAATCTAATGGAAGCACGATGATGGACGATCGAGACGAATTTGGTCCAAAGAAGGCCAACGGATCTAATGGGAGGACGAAGATGGACGAACGAGACGAACATGGTCCAAAGAAGGACAACGGATCAAATGCGAGGACGAAGATGGACGAAGGAGACGAACTTGGTCCAAAGAAGGCCAAAGGATCTAATGGGAGGACGAAGAGGGACTAAAGAGACGAACTTGGTCCAAAGAAGGCCAACGGATCAAATGGGAGGACGAAGATGGACGAACGAGACGAATTTGGTCCAAAGAAGGCCAACGGATCAAATGGGAGGACGAAGATGGACGAACGAGACGAACTTGGTCCAAAGAACGCCAACGGATCTAATGGGAGGACGAAGAGGAACGAACGAGACGAACTTGGTCCAAAGAACGACAACGGATCTATTGGGAACACGAAGATGGACGAACGAGACGAACATGGTCCAAAGAAGGCCAACGGATCTAATGGGAGGACGAAGATGGACGAACGAGACGAACATGGTCCAAAGAAGGCCAACGGATCTAATGGGAGGACGAAGATGGACGAACTAGATGAACTTGGTCCAAAGAAGGCCAACGGATCTAATGGGAGGACGAAGATGGACGAACGAGACGAACTTGGTCCAAAGAAGGCCAACGGATCAAATGGGAGGACGAAGATGGACGAACAAGTCAAATTTGGTCCAAAGAAGGCCAACGGATCAAATGGGAAGACGAAGATGGACGAACGAGACGAACTTGGTCCAAAGAAGGCCAACGGATTTAATGGGAGGACGAAGAGGAACGAACGAGACGAACTTGGTCCAAAGAACGACAACGGATCTATTGGGAACACGAAGATGGCCGAACGAGACGAACATGGTCCAAAGAAGGCCAACGGATCTAATGGGAGGACGAAGATGGACGAACGAGACGAACATGGTCCAAAGAAGGCCAACGGATCTAATGGGAGGACGAAGATGGACGAACGAGACGAACTTGGTCCAAAGAAGGCCAACGGATCAAATGGGAGGACGAAGATGGACGAACGAGTCAAATTTGGTCCAAAGAAGGCCAACGGATCAAATGGGAAGACGAAGATGGACGAACGAGACACTTGGTCCAAAGAAGGCCAACGGATTTAATGGGAGGACGAAGAGGAACGAACGAGACGAACTTGGTCCAAAGAACGACAACGGATCTATTGGGAACACGAGGATGGACGAACGAGACGAATTTGGTCCAAAGAAGGACAACGACTCTAATGGGAGGACGAAGATGGACGAACGAGACGACATGGTCCAAAGAAGGCCAACGAATCTAATGGGAGGACGAAGATGGACGAACGAGACGAACTTGGTCCAAAGAAAGCCAACGGATCTAATGGGAGGACGAAGATGGACGAACGAGACGAACTTGGTCCAAAGAAGGCCAACGGATCTAATGGGAGGACGAAGAGGAACGAACAAGACGAACTTGGTCCAAAGAACGACAACGGATCTATTGGGAAGACGAAGATGGACGAACGAGACGAACTTGGTCCAAAGAAGGCCAACGGATCTAATGGGAGGACGAAGATGGATGAACGAGACGAACATGGTCCAAAGAAGGACAACGGATCAAATGCGAGGACGAAGATGGACGAAGCAGACGAACTTGGTCCAAAGAAGGCCAACGGATCTAATGGGAGGACGAAGATGGACTAAAGAGACGAACTTGGTCCAATGAAGGCCAACGGATTTAATGGGAGGACGAAGAGGAACGAACGAGACGAACTTGGTCCAAAGAACGACAACGGATCTATTGGGAACACGAAGATGGACGAACGAGACGAACTTGGTCCAAAGAAGGACAACAGATCTAATGGGAGGACGAAGATGGACGAACGAGACGACATGGTCCAAAGAAGGCCAACGAATCTAATGGGAAGACGAAGATGGACGAACGAGACGAACGAGACGAACTTGGTCCAAAGAAGGCCAACGGATCAAATGGGAGGACGAAGATGGACGAACAAGTCAAATTTGGTCCAAAGAAGGCCAACGGATCAAATGGGAAGACGAAGATGGACGAACGAGACGAACTTGGTCCAAAGAAGGCCAACGGATTTAATGGGAGGACGAAGAGGAACGAACGAGACGAACTTGGTCCAAAGAACGACAACGGATCTATTGGGAACACGAAGATGGCCGAACGAGACGAACATGGTCCAAAGAAGGCCAACGGATCTAATGGGAGGACGAAGATGGACGAACGAGACGAACATGGTCCAAAGAAGGCCAACGGATCTAATGGGAGGACGAAGATGGACGAACGAGACGAACTTGGTCCAAAGAAGGCCAACGGATCAAATGGGAGGACGAAGATGGACGAACGAGTCAAATTTGGTCCAAAGAAGGCCAACGGATCAAATGGGAAGACGAAGATGGACGAACGAGACGAACTTGGTCCAAAGAAGGCCAACGGATTTAATGGGAGGACGAAGAGGAACGAACGAGACGAACTTGGTCCAAAGAACGACAACGGATCTATTGGGAACACGAGGATGGACGAACGAGACGAATTTGGTCCAAAGAAGGACAACGACTCTAATGGGAGGACGAAGATGGACGAACGAGACGACATGGTCCAAAGAAGGCCAACGAATCTAATGGGAGGACGAAGATGGACGAACGAGACGAACTTGGTCCAAAGAAAGCCAACGGATCTAATGGGAGGACGAAGATGGACGAACGAGACGAACTTGGTCCAAAGAAGGCCAACGGATCTAATGGGAGGACGAAGAGGAACGAACGAGACGAACTTGGTCCAAAGAACGACAACGGATCTATTGGGAAGACGAAGATGGACGAACGAGACGAACTTGGTCCAAAGAAGGCCAACGGATCTAATGGGAGGACGAAGATGGATGAACGAGACGAACATGGTCCAAAGAAGGACAACGGATCAAATGCGAGGACGAAGATGGACGAAGGAGACGAACTTGGTCCAAAGAAGGCCAACGGATCTAATGGGAGGACGAAGATGGACTAAAGAGACGAACTTGGTCCAATGAAGGCCAACGGATTTAATGGGAGGACGAAGAGGAACGAACGAGACGAACTTGGTCCAAAGAACGACAACGGATCTATTGGGAACACGAAGATGGACGAACGAGACGAACTTGGTCCAAAGAAGGACAACAGATCTAATGGGAGGACGAAGATGGACGAACGAGACGACATGGTCCAAAGAAGGCCAACGAATCTAATGGGAAGACGAAGATGGACGAACGAGACGAACTTGGTCCAAAGAAGGCCAACGGATCAAATGGGAGGACGAAGATGGACGAACAAGTCAAATTTGGTCCAAAGAAGGCCAACGGATCAAATGGGAAGACGAAGATGGACGAACGAGACGAACTTGGTCCAAAGAAGGCCAACGGATTTAATGGGAGGACGAAGAGGAACGAACGAGACGAACTTGGTCCAAAGAACGACAACGGATCTATTGGGAACACGAAGATGGCCGAACGAGACGAACATGGTCCAAAGAAGGCCAACGGATCTAATGGGAGGACGAAGATGGACGAACGAGACGAACATGGTCCAAAGAAGGCCAACGGATCTAATGGGAGGACGAAGATGGACGAACGAGACGAACTTGGTCCAAAGAAGGCCAACGGATCAAATGGGAGGACGAAGATGGACGAACGAGTCAAATTTGGTCCAAAGAAGGCCAACGGATCAAATGGGAAGACGAAGATGGACGAACGAGACGAACTTGGTCCAAAGAAGGCCAACGGATTTAATGGGAGGACGAAGAGGAACGAACGAGACGAACTTGGTCCAAAGAACGACAACGGATCTATTGGGAACACGAGGATGGACGAACGAGACGAATTTGGTCCAAAGAAGGACAACGACTCTAATGGGAGGACGAAGATGGACGAACGAGACGACATGGTCCAAAGAAGGCCAACGAATCTAATGGGAGGACGAAGATGGACGAACGAGACGAACTTGGTCCAAAGAAAGCCAACGGATCTAATGGGAGGACGAAGATGGACGAACGAGACGAACTTGGTCCAAAGAAGGCCAACGGATCTAATGGGAGGACGAAGAGGAACGAACGAGACGAACTTGGTCCAAAGAACGACAACGGATCTATTGGGAAGACGAAGATGGACGAACGAGACGAACTTGGTCCAAAGAAGGCCAACGGATCTAATGGGAGGACGAAGATGGATGAACGAGACGAACATGGTCCAAAGAAGGACAACGGATCAAATGCGAGGACGAAGATGGACGAAGGAGACGAACTTGGTCCAAAGAAGGCCAACGGATCTAATGGGAGGACGAAGATGGACTAAAGAGACGAACTTGGTCCAATGAAGGCCAACGGATTTAATGGGAGGACGAAGAGGAACGAACGAGACGAACTTGGTCCAAAGAACGACAACGGATCTATTGGGAACACGAAGATGGACGAACGAGACGAACTTGGTCCGAAGAAGGACAACAGATCTAATGGGAGGACGAAGATGGACGAACGAGACGACATGGTCCAAAGAAGGCCAACGAATCTAATGGGAAGACGAAGATGGACGAACGAGACGAACTTGGTCCAAAGAAGGCCAACGGATCAAATGGGAGGACGAAGATGGACGAACAAGTCAAATTTGGTCCAAAGAAGGCCAACGGATCAAATGGGAAGACGAAGATGGACGAACGAGACGAACTTGGTCCAAAGAAGGCCAACGGATTTAATGGGAGGACGAAGAGGAACGAACGAGACGAACTTGGTCCAAAGAACGACAACGGATCTATTGGGAACACGAAGATGGCCGAACGAGACGAACATGGTCCAAAGAAGGCCAACGGATCTAATGGGAGGACGAAGATGGACGAACGAGACGAACATGGTCCAAAGAAGGCCAACGGATCTAATGGGAGGACGAAGATGGACGAACGAGACGAACTTGGTCCAAAGAAGGCCAACGGATCAAATGGGAGGACGAAGATGGACGAACGAGTCAAATTTGGTCCAAAGAAGGCCAACGGATCAAATGGGAAGACGAAGATGGACGAACGAGACGAACTTGGTCCAAAGAAGGCCAACGGATTTAATGGGAGGACGAAGAGGAACGAACGAGACGAACTTGGTCCAAAGAACGACAACGGATCTATTGGGAACACGAGGATGGACGAACGAGACGAATTTGGTCCAAAGAAGGACAACGACTCTAATGGGAGGACGAAGATGGACGAACGAGACGACATGGTCCAAAGAAGGCCAACGAATCTAATGGGAGGACGAAGATGGACGAACGAGACGAACTTGGTCCAAAGAAAGCCAACGGATCTAATGGGAGGACGAAGATGGACGAACGAGACGAACTTGGTCCAAAGAAGGCCAACGGATCTAATGGGAGGACGAAGAGGAACGAACGAGACGAACTTGGTCCAAAGAACGACAACGGATCTATTGGGAAGACGAAGATGGACGAACGAGACGAACTTGGTCCAAAGAAGGCCAACGGATCTAATGGGAGGACGAAGATGGATGAACGAGACGAACATGGTCCAAAGAAGGACAACGGATCAAATGCGTGGACGAAGATGGACGAAGGAGACGAACTTGGTCCAAAGAAGGCCAACGGATCTAATGGGAGGACGAAGATGGACTAAAGAGACGAACTTGGTCCAATGAAGGCCAACGGATTTAATGGGAGGACGAAGAGGAACGAACGAGACGAACTTGGTCCAAAGAACGACAACGGATCTATTGGGAACACGAAGATGGACGAACGAGACGAACTTGGTCCAAAGAAGGACAACAGATCTAATGGGAGGACGAAGATGGACGAACGAGACGACATGGTCCAAAGAAGGCCAACGAATCTAATGGGAAGACGAAGATGGACGAACGAGACGAACGAGACGAACTTGGTCCAAAGAAGGCCAACGGATTTAATGGGAGGACGAAGATGGACGAACGAGACGAACTTGGTCCAAAGAAGGCCAACGGATCTAATGGGAGGACGAAGAGGAACGAACGAGACGAACTTGGTCCAAAGAAGGACAACGACTCTAATGGGAGGACGAAGAGGAACGAACGAGACGAACTTGGTCCAAAGAACGACAACGGATCTATTGGGAACACGAAGATGGACGAACGAGACGAACATGGTCCAAAGAAGGCCAACGGATCTAATGGGAGGACGAAGATGGACGAACGAGACGAACATGGTCCAAAGAAGGCCAACGGATCTAATGGGAGGACGAAGATGGACGAACTAGATGAACTTGGTCCAAAGAAGGCCAACGAATCTAATGGGAGGACGAAGATGGACGAACGAGACGAACTTGGTCCAAAGAAGGCCAACGGATCAAATGGGAGGACGAAGATGGACGAACAAGTCAAATTTGGTCCAAAGAAGGCCAACGGATCAAATGGGAGGACGAAGATGGACGAACGAGACGAACTTGGTCCAAAGAACGCCAACGGATCTAATGGGAGGACGAAGAGGAACGAACGAGACGAATTTGGTCCAAAGAAGGACAACGACTCTAATGGGAGGACGAAGATGGACGAACGAGACGAACATGGTCCAAAGAAGGCCAACGGATCTAATGGGAGGACGAAGATGGACGAACGAGACGAACATGGTCCAAAGAAGGCCAACGGATCTAATGGGAGGACGAAGATGGACGAACGAGACGAACTTGGTCCAAAGAAGGCCAACGGATTTAATGGGAGGACGAAGAGGAACGAACGAGACGAACTTGGTCCAAAGAACGCCAACGGATCTAATGGGAGGACGAAGAGGAACGAACGAGACGAACTTGGTCCAAAGAACGACAACGGATCAATTGGGAACACGAAGATGGCCGAACGAGACGAACATGGTCCAAAGAAGGCCAACGGATCTAATGGGAGGACGAAGATGGACGAACGAGACGAACATGGTCCAAAGAAGGCCAACGGATCAAATGGGAAGACGAAGATGGACGAACGAGACGAACTTGGTCCAAAGAAGGCCAACGGATTTAATGGGAGGACGAAGAGGAACGAACGAGACGAACTTGGTCCAAAGAACGACAACGGATCTATTGGGAACACGAAGATGGCCGAACGAGACGAACATGGTCCAAAGAAGGCCAACGGATCTAATGGGAGGACGAAGATGGACGAACGAGACGAACATGGTCCAAAGAAGGCCAACGGATCTAATGGGAGGACGAAGATGGACGAACGAGACGAACTTGGTCCAAAGAAGGCCAACGGATCAAATGGGAGGACGAAGATGGACGAACGAGTCAAATTTGGTCCAAAGAAGGCCAACGGATCAAATGGGAAGACGAAGATGGACGAACGAGACGAACTTGGTCCAAAGAAGGCCAACGGATTTAATGGGAGGACGAAGAGGAACGAACGAGACGAACTTGGTCCAAAGAACGACAACGGATCTATTGGGAACACGAGGATGGACGAACGAGACGAATTTGGTCCAAAGAAGGACAACGACTCTAATGGGAGGACGAAGATGGACGAACGAGACGAACCTGGTCCAAAGAAGGCCAATGGATCAAATGGGAAGACGAAGATGGACGAACGAGACGAACTTGGTCCAACGAACTACAACGGATCTAATGGGAAGACGAAGATGGACGAACGAGACGAACATGGTCCAAAGAAGGCCAATGGATCTAAAGGCCAATGGATCAAATGCGAAGACGAAGATGGACGAACGAGACGAACATGGTCCAAAGAAGGCCAACGGATCTAATGGGAGGACGAAGAGGGACTAAAGAGACGAACTTGGTCCAAAGAAGGCCAACGAATCTAATGGAAGCACGATGATGGACGATCGAGACGAATTTCGTCCAAAGAAGGCCAACGGATCTAATGGGAGGACGAAGATGGACGAACGAGACGAACATGGTCCAAAGAAGGACAACGGATCAAATGCGAGGACGAAGATGGACGAAGGAGACGAACTTGGTCCAAAGAAGGCCAAAGGATCTAATGGGAGGACGAAGAGGGACTAAAGAGACGAACTTGGTCCAAAGAAGGCCAACGGATCAAATGGGAGGACGAAGATGGACGAACGAGACGAATTTGGTCCAAAGAAGGCCAACGGATCAAATGGGAGGACGAAGATGGACGAACGAGACGAACTTGGTCCAAAGAACGCCAACGGATCTAATGGGAGGACGAAGAGGAACGAACGAGACGAACTTGGTCCAAAGAACGACAACGGATCTATTGGGAACACGAAGATGGACGAACGAGACGAACATGGTCCAAAGAAGGCCAACGGATCTAATGGGAGGACGAAGATGGACGAACGAGACGAACATGGTCCAAAGAAGGCCAACGGATCTAATGGGAGGACGAAGATGGACGAACTAGATGAACTTGGTCCAAAGAAGGCCAACGAATCTAATGGGAGGACGAAGATGGACGAACGAGACGAACTTGGTCCAAAGAAGGCCAACGGATCAAATGGGAGGACGAAGATGGACGAACAAGTCAAATTTGGTCCAAAGAAGGCCAACGGATCAAATGGGAAGACGAAGATGGACGAACGAGACGAACTTGGTCCAAAGAAGGCCAACGGATTTAATGGGTGGACGAAGAGGAACGAACGAGACGAACTTGGTCCAAAGAACGACAACGGATCTATTGGGAACACGAAGATGGACGAACGAGACGAATTTGGTCCAAAGAAGGACAACGACTCTAATGGGAGGACGAAGATGGACGAACGAGACGACATGGTCCAAAGAAGGCCAACGAATCTAATGGGAGGACGAAGATGGACGAACGAGACGAACTTGGTCCAAAGACAGCCAACGGATCTAATGGGAGGACGAAGATGGACGAACGAGACGAACTTGGTCCAAAGAAGGCCAACGGATCTAATGGGAGGACGAAGAGGAACGAACGAGACGAACTTGGTCCAAAGAACGACAACGGATCTATTGGGAAGACGAAGATGGACGAACGAGACGAACTTGGTCCAAAGAAGGCCAACGGATCTAATGGGAGGACGAAGATGGACGAACGAGACGAACATGGTCCAAAGAAGGACAACGGATCAAATGCGAGGACGAAGATGGACGAAGGAGACGAACTTGGTCCAAAGAAGGCCAACGGATCTAATGGAAGGACGAAGATGGACTAAAGAGACGAACTTGGTCCAATGAAGGCCAACAGATTTAATGGGAGGACGAAGAGGAACGAACGAGACGAACTTGGTCCAAAGAACGACAACGGATCTATTGGGAACATGAAGATGGACGAACGAGACGAAGTTGGTCCAAAGAAGGACAACGGATCTAATGGGAGGACGAAGATGGACGAACGAGACGACATGGTCCAAAGAAGGCCAACGAATCTAATGGGAAGACGAAGATGGACGAACGAGACGAACTTGGTCCAAAGAAGGCCAACAGATTTAATGGGAGGACGAAGATGGACGAACGAGACGAACTTGGTCCAAAGAAGGACAACGGATCTAATGGGAGGACGAAGATGGACGAACGAGACGACATGGTCCAAAGAAGGCCAACGAATCTAATGGGAAGACGAAGATGGACGAACGAGACGAACTTGGTCCAAAGAAGGCCAACGTATCTAATGGGAGGACGAAGAGGAACGAACGAGACGAACTTGGTCCAAAGAAGGACAACGACTCTAATGGGAGGACGAAGATGGACGAACGAGACGACATGGTCCAAAGAAGGCCAACGAATCTAATGGGAGGACGAAGATGGACGAACGAGACGAACTTGGTCCAAAGAAAGCCAATGGATCTAATGGGAGGACGAAGATGGACGAACGAGACGAACTTGGTCCAAAGAAGGCCAACGGATCTAATGGGAGGACGAAGAGGAACGAACGAGACGAACTTGGTCCAAAGAACGACAACGGATCTATTGGGAAGACGAAGATGGACGAACGAGACGAACTTGGTCCAAAGAAGGCCAACGGATCTAATGGGAGGACGAAGATGGACGAACGAGACGAACATGGTCCAAAGAAGGACAACGGATCAAATGCGAGGGCGAAGATGGACGAAGGAGACGAACTTGGTCCAAAGAAGGCCAACGGATCTAATGGGAGGACGAAGATGGACGAACGAGACGACATGGTCCAAAGAAGGCCAACGAATCTAATGGGAGGACGAAGATGGACGAACGAGACGAACTTGGTCCAAAGAAGGCCAACGGATCTAATGGGAGGACGAAGAGGAACGAACGAGACGAACTTGGTCCAAAGAACGACAACGGATCTATTGGGAAGACGAAGATGGACGAATGAGACGAACTTGGTCCAAAGAAGGCCAACGGATCTAATGGGAGGACGAAGAGGGACTAAAGAGACGAACTTGGTCCAAAGAAGGCCAATGGATCAAATGGGAGGACGAAGATGGACGAACGAGACGAATTTGGTCCAAAGAAGGCCAACGGATCAAATGGGAAGGCTAAAATGGACGAACGAGACGAACTTGGTCCAAAGAAGGCCAACGGATCTAATGGGAGGACGAAGAGGAACGAACGAGACGAACTTGGTCCAAAGAACGACGACGGATCTATTGGGAAGACGAAGATGGACGAACGAGACGAACTTGGTCCAAAGAAGGCCAACGGATCTTATGGGAGGACGAAGATGGACGAACGAGACGAACATGGTCCAAAGAAGGACAACGGATCAAATGCGAGGACGAAGATGGACGAATGAGACGAACCTGGTCCAAAGAAGGCCAATGGATCAAATGGGAAGACGAAGATGGACGAACGAGACGAACTTGGTCCAACGAACTACAACGGATCTAATGGGAAGACGAAGATGGACGAACGAGACGAACATGGTCCAAAGAAGGCCAACGGATCAAATGGGAGGACGAAGATGGACGAACGAGACGAACCTGGTCCAAAGAAGGCCAATGGATCAAATGGGAAGACGAAGATGGACGAACGAGACGAACTTGGTCCAACGAACTACAACGGATCTATTGGGAAGACGAAGATGGACGAACGAGACGAACTTGGTCCAAAGAAGGCCAACGGATCTTATGGGAGGACGAAGATGGACGAACGAGACGAACATGGTCTAAAGAAGGACAACGGATCAAATGCGAGGACGAAGATGGACGAACGAGACGAACCTGGTCCAAAGAAGGCCAATGGATCAAATGGGAAGACGAAGATGGACGAACGAGACGAACTTGGTCCAACGAACTACAACGGATCTAATGGGAAGACGAAGATGGACGAACGAGACGAACATGGTCCAAAGAAGGCCAACGGATCAAATGGGACGACGAAGATGGACGAAGGAGACGAACTTGGTCCAAAGAAGGCCAACGGATCTAATGGGAGGACGAAGATGGACGAAGGAGACGAACTTGGTTCAAAGAAGGCCATTGGATCAAATGGGAAGACGAAGATGGACGAACGAGATGAACACGGTCCAAAGAAGGCCAACGGATCTAATGGGAGGACGAAGATGGACGAACAAGACGAACTTCGTCCAAAGAAGGCCAACGGATCTAATGGGAGGACGAAGAGGGACGAACGAGACGAACTTGGTCCAAAGAAGGCCAACGGATCTAATGGGAGGACGAAGAGGAACGAACGAGACGAACTTGGTCCAAAGAACGACGACGGATCTATTGGGAAGACGAAGATGGACGAACGAGACGAACTTGGTCCAAAGAAGGCCAACGGATCTTATGGGAGGACGAAGATGGACGAACGAGACGAACATGGTCCAAAGAAGGACAACGGATCAAATGCGAGGACGAAGATGGACGAACGAGACGAACCTGGTCCAAAGAAGGCCAATGGATCAAATGGGAAGACGAAGATGGACGAACGAGACGAACTTGGTCCAACGAACTACAACGGATCTAATGGGAAGACGAAGATGGACGAACGAGACGAACATGGTCCAAAGAAGGCCAACGGATCTAATGGGAGGACGAAGATGGACGAACGAGACGAACATGGTCCAAAGAAGGCCAACGGATCTAATGGGAGGACGAAGATGGACGAACTAGATGAACTTGGTCCAAAGAAGGCCAACGAATCTAATGGGAGGACGAAGATGGACGAACGAGACGAACTTGGTCCAAAGAAGGCCAACGGATCAAATGGGAGGACGAAGATGGACGAACAAGTCAAATTTGGTCCAAAGAAGGCCAACGGATCAAATGGGAAGACGAAGATGGACGAACGAGACGAACTTGGTCCAAAGAAGGCCAACGGATTTAATGGGAGGACGAAGAGGAACGAACGAGACGAACTTGGTCCAAAGAACGACAACCGATCTATTGGGAACACGAAGATGGACGAACGAGACGAATTTGGTCCAAAGAAGGACAACGACTCTAATGGGAGGACGAAGATGGACGAACGAGACGACATGGTCCAAAGAAGGCCAACGAATCTAATGGGAGGACGAAGATGGACGAACGAGACGAACTTGGTCCAAAGAAAGCCAACGGATCTAATGGGAGGACGAAGATGGACGAACGAGACGAACTTGGTCCAAAGAAGGCCAACGGATCTAATGGGAGGACGAAGAGGAACGAACGAGACGAACTTGGTCCAAAGAACGACAACGGATCTATTGGGAAGACGAAGATGGACGAACGAGACGAACTTGGTCCAAAGAAGGCCAACGGATCTAATGGGAGGACGAAGATGGACGAACGAGACGAACATGGTCCAAAGAAGGACAACGGATCAAATGCGAGGACGAAGATGGACGAAGGAGACGAACTTGGTCCAAAGAAGGCCAACGGATCTAATGGAAGGACGAAGATGGACTAAAGAGACGAACTTGGTCCAATGAAGGCCAACAGATTTAATGGGAGGACGAAGAGGAACGAACGAGACGAACTTGGTCCAAAGAACGACAACGGATCTATTGGGAACATGAAGATGGACGAACGAGACGAAGTTGGTCCAAAGAAGGACAACGGATCTAATGGGAGGACGAAGATGGACGAACGAGACGACATGGTCCAAAGAAGGCCAACGAATCTAATGGGAAGACGAAGATGGACGAACGAGACGAACTTGGTCCAAAGAAGGCCAACAGATTTAATGGGAGGACGAAGATGGACGAACGAGACGAACTTGGTCCAAAGAAGGACAACGGATCTAATGGGAGGACGAAGATGAACGAACGAGACGACATGGTCCAAAGAAGGCCAACGAATCTAATGGGAAGACGAAGATGGACGAACGAGACGAACTTGGTCCAAAGAAGGCCAACGTATCTAATGGGAGGACGAAGAGGAACGAACGAGACGAACTTGGTCCAAAGAAGGACAACGACTCTAATGGGAGGACGAAGATGGACGAACGAGACGACATGGTCCAAAGAAGGCCAACGAATCTAATGGGAGGACGAAGATGGACGAACGAGACGAACTTGGTCCAAAGAAAGCCAATGGATCTAATGGGAGGACGAAGATGGACGAACGAGACGAACTTGGTCCAAAGAAGGCCAACGGATCTAATGGGAGGACGAAGATGAACGAACGAGACGACATGGTCCAAAGAAGGCCAACGAATCTAATGGGAAGACGAAGATGGACGAACGAGACGAACTTGGTCCAAAGAAGGCCAACGTATCTAATGGGAGGACGAAGAGGAACGAACGAGACGAACTTGGTCCAAAGAAGGACAACGACTCTAATGGGAGGACGAAGATGAACGAACGAGACGACATGGTCCAAAGAAGGCCAACGAATCTAATGGGAAGACGAAGATGGACGAACGAGACGAACTTGGTCCAAAGAAGGCCAACGTATCTAATGGGAGGACGAAGAGGAACGAACGAGACGAACTTGGTCCAAAGAAGGACAACGACTCTAATGGGAGGACGAAGATGGACGAACGAGACGACATGGTCCAAAGAAGGCCAACGAATCTATTGGGAGGACGAAGATGGACGAACGAGACGAACATGGTCCAAAGAAGGACAACGGATCAAATGCGAGGGCGAAGATGGACGAAGGAGACGAACTTGGTCCAAAGAAGGCCAACGGATCTAATGGGAGGACGAAGATGGACGAACGAGACGACATGGTCCAAAGAAGGCCAACGAATCTAATGGGAGGACGAAGATGGACGAACGAGACGAACTTGGTCCAAAGAAGGCCAACGGATCTAATGGGAGGACGAAGATGGACGAACGAGACGACATGGTCCAAAGAAGGCCAACGAATCTAATGGGAGGACGAAGATGGACGAACGAGACGAACTTGGTCCAAAGAAGGCCAACGGATCTAATGGGAGGACGAAGAGGAACGAACGAGACGAACTTGGTCCAAAGAACGACAACGGATCTATTGGGAAGACGAAGATGGACGAATGAGACGAACTTGGTCCAAAGAAGGCCAACGGATCTAATGGGAGGACGAAGAGGGACTAAAGAGACGAACTTGGTCCAAAGAAGGCCAATGGATCAAATGGGAGGACGAAGATGGACGAACGAGACGAATTTGGTCCAAAGAAGGCCAACGGATCAAATGGGAAGGCTAAAATGGACGAACGAGACGAACTTGGTCCAAAGAAGGCCAACGGATCTAATGGGAGGACGAAGAGGAACGAACGAGACGAACTTGGTCCAAAGAACGACGACGGATCTATTGGGAAGACGAAGATGGACGAACGAGACGAACTTGGTCCAAAGAAGGCCAACGGATCTTATGGGAGGACGAAGATGGACGAACGAGACGAACATGGTCCAAAGAAGGACAACGGATCAAATGCGAGGACGAAGATGGACGAATGAGACGAACGTGGTCCAAAGAAGGCCAATGGATCAAATGGGAAGACGAAGATGGACGAACGAGACGAACTTGGTCCAACGAACTACAACGGATCTAATGGGAAGACGAAGATGGACGAACGAGACGAACATGGTCCAAAGAAGGCCAACGGATCAAATGGGAGGACGAAGATGGACGAACGAGACGAACCTGGTCCAAAGAAGGCCAATGGATCAAATGGGAAGACGAAGATGGACGAACGAGACGAACTTGGTCCAACGAACTACAACGGATCTATTGGGAAGACGAAGATGGACGAACGAGACGAACTTGGTCCAAAGAAGGCCAACGGATCTTATGGGAGGACGAAGATGGACGAACGAGACGAACATGGTCTAAAGAAGGACAACGGATCAAATGCGAGGACGAAGATGGACGAACGAGACGAACCTGGTCCAAAGAAGGCCAATGGATCAAATGGGAAGACGAAGATGGACGAACGAGACGAACTTGGTCCAACGAACTACAACGGATCTAATGGGAAGACGAAGATGGACGAACGAGACGAACATGGTCCAAAGAAGGCCAACGGATCAAATGGGACGACGAAGATGGACGAAGGAGACGAACTTGGTCCAAAGAAGGCCAACGGATCTAATGGGAGGACGAAGATGGACGAAGGAGACGAACTTGGTTCAAAGAAGGCCATTGGATCAAATGGGAAGACGAAGATGGACGAACGAGACGAACACGGTCCAAAGAAGGCCAACGGATCTAATGGGAGGACGAAGATGGACGAACAAGACGAACTTCGTCCAAAGAAGGCCAACGGATCTAATGGGAGGACGAAGAGGGACGAACGAGACGAACTTGGTCCAAAGAAGGCCAACGGATCTAATGGGAGGACGAAGAGGAACGAACGAGACGAACTTGGTCCAAAGAACGACGACGGATCTATTGGGAAGACGAAGATGGACGAACGAGACGAACTTGGTCCAAAGAAGGCCAACGGATCTTATGGGAGGACGAAGATGGACGAACGAGACGAACATGGTCCAAAGAAGGACAACGGATCAAATGCGAGGACGAAGATGGACGAACGAGACGAACCTGGTCCAAAGAAGGCCAATGGATCAAATGGGAAGACGAAGATGGACGAACGAGACGAACTTGGTCCAACGAACTACAACGGATCTAATGGGAAGACGAAGATGGACGAACGAGACGAACATGGTCCAAAGAAGGCCAACGGATCAAATGGGAAGACGAAGATGGACGAACGAGACGAACATGGTCCAAAGAAGGCCAACGGATCTAATGGGAGGACGAAGAGGGACTAAAGAGACGAACTTGGTCCAAAGAAGGCCAACGAATCTAATGGAAGCACGATGATGGACGATCGAGACGAATTTGGTCCAAAGAAGGCCAACGGATCTAATGGGAGGACGAAGATGGACGAACGAGACGAACATGGTCCAAAGAAGGACAACGGATCAAATGCGAGGACGAAGATGGACGAAGGAGACGAACTTGGTCCAAAGAAGGCCAAAGGATCTAATGGGAGGACGAAGAGGGACTAAAGAGACGAACTTGGTCCAAAGAAGGCCAACGGATCAAATGGGAGGACGAAGATGGACGAACGAGACGAATTTGGTCCAAAGAAGGCCAACGGATCAAATGGGAGGACGAAGATGGTCGAACGAGACGAACTTGGTCCAAAGAAGGCCAACGGATTTAATGGGAGGACGAAGAGGAACGAACGAGACGAACTTGGTCCGAAGAACGACAACGGATCTATTGGGAAGACGAAGATGGACGAACGAGACGAACATGGTCCAAAGAAGGACAACGGATCAAATGCGAGGACGAAGATGGACGAAGGAGACGAACTTGGTCCAAAGAAGGCCAACGGATCTAATGGGAGGACGAAGATGGACTAAAGAAACGAACTTGGTCCAATGAAGGCCAACGGATTCAATGGGAGGACGAAGAGGAACGAACGAGACGAACTTGGTCCAAAGAACGATAACGGATCTATTGGGAACACGAAGATGGACGAATGAGACGAACTTGGTCCAAAGAAGGCCTACGGATCTTATGGGAGGACGAAGATGGACGAACGAGACGAACTTGGTCCAAAGAAGGCCAACGGATCTAATGGGAGGACGAAGAGGAACGAACGAGACGAACTTGGTTCAAAGAATGACGACGGATCTATTGGGAAGACGAAGATGGACGAACGAGACGAACTTGGTCCAAAGAAGGCCAACGGATCTAATGGGAGGACGAAGAGGGACTAAAGAGACGAACTTGGTCCAAAGAAGGCCAACGAATCTAATGGAAGCACGATGATGGACGATCGAGACGAATTTGGTCCAAAGAAGGCCAACGGATCTAATGGGAGGACGAAGATGGACGAACGAGACGAACATGGTCCAAAGAAGGACAACGGATCAAATGCGAGGACGAAGATGGACGAAGGAGACGAACTTGGTCCAAAGAAGGCCAAAGGATCTAATGGGAGGACGAAGAGGGACTAAAGAGACGAACTTGGTCCAAAGAAGGCCAACGGATCAAATGGGAGGACGAAGATGGACGAACGAGACGAATTTGGTCCAAAGAAGGCCAACGGATCAAATGGGAGGACGAAGATGGACGAACGAGATGAACTTGGTCCAAAGAACGCCAACGGATCTAATGGGAGGACGAAGAGGAACGAACGAGACGAACTTGGTCCAAAGAACGACAACGGATCTATTGGGAAGACGAAGATGGACGAACGAGACGAACTTGGTCCAAAGAAGGCCAACGTATCTAATGGGAGGACGAAGAGGAACGAACGAGACGAACTTGGTCCAAAGAAGGACAACGACTCTAATGGGAGGACGAAGATGGACGAACGAGACGACATGGTCCAAAGAAGGCCAAAGGATCTAATGGGAGGACGAAGAGGGACTAAAGAGACGAACTTGGTCCAAAGAAGGCCAACGAATCTAATGGGAAGACGAAGATGGACGAACGAGACGAACTTGGTCCAAAGAAGGCCAACAGATTTAATGGGAGGACGAAGATGGACGAACGAGACGAACTTGGTCCAAAGAAGGACAACGGATCTAATGGGAGGACGAAGATGGACGAACGAGACGACATGGTCCAAAGAAGGCCAACGAATCTAATGGGAAGACGAAGATGGACGAACGAGACGAACTTGGTCCAAAGAAGGCCAACGTATCTAATGGGAGGACGAAGAGGAACGAACGAGACGAACTTGGTCCAAAGAAGGACAACGACTCTAATGGGAGGACGAAGATGGACGAACGAGACGACATGGTCCAAAGAAGGCCAACGAATCTAATGGGAGGACGAAGATGGACGAACGAGACGAACTTGGTCCAAAGAAAGCCAATGGATCTAATGGGAGGACGAAGATGGACGAACGAGACGAACTTGGTCCAAAGAAGGCCAACGGATCTAATGGGAGGACGAAGAGGAACGAACGAGACGAACTTGGTCCAAAGAACGACAACGGATCTATTGGGAAGACGAAGATGGACGAACGAGACGAACTTGGTCCAAAGAAGGCCAACGGATCTAATGGGAGGACGAAGATGGACGAACGAGACGAACATGGTCCAAAGAAGGACAACGGATCAAATGCGAGGGCGAAGATGGACGAAGGAGACGAACTTGGTCCAAAGAAGGCCAACGGATCTAATGGGAGGACGAAGATGGACGAACGAGACGACATGGTCCAAAGAAGGCCAACGAATCTAATGGGAGGACGAAGATGGACGAACGAGACGAACTTGGTCCAAAGAAGGCCAACGGATCTAATGGGAGGACGAAGAGGAACGAACGAGACGAACTTGGTCCAAAGAACGACAACGGATCTATTGGGAAGACGAAGATGGACGAATGAGACGAACTTGGTCCAAAGAAGGCCAACGGATCTAATGGGAGGACGAAGAGGGACTAAAGAGACGAACTTGGTCCAAAGAAGGCCAATGGATCAAATGGGAGGACGAAGATGGACGAACGAGACGAATTTGGTCCAAAGAAGGCCAACGGATCAAATGGGAAGGCTAAAATGGACGAACGAGACGAACTTGGTCCAAAGAAGGCCAACGGATCTAATGGGAGGACGAAGAGGAACGAACGAGACGAACTTGGTCCAAAGAACGACGACGGATCTATTGGGAAGACGAAGATGGACGAACGAGACGAACTTGGTCCAAAGAAGGCCAACGGATCTTATGGGAGGACGAAGATGGACGAACGAGACGAACTTGGTCCAAAGAAGGACAACGGATCAAATGCGAGGACGAAGATGGACGAACGAGACGAACTTGGTCCAAAGAAGGCCAACGGATCTAATGGGAGGACGAAGAGGAACGAACGAGACGAACTTGGTCCAAAGAACGACAACGGATCTATTGGGAAGACGAAGATGGACGAACGAGACGAACTTGGTCCAAAGAAGGCCAACGGATCTAATGGGAGGACGAAGATGGACGAACGAGACGAACATGGTCCAAAGAAGGACAACGGATCAAATGCGAGGACGAAGATGGACGAAGGAGACGAACTTGGTCCAAAGAAGGCCAACGGATCTAATGGAAGGACGAAGATGGACTAAAGAGACGAACTTGGTCCAATGAAGGCCAACAGATTTAATGGGAGGACGAAGAGGAACGAACGAGACGAACTTGGTCCAAAGAACGACAACGGATCTATTGGGAACATGAAGATGGACGAACGAGACGAAGTTGGCCCAAAGAAGGACAACGGATCTAATGGGAGGACGAAGATGGACGAACGAGACGACATGGTCCAAAGAAGGCCAACGAATCTAATGGGAAGACGAAGATGGACGAACGAGACGAACTTGGTCCAAAGAAGGCCAACAGATTTAATGGGAGGACGAAGATGGACGAACGAGACGAACTTGGTCCAAAGAAGGACAACGGATCTAATGGGAGGACGAAGATGAACGAACGAGACGACATGGTCCAAAGAAGGCCAACGAATCTAATGGGAAGACGAAGATGGACGAACGAGACGAACTTGGTCCAAAGAAGGCCAACGTATCTAATGGGAGGACGAAGAGGAACGAACGAGACGAACTTGGTCCAAAGAAGGACAACGACTCTAATGGGAGGACGAAGATGGACGAACGAGACGACATGGTCCAAAGAAGGCCAACGAATCTAATGGGAGGACGAAGATGGACGAACGAGACGAACTTGGTCCAAAGAAAGCCAATGGATCTAATGGGAGGACGAAGATGGACGAACGAGACGAACTTGGTCCAAAGAAGGCCAACGGATCTAATGGGAGGACGAAGATGAACGAACGAGACGACATGGTCCAAAGAAGGCCAACGAATCTAATGGGAAGACGAAGATGGACGAACGAGACGAACTTGGTCCAAAGAAGGCCAACGTATCTAATGGGAGGACGAAGAGGAACGAACGAGACGAACTTGGTCCAAAGAAGGACAACGACTCTAATGGGAGGACGAAGATGAACGAACGAGACGACATGGTCCAAAGAAGGCCAACGAATCTAATGGGAAGACGAAGATGGACGAACGAGACGAACTTGGTCCAAAGAAGGCCAACGTATCTAATGGGAGGACGAAGAGGAACGAACGAGACGAACTTGGTCCAAAGAAGGACAACGACTCTAATGGGAGGACGAAGATGGACGAACGAGACGACATGGTCCAAAGAAGGCCAACGAATCTATTGGGAGGACGAAGATGGACGAACGAGACGAACATGGTCCAAAGAAGGACAACGGATCAAATGCGAGGGCGAAGATGGACGAAGGAGACGAACTTGGTCCAAAGAAGGCCAACGGATCTAATGGGAGGACGAAGATGGACGAACGAGACGACATGGTCCAAAGAAGGCCAACGAATCTAATGGGAGGACGAAGATGGACGAACGAGACGAACTTGGTCCAAAGAAGGCCAACGGATCTAATGGGAGGACGAAGATGGACGAACGAGACGACATGGTCCAAAGAAGGCCAACGAATCTAATGGGAGGACGAAGATGGACGAACGAGACGAACTTGGTCCAAAGAAGGCCAACGGATCTAATGGGAGGACGAAGAGGAACGAACGAGACGAACTTGGTCCAAAGAACGACAACGGATCTATTGGGAAGACGAAGATGGACGAATGAGACGAACTTGGTCCAAAGAAGGCCAACGGATCTAATGGGAGGACGAAGAGGGACTAAAGAGACGAACTTGGTCCAAAGAAGGCCAATGGATCAAATGGGAGGACGAAGATGGACGAACGAGACGAATTTGGTCCAAAGAAGGCCAACGGATCAAATGGGAAGGCTAAAATGGACGAACGAGACGAACTTGGTCCAAAGAAGGCCAACGGATCTAATGGGAGGACGAAGAGGAACGAACGAGACGAACTTGGTCCAAAGAACGACGACGGATCTATTGGGAAGACGAAGATGGACGAACGAGACGAACTTGGTCCAAAGAAGGCCAACGGATCTTATGGGAGGACGAAGATGGACGAACGAGACGAACATGGTCCAAAGAAGGACAACGGATCAAATGCGAGGACGAAGATGGACGAATGAGACGAACCTGGTCCAAAGAAGGCCAATGGATCAAATGGGAAGACGAAGATGGACGAACGAGACGAACTTGGTCCAACGAACTACAACGGATCTAATGGGAAGACGAAGATGGACGAACGAGACGAACATGGTCCAAAGAAGGCCAACGGATCAAATGGGAGGACGAAGATGGACGAACGAGACGAACCTGGTCCAAAGAAGGCCAATGGATCAAATGGGAAGACGAAGATGGACGAACGAGACGAACTTGGTCCAACGAACTACAACGGATCTATTGGGAAGACGAAGATGGACGAACGAGACGAACTTGGTCCAAAGAAGGCCAACGGATCTTATGGGAGGACGAAGATGGACGAGCGAGACGAACATGGTCTAAAGAAGGACAACGGATCAAATGCGAGGACGAAGATGGACGAACGAGACGAACCTGGTCCAAAGAAGGCCAATGGATCAAATGGGAAGACGAAGATGGACGAACGAGACGAACTTGGTCCAACGAACTACAACGGATCTAATGGGAAGACGAAGATGGACGAACGAGACGAACATGGTCCAAAGAAGGCCAACGGATCAAATGGGACGACGAAGATGGACGAAGGAGACGAACTTGGTCCAAAGAAGGCCAACGGATCTAATGGGAGGACGAAGATGGACGAAGGAGACGAACTTGGTTCAAAGAAGGCCATTGGATCAAATGGGAAGACGAAGATGGACGAACGAGACGAACACGGTCCAAAGAAGGCCAACGGATCTAATGGGAGGACGAAGATGGACGAACAAGACGAACTTCGTCCAAAGAAGGCCAACGGATCTAATGGGAGGACGAAGAGGGACGAACGAGACGAACTTGGTCCAAAGAAGGCCAACGGATCTAATGGGAGGACGAAGAGGAACGAACGAGACGAACTTGGTCCAAAGAACGACGACGGATCTATTGGGAAGACGAAGATGGACGAACGAGACGAACTTGGTCCAAAGAAGGCCAACGGATCTTATGGGAGGACGAAGATGGACGAACGAGACGAACATGGTCCAAAGAAGGACAACGGATCAAATGCGAGGACGAAGATGGACGAACGAGACGAACCTGGTCCAAAGAAGGCCAATGGATCAAATGGGAAGACGAAGATGGACGAACGAGACGAACTTGGTCCAACGAACTACAACGGATCTAATGGGAAGACGAAGATGGACGAACGAGACGAACATGGTCCAAAGAAGGCCAACGGATCAAATGGGAAGACGAAGATGGACGAACGAGACGAACATGGTCCAAAGAAGGCCAACGGATCTAATGGGAGGACGAAGAGGGACTAAAGAGACGAACTTGGTCCAAAGAAGGCCAACGAATCTAATGGAAGCACGATGATGGACGATCGAGACGAATTTGGTCCAAAGAAGGCCAACGGATCTAATGGGAGGACGAAGATGGACGAACGAGACGAACATGGTCCAAAGAAGGACAACGGATCAAATGCGAGGACGAAGATGGACGAAGGAGACGAACTTGGTCCAAAGAAGGCCAAAGGATCTAATGGGAGGACGAAGAGGGACTAAAGAGACGAACTTGGTCCAAAGAAGGCCAACGGATCAAATGGGAGGACGAAGATGGACGAACGAGACGAATTTGGTCCAAAGAAGGCCAACGGATCAAATGGGAGGACGAAGATGGTCGAACGAGACGAACTTGGTCCCAAGAAGGCCAACGGATTTAATGGGAGGACGAAGAGGAACGAACGAGACGAACTTGGTCCGAAGAACGACAACGGATCTATTGGGAAGACGAAGATGGACGAACGAGACGAACATGGTCCAAAGAAGGACAACGGATCAAATGCGAGGACGAAGATGGACGAAGGAGACGAACTTGGTCCAAAGAAGGCCAACGGATCTAATGGGAGGACGAAGATGGACTAAAGAAACGAACTTGGTCCAATGAAGGCCAACGGATTCAATGGGAGGACGAAGAGGAACGAACGAGACGAACTTGGTCCAAAGAACGATAACGGATCTATTGGGAACACGAAGATGGACGAATGAGACGAACTTGGTCCAAAGAAGGCCTACGGATCTTATGGGAGGACGAAGATGGACGAACGAGACGAACTTGGTCCAAAGAAGGCCAACGGATCTAATGGGAGGACGAAGAGGAACGAACGAGACGAACTTGGTTCAAAGAATGACGACGGATCTATTGGGAAGACGAAGATGGACGAACGAGACGAACTTGGTCCAAAGAAGGCCAACGGATCTAATGGGAGGACGAAGAGGGACTAAAGAGACGAACTTGGTCCAAAGAAGGCCAACGAATCTAATGGAAGCACGATGATGGACGATCGAGACGAATTTGGTCCAAAGAAGGCCAACGGATCTAATGGGAGGACGAAGATGGACGAACGAGACGAACATGGTCCAAAGAAGGACAACGGATCAAATGCGAGGACGAAGATGGACGAAGGAGACGAACTTGGTCCAAAGAAGGCCAAAGGATCTAATGGGAGGACGAAGAGGGACTAAAGAGACGAACTTGGTCCAAAGAAGGCCAACGGATCAAATGGGAGGACGAAGATGGACGAACGAGACGAATTTGGTCCAAAGAAGGCCAACGGATCAAATGGGAGGACGAAGATGGACGAACGAGATGAACTTGGTCCAAAGAACGCCAACGGATCTAATGGGAGGACGAAGAGGAACGAACGAGACGAACTTGGTCCAAAGAACGACAACGGATCTATTGGGAAGACGAAGATGGACGAACGAGACGAACTTGGTCCAAAGAAGGCCAACGTATCTAATGGGAGGACGAAGAGGAACGAACGAGACGAACTTGGTCCAAAGAAGGACAACGACTCTAATGGGAGGACGAAGATGGACGAACGAGACGACATGGTCCAAAGAAGGCCAAAGGATCTAATGGGAGGACGAAGAGGGACTAAAGAGACGAACTTGGTCCAAAGAAGGCCAACGAATCTAATGGGAAGACGAAGATGGACGAACGAGACGAACTTGGTCCAAAGAAGGCCAACAGATTTAATGGGAGGACGAAGATGGACGAACGAGACGAACTTGGTCCAAAGAAGGACAACGGATCTAATGGGAGGACGAAGATGGACGAACGAGACGACATGGTCCAAAGAAGGCCAACGAATCTAATGGGAAGACGAAGATGGACGAACGAGACGAACTTGGTCCAAAGAAGGCCAACGTATCTAATGGGAGGACGAAGAGGAACGAACGAGACGAACTTGGTCCAAAGAAGGACAACGACTCTAATGGGAGGACGAAGATGGACGAACGAGACGACATGGTCCAAAGAAGGCCAACGAATCTAATGGGAGGACGAAGATGGACGAACGAGACGAACTTGGTCCAAAGAAAGCCAATGGATCTAATGGGAGGACGAAGATGGACGAACGAGACGAACTTGGTCCAAAGAAGGCCAACGGATCTAATGGGAGGACGAAGAGGAACGAACGAGACGAACTTGGTCCAAAGAACGACAACGGATCTATTGGGAAGACGAAGATGGACGAACGAGACGAACTTGGTCCAAAGAAGGCCAACGGATCTAATGGGAGGACGAAGATGGACGAACGAGACGAACATGGTCCAAAGAAGGACAACGGATCAAATGCGAGGGCGAAGATGGACGAAGGAGACGAACTTGGTCCAAAGAAGGCCAACGGATCTAATGGGAGGACGAAGATGGACGAACGAGACGACATGGTCCAAAGAAGGCCAACGAATCTAATGGGAGGACGAAGATGGACGAACGAGACGAACTTGGTCCAAAGAAGGCCAACGGATCTAATGGGAGGACGAAGAGGAACGAACGAGACGAACTTGGTCCAAAGAACGACAACGGATCTATTGGGAAGACGAGGATGGACGAATGAGACGAACTTGGTCCAAAGAAGGCCAACGGATCTAATGGGAGGACGAAGAGGGACTAAAGAGACGAACTTGGTCCAAAGAAGGCCAATGGATCAAATGGGAGGACGAAGATGGACGAACGAGACGAATTTGGTCCAAAGAAGGCCAACGGATCAAATGGGAAGGCTAAAATGGACGAACGAGACGAACTTGGTCCAAAGAAGGCCAACGGATCTAATGGGAGGACGAAGAGGAACGAACGAGACGAACTTGGTCCAAAGAACGACGACGGATCTATTGGGAAGACGAAGATGGACGAACGAGACGAACTTGGTCCAAAGAAGGCCAACGGATCTTATGGGAGGACGAAGATGGACGAACGAGACGAACTTGGTCCAAAGAAGGACAACGGATCAAATGCGAGGACGAAGATGGACGAACGAGACGAACCTGGTCCAAAGAAGGCCAATGGATCAAATGGGAAGACGAAGATGGACGAACGAGACGAACTTGGTCCAACGAACTACAACGGATCTAATGGGAAGACGAAGATGGACGAACGAGACGAACATGGTCCAAAGAAGGCCAACGGATCAAATGGGAGGACGAAGATGGACGAACGAGACGAACCTGGTCCAAAGAAGGCCAATGGATCAAATGGGAAGACGAAGATGGACGAACGAGACGAACTTGGTCCAACGAACTACAACGGATCTATTGGGAAGACGAAGATGGACGAACGAGACGAACTTGGTCCAAAGAAGGCCAACGGATCTTATGGGAGGACGAAGATGGACGAACGAGACGAACATGGTCTAAAGAAGGACAACGGATCAAATGCGAGGACGAAGATGGACGAACGAGACGAACCTGGTCCAAAGAAGGCCAATGGATCAAATGGGAATACGAAGATGGACGAACGAGACGAACTTGGTCCAACGAACTACAACGGATCTAATGGGAAGACGAAGATGGACGAACGAGACGAACATGGTCCAAAGAAGGCCAACGGATCAAATGGGACGACGAAGATGGACGAAGGAGACGAACTTGGTCCAAAGAAGGCCAACGGATCTAATGGGAGGACGAAGATGGACGAAGGAGACGAACTTGGTTCAAAGAAGGCCATTGGATCAAATGGGAAGACGAAGATGGACGAACGAGACGAACACGGTCCAAAGAAGGCCAACGGATCTAATGGGAGGACGAAGATGGACGAACAAGACGAACTTCGTCCAAAGAAGGCCAACGGATCTAATGGGAGGACGAAGAGGGACGAACGAGACGAACTTGGTCCAAAGAAGGCCAACGGATCTAATGGGAGGACGAAGAGGAACGAACGAGACGAACTTGGTCCAAAGAACGACGACGGATCTATTGGGAAGACGAAGATGGACGAACGAGACGAACTTGGTCCAAAGAAGGCCAACGGATCTTATGGGAGGACGAAGATGGACGAACGAGACGAACATGGTCCAAAGAAGGACAACGGATCAAATGCGAGGACGAAGATGGACGAACGAGACGAACCTGGTCCAAAGAAGGCCAATGGATCAAATGGGAAGACGAAGATGGACGAACGAGACGAACTTGGTCCAACGAACTACAACGGATCTAATGGGAAGACGAAGATGGACGAACGAGACGAACATGGTCCAAAGAAGGACAACGGATCAAATGCGAGGACGAAGATGGACGAAGGAGACGAACTTGGTCCAAAGAAGGCCAACGGATCTAATGGGAGGACGAAGATGGACTAAAGAAACGAACTTGGTCCAATGAAGGCCAACGGATTCAATGGGAGGACGAAGAGGAACGAACGAGACGAACTTGGTCCAAAGAACGATAACGGATCTATTGGGAACACGAAGATGGACGAATGAGACGAACTTGGTCCAAAGAAGGCCTACGGATCTTATGGGAGGACGAAGATGGACGAACGAGACGAACTTGGTCCAAAGAAGGCCAACGGATCTAATGGGAGGACGAAGAGGAACGAACGAGACGAACTTGGTTCAAAGAATGACGACGGATCTATTGGGAAGACGAAGATGGACGAACGAGACGAACTTGGTCCAAAGAAGGCCAACGGATCTAATGGGAGGACGAAGAGGGACTAAAGAGACGAACTTGGTCCAAAGAAGGCCAACGAATCTAATGGAAGCACGATGATGGACGATCGAGACGAATTTGGTCCAAAGAAGGCCAACGGATCTAATGGGAGGACGAAGATGGACGAACGAGACGAACATGGTCCAAAGAAGGACAACGGATCAAATGCGAGGACGAAGATGGACGAAGGAGACGAACTTGGTCCAAAGAAGGCCAAAGGATCTAATGGGAGGACGAAGAGGGACTAAAGAGACGAACTTGGTCCAAAGAAGGCCAACGGATCAAATGGGAGGACGAAGATGGACGAACGAGACGAATTTGGTCCAAAGAAGGCCAACGGATCAAATGGGAGGACGAAGATGGACGAACGAGATGAACTTGGTCCAAAGAACGCCAACGGATCTAATGGGAGGACGAAGAGGAACGAACGAGACGAACTTGGTCCAAAGAACGACAACGGATCTATTGGGAACACGAAGATGGACGAACGAGACGAACATGGTCCAAAGAAGGCCAACGGATCTAATGGGAGGACGAAGATGGACGAACGAGACGAACATGGTCCAAAGAAGGCCAACGGATCTAATGGGAGGACGAAGATGGACGAACTAGATGAACTTGGTCCAAAGAAGGCCAACGAATCTAATGGGAGGACGAAGATGGACGAACGAGACGAACTTGGTCCAAAGAAGGCCAACGGATCAAATGGGAGGACGAAGATGGACGAACGAGTCAAATTTGGTCCAAAGAAGGCCAACGAATCAAATGGGAAGACGAAGATGGACGAACGAGACGAACTTGGTCCAAAGAAGGCCAACGGATTTAATGGGAGGACGAAGAGGAACGAACGAGACGAACTTGGTCCAAAGAACGACAACGGATCTATTGGGAACACGAAGATGGACGAACGAGACGAATTTGGTCCAAAGAAGGACAACGACTCTAATGGGAGGACGAAGATGGACGAACGAGACGACATGGTCCAAAGAAGGCCAACGAATCTAATGGGAGGACGAAGATGGACGAACGAGACGAACTTGGTCCAAAGAAAGCCAACGGATCTAATGGGAGGACGAAGATGGACGAACGAGACGAACTTGGTCCAAAGAAGGCCAACGGATCTAATGGGAGGACGAAGAGGAACGAACGAGACGAACTTGGTCCAAAGAACGACAACGGATCTATTGGGAAGACGAAGATGGACGAACGAGACGAACTTGGTCCAAAGAAGGCCAACGGATCTAATGGGAGGACGAAGATGGACGAACATGGTCCAAAGAAGGACAACGGATCAAATGCGAGGACGAAGATGGACGAAGGAGACGAACTTGGTCCAAAGAAGGCCAGCGGATCTAATGGGAGGACGAAGATGGACTAAAGAGACGAACTTGGTCCAATGAAGGCCAACGGATTTAATGGGAGGACGAAGAGGAACGAACGAGACGAACTTGGTCCAAAGAACGACAACGGATCTATTGGGAACATGAAGATGGACGAACGAGACGAAGTTGGTCCAAAGAAAGACAACGGATCTAATGGGAGGACGAAGATGGACGAACGACACGACATGGTCCAAAGAAGGCCAACGAATCTAATGGGAAGACGAAGATGGACGAACGAGACGAACTTGGTCCAAAGAAGGCCAACAGATTTAATGGGAGGACGAAGATGGTCGAACGAGACGAACTTGGTCCAAAGAAGGACAACGGATCTAATGGGAGGACGAAGATGGACGAACGAGACGACATGGTCCAAAGAAGGCCAACGAATCTAATGGGAAGACGAAGATGGACGAACGAGACGAACTTGGTCCAAAGAAGGCCAACGGATCTAATGGGAGGACGAAGAGGAACGAACGAGACGAACTTGGTCCAAAGAACGACGACGGATCTATTGGGAAGACGAAGATGGACGAACGAGACGAACTTGGTCCAAAGAAGGCCAACGGATCTTATGGGAGGACGAAGATGGACGAACGAGACGAACATGGTCCAAAGAAGGACAACGGATCAAATGCGAGGACGAAGATGGACGAACGAGACGAACCTGGTCCAAAGAAGGCCAATGGATCAAATGGGAAGACGAAGATGGACGAACGAGACGAACTTGGTCCAACGAACTACAACGGATCTAATGGGAAGACGAAGATGGACGAACGAGACGAACATGGTCCAAAGAAGGCCAACGGATCAAATGGGAAGACGAAGATGGACGAACGAGACGAACATGGTCCAAAGAAGGCCAACGGATCTAATGGGAGGACGAAGAGGGACTAAAGAGACGAACTTGGTCCAAAGAAGGCCAACGAATCTAATGGAAGCACGATGATGGACGATCGAGACGAATTTGGTCCAAAGAAGGCCAACGGATCTAATGGGAGGACGAAGATGGACGAACGAGACGAACATGGTCCAAAGAAGGACAACGGATCAAATGCGAGGACGAAGATGGACGAAGGAGACGAACTTGGTCCAAAGAAGGCCAAAGGATCTAATGGGAGGACGAAGAGGGACTAAAGAGACGAACTTGGTCCAAAGAAGGCCAACGGATCAAATGGGAGGACGAAGATGGACGAACGAGACGAATTTGGTCCAAAGAAGGCCAACGGATCAAATGGGAGGACGAAGATGGTCGAACGAGACGAACTTGGTTCAAAGAAGGCCAACGGATTTAATGGGAGGACGAAGAGGAACGAACGAGACGAACTTGGTCCGAAGAACGACAACGGATCTATTGGGAAGACGAAGATGGACGAACGAGACGAACATGGTCCAAAGAAGGACAACGGATCAAATGCGAGGACGAAGATGGACGAAGGAGACGAACTTGGTCCAAAGAAGGCCAACGGATCTAATGGGAGGACGAAGATGGACTAAAGAAACGAACTTGGTCCAATGAAGGCCAACGGATTCAATGGGAGGACGAAGAGGAACGAACGAGACGAACTTGGTCCAAAGAACGATAACGGATCTATTGGGAACACGAAGATGGACGAATGAGACGAACTTGGTCCAAAGAAGGCCTACGGATCTTATGGGAGGACGAAGATGGACGAACGAGACGAACTTGGTCCAAAGAAGGCCAACGGATCTAATGGGAGGACGAAGAGGAACGAACGAGACGAACTTGGTCCAAAGAATGACGACGGATCTATTGGGAAGACGAAGATGGACGAACGAGACGAACTTGGTCCAAAGAAGGCCAACGGATCTAATGGGAGGACGAAGAGGGACTAAAGAGACGAACTTGGTCCAAAGAAGGCCAACGAATCTAATGGAAGCACGATGATGGACGATCGAGACGAATTTGGTCCAAAGAAGGCCAACGGATCTAATGGGAGGACGAAGATGGACGAACGAGACGAACATGGTCCAAAGAAGGACAACGGATCAAATGCGAGGACGAAGATGGACGAAGGAGACGAACTTGGTCCAAAGAAGGCCAAAGGATCTAATGGGAGGACGAAGAGGGACTAAAGAGACGAACTTGGTCCAAAGAAGGCCAACGGATCAAATGGGAGGACGAAGATGGACGAACGAGACGAATTTGGTCCAAAGAAGGCCAACGGATCAAATGGGAGGACGAAGATGGACGAACGAGATGAACTTGGTCCAAAGAACGCCAACGGATCTAATGGGAGGACGAAGAGGAACGAACGAGACGAACTTGGTCCAAAGAACGACAACGGATCTATTGGGAACACGAAGATGGACGAACGAGACGAACATGGTCCAAAGAAGGCCAACGGATCTAATGGGAGGACGAAGATGGACGAACGAGACGAACATGGTCCAAAGAAGGCCAACGGATCTAATGGGAGGACGAAGATGGACGAACTAGATGAACTTGGTCCAAAGAAGGCCAACGAATCTAATGGGAGGACGAAGATGGACGAACGAGACGAACTTGGTCCAAAGAAGGCCAACGGATCAAATGGGAGGACGAAGATGGACGAACGAGTCAAATTTGGTCCAAAGAAGGCCAACGGATCAAATGGGAAGACGAAGATGGACGAACGAGACGAACTTGGTCCAAAGAAGGCCAACGGATTTAATGGGAGGACGAAGAGGAACGAACGAGACGAACTTGGTCCAAAGAACGACAACGGATCTATTGGGAACACGAAGATGGACGAACGAGACGAATTTGGTCCAAAGAAGGACAACGACTCTAATGGGAGGACGAAGATGGACGAACGAGACGACATGGTCCAAAGAAGGCCAACGAATCTAATGGGAGGACGAAGATGGACGAACGAGACGAACTTGGTCCAAAGAAAGCCAACGGATCTAATGGGAGGACGAAGATGGACGAACGAGACGAACTTGGTCCAAAGAAGGCCAACGGATCTAATGGGAGGACGAAGAGGAACGAACGAGACGAACTTGGTCCAAAGAACGACAACGGATCTATTGGGAAGACGAAGATGGACGAACGAGACGAACTTGGTCCAAAGAAGGCCAACGGATCTAATGGGAGGACGAAGATGGACGAACATGGTCCAAAGAAGGACAACGGATCAAATGCGAGGACGAAGATGGACGAAGGAGACGAACTTGGTCCAAAGAAGGCCAGCGGATCTAATGGGAGGACGAAGATGGACTAAAGAGACGAACTTGGTCCAATGAAGGCCAACGGATTTAATGGGAGGACGAAGAGGAACGAACGAGACGAACTTGGTCCAAAGAACGACAACGGATCTATTGGGAACATGAAGATGGACGAACGAGACGAAGTTGGTCCAAAGAAAGACAACGGATCTAATGGGAGGACGAAGATGGACGAACGACACGACATGGTCCAAAGAAGGCCAACGAATCTAATGGGAAGACGAAGATGGACGAACGAGACGAACTTGGTCCAAAGAAGGCCAACAGATTTAATGGGAGGACGAAGATGGTCGAACGAGACGAACTTGGTCCAAAGAAGGACAACGGATCTAATGGGAGGACGAAGATGGACGAACGAGACGACATGGTCCAAAGAAGGCCAACGAATCTAATGGGAAGATGAAGATGGACGAACGAGACGAACTTGGTCCAAAGAAGGCCAACGCATCTAATGGGAGGACGAAGAGGAACGAACGAGACGAACTTGGTCCAAAGAAGGACAACGACTCTAATGGGAGGACGAAGATGGACGAACGAGACGACATGGTCCAAAGAAGGCCAACGAATCTAATGGGAGGACGAAGATGGACGAACGAGACGAACTTGGTCCAAAGAAAGCCAATGGATCTAATGGGAGGACGAAGATGGACGAACGAGACGAACTTGGTCCAAAGAAGGCCAACGGATCTAATGGGAGGACGAAGAGGAACGAACGAGACGAACTTGGTCCAAAGAACGACAACGGATCTATTGGGAAGACGAAGATGGACGAACGAGACGAACTTGGTCCAAAGAAGGCCAACGGATCTAATGGGAGGACGAAGATGGACGAACGAGACGAACATGGTCCAAAGAAGGACAACGGATCAAATGCGAGGGCGAAGATGGACGAAGGAGACGAACTTGGTCCAAAGAAGGCCAACGGATCTAATGGGAGGACGAAGATGGACGAACGAGACGACATGGTCCAAAGAAGGCCAACGAATCTAATGGGAGGACGAAGATGGACGAACGAGACGAACTTGGTCCAAAGAAGGCCAACGGATGTAATGGGAGGACGAAGATGGACGAACGAGACGAACTTGGTCCAAAGAAAGCCAACGGATCTAATGGGAGGACGAAGATGGACGAACGAGACGAACTTGGTCCAAAGAAGGCCAACGGATCTAATGGGAGGACGAAGAGGAACGAACGAGACGAACTTGGTCCAAAGAACGACAACGGATCTATTGGGAAGACGAAGATGGACGAACGAGACGAACATGGTCCAAAGAAGGACAACGGATCAAATGCGAGGACGAAGATGGACGAAGGAGACGAACTTGGTCCAAAGAAGGCCAACGGATCTAATGGGAGGACGAAGATGGACTAAAGAGACGATCTTGGTCCAATGAAGGCCAACGGATTCAATGGGAGGACGAAGAGGAACGAACGAGACGAACTTGGTCCAAAGAACGACAACGGATCTATTGGGAACACGAAGATGGACGAACGAGACGAATTTGGTCCAAAGAAGGACAACGACTCTAATGGGAGGACGAAGATGGACGAACGAGACGACATGGTCCAAAGAAGGCCAACGAATCTAATGGGAGGACGAAGATGGACGAACGAGACGAACTTGGTCCAAAGAAAGCCAACGGATCTAATGGGAGGACGAAGATGGACGAACGAGACGAACTTGGTCCAAAGAAGGCCAACGGATCTAATGGGAGGACGAAGAGGAACGAACGAGACGAACTTGGTCCAAAGAACGACAACGGATCTATTGGGAAGACGAAGATGGACGAACGAGACGAACTTGGTCCAAAGAAGGCCAACGGATCTAATGGGAGGACGAAGATGGACGAACATGGTCCAAAGAAGGACAACGGATCAAATGCGAGGACGAAGATGGACGAAGGAGACGAACTTGGTCCAAAGAAGGCCAGCGGATCTAATGGGAGGACGAAGATGGACTAAAGAGACGAACTTGGTCCAATGAAGGCCAACGGATTTAATGGGAGGACGAAGAGGAACGAACGAGACGAACTTGGTCCAAAGAACGACAACGGATCTATTGGGAACATGAAGATGGACGAACGAGACGAAGTTGGTCCAAAGAAAGACAACGGATCTAATGGGAGGACGAAGATTGACGAACGACACGACATGGTCCAAAGAAGGCCAACGAATCTAATGGGAAGACGAAGATGGACGAACGAGACGAACTTGGTCCAAAGAAGGCCAACAGATTTAATGGGAGGACGAAGATGGTCGAACGAGACGAACTTGGTCCAAAGAAGGACAACGGATCTAATGGGAGGACGAAGATGGACGAACGAGACGACATGGTCCAAAGAAGGCCAACGAATCTAATGGGAAGACGAAGATGGACGAACGAGACGAACTTGGTCCAAAGAAGGCCAACGTATCTAATGGGAGGACGAAGAGGAACGAACGAGACGAACTTGGTCCAAAGAAGGACAACGACTCTAATGGGAGGACGAAGATGGACGAACGAGACGACATGGTCCAAAGAAGGCCAACGAATCTAATGGGAGGACGAAGATGGACGAACGAGACGAACTTGGTCCAAAGAAAGCCAATGGATCTAATGGGAGGACGAAGATGGACGAACGAGACGAACTTGGTCCAAAGAAGGCCAACGGATCTAATGGGAGGACGAAGAGGAACGAACGAGACGAACTTGGTCCAAAGAACGACAACGGATCTATTGGGAAGACGAAGATGGACGAACGAGACGAACTTGGTCCAAAGAAGGCCAACGGATCTAATGGGAGGACGAAGATGGACGAACGAGACGAACATGGTCCAAAGAAGGACAACGGATCAAATGCGAGGGCGAAGATGGACGAAGGAGACGAACTTGGTCCAAAGAAGGCCAACGGATCTAATGGGAGGACGAAGATGGACGAACGAGACGACATGGTCCAAAGAAGGCCAACGGATGTAATGGGAGGACGAAGATGGACGAACGAGACGAACTTGGTCCAAAGAAAGCCAACGGATCTAATGGGAGGACGAAGATGGACGAACGAGACGAACTTGGTCCAAAGAAGGCCAACGGATCTAATGGGAGGACGAAGAGGAACGAACGAGACGAACTTGGTCCAAAGAACGACAACGGATCTATTGGGAAGACGAAGATGGACGAACGAGACGAACATGGTCCAAAGAAGGACAACGGATCAAATGCGAGGACGAAGATGGACGAAGGAGACGAACTTGGTCCAAAGAAGGCCAACGGATCTAATGGGAGGACGAAGATGGACTAAAGAGACGATCTTGGTCCAATGAAGGCCAACGGATTCAATGGGAGGACGAAGAGGAACGAACGAGACGAACTTGGTCCAAAGAACGATAACGGATCTATTGGGAACACGAAGATGGACGAATGAGACGAACTTGGTCCAAAGAAGGCCTACGGATCTTATGGGAGGACGAAGATGGACGAACGAGACGAACTTGGTCCAAAGAAGGCCAACGGATCTAATGGGAGGACGAAGAGGAACGAACGAGACGAACTTGGTCCAAAGAATGACGACGGATCTATTGGGAAGACGAAGATGGACGAACGAGACGAACTTGGTCCAAAGAAGGCCAACGGATCTAATGGGAGGACGAAGAGGGACTAAAGAGACGAACTTGGTCCAAAGAAGGCCAACGAATCTAATGGAAGCACGATGATGGACGATTGAGACGAATTTGGTCCAAAGAAGGCCAACGGATCTAATGGGAGGACGAAGATGGACGAACGAGACGAACATGGTCCAAAGAAGGACAACGGAACAAATGCGAGGACGAAGATGGACGAAGGAGACGAACTTGGTCCAAAGAAGGCCAAAGGATCTAATGGGAGGACGAAGAGGGACTAAAGAGACGAACTTGGTCCAAAGAAGGCCAACGGATCAAATGGGAGGACGAAGATGGACGAACGAGACGAATTTGGTCCAAAGAAGGCCAACGGATCAAATGGGAGGACGAAGATGGACGAACGAGACGAACTTGGTCCAAAGAACGCCAACGGATCTAATGGGAGGACGAAGAGGAACGAACGAGACGAACTTGGTCCAAAGAACGACAACGGATCTATTGGGAACACGAAGATGGACGAACGAGACGAACATGGTCCAAAGAAGGCCAACGGATCTAATGGGAGGACGAAGATGGACGAACGAGACGAACATGGTCCAAAGAAGGCCAACGGATCTAATGGGAGGACGAAGATGGACGAACGAGACGAACTTGGTCCAAAGAAGGCCAACGGATCAAATGGGAGGACGAAGATGGACGAACGAGTCAAATTTGGTCCAAAGAAGGCCAACGGATCAAATGGGAAGACGAAGATGGACGAACGAGACGAACTTGGTCCAAAGAAGGCCAACGGATTTAATGGGAGGACGAAGAGGAACGAACGAGACGAACTTGGTCCAAAGAACGACAACGGATCTATTGGGAACACGAAGATGGACGAACGAGACGAATTTGGTCCAAAGAAGGACAACGACTCTAATGGGAGGACGAAGATGGACGAACGAGACGACATGGTCCAAAGAAGGCCAACGAATCTAATGGGAGGACGAAGATGGACGAACGAGACGAACTTGGTCCAAAGAAAGCCAACGGATCTAATGGGAGGACGAAGATGGACGAACGAGACGAACTTGGTCCAAAGAAGGCCAACGGATCTAATGGGAGGACGAAGAGGAACGAACGAGACGAACTTGGTCCAAAGAACGACAACGGATCTATTGGGAAGACGAAGATGGACGAACGAGACGAACTTGGTCCAAAGAAGGCCAACGGATCTAATGGGAGGACGAAGATGGACGAACGAGACGAACATGGTCCAAAGAAGGACAACGGATCAAATGCGAGGACGAAGATGGACGAAGGAGACGAACTTGGTCCAAAGAAGGCCAACGGATCTAATGGGAGGACGAAGATGGACTAAAGAGACGAACTTGGTCCAATGAAGGCCAACGGATTTAATGGGAGGACGAAGAGGAACGAACGAGACGAACTTGGTCCAAAGAACGACAACGGATCTATTGGGAACATGAAGATGGACGAACGAGACGAAGTTGGTCCAAAGAAAGACAACGGATCTAATGGGAGGACGAAGATGGACGAACGAGACGACATGGTCCAAAGAAGGCCAACGAATCTAATGGGAAGACGAAGATGGACGAACGAGACGAACTTGGTCTAAAGAAGGCCAACAGATTTAATGGGAGGACGAAGATGGTCGAACGAGACGAACTTGGTCCAAAGAAGGACAACGGATCTAATGGGAGGACGAAGATGGACGAACGAGACGACATGGTCCAAAGAAGGCCAACGAATCTAATGGGAAGACGAAGATGGACGAACGAGACGAACTTGGTCCAAAGAAGGCCAACGTATCTAATGGGAGGACGAAGAGGAACGAACGAGACGAACTTGGTCCAAAGAAGGACAACGACTCTAATGGGAGGACGAAGATGGACGAACGAGACGACATGGTCCAAAGAAGGCCAACGAATCTAATGGGAGGACGAAGATGGACGAACGAGACGAACTTGGTCCAAAGAAAGCCAATGGATCTAATGGGAAGACGAAGATGGACGAACGAGACGAACTTGGTCCAAAGAAGGCCAACGGATCTAATGGGAGGACGAAGAGGAACGAACGAGACGAACTTGGTCCAAAGAACGACAACGGATCTATTGGGAAGACGAAGATGGACGAACGAGACGAACTTGGTCCAAAGAAGGCCAACGGATCTAATGGGAGGACGAAGATGGACGAACGAGACGAACATGGTCCAAAGAAGGACAACGGATCAAATGCGAGGGCGAAGATGGACGAAGGAGACGAACTTGGTCCAAAGAAGGCCAACGGATCTAATGGGAGGACGAAGATGGAGGAATGAGACGACATGGTCCAAAGAAGGCCAACGAATCTAATGGGAGGACGAAGATGGACGAACGAGACGAACTTGGTCCAAAGAAGGCCAACGGATCTAATGGGAGGACGAAGAGGAACGAACGAGACGAACTTGGTCCAAAGAACGACAACGGATCTATTGGGAAGACGAAGATGGACGAATGAGACGAACTTGGTCCAAAGAAGGCCAACGGATCTAATGGGAGGACGAAGAGGGACTGAAGAGACGAACTTGGTCCAAAGAAGGCCAATGGATCAAATGGGAGGACGAAGATGGACGAACGAGACGAACTTGGTCCAAAGAAGGCCAACGGATCTAATGGGAGGACGAAGAGGAACGAACGAGACGAACTTGGTCCAAAGAACGACGACGGATCTATTGGGAAGACGAAGATGGATGAACGAGACGAACTTGGTCCAAAGAAGGCCAACGAATCTTATGGGAGGACGAAGATGGACGAACGAGACGAACATGGTCCAAAGAAGGACAACGGATCAAATGCGAGGACGAAGATGGACGAACGAGACGAACCTGGTCCAAAGAAGGCCAATGGATCAAATGGGAAGACGAAGATGGACGAACGAGACGAACTTGGTCCAACGAACTACAACGGATCTAATGGGAAGACGAAGATGGACGAACGAGACGAACATGGTCCAAAGAAGGCCAACGGATCAAATGGGAGGACGAAGATGGACGAACGAGACGAACCTGGTCCAAAGAAGGCCAATGGATCAAATGGGAAGACGAAGATGGACGAACGAGACGAACTTGGTCCAACGAACTACAACGGATCTATTGGGAAGACGAAGATGGACGAACGAGACGAACTTGGTCCAAAGAAGGCCAACGGATCTTATGGGAGGACGAAGATGGACGAACGAGACGAACATGGTCTAAAGAAGGACAACGGATCAAATGCGAGGACGAAGATGGACGAACGAGACGAACCTGGTCCAAAGAAGGCCAATGGATCAAATGGGAAGACGAAGATGGACGAACGAGACGAACTTGGTCCAACGAACTACAACGGATCTAATGGGAAGACGAAGATGGACGAACGAGACGAACATGGTCCAAAGAAGGCCAACGGATCAAATGGGACGACGAAGATGGACGAAGGAGACGAACTTGGTCCAAAGAAGGCCAACGGATCTAATGGGAGGACGAAGATGGACGAAGGAGACGAACTTGGTTCAAAGAAGGCCATTGGATCAAATGGGAAGACGAAGATGGACGAACGAGACGAACACGGTCCAAAGAAGGCCAACGGATCTAATGGGAGGACGAAGATGGACGAACAAGACGAACTTCGTCCAAAGAAGGCCAACGGATCTAATGGGAGGACGAAGAGGGACGAACGAGACGAACTTGGTCCAAAGAAGGCCAACGGATCAAATGGGAGGACGAAGATGGACGAACGAGACGAACTTGGTCCAAAGAACGCCAACGGATCTAATGGGAGGACGAAGAGGAACGAACGAGACGAACTTGGTCCAAAGAACGACAACGGATCTATTGGGAACACGAAGATGGACGAACGAGACGAACATGGTCCAAAGAAGGCCAACGGATCTAATGGGAGGACGAAGATGGACGAACGAGACGAACATGGTCCAAAGAAGGCCAACGGATCTAATGGGAGGACGAAGATGGACGAACGAGACGAACTTGGTCCAAAGAAGGCCAACGGATCAAATGGGAGGACGAAGATGGACGAACGAGTCAAATTTGGTCCAAAGAAGGCCAACGGATCAAATGGGAAGACGAAGATGGACGAACGAGACGAACTTGGTCCAAAGAAGGCCAACGGATTTAATGGGAGGACGAAGAGGAACGAACGAGACGAACATGGTCCAAAGAACGACAACGGATCTATTGGGAACACGAAGATGGACGAACGAGACGAATTTGGTCCAAAGAAGGACAACGACTCTAATGGGAGGACGAAGATGGACGAACGAGACGACATGGTCCAAAGAAGGCCAACGAATCTAATGGGAGGACGAAGATGGACGAACGAGACGAACTTGGTCCAAAGAAAGCCAACGGATCTAATGGGAGGACGAAGATGGACGAACGAGACGAACTTGGTCCAAAGAAGGCCAACGGATCTAATGGGAGGACGAAGAGGAACGAACGAGACGAACTTGGTCCAAAGAACGACAACGGATCTATTGGGAAGACGAAGATGGACGAACGAGACGAACTTGGTCCAAAGAAGGCCAACGGATCTAATGGGAGGACGAAGATGGACGAACGAGACGAACATGGTCCAAAGAAGGACAACGGATCAAATGCGAGGACGAAGATGGACGAAGGAGACGAACTTGGTCCAAAGAAGGCCAACGGATCTAATGGGAGGACGAAGATGGACTAAAGAGACGAACTTGGTCCAATGAAGGCCAACGGATTTAATGGGAGGACGAAGAGGAACGAACGAGACGAACTTGGTCCAAAGAACGACAACGGATCTATTGGGAACATGAAGATGGACGAACGAGACGAAGTTGGTCCAAAGAAAGACAACGGATCTAATGGGAGGACGAAGATGGACGAACGAGACGACATGGTCCAAAGAAGGCCAACGAATCTAATGGGAAGACGAAGATGGACGAACGAGACGAACTTGGTCCAAAGAAGGCCAACAGATTTAATGGGAGGACGAAGATGGTCGAACGAGACGAACTTGGTCCAAAGAAGGACAACGGATCTAATGGGAGGACGAAGATGGACGAACGAGACGACATGGTCCAAAGAAGGCCAACGAATCTAATGGGAAGACGAAGATGGACGAACGAGACGAACTTGGTCCAAAGAAGGCCAACGTATCTAATGGGAGGACGAAGAGGAACGAACGAGACGAACTTGGTCCAAAGAAGGACAACGACTCTAATGGGAGGACGAAGATGGACGAACGAGACGACATGGTCCAAAGAAGGCCAACGAATCTAATGGGAGGACGAAGATGGACGAACGAGACGAACTTGGTCCAAAGAAAGCCAATGGATCTAATGGGAGGACGAAGATGGACGAACGAGACGAACTTGGTCCAAAGAAGGCCAACGGATCTAATGGGAGGACGAAGAGGAACGAACGAGACGAACTTGGTCCAAAGAACGACAACGGATCTATTGGGAAGACGAAGATGGACGAACGAGACGAACTTGGTCCAAAGAAGGCCAACGGATCTAATGGGAGGACGAAGATGGACGAACGAGACGAACATGGTCCAAAGAAGGACAACGGATCAAATGCGAGGGCGAAGATGGACGAAGGAGACGAACTTGGTCCAAAGAAGGCCAACGGATCTAATGCGAGGACGAAGATGGACGAATGAGACGACATGGTCCAAAGAAGGCCAACGAATCTAATGGGAGGACGAAGATGGACGAAGGAGACGAACTTGGTCCAAAGAAGGCCAACGGATCTAATGGGAGGACGAAGATGGACTAAAGAGACGAACTTGGTCCAATGAAGGCCAACGGATTTAATGGGAGGACGAAGAGGAACGAACGAGACGAACTTGGTCCAAAGAACGACAACGGATCTATTGGGAACATGAAGATGGACGAACGAGACGAAGTTGGTCCAAAGAAAGACAACGGATCTAATGGGAGGACGAAGATGGACGAACGAGACGACATGGTCCAAAGAAGGCCAACGAATCTAATGGGAAGACGAAGATGGACGAACGAGACGAACTTGGTCTAAAGAAGGCCAACAGATTTAATGGGAGGACGAAGATGGTCGAACGAGACGAACTTGGTCCAAAGAAGGACAACGGATCTAATGGGAGGACGAAGATGGACGAACGAGACGACATGGTCCAAAGAAGGCCAACGAATCTAATGGGAAGACGAAGATGGACGAACGAGACGAACTTGGTCCAAAGAAGGCCAACGTATCTAATGGGAGGACGAAGAGGAACGAACGAGACGAACTTGGTCCAAAGAAGGACAACGACTCTAATGGGAGGACGAAGATGGACGAACGAGACGACATGGTCCAAAGAAGGCCAACGAATTTAATGGGAGGACGAAGAGGAACGAACGAGACGAACTTGGTCCAAAGAACGACAACGGATCCATTGGGAAGACGAAGATGGACGAACGAGACGAACTTGGTCCAAAGAAGGCCAACGGATCTAATGGGAGGACGAAGATGGACGAACGAGACGAACATGGTCCAAAGAAGGACAACGGATCAAATGCGAGGGCGAAGATGGACGAAGGAGACGAACTTGGTCCAAAGAAGGCCAACGGATCTAATGGGAGGACGAAGATGGAGGAATGAGACGACATGGTCCAAAGAAGGCCAACGAATCTAATGGGAGGACGAAGATGGACGAACGAGACGAACTTGGTCCAAAGAAGGCCAACGGATCTAATGGGAGGACGAAGAGGAACGAACGAGACGAACTTGGTCCAAAGAACGACAACGGATCTATTGGGAAGACGAAGATGGACGAATGAGACGAACTTGGTCCAAAGAAGGCCAACGGATCTAATGGGAGGACGAAGAGGGACTGAAGAGACGAACTTGGTCCAAAGAAGGCCAATGGATCAAATGGGAGGACGAAGATGGACGAACGAGACGAACTTGGTCCAAAGAAGGCCAACGGATCTAATGGGAGGACGAAGAGGAACGAACGAGACGAACTTGGTCCAAAGAACGACGACGGATCTATTGGGAAGACGAAGATGGATGAACGAGACGAACTTGGTCCAAAGAAGGCCAACGAATCTTATGGGAGGACGAAGATGGACGAACGAGACGAACATGGTCCAAAGAAGGACAACGGATCAAATGCGAGGACGAAGATGGACGAACGAGACGAACCTGGTCCAAAGAAGGCCAATGGATCAAATGGGAAGACGAAGATGGACGAACGAGACGAACTTGGTCCAACGAACTACAACGGATCTAATGGGAAGACGAAGATGGACGAACGAGACGAACATGGTCCAAAGAAGGCCAACGGATCAAATGGGAGGACGAAGATGGACGAACGAGACGAACCTGGTCCAAAGAAGGCCAATGGATCAAATGGGAAGACGAAGATGGACGAACGAGACGAACTTGGTCCAACGAACTACAACGGATCTATTGGGAAGACGAAGATGGACGAACGAGACGAACTTGGTCCAAAGAAGGCCAACGGATCTTATGGGAGGACGAAGATGGACGAACGAGACGAACATGGTCTAAAGAAGGACAACGGATCAAATGCGAGGACGAAGATGGACGAACGAGACGAACCTGGTCCAAAGAAGGCCAATGGATCAAATGGGAAGACGAAGATGGACGAACGAGACGAACTTGGTCCAACGAACTACAACGGATCTAATGGGAAGACGAAGATGGACGAACGAGACGAACATGGTCCAAAGAAGGCCAACGGATCAAATGGGACGACGAAGATGGACGAAGGAGACGAACTTGGTCCAAAGAAGGCCAACGGATCTAATGGGAGGACGAAGATGGACGAAGGAGACGAACTTGGTTCAAAGAAGGCCATTGGATCAAATGGGAAGACGAAGATGGACGAACGAGACGAACACGGTCCAAAGAAGGCCAACGGATCTAATGGGAGGACGAAGATGGACGAACAAGACGAACTTCGTCCAAAGAAGGCCAACGGATCTAATGGGAGGACGAAGAGGGACGAACGAGACGAACTTGGTCCAAAGAAGGCCAACGGATCAAATGGGAGGACGAAGATGGACGAACGAGACGAACTTGGTCCAAAGAACGCCAACGGATCTAATGGGAGGACGAAGAGGAACGAACGAGACGAACTTGGTCCAAAGAACGACAACGGATCTATTGGGAACACGAAGATGGACGAACGAGACGAACATGGTCCAAAGAAGGCCAACGGATCTAATGGGAGGACGAAGATGGACGAACGAGACGAACATGGTCCAAAGAAGGCCAACGGATCTAATGGGAGGACGAAGATGGACGAACGAGACGAACTTGGTCCAAAGAAGGCCAACGGATCAAATGGGAGGACGAAGATGGACGAACGAGTCAAATTTGGTCCAAAGAAGGCCAACGGATCAAATGGGAAGACGAAGATGGACGAACGAGACGAACTTGGTCCAAAGAAGGCCAACGGATTTAATGGGAGGACGAAGAGGAACGAACGAGACGAACTTGGTCCAAAGAACGACAACGGATCTATTGGGAACACGAAGATGGACGAACGAGACGAATTTGGTCCAAAGAAGGACAACGACTCTAATGGGAGGACGAAGATGGACGAACGAGACGACATGGTCCAAAGAAGGCCAACGAATCTAATGGGAGGACGAAGATGGACGAACGAGACGAACTTGGTCCAAAGAAAGCCAACGGATCTAATGGGAGGACGAAGATGGACGAACGAGACGAACTTGGTCCAAAGAAGGCCAACGGATCTAATGGGAGGACGAAGAGGAACGAACGAGACGAACTTGGTCCAAAGAACGACAACGGATCTATTGGGAAGACGAAGATGGACGAACGAGACGAACTTGGTCCAAAGAAGGCCAACGGATCTAATGGGAGGACGAAGATGGACGAACGAGACGAACATGGTCCAAAGAAGGACAACGGATCAAATGCGAGGACGAAGATGGACGAAGGAGACGAACTTGGTCCAAAGAAGGCCAACGGATCTAATGGGAGGACGAAGATGGACTAAAGAGACGAACTTGGTCCAATGAAGGCCAACGGATTTAATGGGAGGACGAAGAGGAACGAACGAGACGAACTTGGTCCAAAGAACGACAACGGATCTATTGGGAACATGAAGATGGACGAACGAGACGAAGTTGGTCCAAAGAAAGACAACGGATCTAATGGGAGGACGAAGATGGACGAACGAGACGACATGGTCCAAAGAAGGCCAACGAATCTAATGGGAAGACGAAGATGGACGAACGAGACGAACTTGGTCCAAAGAAGGCCAACAGATTTAATGGGAGGACGAAGATGGTCGAACGAGACGAACTTGGTCCAAAGAAGGACAACGGATCTAATGGGAGGACGAAGATGGACGAACGAGACGACATGGTCCAAAGAAGGCCAACGAATCTAATGGGAAGACGAAGATGGACGAACGAGACGAACTTGGTCCAAAGAAGGCCAACGTATCTAATGGGAGGACGAAGAGGAACGAACGAGACGAACTTGGTCCAAAGAAGGACAACGACTCTAATGGGAGGACGAAGATGGACGAACGAGACGACATGGTCCAAAGAAGGCCAACGAATCTAATGGGAGGACGAAGATGGACGAACGAGACGAACTTGGTCCAAAGAAAGCCAATGGATCTAATGGGAGGACGAAGATGGACGAACGAGACGAACTTGGTCCAAAGAAGGCCAACGGATCTAATGGGAGGACGAAGAGGAACGAACGAGACGAACTTGGTCCAAAGAACGACAACGGATCTATTGGGAAGACGAAGATGGACGAACGAGACGAACTTGGTCCAAAGAAGGCCAACGGATCTAATGGGAGGACGAAGATGGACGAACGAGACGAACATGGTCCAAAGAAGGACAACGGATCAAATGCGAGGGCGAAGATGGACGAAGGAGACGAACTTGGTCCAAAGAAGGCCAACGGATCTAATGCGAGGACGAAGATGGACGAATGAGACGACATGGTCCAAAGAAGGCCAACGAATCTAATGGGAGGACGAAGATGGACGAACGAGACGAACTTGGTCCAAAGAAGGCCAACGGATCTAATGGGAGGACGAAGAGGAACGAACGAGACGAACTTGGTCCAAAGAACGACAACGGATCTATTGGGAAGACGAAGATGGACGAATGAGACGAACTTGGTCCAAAGAAGGCCAACGGATCTAATGGGAGGACGAAGAGGGACTAAAGAGACGAACTTGGTCCAAAGAAGGCCAATGGATCAAATGGGAGGACGAAGATGGACGAACGAGACGAACTTGGTCCAAAGAAGGCCAACGGATCTAATGGGAGGACGAAGAGGAACGAACGAGACGAACTTGGTCCAAAGAACGACGACGGATCTATTGGGAAGACGAAGATGGACGAACGAGACGAACTTGGTCCAAAGAAGGCCAACGAATCTTATGGGAGGACGAAGATGGACGAACGAGACGAACATGGTCCAAAGAAGGACAACGGATCAAATGCGAGGACGAAGATGGACGAACGAGACGAACCTGGTCCAAAGAAGGCCAATGGATCAAATGGGAAGACGAAGATGGACGAACGAGACGAACTTGGTCCAACGAACTACAACGGATCTAATGGGAAGACGAAGATGGACGAACGAGACGAACATGGTCCAAAGAAGGCCAACGGATCAAATGGGAGGACGAAGATGGACGAACGAGACGAACCTGGTCCAAAGAAGGCCAATGGATCAAATGGGAAGACGAAGATGGACGAACGAGACGAACTTGGTCCAACGAACTACAACGGATCTATTGGGAAGACGAAGATGGACGAACGAGACGAACTTGGTCCAAAGAAGGCCAACGGATCTTATGGGAGGACGAAGATGGACGAACGAGACGAACATGGTCTAAAGAAGGACAACGGATCAAATGCGAGGACGAAGATGGACGAACGAGACGAACCTGGTCCAAAGAAGGCCAATGGATCAAATGGGAAGACGAAGATGGACGAACGAGACGAACTTGGTCCAACGAACTACAACGGATCTAATGGGAAGACGAAGATGGACGAACGAGACGAACATGGTCCAAAGAAGGCCAACGGATCAAATGGGACGACGAAGATGGACGAAGAAGACGAACTTGGTCCAAAGAAGGCCAACGGATCTAATGGGAGGACGAAGATGGACGAAGGAGACGAACTTGGTTCAAAGAAGGCCATTGGATCAAATGGGAAGACGAAGATGGACGAACGAGACGAACACGGTCCAAAGAAGGCCAACGGATCTAATGGGAGGACGAAGATGGACGAACAAGACGAACTTCGTCCAAAGAAGGCCAACGGATCTAATGGGAGGACGAAGAGGGACGAACGAGACGAACTTGGTCCAAAGAAGGCCAACGGATCTAATGGGAGGACGAAGAGGAACGAACGAGACGAACTTGGTCCAAAGAACGACGACGGATCTATTGGGAAGACGAAGATGGACGAACGAGACGAACTTGGTCCAAAGAAGGCCTACGGATCTTATGGGAGGACGAAGATGGACGAACGAGACGAACATGGTCCAAAGAAGGACAACGGATCAAATGCGAGGACGAAGATGGACGAACGAGACGAACCTGGTCCAAAGAAGGCCAATGGATCAAATGGGAAGACGAAGATGGACGAACGAGACGAACATGGTCCAGAGAAGGCCAATGGATCTAAAGGCCAATGGATCAAATGGGAAGACGAAGATGGACGAACGAGACGAACATGGTCCAAAGAAGGCCAACGGATCTAATGGGAGGACGAAGAGGGACTAAAGAGACGAACTTGGTCCAAAGAAGGCCAACGAATCTAATGGAAGCACGATGATGGACGATCGAGACGAATTTGGTCCAAAGAAGGCCAACGGATCTAATGGGAGGACGAAGAGGGACGAACGAGACGAACTTGGTCCAAAGAAGGCCAACGGATCAAATGGGAGGACGAAGACGGACGAACGAGTCAAATTTGGTCCAAAGAAGGCCAACGGATCTTATGGGAGGACGAAGATGGACGAACGAGACGAACATGGTCTAAAGAAGGACAACGGATCAAATGCGAGGACGAAGATGGACGAACGAGACGAACCTGGTCCAAAGAAGGCCAATGGATCAAATGGGAAGACGAAGATGGACGAACGAGACGAACTTGGTCCAACGAACTACAACGGATCTAATGGGAAGACGAAGATGGACGAACGAGACGAACATGGTCCAAAGAAGGCCAACGGATCAAATGGGACGACGAAGATGGACGAAGGAGACGAACTTGGTCCAAAGAAGGCCAACGGATCTAATGGGAGGACGAAGATGGACGAAGGAGACGAACTTGGTTCAAAGAAGGCCATTGGATCAAATGGGAAGACGAAGATGGACGAACGAGACGAACACGGTCCAAAGAAGGCCAACGGATCTAATGGGAGGACGAAGATGGACGAACAAGACGAACTTCGTCCAAAGAAGGCCAACGGATCTAATGGGAGGACGAAGAGGGACGAACGAGACGAACTTGGTCCAAAGAAGGCCAACGGATCAAATGGGAGGACGAAGATGGACGAACGAGACGAACTTGGTCCAAAGAACGCCAACGGATCTAATGGGAGGACGAAGAGGAACGAACGAGACGAACTTGGTCCAAAGAACGACAACGGATCTATTGGGAACACGAAGATGGACGAACGAGACGAACATGGTCCAAAGAAGGCCAACGGATCTAATGGGAGGACGAAGATGGACGAACGAGACGAACATGGTCCAAAGAAGGCCAACGGATCTAATGGGAGGACGAAGATGGACGAACGAGACGAACTTGGTCCAAAGAAGGCCAACGGATCAAATGGGAGGACGAAGATGGACGAACGAGTCAAATTTGGTCCAAAGAAGGCCAACGGATCAAATGGGAAGACGAAGATGGACGAACGAGACGAACTTGGTCCAAAGAAGGCCAACGGATTTAATGGGAGGACGAAGAGGAACGAACGAGACGAACTTGGTCCAAAGAACGACAACGGATCTATTGGGAACACGAAGATGGACGAACGAGACGAATTTGGTCCAAAGAAGGACAACGACTCTAATGGGAGGACGAAGATGGACGAACGAGACGACATGGTCCAAAGAAGGCCAACGAATCTAATGGGAGGACGAAGATGGACGAACGAGACGAACTTGGTCCAAAGAAAGCCAACGGATCTAATGGGAGGACGAAGATGGACGAACGAGACGAACTTGGTCCAAAGAAGGCCAACGGATCTAATGGGAGGACGATGAGGAACGAACGAGACGAACTTGGTCCAAAGAACGACAACGGATCTATTGGGAAGACGAAGATGGACGAACGAGACGAACTTGGTCCAAAGAAGGCCAACGGATCTAATGGGAGGACGAAGATGGACGAACGAGACGAACATGGTCCAAAGAAGGACAACGGATCAAATGCGAGGACGAAGATGGACGAAGGAGACGAACTTGGTCCAAAGAAGGCCAACGGATCTAATGGGAGGACGAAGATGGACTAAAGAGACGAACTTGGTCCAATGAAGGCCAACGGATTTAATGGGAGGACGAAGAGGAACGAACGAGACGAACTTGGTCCAAAGAACGACAACGGATCTATTGGGAACATGAAGATGGACGAACGAGACGAAGTTGGTCCAAAGAAAGACAACGGATCTAATGGGAGGACGAAGATGGACGAACGAGACGACATGGTCCAAAGAAGGCCAACGAATCTAATGGGAAGACGAAGATGGACGAACGAGACGAACTTGGTCCAAAGAAGGCCAACAGATTTAATGGGAGGACGAAGATGGTCGAACGAGACGAACTTGGTCCAAAGAAGGACAACGGATCTAATGGGAGGACGAAGATGGACGAACGAGACGACATGGTCCAAAGAAGGCCAACGAATCTAATGGGAAGACGAAGATGGACGAACGAGACGAACTTGGTCCAAAGAAGGCCAACGTATCTAATGGGAGGACGAAGAGGAACGAACGAGACGAACTTGGTCCAAAGAAGGACAACGACTCTAATGGGAGGACGAAGATGGACGAACGAGACGACATGGTCCAAAGAAGGCCAACGAATCTAATGGGAGGACGAAGATGGACGAACGAGACGAACTTGGTCCAAAGAAAGCCAATGGATCTAATGGGAGGACGAAGATGGACGAACGAGACGAACTTGGTCCAAAGAAGGCCAACGGATCTAATGGGAGGAAGAAGAGGAACGAACGAGACGAACTTGGTCCAAAGAACGACAACGGATCTATTGGGAAGACGAAGATGGACGAACGAGACGAACTTGGTCCAAAGAAGGCCAACGGATCTAATGGGAGGACGAAGATGGACGAACGAGACGAACATGGTCCAAAGAAGGACAACGGATCAAATGCGAGGGCGAAGATGGACGAAGGAGACGAACTTGGTCCAAAGAAGGCCAACGGATCTAATGGGAGGACGAAGATGGACGAATGAGACGACATGGTCCAAAGAAGGCCAACGAATCTAATGGGAGGACGAAGATGGACGAACGAGACGAACTTGGTCCAAAGAAGGCCAACGGATCTAATGGGAGGACGAAGAGGAACGAACGAGACGAACTTGGTCCAAAGAACGACAACGGATCTATTGGGAAGACGAAGATGGACGAATGAGACGAACTTGGTCCAAAGAAGGCCAACGGATCTAATGGGAGGACGAAGAGGGACTAAAGAGACGAACTTGGTCCAAAGAAGGCCAATGGATCAAATGGGAGGACGAAGATGGACGAACGAGACGAACTTGGTCCAAAGAAGGCCAACGGATCTAATGGGAGGACGAAGAGGAACGAACGAGACGAACTTGGTCCAAAGAACGACGACGGATCTATTGGGAAGACGAAGATGGACGAACGAGACGAACTTGGTCCAAAGAAGGCCAACGAATCTTATGGGAGGACGAAGATGGACGAACGAGACGAACATGGTCCAAAGAAGGACAACGGATCAAATGCGAGGACGAAGATGGACGAACGAGACGAACCTGGTCCAAAGAAGGCCAATGGATCAAATGGGAAGACGAAGATGGACGAACGAGACGAACTTGGTCCAACGAACTACAACAGATCTAATGGGAAGACGAAGATGGACGAACGAGACGAACATGGTCCAAAGAAGGCCAACGGATCAAATGGGAGGACGAAGATGGACGAACGAGACGAACCTGGTCCAAAGAAGGCCAATGGATCAAATGGGAAGACGAAGATGGACGAACGAGACGAACTTGGTCCAACGAACTACAACGGATCTATTGGGAAGACGAAGATGGACGAACGAGACGAACTTGGTCCAAAGAAGGCCAACGGATCTTATGGGAGGACGAAGATGGACGAACGAGACGAACATGGTCTAAAGAAGGACAACGGATCAAATGCGAGGACGAAGATGGACGAACGAGACGAACCTGGTCCAAAGAAGGCCAATGGATCAAATGGGAAGACGAAGATGGACGAACGAGACGAACTTGGTCCAACGAACTACAACGGATCTAATGGGAAGACGAAGATGGACGAACGAGACGAACATGGTCCAAAGAAGGCCAACGGATCAAATGGGACGACGAAGATGGACGAAGGAGACGAACTTGGTCCAAAGAAGGCCAACGGATCTAATGGGAGGACGAAGATGGACGAAGGAGACGAACTTGGTTCAAAGAAGGCCATTGGATCAAATGGGAAGACGAAGATGGACGAACGAGACGAACACGGTCCAAAGAAGGCCAACGGATCTAATGGGAGGACGAAGATGGACGAACAAGACGAACTTCGTCCAAAGAAGGCCAACGGATCTAATGGGAGGACGAAGAGGGACGAACGAGACGAACTTGGTCCAAAGAAGGCCAACGGATCTAATGGGAGGACGAAGAGGAACGAACGAGACGAACTTGGTCCAAAGAACGACGACGGATCTATTGGGAAGACGAAGATGGACGAACGAGACGAACTTGGTCCAAAGAAGGCCTACGGATCTTATGGGAGGACGAAGATGGACGAACGAGACGAACATGGTCCAAAGAAGGACAACGGATCAAATGCGAGGACGAAGATGGACGAACAAGACGAACCTGGTCCAAAGAAGGCCAATGGATCAAATGGGAAGACGAAGATGGACGAACGAGACGAACATGGTCCAGAGAAGGCCAATGGATCTAAAGGCCAATGGATCAAATGGGAAGACGAAGATGGACGAACGAGACGAACATGGTCCAAAGAAGGCCAACGGATCTAATGGGAGGACGAAGAGGGACTAAAGAGACGAACTTGGTCCAAAGAAGGCCAACGAATCTAATGGAAGCACGATGATGGACGATCGAGACGAATTTGGTCCAAAGAAGGCCAACGGATCTAATGGGAGGACGAAGATGGACGAACGAGACGAACATGGTCCAAAGAAGGACAACGGATCAAATGCGAGGACGAAGATGGACGAAGGAGACGAACTTGGTCCAAAGAAGGCCAAAGGATCTAATGGGAGGACGAAGAGGGACTAAAGAGACGAACTTGGTCCAAAGAAGGCCAACGGATCAAATGGGAGGACGAAGATGGACGAACGAGACGAATTTGGTCCAAAGAAGGCCAACGGATCAAATGGGAGGACGAAGATGGACGAACGAGACGAACTTGGTCCAAAGAACGCCAACGGATCTAATGGGAGGACGAAGAGGAACGAACGAGACGAACTTGGTCCAAAGAACGACAACGGATCTATTGGGAACACGAAGATGGACGAACGAGACGAACATGGTCCAAAGAAGGCCAACGGATCTAATGGGAGGACGAAGATGGACGAACGAGACGAACATGGTCCAAAGAAGGCCAACGGATCTAATGCGAGGACGAAGATGGACGAACTAGATGAACTTGGTCCAAAGAAGGCCAACGGATCTAATGGGAGGACGAAGATGGACGAACGAGACGAACTTGGTCCAAAGAAGGCCAACGGATCAAATGGGAGGACGAAGATGGACGAACGAGTCCAATTTGGTCCAAAGAAGGCCAACGGATCAAATGGGAAGACGAAGATGGTCGAACGAGACGAACTTGGTCCAAAGAAGGCCAACGGATTTAATGGGAGGACGAAGAGGAACGAACGAGACGAACTTGGTCCGAAGAACGACAACGGATCTATTGGGAACACGAAGATGGACGAACGAGACGATTTTGGTCCAAAGAAGGACAACGACTCTAATGGGAGGACGAAGCTGGACGAACGAGTCGTCATGGTCCAAAGAAGGCCAACGAATCTAATGGGAGGACGAAGATGGACGAACGAGACGAACTTGGTCCAAAGAAAGCCAACGGATCTAATGGGAGGACGAAGATGGACGAACGAGACGAACTTGGTCCAAAGAAGGCCAACGGATCTAATGGGAGGACGAAGAGGAACGAACGAGACGAACTTGGTCCAAAGAACGACAACGGATCTATTGGGAAGTCGAAGATGGACGAACGAGACGAACATGGTCCAAAGAAGGACAACGGATCAAATGCGAGGACGAAGATGGACGAAGGAGACGAACTTGGTCCAAAGAAGGCCAACGGATCTAATGGGAGGACGAAGATGGACTAAAGAGACGAATTTGGTCCAATGAAGGCCAACGGATTCAATGGGAGGACGAAGAGGAACGAACGAGACGAACTTGGTCCAAAGAACGATAACGGATCTATTGGGAACACGAAGATGGACGAATGAGACGAACTTGGTCCAAAGAAGGCCTACGGATCTTATGGGAGGACGAAGATGGACGAACGAGACGAACTTGGTCCAAAGAAGGCCAACGGATCTAATGGGAGGACGAAGAGGAACGAACGAGACGAACTTGGTCCAAAGAATGACGACGGATCTATTGGGAAGACGAAGATGGACGAACGAGACGAACTTGGTCCAAAGAAGGCCAACGGATCTTATGGGAGGACGAAGACGGACGAACGAGACGAACATGGTCCAAAGAAGGACAACGGATCAAATGCGAGGACGAAGATGGACGAACGAGACGAACCTGGTCCAAAGAAGGCCAATGGATCAATTGGGAAGACGAAGATGGACGAACGAGACGAACTTGGTCCAACGAACTACAACGGATCTAATGGGAAGACGAAGATGGACGAACGAGACGAACATGGTCCAAAGAAGGCCAACGGATCAAATGGGAAGACGAAGATGGACGAACGAGACGAACATGGTCCAGAGAAGGCCAATGGATCTAAAGGCCAATGGATCAAATGGGAAGACGAAGCTGGACGAACGTGACGAACATGGTCCAAAGAAGGCCAACGGATCTAATGGGAGGACGAAGAGGGACTAAAGAGACGAACTTGGTCCAAAGAAGGCCAACGAATCTAATGGAAGCACGATGATGGACGATCGAGACGAATTTGGTCCAAAGAAGGCCAACGGATCTAATGGGAGGACGAAGATGGACGAACGAGACGAACATGGTCCAAAGAAGGACAACGGATCAAATGCAAGGACGAAGATGGACGAAGGAGACGAACTTGGTCCAAAGAAGGCCAAAGGATCTAATGGGAGGACGAAGAGGGACTAAAGAGACGAACTTGGTCCAAAGAAGGCCAACGGATCAAATGGGAGGACGAAGATGGACGAACGAGACGAACTTGGTCCAAAGAACGCCAACGGATCTAATGGGAGGACGAAGAGGAACGAACGAGACGAACTTGGTCCAAAGAACGACAACGGATCTATTGGGAACACGAAGATGGACGAACGAGACGAACATGGTCCAAAGAAGGCCAATGGATCAAATGGGAAGACGAAGATGGACGAACGAGACGAACTTGGTCCAACGAACTACAACGGATCTAATGGGAAGACGAAGATGGACGAACGAGATGAAAATGGTCCAAAGAAGGCCAATGGATCTAAAGGCCAATGGATCAAATGGGAAGACGAAGATGGACGAACGAGACGAACATGGTCCAAAGAAGGCCAACGGATCTAATGGGAGGACGAAGATGGACGAACTAGATGAACTTGGTCCAAAGAAGGCCAACGGATCTAATGGGAGGACGAAGATGGACGAACGAGACGAACTTGGTCCAAAGAAGGCCAACGGATCAAATGGGAGGACGAAGATGGACGAACGAGTCAAATTTGGTCCAAAGAAGGCCAACGGATCAAATGGGAAGACGAAGATGGACGAACGAGACGAACTTGGTCCAAAGAAGGCCAACGGGTTTAATGGGAGGACGAAGAGGAACGAACGAGACGAACTTGGTCCGAAGAACGACAACGGATCTATTGGGAACACGAAGATGGACGAACGAGACGAATTTGGTCCAAAGAAGGACAACGACTCTAATGGGAGGACGAAGATGGACGAACGAGACGTCATGGTCCAAAGAAGGCCAACGAATCTAATGGGAGGACGAAGATGGACGAACGAGACGAACTTGGTCCAAAGAAAGCCAACGGATCTAATGGGAGGACGAAGATGGACGAACGAGACGAACTTGGTCCAAAGAAGGCCAACGGATCTAATGGGAACACGAAGATGGACGAACGAGACGAACATGGTCCAAAGAAGGCCAATGGATCAAATGGGAAGACGAAGATGGACGAACGAGACGAACTTGGTCCAACGAACTACAACGGATCTAATGGGAAGATGAAGATGGACGAAGGAGACGAACTTGGTCCAAAGAAGGCCAACAGATCTAATGGGAGGACGAAGAGGGACTAAAGAGACGAACTTGGTCCAAAGAAGGCCAACGAATCTAATGGAAGCACGATGATGGACGATCGAGACGAATTTGTTCCAAAGAAGGCCAACGGATCTAATGGGAGGACGAAGAAGGACGAACGAGACGAACATGGTCCAAAGAAGGACAACGGATCAAATGCAAGGACGAAGATGGACGAAGGAGACGAACTTGGTCCAAAGAAGGCCAAAGGATCTAATGGGAGGACGTAGAGGGACTAAAGAGACGAACTTGGTCCAAAGAAGGCCAACGGATCAAATGGGAGGACGAAGATGGACGAACGAGACGAATTTGGTCCAAAGAAGGCCAACGGATCAAATGGGAGGACGAAGATGGACGAACGAGACGAACTTGGTCCAAAGAACGCCAACGGATCTAATGGGAGGACGAAGATGGACGAACGAGATGAACATGGTCCAAACAAGGCCAATGGATCTAAAGGCCAATGGTTCAAATGGGAAGACGAAGATGGACGAACGAGACGAACATGGTCCAAAGAAGGCCAACGGATCTAATGGGAGGACGAAGATGGACGAACTAGATGAACTTGGTCCAAAGAAGGCCAACGGATCTAATGGGAGGACGAAGATGGACGAACGAGACGAACTTGGTCCAAAGAAGGCCAACGGATCAAATGGGAGGACGAAGATGGACGAACGAGTCAAATTTGGTCCAAAGAAGGCCAACGGATTAAATGGGAAGACGAAGATGGACGAACGAGACGAACTTGGTCCAAAGAAGGCCAACGGATTTAATGGGAGGACGAAGAGGAACGAACGAGACGAACTTGGTCCGAAGAACGACAACGGATCTATTGGGAACACGAAGATGGACGAACGAGACGAATTTGGTCCAAAGAAGGACAACGACTCTAATGGGAGGACGAAGATGGACGAACGAGACGTCATGGTCCAAAGAAGGCCAACGAATCTAATGGGAGGACGAAGATGGACGAACGAGACGAACTTGGTCCAAAGAAAGCCAACGGATCTAATGGGAGGACGAAGATGGACGAACGAGACGAAATTGGTCCAAAGAAGGCCAACGGATCTAATGGGAACACGAAGATGGACGAACGAGACGAACATGGTCCAAAGAAGGCCAATGGATCAAATGGGAAGACGAAGATGGACGAACGAGACGAACTTGGTCCAACGAAATACAACGGATCTAATGGGAAGACGAAGATGGACGAAGGAGACGAACTTGGTCCAAAGAAGGCCAACGGATCTAATGGGAGGACGAAGATGGACTAAAGAGACGAACTTGGTCCAATGAAGGCCAACGGATTTAATGGGAGGACGAAGAGGAACGAACGAGACGAACTTGGTCCGAAGAACGACAACGGATCTATTGGGAACACGAAGATGGACGAACGAGACGAATTTGGTCCAAAGAAGGACAACGACTCTAATGGGAGGACGAAGATGGACGAACGAGACGTCATGGTCCAAAGAAGGCCAACGAATCTAATGGGAGGACGAAGATGGACGAACGAGACGAACTTGGTCCAAAGAAAGCCAACGGATCTAATGGGAGGACGAAGATGGACGAACGAGACGAACTTGGTCCAAAGAAGGCCAACGGATCTAATGGGAGGACGAAGAGGAACGAACGAGACGAACTTGGTCCAAAGAACGACAACGGATCTATTGGGAAGACGAAGATGGACGAACGAGACGAACATGGTCCAAAGAAGGACAACAGATCAAATGCGAGGACGAAGAAGGGCGAAGGAGACGAACTTGGTCCAAAGAAGGCCAACGGATCTAATGGGAGGACGAAGATGGACTAAAGAGACGAACTTGGTCCAATGAAGGCAAACGGATTTAATGGGAGGACGAAGAGGAACGAACGAGACGAACTTGGTCCAAAGAACGACAACGGATCTATTGGGAACACGAAGATGGACGAACGAGACGAACTTGGTCCAAAGAAGGACAACGGATCTAATGGGAGGACGAAGATGGACGAACGAGACGACATGGTCCAAAGAAGGCCAACGAATCTAATGGGAGGACGAAGATGGACGAACGAGACGAACTTGGTCCAAAGAAGGCCAACGGATTTAATGGGAGGACGAAGATGGACGAACGAGACGAACTTGGTCCAAAGAAGGCCAACGGATCTAATGGGAGGACGAAGAGGAACGAACGAGACGAACTTGGTCCAAAGAACGACAACGGATCTATTGGGAAGACGAAGATGGACGAATGAGACGAACTTGGTCCAAAGAAGGCCAACGGATCTAATGGGAGGACGAAGAGGGACAAAAGAGACGAACTTGGTCCAAAGAAGGCCAATGGATCAAATGCGAGGACGAAGATGGACGAACGAGACGAATTTGGTCCAAAGAAGGCCAACGGATCAAATGGGAAGACGAAAATGGACGAACGAGACGAACTTGGTCCAAAGAAGGCCAACGGATCTAATGGGAGGACGAAGAGGAACGAACGAGACGAACTTGGTCCAAAGAACGACAACGGATCTATTGGGAAGACGAAGATGGACGAACGAGACGAACTTAGTCCAAAGAAGGCCAACGGATCTTATGGGAGGACGAAGATGGACGAACGAGACGAACCTTTTCCAAAGAAGGCCAATGGATCAAATGGGAAGACGAAGATGGACGAACGAGACGAACTTGGTCCAACGAACTACAACGGATCTAATGGGAAGACGAAGATGGACGAACGAGACGAACATGGTCCAAAGAAGGCCAACGGATCAAATGTGAGGACGAAGATGGACGAACGAGACGAACCTTTTCCAAAGAAGGCCAATGGATCAAATGGGAAGACGAAGATGGACGAACGAGACGAACTTGGTCCAACGAACTACAACGGATCTAATGGGAAGACGAAGATGGACGAACGAGATGAACATGGTCCAAAGAAGGCCAATGGATCTAAAGGCCAATGGATCAAATGGGAAGACGAAGATGGACGAACGAGACGAACATGGTCCAAAGAAGGCCAACGGATCTAATGGGAGGACGAAGAGGGACTAAAGAGACGAACTTGGTCCAAAGAAGGCCAACGAATCTATTGGAAGCACGATGATGGACGAACGAGACGAATTTGGTCCAAAGAAGGCCAACGGATCTAATGGGAGGACGAAGATGGACGAACGAGACGAACATGGTCCAAAGAAGGACAACGGATCAAATGCGAGGACGAAGATGGACGAAGGAGACGAACTTGGTCCAAAGAAGGCCAAAGGATCTAATGGGAGGACGAAGAGGGACTAAAGAGACGAACTTGGTCCAAAGAAGGCCAACGGATCAAATGGGAGGACGAAGATGGACGAACGAGACGAATTTGGTCCAAAGAAGGCCAACGGATCAAATGGGAAGACGAAGATGGACGAACGAGACGAACTTGGTCCAAAGAACGCCAACGGATCTAATGGGAGGACGAAGAGGAACGAACGAGACGAACTTGGTCCAAAGAACGACAACGGATCTATTGGGAACACGAAGATGGACGAATGAGACGAACATGGTCCAAAGAAGGCCAACGGATCTAATGGGAGGACGAAGATGGACGAACGAGACGAACATGGTCCAAAGAAGGCCAACGGATCTAATGGGAGGACGAAGATGGACGAACTAGACGAACTTGGTCCAAAAAGGCCAACGGATCTAATGGGAGGACGAAGATGGACGAACCAGACGAACTTGGTCCAAAGAAGGCCAACGGATCAAATGGGAGGACGAAGATGGACGAACGAGACGAATTTGGTCCAAAGAAGGCCAACGGATCAAATGGGAAGACGAAGATGGACGAACGAGACGAACTTGGTCCAAAGAAGGCCAACGGATTTAATGGGAGGACGAAGAGGAACGAACGAGACGAACTTGGTCCAAAGAACGACAACGGATCTATTGGGAACACGAAGATGGACGAACGAGACGAATTTGGTCCAAAGAAGGACAACGGCTCTAATGGGAGGACGAAGATGGACGAACGAGACGACATGGTCCAAAGAAGGCCAACGAATCTAATGGGAGGACGAAGATGGACGAACGAGACGAACTTGGTCCAAAGAAGGCCAACGGATCTAATGGGAGGATGAAGATGGACGAACGAGACGAATTTGGTCCAAAGAAGGCCAACGGATCAAATGGGAAGACGAAGATGGACGAACGAGACGAACTTGGTCCAAAGAAGGCCAACGGATTTAATGGGAGGACGAAGAGGAACGAACGAGACGAACTTGGTCCAAAGAACGACAACGGATCTATTGGGAACACGAAGACGGACGAACGAGACGAACTTGGTCCAAAGAAGGACAACGGATCTAATGGGAGGACGAAGATGGACGAACGAGACGAACTTGGTCCAAAGAAGGCCAACGGATCTAATGGGAGGACGAAGAGGAACGAACGAGACGAACTTGGTCCAAAGAACGACAACGGATCTATTGGGAAGACGAAGATGGACGAATGAGACGAACTTGGTCCAAGGAAGGCCAACGGATCTAATGGGAGGACGAATAGGGACTAAAGAGACGAACTTGGTCTAAAGAAGGCCAATGGATCAAATGGGAGGACGAAGATGGACGAAGGAGACGAACTTGGTCCAAAGAATGCCAACGGATCTAATGGGAGGACGAAGATGGACGAACGAGTCGAACTTGGTCCAAAGAAGCCAACGGATCTAATGGGAGGACGAAGAGGAACGAACGAGACGAACTTGGTCTAAAGAACGACAACGGATCTATTGGGAAGACGAAGATGGACGAATGAGACGAACTTGGTCCAAGGAAGGCCAACGGATCTAATGGGAGGACGAAGAGGGACTAAAGAGACGAACTTGGTCCAAAGAAGGCCAATGGATCAAATGGGAGGACGAAGATGGACGAACGAGACGAATTTGGTCCAAAGAAGGCCAACGGATCTAATGGGAGGACGAAGAGGAACGAACGAGACGAACTTGGTCCAAAGAACGACAACGGATCTATTGGGAAGACGAAGATGGACGAACTTGGTCCAAAGAAGGCCAACGGATCTTATGGGAGGGCGAAGATTGACGAACATGGTCCAAAGAAGGACAACGGATCAAATGCGAGGACGAAGATGGACGAACGAGACGAACCTGGTCCAAAGAAGGCCAATGGATCAAATGGGAAGACGAAGATGGACGAACGAGACGAACTTGGTCCAACGAACTACAACGGATCTATTGGGAAGACGAAGATGGACGAACGAGACGAACTTGGTCCAAAGAAGGCCAACGGATCTAATGGGAGGACGAAGATGGACGAACGAGACGAACATGGTCCAAAGAAGGACAACGGATCAAATGCGAGGACGAAGATGGACGAAGGAGACGAACTTGGTCCAAAGAAGGCCAACGGATCTAATGGGAGGACGAAGATGGACTAAAGAGACGAACTTGGTCCAATGAAGGCCAACGGATTTAATGGGAGGACGAAGAGGAACGAACGAGACGAAGTTGGTCCAAAGAACGACAACGGATCTATTGGGAACACGAAGATGGACGAACGAGACGAACTTGGTCCAAAGAAGGACAACGGATCTAATGGGAGGACGAAGATGGACGAACGAGACGACATGGTCCAAAGAAGGCCAACGCATCTAATGGGAAGACGAAGATGGACGAACGAGACGAACTTGGTCCAAAGAAGGCCAACGGATTTAATGGGAGGACGAAGATGGACGAACGAGACGAACTTGGTCCAAAGAAGGACAACGGATCTAATGGGAGGACGAAGATGGACGAACGAGACGACATGGTCCAAAGAAGGCCAACGAATCTAATGGGAAGACGAAGATGGACGAACGAGACGAACATGGTCCAAAGAAGGCCAACGGATCAAATGGGAGGACGAAGATGGACGAACGAGACGAACCTGGTCCAAAGAAGGCCAATGGATCAAATGGGAAGACGAAGATGGACGAACGAGACGAACTTGGTCCAAGGAAGGCCAACGGATCTAATGGGAGGACGAAGAGGAACGAATGAGACGAACTTGGTCCAAAGAACGACAACGGATCTATTGGGAAGACGAAGATGGACGAACTTGGTCCAAAGAAGGCCAACGGATCTTATGGGAGGACGAAGATGGACGAACATGGTCCAAAGAAGGACAACGGATCAAATGCGAGGACGAAGATGGACGAACGAGACGAACCTGGTCCAAAGAAGGCCAATGGATCAAATGGGAAGACGAAGATGGACGAACGAGACGAACTTGGTCCAACGAACTACAACGGATCTAATGGGAAGACGAAGATGGACGAACGAGACGAACATGGTCCAAAGAAGGCCAACGGATCAAATGGGAGGACGAAGATGGACGAACGAGACGAACCTGGTCCAAAGAAGGCCAATAGATCAAATGGGAAGACGAAGATGGACAAACGAGACGAACTTGGTCCAAAGAAGGCCAACGGATCTAATGGGAGGACGAAGAGGAACGAACGAGACGAACTTGGTCCAAAGAACGACAACGGATCTATTGGGAACACGAAGATGGACGAACGAGACGAACTTGGTCCAAAGAAGGCCAACGAATCTAATGGGAGGACGAAGATGGACGAACGAGACGAACTTGGTCCAAAGAAGGCCAACGGATCTAATGGGAGGACGAAGATGGCCGAACGAGACGAACTTGGTCCAAAGAAGGCCAACGGATCAAATGGGAGGACGAAGATGGACGAACGAGACGAACCTGGTCCAAAGAAGGCCAATGGATCAAATGGGAAGACGAAGATGGACGAACGAGACGAACTTGGTCCAAAGAAGGCCAACGGATCTAATGGGAGGACGAAGAGGAACGAACGAGACGAACTTGGTCCAAAGAACGACAACGGATCTATTGGGAACACGAAGACGGACGAACGAGACGAACTTGGTCCAAAGAAGGACAACGGATCTAATGGGAGGACGAAGATGGACGAACGAGACGACATGGTCCAAAGAAGGCCAACGAATCTAATGGGAGGACGAAGATGGACGAACGAGACGAACTTGGTCCAAAGAAGGCCAACGGATCTAATGGGAGGACGAAGATGGCCGAACGAGACGAACTTGGTCCAAAGAAGGCCAACGGATCTAATGGGAGGACGAAGTAGGACGAACGAGGCGAACTTGGTCCAAAGAAGGCCAACGGATCTAATGGGAGGACGAAGAGGAACGAACGAGACGAACTTGGTCCAAAGAACGACAACGGATCTATTGGGAAGACGAAGATGGACGAATGAGACGAACTTGGTCGCCAACGGATCTAATGGGAGGACGAAGAGGGACTAAAGAGACGAACTTGGTCCAAAGAAGGCCAATGGATCAAATGGGAGGACGAAGATGGACGAAGGAGACGAACTTGGTCCAAAGAATGCCAACGGATCTAATGGGAGGACGAAGATGGACGAACGAGTCGAACTTGGTCCAAAGAAGGCCAACGGATCTAATGGGAGGACGAAGAGGAACGAACGAGACGAACTTGGTCCAAAGAACGACAACGGATCTATTGGGAAGACGAAGATGGACGAATGAGACGAACTTGGTCCAAGGAAGGCCAACGGATCTAATAGGAGGACGAAGAGGGACTAAATAGACGAACTTGGTCCAAAGAAGGCCAATGGATCAAATGGGAGGACGAAGATGGACGAACGAGACAAATTTGGTCCAAAGAAGGCCAACGGATCAAATGGGAAGACGAAAATGGACGAACGAGACGAACCTGGTCCAAAGAAGGCCAATAGATCAAATGGGAAGACGAAGATGGACAAACGAGACGAACTTGGTCCAAAGAAGGCCAACGGATCTAATGGGAGGATGAAGAGGAACGAACGAGACGAACTTGGTCCAAAGAAGGACAACGGATCTAATGGGAGGACGAAGATGGACGAACGAGGCGACATGGTCCAAAGAAGGCCAACGAATCTAATGGGAGGACGAAGATGGACGAACGAGACGAACTTGGTCCAAAGAAGGCCAACGGATCTAATGGGAGGACGAAGATGGCCGAACGAGACGAACTTGGTCCAAAGAAGGCCAACGGATCTAATGGGAGGACGAAGTAGGACGAACGAGGCGAACTTGGTCCAAAGAAGGCCAACGGATCTAATGGGAGGACGAAGAGGAACGAACGAGACGAACTTGGTCCAAAGAACGACAACGGATCAAATGGGAAGACGAAGATGGACGAACGAGACGAACTTGGTCCAAAGAACGACAACGGATCTATTGGGAACACGAAGACGGACGAACGAGACGAACTTGGTCCAAAGAAGGACAACGGATCTAATGGGAGGACGAAGATGGACGAACGAGGCGACATGGTCCAAAGAAGGCCAACGAATCTAATGGGAGGACGAAGATGGACGAACGAGACGAACTTGGTCCAAAGAAGGCCAACGGATCTAATGGGAGGACGAAGATGGCCGAACGAGACGAACTTGGTCCAAAGAAGGCCAACGGATCTAATGGGAGGACGAAGTAGGACGAACGAGGCGAACTTGGTCCAAAGAAGGCCAACGGATCTAATGGGAGGACGAAGAGGAACGAACGAGACGAACTTGGTCCAAAGAACGACAACGGATCTATTGGGAAGACGAAGATGGACGAATGAGACGAACTTGGTCCAAGGAAGGCCAACGGATCTAATGGGAGGACGAAGAGGGGCTAAAGAGACGAACTTGGTCCAAAGAAGGCCAATGGATCAAATGGGAGGACGAAGATGGACGAAGGAGACGAACTTGGTCCAAAGAATGCCAAAGGATCTAATGGGAGGACGAAGATGGACGAACGAGTCGAACTTGGTCCAAAGAAGGCCAACGGATCTAATGGGAGGACGAAGAGGAACGAACGAGACGAACTTGGTCCAAAGAACGACAACGGATCTATTGGGAAGACGAAGATGGACGAATGAGACGAACTTGGTCCAAGGAAGGCCAACGGATCTAATGGGAGGACGAAGAGGGACTAAATAGACGAACTTGGTCCAAAGAAGGCCAATGGATCAAATGGGAGGACGAAGATGGACGAACGAGACAAATTTGGTCCAAAGAAGGCCAACGGATCAAATGGGAAGACGAAAATGGACGAACGAGACGAACCTGGTCCAAAGAAGGCCAATAGATCAAATGGGAAGACGAAGATGGACAAACGAGACGAACTTGGTCCAAAGAAGGCCAACGGATCTAATGGGAGGATGAAGAGGAACGAACGAGACGAACTTGGTCCAAAGAACGACAACGGATCTATTGGGAAGACGAAGATGGACGAACGAGACGAACTTGGTCCAAAGAAGGCCAACGGATCTAATGGGAGGACGAAGAGGGACTAAATAGACGAACTTGGTCCAAAGAAGGCCAATGGATCAAATGGGAGGACGAAGATGGACGAACGAGACAAATTTGGTCCAAAGAAGGCCAACGGATCAAATGGGAAGACGAAAATGGACGAACGAGACGAACTTGGTCCAGAGAAGGCCAACGGATCTAATGGGAGGACGAAGAGGAACGAATGAGACGAACTTGGTCCAAAGAACGACAACGGATCTATTGGGAAGACGAAGATGGACGAACTTGGTCCAAAGAAGGCCAACGGATCTTATGGGAGGACGAAGATGGACGAACATGGTCCAAAGAAGGACAACGGATCAAATGCGAGGACGAAGATGGACGAACGAGACGAACCTGATCCAAAGAAGGCCAATGGATCAAATGGGAAGACGAAGATGGACGAACGAGACGAACTTGGTCCAAGGAAGGCCAACGGATCTAATGGGAGGACGAAGAGGAACGAACGAGACGAACTTGGTCCAAAGAACGACAACGGATCTATTGGGAAGACGAAGATGGACGAACTTGGTCCAAAGATGGCCAACGGATCTTATGGGAGGACGAAGATGGACGAACATGGTCCAAAGAAGGACAACGGATCAAATGCGAGGACGAAGATGGACGAACGAGACGAACCTGGTCCAAAGAAGGCCAATGGATCAAATGGGAAGACGAAGATGGACGAACGAGACGAACTTGGTCCAACGAACTACAACGGATCTAATGGGAAGACGAAGATGGACGAACGAGACGAACATGGTCCAAAGAAGGCCAACGGATCAAATGGGAGGACGAAGATGGACGAACGAGACGAACCTGGTCCAAAGAAGGCCAATAGATCAAATGGGAAGACGAAGATGGACAAACGAGACGAACTTGGTCCAAAGAAGGCCAACGGATCTAATGGGAGGACGAAGAGGAATGAACGAGACGAACTTGGTCCAAAGAACGACAACGGATCTATTGGGAAGACGAAGACGGACGAACGAGACGAACTTGGTCCAAAGAAGGCCAACGGATCTAATGGGAGGACGAAGATGGACGAACGAGACGACATGGTCCAAAGAAGGCCAACGAATCTAATGGGAGGACGAAGATGGACGAACGAGACGAACTTGGTCCAAAGAAGGCCAACGGATCTAATGGGAGGACGAAGATGGCCGAACGAGACGAACTTGGTCCAAAGAAGGCCAACGGATCAAATGGGAGGACGAAGATGGACGAACGAGACGAACCTGGTCCAAAGAAGGCCAATGGATCAAATGGGAAGACGAAGATGGACGAACGAGACGAACTTGGTCCAAAGAAGGCCAACGGATCTAATGGGAGGACGAAGAGGAACGAACGAGACGAACTTGGTCCAAAGAACGACAACGGATCTATTGGGAACACGAAGACGGACGAACGAGACGAACTTGGTCCAAAGAAGGACAACGGATCTAATGGGAGGACGAAGATGGACGAACGAGACGACATGGTCCAAAGAAGGCCAACGAATCTAATGGGAGGACGAAGATGGACGAACGAGACGAACTTGGTCCAAAGAAGGCCAACGGATCTAATGGGAGGACGAAGATGGCCGAACGAGACGAACTTGGTCCAAAGAAGGCCAACGGATCTAATGGGAGGATGAAGTAGGACGAACGAGGCGAACTTGGTCCAAAGAAGGCCAACGGATCTAATGGGAGGACGAAGAGGAACGAACGAGACGAACTTGGTCCAAAGAACGACAACGGATCTATTGGGAAGACGAAGATGGACGAATGAGACGAACTTGGTCCAAGGAAGGCCAACGGATCTAATGGGAGGACGAAGAGGGACTAAAGAGACGAACTTGGTCCAAAGAAGGCCAATGGATCAAATGGGAGGACGAAGATGGACGAAGGAGACGAACTTGGTCCAAAGAATGCCAACGGATCTAATGGGAGGACGAAGATGGACGAACGAGTCAAACTTGGTCCAAAGAAGGCCAACGGATCTAATGGGAGGACGAAGAGGAACGAACGAGACGAACTTGGTCCAAAGAACGACAACGGATCTATTGGGAAGACGAAGATGGACGAATGAGACGAACTTGGTCCAAGGAAGGCCAACGGATCTAATGGGAGGACGAAGAGGGACTAAATAGACGAACTTGGTCCAAAGAAGGCCAATGGATCAAATGGGAGGACGAAGATGGACGAACGAGACAAATTTGGTCCAAAGAAGGCCAACGGATCACATGGGAAGACGAAAATGGACGAACGAGACGAACCTGGTCCAAAGAAGGCCAATAGATCAAATGGGAAGACGAAGATGGACAAACGAGACGAACTTGGTCCAAAGAAGGCCAACGGATCTAATGGGAGGACGAAGAGGAACGAACGAGACAAACTTGGTCCAAAGAACGACAACGGATCTATTGGGAAGACGAAGATGGACGAACGAGACGAACTTGGTCCAAAGAAGGCCAACGGATCTAATGGGAGGACGAAGATGGACGAACGAGACGACATGGTCCAAAGAAGGCCAACGAATCTAATGGGAGGACGAAGATGGACGAACGAGACGAACTTGGTCCAAAGAAGGCCAACGGATCTAATGGGAGGACGAAGATGGCCGAACGAGACGAACTTGGTCCAAAGAAGGCCAACGGATCAAATGGGAGGACGAAGATGGACGAACGAGACGAACCTGGTCCAAAGAAGGCCAATGGATCAAATGGGAAGACGAAGAGGGACGAACGAGACGAACTTGGTCCAAAGAAGGCCAACGGATCTAATGGGAGGACGAAGAGGAACGAACGAGACGAACTTGGTCCAAAGAACGACAACGGATCTATTGGGAACACGAAGACGGACGAACGAGACGAACTTGGTCCAAAGAAGGACAACGGATCTAATGGGAGGACGAAGATGGACGAACGAGACGACATGGTCCAAAGAAGGCCAACGAATCTAATGGGAGGACGAAGATGGACGAACGAGACGAACTTGGTCCAAAGAAGGCCAACGGATCTAATGGGAGGACGAAGATGGCCGAACGAGACGAACTTGGTCCAAAGAAGGCCAACGGATCTAATGGGAGGACGAAGTAGGACGAACGAGGCGAACTTGGTCCAAAGAAGGCCAACGGATCTAATGGGAGGACGAAGAGGAACGAACGAGACGAACTTGGTCCAAAGAACGACAACGGATCTATTGGGAAGACGAAGATGGACGAATGAGACGAACTTGGTCCAAGGAAGGCCAACGGATCTAATGGGAGGACGAAGAGGGACTAAAGAGACGAACTTGGTCCAAAGAAGGCCAATGGATCAAATGGGAGGACGAAGATGGACGAAGGAGACGAACTTGGTCCAAAGAATGCCAACGGATCTAATGGGAGGACGAAGATGGACGAACGAGTCGAACTTGGTCCAAAGAAGGCCAACGGATCTAATGGGAGGACGAAGAGGAACGAACGAGACGAACTTGGTCCAAAGAACGACAACGGATCTATTGGGAAGACGAAGATGGACGAATGAGACGAACTTGGTCCAAGGAAGGCCAACGGATCTAATGGGAGGACGAAGAGGGACTAAATAGACGAACTTGGTCCAAAGAAGGCCAATGGATCAAATGGGAGGACGAAGATGGACGAACGAGACAAATTTGGTCCAAAGAAGGCCAACGGATCAAATGGGAAGACGAAAATGGACGAACGAGACGAACTTGGTCCAAAGAAGGCCAACGGATCTAATGGGAGGACGAAGAGGAACGAACGAGACGAACCTGGTCCAAAGAACGACAACGGATCTATTGGGAAGACGAAGATGGACGAACCTGGTCCAAAGAAGGCCAACGGATCTTATGGGAGGACGAAGATGGACGAACTTGGTCCAAAGAAGGCCAACGGATCAAATGCGAGGACGAAGATGGACGAACGAGACGAACCTGGTCCAAAGAAGGCCAATGGATCAAATGGGAAGACGAAGATGGACGAACGAGACGAACTTGGTCCAACGAACTACAACGGATCTATTGGGAAGACGAAGATGGACGAACGAGACGAACTTGGTCCAAAGAAGGCCAACGGATCTAATGGGAGGACGAAGATGGACGAACGAGACGAACATGGTCCAAAGAAGGACAACGGATCAAATGCGAGGACGAAGATGGACGAAGGAGACGAACTTGGTCCAAAGAAGGCCAACGGATCTAATGGGAGGACGAAGATGGACTAAAGAGACGAACTTGGTCCAATGAAGGCCAACGGATTTAATGGGAGGACGAAGAGGAACGAACGAGACGAACTTGGTCCAAAGAACGACAACGGATCTATTGGGAACACGAAGATGGACAAACGAGACGAACTTGGTCCAAAGAAGGACAACGGATCTAATGGGAGGACGAAGATGGACGAACGAGACGACATGGTCCAAAGAAGGCCAACGAATCTAATGGGAAGACGAAGATGGACGAACGAGACGAACTTGGTCCAAAGAAGGCCAACGGATTTAATGGGAGGACGAAGATGGACGAACGAGACGAACTTGGTCCAAAGAAGGACAACGGATCTAATGGGAGGACGAAGATGGACGAACGAGACGACATGGTCCAAAGAAGGCCAACGAATCTAATGGGAAGACGAAGATGGACGAACGAGACGAACATGGTCCAAAGAAGGCCAACGGATCAAATGGGAGGACGAAGATGGACGAACGAGACGAACCTGGTCCAAAGAAGGCCAATGGATCAAATGGGAAGACGAAGATGGACGAACGAGACGAACTTGGTCCAAGGAAGGCCAACGGATCTAATGGGAGGACGAAGAGGAACGAACGAGACGAACTTGGTCCAAAGAACGACAACGGATCTATTGGGAAGACGAAGATGGACGAACTTGGTCCAAAGAAGGCCAACGGATCTTATGGGAGGACGAAGATGGACGAACATGGTCCAAAGAAGGACAACGGATCAAATGCGAGGACGAAGATGGACGAACGAGACGAACCTGGTCCAAAGAAGGCCAATGGATCAAATGGGAAGACGAAGATGGACGAACGAGACGAACTTGGTCCAACGAACTACAACGGATCTAATGGGAAGACGAAGATGGACGAACGAGACGAACATGGTCCAAAGAAGGCCGATGGATCAAATGGGAGGACGAAGATGGACGAACGAGACGAACCTGGTCCAAAGAAGGCCAATAGATCAAATGGGAAGACGAAGATGGACGAACGAGACGAACTTGGTCCAAAGAACGACAACGGATCAATTGGGAAGACGAAGATGGACGAACGAGACGAACTTGGTCCAAAGAAGGCCAACGGATCTAATGGGAGGACGAAGATGGACGAACGAGACGAACATAATCCAAAGAAGGACAACGGATCAAATGCGAGGACGAAGATGGACGAACGAGACGAACTTGGTCCAACGAACTAGGCCAACGGATCTAATGGGAGGACGAAGGTGGACGAACGAGATGACATGGTCCAAAGAAGGCCAACGGATCTAATGGGAGGACGAAGATGGACGAACGAGACGAACATGGTCCAAAGAAGGCCAACGGATCTAATGGGAGGACAAAGATGGACGAATGAGACGAACTTGGTCCAAAGAAGGCCAACGGATCTAATGGGAGGACGAAGAGGAACGAACGAGACGAACTTGGTCCAAAGAACGACAACGGATCTATTGGGAAGACGAAGATGGACGAACGAGACGAACATGGTCCAAAGAAGGACAACGGATCAAATGCGAGGACGAAGATGGACGAAGGAGACGAACTTGGTCCAAAGAAGGCCAACGGATCTAATGGGAGGACGAAGATGGACTAAAGAGACGAACTTGGTCCAATGAAGGCCAACGGATTTAATGGGAGGACGAAGAGGAACGAACGAGACGAACTTGGTCCAAAGAACGACAACGGATCTATTGGGAACACGAAGATGGACGAACGTGACGAACTTGGTCCAAAGAAGGACAACGGATCTAATGGGAGGACGAAGATGGACGAACGAGACGACATGGTCCAAAGAAGGCCAACGAATCTAATGGGAGGACGAAGATGGACGAACGAGACGAACTTGGTCCAAAGAAGGCCAACGGATTTAATGGGAGGACGAAGATGGACGAACGAGACGAACTTGGTCCAAAGAAGGCCAACGGATCTAATGGGAGGACGAAGAGGAACGAACGAGACGAACTTGGTCCAAAGAACGACAACGGATCTATTGGGAAGACGAAGATGGACGAATGAGACGAACTTGGTCCAAAGAAGGCCAACGGATCTAATGGGAGGACGAAGTGGGACAAAAGAGACGAACTTGGTCCAAAGAAGGCCAATGGATCAAATGGGAGGACGAAGATGGACGAACGAGACGAATTTGGTCCAAAGAAGGCCAACGGATCAAATGGGAAGACGAAAATGGACGAACGAGACGAACTTGGTCCAAAGAAGGCCAACGGATCTAATGGGAGGACGAAGAGGAACGAACGAGACAAACTTTGTCCAAAGAACGACAACGGATCTATTGGGAAGACGAAGATGGACGAACGAGACGAACATGGTCCAAAGAAGGCCAACGGATCAAATGGGAGGACGAAGATGGACGAACGAGACGAACCTGGTCCAAAGAAGGCCAATAGATCAAATGGGAAGACGAAGATGGACGAACGAGACGAACTTGGTCCAAAGAAGGCCAACTGATATAATGGGAGATCGAAGAGGAACGAACGAGACGAACTTGGTCCAAAGAACGACAACGGATCTGTTGGGAAGACGAAGATGGACGAACGAGACGAACTTGGTCCAAAGAAGGCCAACGGATCTAATGGGAGGACGAAGATGGACGAACGAGACGAACATAATCCAAAGAAGGACAACGGATCAAATGCGAGGACGAAGATGGACGAACGAGACGAACTTGGTCCAACGAACTAGGCCAACGGATCTAATGGGAGGACGAAGGTGGACGAACGAGATGACATGGTCCAAAGAAGGCCAACGGATCTAATGGGAGGACGAAGATGGACGAACGAGACGAACATGGTCCAAAGAAGGCCAACGGATCTAATGGGAGGACAAAGATGGACGAACGAGACGAACTTGGTCCAAAGAAGGCCAACGGATCTAATGGGAGGACGAAGATGGACGAACGAGACGAACTTGGTCCAAAGAAGGCCAACGGATCTAATGGGAGGACGAAGAGGAACGAACGAGACGAACTTGGTCCAAAGAACGACAACGGATCTATTGGGAAGACGAAGATGGACGAACGAGACGAACATGGTCCAAAGTTGGACAACGGATCAAATGCGAGGACGAAGATGGACGAAGGAGACGAACTTGGTCCAAAGAAGGCCAACGGATCTAATGGGAGGACGAAGATGGACTAAAGAGACGAACTTGGTCCAATGAAGGCCAACGGATTTAATGGGAGGACGAAGAGGAACGAACGAGACGAACTTGGTCCAAAGAACGACAACGGATCTGTTGGGAAGACGAAGATGGACGAACGAGACGAACTTGGTCCAAAGAAGGCCAACGGATCTAATGGGAGGACGAAGATGGACGAACGAGACGAACATAATCCAAAGAAGGACAACGGATCAAATGCGAGGACGAAGATGGACGAACGAGACGAACTTGGTCCAACGAACTAGGCCAACGGATCTAATGGGAGGACGAAGGTGGACGAACGAGATGACATGGTCCAAAGAAGGCCAACGGATCTAATGGGAGGACGAAGATGGACGAACGAGACGAACATGGTCCAAAGAAGGCCAACGGATCTAATGGGAGGACAAAGATGGACGAACGAGACGAACTTGGTCCAAAGAAGGCCAACGGATCTAATGGGAGGACGAAGATGGACGAACGAGACGAACTTGGTCCAAAGAAGGCCAACGGATCTAATGGGAGGACGAAGAGGAACGAACGAGATGAACTTGGTCCAAAGAACGACAACGGATCTATTGGGAAGACGAAGATGGACGAACGAGACGAACATGGTCCAAAGTAGGACAACGGATCAAATGCGAGGACGAAGATGGACGAAGGAGACGAACTTGGTCCAAAGAAGGCCAACGGATCTAATGGGAGGACGAAGATGGACTAAAGAGACGAACTTGGTCCAATGAAGGCCAACGGATTTAATGGGAGGACGAAGAGGAACGAACGAGACGAACTTGGTCCAAAGAACGACAACGGATCTATTGGGAACACGAAGATGGACGAACGAGACGAACTTGGTCCAAAGAAGGACAACGGATCTAATGGGAGGACGAAGATGGACGAACGAGACGACATGGTCCAAAGAAGGCCAACGAATCTAATGGGAGGACGAAGATGGATGAACGAGACGAACTTGGTCCAAAGAAGGCCAACGGATTTAATGGGAGGACGAAGATGGACGAACGAGACGAACTTGGTCCAAAGAAGGCCAACGGATCTAATGGGAGGACGAAGAGGAACGAACGAGACGAACTTGGTCCAAAGAATGACAACGGATCTATTGGGAAGACGAAGATGGACGAACGAGACGAACTTGGTCCAAAGAAGGCCAACGGATCTAATGGGAGGACGAAGAGGGACAAAAGAGACGAACTTGGTCCAAAGAAGGCCAATGGATCAAATGGGAGGACGAAGATGGACGAACGAGACGAATTTGGTCCAAAGAAGGCCAACGGATCAAATGGGAAGACGAAAATGGACGAACGAGACGAACGAGACGAACTTGGTCCAAAGAAGGCCAACGGATCTAATGGGAGGACGAAGAGGAACGAACGAGACGAACTTGGTCCAAAGAACGACAACGGATCTATTGGGAAGACGAAGATGGACGAACGAGACGAACTTAGTCCAAAGAAGGCCAACGGATCTTATGGGAGGACGAAGATGGACGAACGAGACGAACATGGTCCAAAGAAGGACAACAGATCAAATGCGAGGACGAAGATGGACGAACGAGACGAACCTGGTCCAAAGAAGGCCAATGGATCAAATGGGAAGACGAAGATGGACGAACGAGACGAACTTGGTCCAACGAACTACAACGGATCTAATGGGAAGACGAAGATGGACGAACGAGATGAACATGGTCCAAAGAAGGCCAATGGATCTAAAGGCCAATGGATCAAATGGGAAGACGAAGATGGACGAACGAGACGAACATGGTCCAAAGAAGGCCAACGGATCTAATGGGAGGACGAAGAGGGACTAAAGAGACGAACTTGGTCCAAAGAAGGCCAACGAATCTAATGGAAGCACGATGATGGACGAACGAGACGAATTTGGTCCAAAGAAGGCCAACGGATCTAATGGGAGGACGAAGATGGACGAACGAGACGAACATGGTCCAAAGAAGGACAACGGATCAAATGCGAGGACGAAGATGGACGAAGGAGACGAACTTGGTCCAAAGAAGGCCAACGGATCTAATGGGAGGACGAAGATGGACTAAAGAGACGAACTTGGTCCAATGAAGGCCAACGGATTTAATGGGAGGACGAAGAGGAACGAACGAGACGAACTTGGTCCAAAGAACGACAACGGATCTATTGGGAACACGAAGATGGACGAACGTGACGAACTTGGTCCAAAGAAGGACAACGGATCTAATGGGAGGACGAAGATGGACGAACGAGACGACATGGTCCAAAGAAGGCCAACGAATCTAATGGGAGGACGAAGATGGACGAACGAGACGAACTTGGTCCAAAGAAGGCCAACGGATTTAATGGGAGGACGAAGATGGACGAACGAGACGAACTTGGTCCAAAGAAGGCCAACGGATCTAATGGGAGGATGAAGAGGAACGAACGAGACGAACTTGGTCCAAAGAACGACAACGGATCTATTGGGAAGACGAAGATGGACGAATGAGACGAACTTGGTCCAAAGAAGGCCAACGGATCTAATGGGAGGACGAAGTGGGACAAAAGAGACGAACTTGGTCCAAAGAAGGCCAATGGATCAAATGGGAGGACGAAGATGGACGAACGAGACGAATTTGGTCCAAAGAAGGCCAACGGATCAAATGGGAAGACGAAAATGGACGAACGAGACGAACTTGGTCCAAAGAAGGCCAACGGATCTAATGGGAGGACGAAGAGGAACGAACGAGACGAACCTGGTCCAAAGAAGGCCAATAGATCAAATGGGAAGACGAAGATGGACGAACGAGACGAACTTGGTCCAAAGAAGGCCAACTGATATAATGGGAGGACGAAGAGGAACGAACGAGACGAACTTGGTCCAAAGAACGACAACGGATCTGTTGGGAAGACGAAGATGGACGAACGAGACGAACTTGGTCCAAAGAAGGCCAACGGATCTAATGGGAGGACGAAGATGGACGAACGAGACGAACATAATCCAAAGAAGGACAACGGATCAAATGCGATGACGAAGATGGACGAACGAGACGAACTTGGTCCAAAGAAGGCCAACTGATATAATGGGAGGACGAAGAGGAACGAACGAGACGAACTTGGTCCAAAGAACGACAACGGATCTGTTGGGAAGACGAAGATGGACGAACGAGACGAACTTGGTCCAAAGAAGGCCAACGGATCTAATGGGAGGACGAAGATGGACGAACGAGACGAACATAATCCAAAGAAGGACAACGGATCAAATGCGAGGACGAAGATGGACGAACGAGACGAACTTGGTCCAACGAACTAGGCCAACGGATCTAATGGGAGGACGAAGGTGGACGAACGAGATGACATGGTCCAAAGAAGGCCAACGGATCTAATGGGAGGACGAAGATGGACGAACGAGACGAACATGGTCCAAAGAAGGCCAACGGATCTAATGGGAGGACAAAGATGGACGAACGAGACGAACTTGGTCCAAAGAAGGCCAACGGATCTAATGGGAGGACGAAGAGGAACGAACGAGACGAACTTGGTCCAAAGAACGACAACGGATCTATTGGGAAGACGAAGATGGACGAACGAGACGAACATGGTCCAAAGTAGGACAACGGATCAAATGCGAGGACGAAGATGGACGAAGGAGACGAACTTGGTCCAAAGAAGGCCAACGGATCTAATGGGAGGACGAAGATGGACTAAAGAGACGAACTTGGTCCAATGAAGGCCAACGGATTTAATGGGAGGACGAAGAGGAACGAACGAGACAAACTTGGTCCAAAGAACGACAACGGATCTGTTGGGAAGACGAAGATGGACGAACGAGACGAACTTGGTCCAAAGAAGGCCAACGGATCTAATGGGAGGACGAAGATGGACGAACGAGACGAACATAATCCAAAGAAGGACAACGGATCAAATGCGAGGACGAAGATGGACGAACGAGACGAACTTGGTCCAACGAACTAGGCCAACGGATCTAATGGGAGGACGAAGGTGGACGAACGAGAGGACATGGTCCAAAGAAGGCCAACGGATCTAATGGGAGGACGAAGATGGACGAACGAGACGAACATGGTCCAAAGAAGGCCAACGGATCTAATGGGAGGACAAAGATGGACGAACGAGACGAACTTGGTCCAAAGAAGGCCAACGGATCTAATGGGAGGACGAAGATGGACGAACGAGACGAACTTGGTCCAAAGAAGGCCAACGGATCTAATGGGAGGACGAAGAGGAACGAACGAGACGAACTTGGTCCAAAGAACGACAACGGATCTATTGGGAAGACGAAGATGGACGAACGAGACGAACATGGTCCAAAGTAGGACAACGGATCAAATGCGAGGACGAAGATGGACGAAGGAGACGAACTTGGTCCAAAGAAGGCCAACGGATCTAATGGGAGGACGAAGATGGACTAAAGAGACGAACTTGGTCCAATGAAGGCCAACGGATTTAATGGGAGGACGAAGAGGAACGAACGAGACGAACTTGGTCCAAAGAACGACAACGGATCTATTGGGAACACGAAGATGGACGAACGAGACGAACTTGGTCCAAAGAAGGACAACGGATCTAATGGGAGGACGAAGATGGACGAACGAGACGACATGGTCCAAAGAAGGCCAACGAATCTAATGGGAGGACGAAGATGGACGAACGAGACGAACTTGGTCCAAAGAAGGCCAACGGATTTAATGGGAGGACGAAGATGGACGAACGAGACGAACTTGGTCCAAAGAAGGCCAACGGATCTAATGGGAAGACGAAGATGGACGAACGAGACGAACTTGGTCCAAAGAAGGCCAACGGATCTAATGGGAGGACGAAGAGGGACAAAAGAGACGAACTTGGTCCAAAGAAGGCCAATGGATCAAATGGGAGGACGAAGATGGACGAACGAGACGAATTTGGTCCAAAGAAGGCCAACGGATCAAATGGGAAGACGAAAATGGACGAACGAGACGAACTTGGTCCAAAGAAGGCCAACGGATCTAATGGGAGGACGAAGAGGAACGAACGAGACGAACTTGGTCCAAAGAACGACAACGGATCTATTGGGAAGACGAAGATGGACGAACGAGACGAACTTAGTCCAAAGAAGGCCAACTGATCTTATGGGAGGACGAAGATGGACGAACGAGACGAACATGGTCCAAAGAAGGACAACAGATCAAATGCGAGGACGAAGATGGACGAACGAGACGAACCTGGTCCAAAGAAGGCCAACGGATCTAATGGGAGGACGAAGATGGACGAACGAGACGACATGGTCCAAAGAAGGCCAACGAATCTAATGGGAGGACGAAGATGGACGAACGAGACGAACTTGGTCCAAAGAAGGCCAACGGATCTAATGGGAGGACGAAGATGGCCGAACGAGACGAACTTGGTCCAAAGAAGGCCAACGGATCAAATGGGAGGACGAAGATGGACGAACGAGACGAACCTGGTCCAAAGAAGGCCAATGGATCAAATGGGAAGACGAAGATGGACGAACGAGACGAACTTGGTCCAAAGAAGGCCAACGGATCTAATGGGAGGACGAAGAGGAACGAACGAGACGAACTTGGTCCAAAGAACGACAACGGATCTATTGGGAACACGAAGACGGACGAACGAGACGAACTTGGTCCAAAGAAGGACAACGGATCTAATGGGAGGACGAAGATGGACGAACGAGACGACATGGTCCAAAGAAGGCCAACGAATCTAATGGGAGGACGAAGATGGACGAACGAGACGAACTTGGTCCAAAGAAGGCCAACGGATTTAATGGGAGGACGAAGATGGACGAACGAGACGAACTTGGTCCAAAGAAGGCCAACGGATCTAATGGGAGGATGAAGAGGAACGAACGAGACGAACTTGGTCCAAAGAACGACAACGGATCTATTGGGAAGACGAAGATGGACGAATGAGACGAACTTGGTCCAAAGAAGGCCTACGGATCTAATGGGAGGACGAAGTGGGACAAAAGAGACGAACTTGGTCCAAAGAAGGCCAATGGATCAAATGGGAGGACGAAGATGGACGAACGAGACGAATTTGGTCCAAAGAAGGCCAACGGATCAAATGGGAAGACGAAAATGGACGAACGAGACGAACTTGGTCCAAAGAAGGCCAACGGATCTAATGGGAGGACGAAGAGGAACGAACGAGACAAACTTTGTCCAAAGAACGACAACGGATCTATTGGGAAGACGAAGATGGACGAACGAGACGAACATGGTCCAAAGAAGGCCAACGGATCAAATGGGAGGACGAAGATGGACGAACGAGACGAACCTGGTCCAAAGAAGGCCAATAGATCAAATGGGAAGACGAAGATGGACGAACGAGACGAACTTGGTCCAAAGAAGGCCAACTGATATAATGGGAGGACGAAGAGGAACGAACGAGACGAACTTGGTCCAAAGAACGACAACGGATCTGTTGGGAAGACGAAGATGGACGAACGAGACGAACTTGGTCCAAAGAAGGCCAACGGATCTAATGGGAGGACGAAGATGGACGAACGAGACGAACATAATCCAAAGAAGGACAACGGATCAAATGCGAGGACGAAGATGGACGAACGAGACGAACTTGGTCCAACGAACTAGGCCAACGGATCTAATGGGAGGACGAAGGTGGACGAACGAGATGACATGGTCCAAAGAAGGCCAACGGATCTAATGGGAGGACGAAGATGGACGAACGAGACGAACATGGTCCAAAGAAGGCCAACGGATCTAGTGGGAGGACAAAGATGGACGAACGAGACGAACTTGGTCCAAAGAAGGCCAACGGATCTAATGGGAGGACGAAGAGGAACGAACGAGACGAACTTGGTCCAAAGAACGACAACGGATCTATTGGGAAGACGAAGATGGACGAACGAGACGAACATGGTCCAAAGTAGGACAACGGATCAAATGCGAGGACGAAGATGGACGAAGGAGACGAACTTGGTCCAAAGAAGGCCAACGGATCTAATGGGAGGACGAAGATGGACTAAAGAGACGAACTTGGTCCAATGAAGGCCAACGGATTTAATGGGAGGACGAAGAGGAACGAACGAGACGAACTTGGTCCAAAGAACGACAACGGATCTGTTGGGAAGACGAAGATGGACGAACGAGACGAACTTGGTCCAAAGAAGGCCAACGGATCTAATGGGAGGACGAAGATGGACGAACGAGACGAACATAATCCAAAGAAGGACAACGGATCAAATGCGAGGACGAAGATGGACGAACGAGACGAACTTGGTCCAACGAACTAGGCCAACGGATCTAATGGGAGGACGAAGGTGGACGAACGAGAGGACATGGTCCAAAGAAGGCCAACGGATCTAATGGGAGGACGAAGATGGACGAACGAGACGACATGGTCCAAAGAAGGCCAACGAATCTAATGGGAGGACGAAGATGGACGAACGAGACGAACTTGGTCCAAAGAAGGCCAACGGATTTAATGGGAGGACGAAGATGGACGAACGAGACGAACTTGGTCCAAAGAAGGCCAACGGATCTAATGGGAGGATGAAGAGGAACGAACGAGACGAACTTGGTCCAAAGAACGACAACGGATCTATTGGGAAGACGAAGATGGACGAATGAGACGAACTTGGTCCAAAGAAGGCCAACGGATCTAATGGGAGGACGAAGTGGGACAAAAGAGACGAACTTGGTCCAAAGAAGGCCAATGGATCAAATGGGAGGACGAAGATGGACGAACGAGACGAATTTGGTCCAAAGAAGGCCAACGGATCAAATGGGAAGACGAAAATGGACGAACGAGACGAACTTGGTCCAAAGAAGGCCAACGGATCTAATGGGAGGACGAAGAGGAACGAACGAGACAAACTTTGTCCAAAGAACGACAACGGATCTATTGGGAAGACGAAGATGGACGAACGAGACGAACATGGTCCAAAGAAGGCCAACGGATCAAATGGGAGGACGAAGATGGACGAACGAGACGAACCTGGTCCAAAGAAGGCCAATAGATCAAATGGGAAGACGAAGATGGACGAACGAGACGAACTTGGTCCAAAGAAGGCCAACTGATATAATGGGAGGACGAAGAGGAACGAACGAGACGAACTTGGTCCAAAGAACGACAACGGATCTGTTGGGAAGACGAAGATGGACGAACGAGACGAACTTGGTCCAAAGAAGGCCAACGGATCTAATGGGAGGACGAAGATGGACGAACGAGACGAACATAATCCAAAGAAGGACAACGGATCAAATGCGAGGACGAAGATGGACGAACGAGACGAACTTGGTCCAACGAACTAGGCCAACGGATCTAATGGGAGGACGAAGGTGGACGAACGAGATGACATGGTCCAAAGAAGGCCAACGGATCTAATGGGAGGACGAAGATGGACGAACGAGACGAACATGGTCCAAAGAAGGCCAACGGATCTAATGGGAGGACAAAGATGGACGAACGAGACGAACTTGGTCCAAAGAAGGCCAACGGATCTAATGGGAGGACGAAGAGGAACGAACGAGACGAACTTGGTCCAAAGAACGACAACGGATCTATTGGGAAGACGAAGATGGACGAACGAGACGAACATGGTCCAAAGTAGGACAACGGATCAAATGCGAGGACGAAGATGGACGAAGGAGACGAACTTGGTCCAAAGAAGGCCAACGGATCTAATGGGAGGACGAAGATGGACTAAAGAGACGAACTTGGTCCAATGAAGGCCAACGGATTTAATGGGAGGACGAAGAGGAACGAACGAGACGAACTTGGTCCAAAGAACGACAACGGATCTGTTGGGAAGACGAAGATGGACGAACGAGACGAACTTGGTCCAAAGAAGGCCAACGGATCTAATGGGAGGACGAAGATGGACGAACGAGACGAACATAATCCAAAGAAGGACAACGGATCAAATGCGAGGACGAAGATGGACGAACGAGACGAACTTGGTCCAACGAACTAGGCCAACGGATCTAATGGGAGGACGAAGGTGGACGAACGAGAGGACATGGTCCAAAGAAGGCCAACGGATCTAATGGGAGGACGAAGATGGACGAACGAGACGAACATGGTCCAAAGAAGGCCAACGGATCTAATGGGAGGACAAAGATGGACGAACGAGACGAACTTGGTCCAAAGAAGGCCAACGGATCTAATGGGAGGACGAAGATGGACGAACGAGACGAACTTGGTCCAAAGAAGGCCAACGGATCTAATGGGAGGACGAAGAGGAACGAACGAGACGAACTTGGTCCAAAGAACGACAACGGATCTATTGGGAAGACGAAGATGGACGAACGAGACGAACATGGTCCAAAGTAGGACAACGGATCAAATGCGAGGACGAAGATGGACGAAGGAGACGAACTTGGTCCAAAGGAGGCCAACGGATCTAATGGGAGGACGAAGATGGACTAAAGAGACGAACTTGGTCCAATGAAGGCCAACGGATTTAATGGGAGGACGAAGAGGAACGAACGAGACGAACTTGGTCCAAAGAACGACAACGGATCTATTGGGAACACGAAGATGGACGAACGAGACGAACTTGGTCCAAAGAAGGACAACGGATCTAATGGGAGGACGAAGATGGACGAACGAGACGACATGGTCCAAAGAAGGCCAACGAATCTAATGGGAGGACGAAGATGGACGAACGAGACGAACTTGGTCCAAAGAAGGCCAACGGATTTAATGGGAGGACGAAGATGGACGAACGAGACGAACTTGGTCCAAAGAAGGCCAACGGATCTAATGGGAGGACGAAGAGGAACGAACGAGACGAACTTGGTCCAAAGAATGACAACGGATCTATTGGGAAGACGAAGATGGACGAACGAGACGAACTTGGTCCAAAGAAGGCCAACGGATCTAATGGGAGGACGAAGAGGGACAAAAGAGACGAACTTGGTCCAAAGAAGGCCAATGGATCAAATGGGAGGACGAAGAGGGACAAACGAGACGAACTTGGTCCAAAGAAGGCCAACGGATCTAATGGGAGGACGAAGAGGGACAAAAGAGACGAACTTGGTCCAAAGAAGGCCAATGGATCAAATGGGAGGACGAAGATGGACGAACGAGACGAATTTGGTCCAAAGAAGGCCAACGGATCAAATGGGAAGACGAAAATGGACGAACGAGACGAACTTGGTCCAAAGAAGGCCAACGGATCTAATGGGAGGACGAAGAGGAACGAACGAGACGAACTTGGTCCAAAGAACGACAACGGATCTATTGGGAAGACGAAGATGGACGAACGAGACGAACTTAGTCCAAAGAAGGCCAACTGATCTTATGGGAGGACGAAGATGGACGAACGAGACGAACATGGTCCAAAGAAGGACAACAGATCAAATGCGAGGACGAAGATGGACGAACGAGACGAACCTGGTCCAAAGAAGGCCAACGGATCTAATGGGAGGACGAAGATGGACGAACGAGACGACATGGTCCAAAGAAGGCCAACGAATCTAATGGGAGGACGAAGATGGACGAACGAGACGAACTTGGTCCAAAGAAGGCCAACGGATCTAATGGGAGGACGAAGATGGCCGAACGAGACGAACTTGGTCCAAAGAAGGCCAACGGATCAAATGGGAGGACGAAGATGGACGAACGAGACGAACCTGGTCCAAAGAAGGCCAAAGGATCAAATGGGAAGACGAAGATGGACGAACGAGACGAACTTGGTCCAAAGAAGGCCAACGGATCTAATGGGAGGACGAAGAGGAACGAACGAGACGAACTTGGTCCAAAGAACGACAACGGATCTATTGGGAACACGAAGACGGACGAACGAGACGAACTTGGTCCAAAGAAGGACAACGGATCTAATGGGAGGACGAAGATGGACGAACGAGACGACATGGTCCAAAGAAGGCCAACGAATCTAATGGGAGGACGAAGATGGACGAACGAGACGAACTTGGTCCAAAGAAGGCCAACGGATCTAATGGGAGGACGAAGATGGCCGAACGAGACGAACTTGGTCCAAAGAAGGCCAACGGATCTAATGGGAGGACGAAGTAGGACGAACGAGGCGAACTTGGTCCAAAGAAGGCCAACGGATCTAATGGGAGGACGAAGAGGAACGAACGAGACGAACTTGGTCCAAAGAACGACAACGGATCTATTGGGAAGACGAAGATGGACGAATGAGACGAACTTGGTCCAAGGAAGGCCAACGGATCTAATGGCAGGACGAAGAGGGACTAAAGAGACGAACTTGGTCCAAAGAAGGCCAATGGATCAAATGGGAGGACGAAGATGGACGAAGGAGACGAACTTGGTCCAAAGAATGCCAACGGATCTAATGGGAGGACGAAGATGGACGAACGAGTCGAACTTGGTCCAAAGAAGGCCAACGGATCTAATGGGAGGACGAAGAGGAACGAACGAGACGAACTTGGTCCAAAGAACGACAACGGATCTATTGGGAAGACGAAGATGGACGAATGAGACGAACTTGGTCCAAGGAAGGCCAACGGATCTAATGGGAGGACGAAGAGGGACTAAATAGACGAACTTGGTCCAAAGAAGGCCAATGGATCAAATGGGAGGACGAAGATGGACGAACGAGACAAATTTGGTCCAAAGAAGGCCAACGGATCAAATGGGAAGACGAAAATGGACGAACGAGACGAACCTGGTCCAAAGAAGGCCAATAGATCAAATGGGAAGACGAAGATGGACAAACGAGACGAACTTGGTCCAAAGAAGGCCAACGGATCTAATGGGAGGACGAAGAGGAACGAACGAGACGAACTTGGTCCAAAGAACGACAACGGATCTATTGGGAAGACGAAGATGGACGAACGAGACGAACTTGGTCCAAAGAAGGCCAACGGATCTAATGGGAGGACGAAGATGGACGAACGAGACGACATGGTCCAAAGAAGGCCAACGAATCTAATGGGAGGACGAAGATGGACGAACGAGACGAACTTGGTCCAAAGAAGGCCAACGGATCTAATGGGAGGACGAAGATGGCCGAACGAGACGAACTTGGTCCAAAGAAGGCCAACGGATCAAATGGGAGGACGAAGATGGACGAACGAGACGAACCTGGTCCAAAGAAGGCCAATGGATCAAATGGGAAGACGAAGATGGACGAACGAGACGAACTTGGTCCAAAGAAGGCCAACGGATCTAATGGGAGGACGAAGAGGAACGAACGAGACGAACTTGGTCCAAAGAACGACAACGGATCTATTGGGAAGACGAAGACGGACGAACGAGACGAACTTGGTCCAAAGAAGGACAACGGATCTAATGGGAGGACGAAGATGGACGAACGAGACGACATGGTCCAAAGAAGGCCAACGAATCTAATGGGAGGACGAAGATGGACGAACGAGACGAACTTGGTCCAAAGAAGGCCAACGGATCTAATGGGAGGACGAAGATGGCCGAACGAGACGAACTTGGTCCAAAGAAGGCCAACGGATCTAATGGGAGGACGAAGTAGGACGAACGAGGCGAACTTGGTCCAAAGAAGGCCAACGGATCTAATGGGAGGACGAAGAGGAACGAACGAGACGAACTTGGTCCAAAGAACGACAACGGATCTATTGGGAAGACGAAGATGGACGAATGAGACGAACTTGGTCCAAGGAAGGCCAACGGATCTAATGGGAGGACGAAGAGGGACTAAAGAGACGAACTTGGTCCAAAGAAGGCCAATGGATCAAATGGGAGGACGAAGATGGACGAAGGAGACGAACTTGGTCCAAAGAATGCCAACGGATCTAATGGGAGGACGAAGATGGACGAACGAGTCGAACTTGGTCCAAAGAAGGCCAACGGATCTAATGGGAGGACGAAGAGGAACGAACGAGACGAACTTGGTCCAAAGAACGACAACGGATCTATTGGGAAGACGAAGATGGACGAATGAGACGAACTTGGTCCAAGGAAGGCCAACGGATCTAATGGGAGGACGAAGAGGGACTAAATAGACGAACTTGGTCCAAAGAAGGCCAATGGATCAAATGGGAGGACGAAGATGGACGAACGAGACAAATTTGGTCCAAAGAAGGCCAACGGATCAAATGGGAAGACGAAAATGGACGAACGAGACGAACTTGGTCCAAAGAAGGCCAACGGATCTAATGGGAGGACGAAGAGGAACGAACGAGACGAACCTGGTCCAAAGAACGACAACGGATCTATTGGGAAGACGAAGATGGACGAACTTGGTCCAAAGAAGGCCAACGGATCTTATGGGAGGACGAAGATGGACGAACATGGTCCAAAGAAGGACAACGGATCAAATGCGAGGACGAAGATGGACGAACGAGACGAACCTGGTCCAAAGAAGGCCAATGGATCAAATGGGAAGACGAAGATGGACGAACGAGACGAACTTGGTCCAACGAACTACAACGGATCTATTGGGAAGACGAAGATGGACGAACGAGACGAACTTGGTCCAAAAAGGCCAACGGATCTAATGGGAGGACGAAGATGGACGAACGAGACGAACATGGTCCAAAGAAGGACAACGGATCAAATGCGAGGACGAAGATGGACGAAGGAGACGAACTTGGTCCAAAGAAGGCCAACGGATCTAATGGGAGGACGAAGATGGACTAAAGAGACGAACTTGGTCCAATGAAGGCCAACGGATTTAATGGGAGGACGAAGAGGAACGAACGAGACGAACTTGGTCCAAAGAACGACAACGGATCTATTGGGAACACGAAGATGGACGAACGAGACGAACTTGGTCCAAAGAAGGACAACGGATCTAATGGGAGGACGAAGATGGACGAACGAGACGACATGGTCCAAAGAAGGCCAACGAATCTAATGGGAAGACGAAGATGGACGAACGAGACGAACTTGGTCCAAAGAAGGCCAACGGATTTAATGGGAGGACGAAGATGGACGAACGAGACGAACTTGGTCCAAAGAAGGACAACGGATCTAATGGGAGGACGAAGATGGACGAACGAGACGACATGGTCCAAAGAAGGCCAACGAATCTAATGGGAAGACGAAGATGGACGAACGAGACGAACATGGTCCAAAGAAGGCCAACGGATCAAATGGGAGGACGAAGATGGACGAACGAGACGAACCTGGTCCAAAGAAGGCCAATGGATCAAATGGGAAGACGAAGATGGACGAACGAGACGAACTTGGTCCAAGGAAGGCCAACGGATCTAATGGGAGGACGAAGAGGAACGAACGAGACGAACTTGGTCCAAAGAACGACAACGGATCTATTGGGAAGACGAAGATGGACGAACTTGGTCCAAAGAAGGCCAACGGATCTTATGGGAGGACGAAGATGGACGAACATGGTCCAAAGAAGGACAACGGATCAAATGCGAGGACGAAGATGGACGAACGAGACGAACCTGGTCCAAAGAAGGCCAATGGATCAAATGGGAAGACGAAGATGGACGAACGAGACGAACTTGGTCCAACGAACTACAACGGATCTAATGGGAAGACGAAGATGGACGAACGAGACGAACATGGTCCAAAGAAGGCCGACGGATCAAATGGGAGGACGAAGATGGACGAACGAGACGAACCTGGTCCAAAGAAGGCCAACGGATCTAATGGGAGGACGAAGATGGACGAACGAGACGAACTTGGTCCAAAGAACGACAACGGATCTATTGGGAAGACGAAGATGGACGAACGAGACGAACTTGGTCCAAAGAAGGCCAACGGATCTAATGGGAGGACGAAGATGGACGAACGAGACGAACATAATCCAAAGAAGGACAACGGATCAAATGCGAGGACGAAGATGGACGAACGAGACGAACTTGGTCCAACGAACTAGGCCAACGGATCTAATGGGAGGACGAAGGTGGACGAACGAGATGACATGGTCCAAAGAAGGCCAACGGATCTAATGGGAGGACGAAGATGGACGAACGAGACGAACATGGTCCAAAGAAGGCCAACGGATCTAATGGGAGGACAAAGATGGACGAATGAGACGAACTTGGTCCAAAGAAGGCCAACGGATCTAATGGGAGGACGAAGAGGAACGAACGAGACGAACTTGGTCCAAAGAACGACAACGGATCTAATGGGAGGACGAAGATGGACGAACGAGTCGAACTTGGTCCAAAGAAGGCCAACGGATCTAATGGGAGGACGAAGAGGAACGAACGAGACGAACTTGGTCCAAAGAACGACAACGGATCTATTGGGAAGACGAAGATGGACGAATGAGACGAACTTGGTCCAAGGAAGGCCAACGGATCTAATGGGAGGACGAAGAGGGACTAAATAGACGAACTTGGTCCAAAGAAGGCCAATGGATCAAATGGGAGGACGAAGATGGACGAACGAGACAAATTTGGTCCAAAGAAGGCCAACGGATCAAATGGGAAGACGAAAATGGACGAACGAGACGAACTTGGTCCAAAGAAGGCCAACGGATCTAATGGGAGGACGAAGAGGAACGAACGAGACGAACCTGGTCCAAAGAACGACAACGGATCTATTGGGAAGACGAAGATGGACGAACTTGGTCCAAAGAAGGCCAACGGATCTTATGGGAGGACGAAGATGGACGAACATGGTCCAAAGAAGGACAACGGATCAAATGCGAGGACGAAGATGGACGAACGAGACGAACCTGGTCCAAAGAAGGCCAATGGATCAAATGGGAAGACGAAGATGGACGAACGAGACGAACTTGGTCCAACGAACTACAACGGATCTATTGGGAAGACGAAGATGGACGAACGAGACGAACTTGGTCCAAAAAGGCCAACGGATCTAATGGGAGGACGAAGATGGACGAACGAGACGAACATGGTCCAAAGAAGGACAACGGATCAAATGCGAGGACGAAGATGGACGAAGGAGACGAACTTGGTCCAAAGAAGGCCAACGGATCTAATGGGAGGACGAAGATGGACTAAAGAGACGAACTTGGTCCAATGAAGGCCAACGGATTTAATGGGAGGACGAAGAGGAACGAACGAGACGAACTTGGTCCAAAGAACGACAACGGATCTATTGGGAACACGAAGATGGACGAACGAGACGAACTTGGTCCAAAGAAGGACAACGGATCTAATGGGAGGACGAAGATGGACGAACGAGACGACATGGTCCAAAGAAGGCCAACGAATCTAATGGGAAGACGAAGATGGACGAACGAGACGAACTTGGTCCAAAGAAGGCCAACGGATTTAATGGGAGGACGAAGATGGACGAACGAGACGAACTTGGTCCAAAGAAGGACAACGGATCTAATGGGAGGACGAAGATGGACGAACGAGACGACATGGTCCAAAGAAGGCCAACGAATCTAATGGGAAGACGAAGATGGACGAACGAGACGAACATGGTCCAAAGAAGGCCAACGGATCAAATGGGAGGACGAAGATGGACGAACGAGACGAACCTGGTCCAAAGAAGGCCAATGGATCAAATGGGAAGACGAAGATGGACGAACGAGACGAACTTGGTCCAAGGAAGGCCAACGGATCTAATGGGAGGACGAAGAGGAACGAACGAGACGAACTTGGTCCAAAGAACGACAACGGATCTATTGGGAAGACGAAGATGGACGAACTTGGTCCAAAGAAGGCCAACGGATCTTATGGGAGGACGAAGATGGACGAACATGGTCCAAAGAAGGACAACGGATCAAATGCGAGGACGAAGATGGACGAACGAGACGAACCTGGTCCAAAGAAGGCCAATGGATCAAATGGGAAGACGAAGATGGACGAACGAGACGAACTTGGTCCAACGAACTACAACGGATCTAATGGGAAGACGAAGATGGACGAACGAGACGAACATGGTCCAAAGAAGGCCGACGGATCAAATGGGAGGACGAAGATGGACGAACGCGACGAACCTGGTCCAAAGAAGGCCAATAGATCAAATGGGAAGACGAAGATGGACGAACGAGACGAACTTGGTCCAAAGAACGACAACGGATCTATTGGGAAGACGAAGATGGACGAACGAGACGAACTTGGTCCAAAGAAGGCCAACGGATCTAATGGGAGGACGAAGATGGACGAACGAGACGAACATAATCCAAAGAAGGACAACGGATCAAATTCGAGGACGAAGATGGACGAACGAGACGAACTTGGTCCAACGAACTAGGCCAACGGATCTAATGGGAGGACGAAGGTGGACGAACGAGATGACATGGTCCAAAGAAGGCCAACGGATCTAATGGGAGGACGAAGATGGACGAACGAGACGAACATGGTCCAAAGAAGGCCAACGGATCTAATGGGAGGACAAAGATGGACGAATGAGACGAACTTGGTCCAAAGAAGGCCAACGGATCTAATGGGAGGACGAAGAGGAACGAACGAGACGAACTTGGTCCAAAGAACGACAACGGATCTATTGGGAAGACGAAGATGGACGAACGAGACGAACATGGTCCAAAGAAGGACAACGGATCAAATGCGAGGACGAAGATGGACGAAGGAGACGAACTTGGTCCAAAGAAGGCCAACGGATCTAATGGGAGGACGAAGATGGACTAAAGAGACGAACTTGGTCCAATGAAGGCCAACGGATTTAATGGGAGGACGAAGAGGAACGAACGAGACGAACTTGGTCCAAAGAACGACAACGGATCTATTGGGAACACGAAGATGGACGAACGTGACGAACTTGGTCCAAAGAAGGACAACGGATCTAATGGGAGGACGAAGATGGACGAACGAGACGACATGGTCCAAAGAAGGCCAACGAATCTAATGGGAGGACGAAGATGGACGAACGAGACGAACTTGGTCCAAAGAAGGCCAACGGATTTAATGGGAGGACGAAGATGGACGAACGAGACGAACTTGGTCCAAAGAAGGCCAACGGATCTAATGGGAGGACGAAGAGGAACGAACGAGACGAACTTGGTCCAAAGAACGACAACGGATCTATTGGGAAGACGAAGATGGACGAATGAGACGAACTTGGTCCAAAGAAGGCCAACGGATCTAATGGGAGGACGAAGTGGGACAAAAGAGACGAACTTGGTCCAAAGAAGGCCAATGGATCAAATGGGAGGACGAAGATGGACGAACGAGACGAATTTGGTCCAAAGAAGGCCAACGGATCAAATGGGAAGACGAAAATGGACGAACGAGACGAACTTGGTCCAAAGAAGGCCAACGGATCTAATGGGAGGACGAAGAGGAACGAACGAGACAAACTTTGTCCAAAGAACGACAACGGATCTATTGGGAAGACGAAGATGGACGAACGAGACGAACATGGTCCAAAGAAGGCCAACGGATCAAATGGGAGGACGAAGATGGACGAACGAGACGAACCTGGTCCAAAGAAGGCCAATAGATCAAATGGGAAGACGAAGATGGACGAACGAGACGAACTTGGTCCAAAGAACGACAACGGATCTGTTGGGAAGACGAAGATGGACGAACGAGACGAACTTGGTCCAAAGAAGGCCAACGGATCTAATGGGAGGACGAAGATGGACGAACGAGACGAACATAATCCAAAGAAGGACAACGGATCAAATGCGAGGACGAAGATGGACGAACGAGACGAACTTGGTCCAACGAACTAGGCCAACGGATCTAATGGGAGGACGAAGGTGGACGAACGAGATGACATGGTCCAAAGAAGGCCAACGGATCTAATGGGAGGACGAAGATGGACGAACGAGACGAACATGGTCCAAAGAAGGCCAACGGATCTAATGGGAGGACGAAGATGGACGAACGAGACGAACTTGGTCCAAAGAAGGCCAACGGATCTAATGGGAGGACGAAGAGGAACGAACGAGACGAACTTGGTCCAAAGAACGACAACGGATCTATTGGGAAGACGAAGATGGACGAACGAGACGAACATGGTCCAAAGTAGGACAACGGATCAAATGCGAGGACGAAGATGGACGAAGGAGACGAACTTGGTCCAAAGAAGGCCAACGGATCTAATGGGAGGACGAAGATGGACTAAAGAGACGAACTTGGTCCAATGAAGGCCAACGGATTTAATGGGAGGACGAAGAGGAACGAACGAGACGAACTTGGTCCAAAGAACGACAACGGATCTGTTGGGAAGACGAAGATGGACGAACGAGACGAACTTGGTCCAAAGAAGGCCAACGGATCTAATGGGAGGACGAAGATGGACGAACGAGACGAACATAATCCAAAGAAGGACAACGGATCAAATGCGAGGACGAAGATGGACGAACGAGACGAACTTGGTCCAACGAACTAGGCCAACGGATCTAATGGGAGGACGAAGGTGGACGAACGAGATGACATGGTCCAAAGAAGGCCAACGGATCTAATGGGAGGACGAAGATGGACGAACGAGACGAACATGGTCCAAAGAAGGCCAACGGATCTAATGGGAGGACAAAGATGGACGAACGAGACGAACTTGGTCCAAAGAAGGCCAACGGATCTAATGGGAGGACGAAGATGGACGAACGAGACGAACTTGGTCCAAAGAAGGCCAACGGATCTAATGGGAGGACGAAGAGGAACGAACGAGACGAACTTGGTCCAAAGAACGACAACGGATCTATTGGGAAGACGAAGATGGACGAACGAGACGAACATGGTCCAAAGTAGGACAACGGATCAAATGCGAGGACGAAGATGGACGAAGGAGACGAACTTGGTCCAAAGAAGGCCAACGGATCTAATGGGAGGACGAAGATGGACTAAAGAGACGAACTTGGTCCAATGAAGGCCAACGGATTTAATGGGAGGACGAAGAGGAACGAACGAGACGAACTTGGTCCAAAGAACGACAACGGATCTATTGGGAACACGAAGATGGACGAACGAGACGAACTTGGTCCAAAGAAGGACAACGGATCTAATGGGAGGACGAAGATGGACGAACGAGACGAACTTGGTCCAAAGAAGGCCAACGGATTTAATGGGAGGACGAAGATGGACGAACGAGACGAACTTGGTCCAAAGAAGGCCAACGGATCTAATGGGAGGACGAAGAGGAACGAACGAGACGAACTTGGTCCAAAGAATGACAACGGATCTATTGGGAAGACGAAGATGGACGAACGAGACGAACTTGGTCCAAAGAAGGCCAACGGATCTAATGGGAGGACGAAGAGGGACAAAAGAGACGAACTTGGTCCAAAGAAGGCCAATGGATCAAATGGGAGGACGAAGATGGACGAACGAGACGAATTTGGTCCAAAGAAGGCCAACGGATCAAATGGGAAGACGAAAATGGACGAACGAGACGAACTTGGTCCAAAGAAGGCCAACGGATCTAATGGGAGGACGAAGAGGAACGAACGAGACGAACTTGGTCCAAAGAACGACAACGGATCTATTGGGAAGACGAAGATGGACGAACGAGACGAACTTAGTCCAAAGAAGGCCAACGGATCTTATGGGAGGACGAAGATGGACGAACGAGACGAACATGGTCCAAAGAAGGACAACAGATCAAATGCGAGGACGAAGATGGACGAACGAGACGAACCTGGTCCAAAGAAGGCCAATGGATCAAATGGGAAGACGAAGATGGACGAACGAGACGAACTTGGTCCAACGAACTACAACGGATCTAATGGGAAGACGAAGATGGACGAACGAGATGAACATGGTCCAAAGAAGGCCAATGGATCTAAAGGCCAATGGATCAAATGGGAAGACGAAGATGGACGAACGAGACGAACATGGTCCAAAGAAGGCCAACGGATCTAATGGGAGGACGAAGAGGGACTAAAGAGACGAACTTGGTCCAAAGAAGGCCAACGAATCTAATGGAAGCACGATGATGGACGAACGAGACGAATTTGGTCCAAAGAAGGCCAACGGATCTAATGGGAGGACGAAGATGGACGAACGAGACGAACATGGTCCAAAGAAGGACAACGGATCAAATGCGAGGACGAAGATGGACGAAGGAGACGAACTTGGTCCAAAGAAGGCCAACGGATCTAATGGGAGGACGAAGATGGACTAAAGAGACGAACTTGGTCCAATGAAGGCCAACGGATTTAATGGGAGGACGAAGAGGAACGAACGAGACGAACTTGGTCCAAAGAACGACAACGGATCTATTGGGAACACGAAGATGGACGAACGTGACGAACTTGGTCCAAAGAAGGACAACGGATCTAATGGGAGGACGAAGATGGACGAACGAGACGACATGGTCCAAAGAAGGCCAACGAATCTAATGGGAGGACGAAGATGGACGAACGAGACGAACTTGGTCCAAAGAAGGCCAACGGATTTAATGGGAGGACGAAGATGGACGAACGAGACGAACTTGGTCCAAAGAAGGCCAACGGATCTAATGGGAGGACGAAGAGGAACGAACGAGACGAACTTGGTCCAAAGAACGACAACGGATCTATTGGGAAGACGAAGATGGACGAATGAGACGAACTTGGTCCAAAGAAGGCCAACGGATCTAATGGGAGGACGAAGTGGGACAAAAGAGACGAACTTGGTCCAAAGAAGGCCAATGGATCAAATGGGAGGACGAAGATGGACGAACGAGACGAATTTGGTCCAAAGAAGGCCAACGGATCAAATGGGAAGACGAAAATGGACGAACGAGACGAACTTGGTCCAAAGAAGGCCAACGGATCTAATGGGAGGACGAAGAGGAACGAACGAGACAAACTTTGTCCAAAGAACGACAACGGATCTATTGGGAAGACGAAGATGGACGAACGAGACGAACATGGTCCAAAGAAGGCCAACGGATCAAATGGGAGGACGAAGATGGACGAACGAGACGAACCTGGTCCAAAGAAGGCCAATAGATCAAATGGGAAGACGAAGATGGACGAACGAGACGAACTTGGTCCAAAGAAGGCCAACTGATATAATGGGAGGACGAAGAGGAACGAACGAGACGAACTTGGTCCAAAGAACGACAACGGATCTGTTGGGAAGACGAAGATGGACGAACGAGATGAACTTGGTCCAAAGAAGGCCAACGGATCTAATGGGAGGACGAAGATGGACGAACGAGACGAACATAATCCAAAGAAGGACAACGGATCAAATGCGAGGACGAAGATGGACGAACGAGACGAACTTGGTCCAACGAACTAGGCCAACGGATCTAATGGGAGGACGAAGGTGGACGAACGAGATGACATGGTCCAAAGAAGGCCAACGGATCTAATGGGAGGACGAAGATGGACGAACGAGACGAACATGGTCCAAAGAAGGCCAACGGATCTAATGGGAGGACAAAGATGGACGAACGAGACGAACTTGGTCCAAAGAAGGCCAACGGATCTAATGGGAGGACGAAGAGGAACGAACGAGACGAACTTGGTCCAAAGAACGACAACGGATCTATTGGGAAGACGAAGATGGACGAACGAGACGAACATGGTCCAAAGTAGGACAACGGATCAAATGCGAGGACGAAGATGGACGAAGGAGACGAACTTGGTCCAAAGAAGGCCAACGGATCTAATGGGAGGACGAAGATGGACTAAAGAGACGAACTTGGTCCAATGAAGGCCAACGGATTTAATGGGAGGACGAAGAGGAACGAACGAGACGAACTTGGTCCAAAGAACGACAACGGATCTGTTGGGAAGACGAAGATGGACGAACGAGACGAACTTGGTCCAAAGAAGGCCAACGGATCTAATGGGAGGACGAAGATGGACGAACGAGACGAACATAATCCAAAGAAGGACAACGGATCAAATGCGAGGACGAAGATGGACGAACGAGACGAACTTGGTCCAACGAACTAGGCCAACGGATCTAATGGGAGGACGAAGGTGGACGAACGAGAGGACATGGTCCAAAGAAGGCCAACGGATCTAATGGGAGGACGAAGATGGACGAACGAGACGAACATGGTCCAAAGAAGGCCAACGGATCTAATGGGAGGACAAAGATGGACGAACGAGACGAACTTGGTCCAAAGAAGGCCAACGGATCTATTGGGAAGACGAAGATGGACTAAAGGGACGAACTTGGTCCAATGAAGGCCAACGGATTTAATGGGAGGACGAAGAGGAACGAACGAGACGAACTTGGTCCAAAGAACGACAACGGATCTATTGGGAACACGAAGATGGACGAACGAGACGAACTTGGTCCAAAGAAGGACAACGGATCTAATGGGAGGACGAAGATGGACGAACGAGACGACATGGTCCAAAGAAGGCCAACGAATCTAATGGGAGGACGAAGATGGACGAACGAGACGAACTTGGTCCAAAGAAGGCCAACGGATTTAATGGGAGGACGAAGATGGACGAACGAGACGAACTTGGTCCAAAGAACGACAACGGATCTATTGGGAACACGAAGATGGACGAACGAGACGAACTTGGTCCAAAGAAGGACAACGGATCTAATGGGAGGACGAAGATGGACGAACGAGACGACATGGTCCAAAGAAGGCCAACGAATCTAATGGGAGGACGAAGATGGACGAACGAGACGAACTTGGTCCAAAGAAGGCCAACGGATCTAATGGGAGGACGAAGATGGACTAAAGAGACGAACTTGGTCCAATGAAGGCCAACGGATTTAATGGGAGGACGAAGAGGAACGAACGAGACGAACTTGGTCCAAAGAACGACAACGGATCTATTGGGAACACGAAGATGGACGAACGAGACGAACTTGGTCCAAAGAAGGACAACGGATCTAATGGGAGGACGAAGATGGACGAACGAGACGACATGGTCCAAAGAAGGCCAACGAATCTAATGGGAGGACGAAGATGGACGAACGAGACGAACTTGGTCCAAAGAAGGCCAACGGATTTAATGGGAGGACGAAGATGGACGAACGAGACGAACTTGGTCCAAAGAAGGCCAACGGATCTAATGGGAGGACGAAGAGGAACGAACGAGACGAACTTGGTCCAAAGAATGACAACGGATCTATTGGGAAGACGAAGATGGACGAACGAGACGAACTTGGTCCAAAGAAGGCCAACGGATCTAATGGGAGGACGAAGAGGGACAAAAGAGACGAACTTGGTCCAAAGAAGGCCAATGGATCAAATGGGAGGACGAAGATGGACGAACGAGACGAATTTGGTCCAAAGAAGGCCAACGGATCAAATGGGAAGACGAAAATGGACGAACGAGACGAACTTGGTCCAAAGAAGGCCAACGGATCTAATGGGAGGACGAAGAGGAACGAACGAGACGAACTTGGTCCAAAGAACGACAACGGATCTATTGGGAAGACGAAGATGGACGAACGAGACGAACTTAGTCCAAAGAAGGCCAACGGATCTTATGGGAGGACGAAGATGGACGAACGAGACGAACATGGTCCAAAGAAGGACAACAGATCAAATGCGAGGACGAAGATGGACGAACGAGACGAACCTGGTCCAAAGAAGGCCAATGGATCAAATGGGAAGACGAAGATGGACGAACGAGACGAACTTGGTCCAACGAACTACAACGGATCTAATGGGAAGACGAAGATGGACGAACGAGATGAACATGGTCCAAAGAAGGCCAATGGATCTAAAGGCCAATGGATCAAATGGGAAGACGAAGATGGACGAACGAGACGAACATGGTCCAAAGAAGGCCAACGGATCTAATGGGAGGACGAAGAGGGACTAAAGAGACGAACTTGGTCCAAAGAAGGCCAACGAATCTAATGGAAGCACGATGATGGACGAACGAGACGAATTTGGTCCAAAGAAGGCAACGGATCTAATGGGAGGACGAAGATGGACGAACGAGACGAACATGGTCCAAAGAAGGACAACGGATCAAATGCGAGGACGAAGATGGACGAAGGAGACGAACTTGGTCCAAAGAAGGCCAAAGGATCTAATGGGAGGACGAAGAGGGACTAAAGAGACGAACTTGGTCCAAAGAAGGCCAACGGATCAAATGGGAGGACGAAGATGGACGAACGAGACGAATTTGGTCCAAAGAAGGCCAACGGATCAAATGGGAAGACGAAGATGGACGACCGAGACGAACTTGGTCCAAAGAACGCCAACGGATCTAATGGGAGGACGAAGAGGAACGAACGAGACGAACTTGGTCCAAAGAACGACAACGGATCTATTGGGAACACGAAGATGGACGAACGAGACGAACATGGTCCAAAGAAGGCCAACGGATCTAATGGGAGGACGAAGATGGACGAACGAGACGAACATGGTCCAAAGAAGGCCAACGGATCTAATGGGAGGACGAAGATGGACGAACTAGACGAACTTGGTCCAAAAAGGCCAACGGATCTAATGGGAGGACGAAGATGGACGAACGAGACGAACTTGGTCCAAAGAAGGCCAACGGATCAAATGGGAGGACGAAGATGGACGAACGAGACGAATTTGGTCCAAAGAAGGCCAACGGATCAAATGGGAAGACGAAGATGGACGAACGAGACGAACTTGGTCCAAAGAAGGCCAACGGATTTAATGGGAGGACGAAGAGGAACAAACGAGACGAACTTGGTCCAAAGAACGACAACGGATCTATTGGGAACACGAAGATGGACGAACGAGACGAATTTGGTCCAAAGAAGGACAACGGCTCTAATGGGAGGACGAAGATGGACGAACGAGACGACATGGTCCAAAGAAGGCCAACGAATCTAATGGGAGGACGAAGATGGACGAACGAGACGAACTTGGTCCAAAGAAGGCCAACGGATCTAATGGGAGGATGAAGATGGACAACGAGACGAATTTGGTCCAAAGAAGGCCAACGGATCAAATGGGAAGACGAAGATGGACGAACGAGACGAACTTGGTCCAAAGAAGGCCAACGGATTTAATGGGAGGACGAAGAGGAACGAACGAGACGAACTTGGTCCAAAGAACGACAACGGATCTATTGGGAACACGAAGACGGACGAACGAGACGAACTTGGTCCAAAGAAGGACAACGGATCTAATGGGAGGACGAAGATGGACGAACGAGACGACATGGTCCAAAGAAGGCCAACGAATCTAATGGGAGGACGAAGATGGACGAACGAGACGAACTTGGTCCAAAGAAGGCCAACGGATCTAATGGGAGGACGAAGATGGCCGAACGAGACGAACTTGGTCCAAAGAAGGCCAACGGATCTAATGGGAGGACGAAGATGGACGAACGAGACGAACTTGGTCTAAAGAAGGCCAACGGATCTAATGGGAGGACGAAGAGGAACGAACGAGACGAACTTGGTCCAAAGAACGACAACGGATCTATTGGGAAGACGAAGATGGACGAATGAGACGAACTTGGTCCAAGGAAGGCCAACGGATTTAATGGGAGGACGAAGAGGGACTAAAGAGACGAACTTGGTCCAAAGAAGGCCAATGGATCAAATGGGAGGACGAAGATGGACGAAGGAGACGAACTTGGTCCAAAGAATGCCAACGGATCTAATGGGAGGACGAAGATGGACGAACGAGTCCAACTTGGTCCAAAGAAGGCCAACGGATCTAATGGGAGGGCGAAGAGGAACGAACGAGATGAACTTGGTCCAAAGAACGACAACGGATCTATTGGGAAGACGAAGATGGACGAATGAGACGAACTTGGTCCAAGGAAGGCCAACGGATCTAATGGGAGGACGAAGAGGGACTAAAGAGACGAACTTGGTCCAAAGAAGGCCAACGGATCAAATGGGAAGACGAAAATGGACGAACGAGACGAACTTGGTCCAAAGAAGGCCAACGGATCTAATGGGAGGACGAAGAGGAACGAACGAGACGAACTTGGTCCAAAGAACGACAACGGATCTATTGGGAAGACGAAGATGGACGAACTTGGTCCAAAGAAGGCCAACGGATCTTATGGGAGGACGAAGATGGACGAACATGGTCCAAAGAAGGACAACGGATCAAATGCGAGGACGAAGATGGACGAACGAGACGAACCTGGTCCAAAGAAGGCCAATGGATCAAATGGGAAGACGAAGATGGACGAACGAGACGAACTTGGTCCAACGAACCACAACGGATCTAATGGGAAGACGAAGATGGACGAACGAGACGAACATGGTCCAAAGAAGGCCAATGGATCAAATGGGAAGACGAAGATGGACGAACGAGACGAACTTGGTCCAAAGAAGGCCAACGGATCTAATGGGAGGACGAAGAGGAACGAACGAGACGAACTTGGTCCAAAGAACGACAACGGATCTATTGGGAAGACGAAGACGGACGAACGAGACGAACTTGGTCCAAAGAAGGCCAACGGATCTAATGGGAGGACGAAGATGGACGAACGAGACGAACATGGTCCAAAGAAGGCCAACGAATCTAATGGGAGGACGAAGATGGACGAACGAGACGAACTTGGTCCAAAGAAGGCCAACGGATCTAATGGGAGGACGAAGAGGAACGAACGAGACGAACTTGGTCCAAAGAACGACAACGGATCTATTGGGAAGACGAAGATGGACGAACGAGACGAATTTGGTCCAAAGAAGGACAACGACTCTAATGGGAGGACGAAGATGGACGAACGAGGCGACATGGTCCAAAGAAGGCCAACGAATCTAATGGGAGGACGAAGATGGACGAACGAGACGAACTTGGTCCAACGAACCACAACGGATCTAATGGGAAGACGAAGATGGACGAACGAGACGAACATGGTCCAAAGAAGGCCAATGGATCAAATGGGAAGACGAAGATGGACGAACGAGACGAACTTGGTCCAAAGAAGGCCAACGGATCTAATGGGAGGACGAAGAGGAACGAATGAGACGAACTTGGTCCAAAGAACGACAACGGATCTATTGGGAAGACGAAGATGGACGAACTTGGTCCAAAGAAGGCCAACGGATCTTATGGGAGGACGAAGATGGACGAACATGGTCCAAAGAAGGACAACGGATCAAACGCGAGGACGAAGATGGACGAACGAGACGAACCTGGTCCAAAGAAGGCCAACGGATCTAATGGGAGGACGAAGAAGAACGAACGAGACGAACTTGGTCCAAAGAACGACAACGGATCTATTGGGAAGACGAAGATGGACGAACTTGGTCCAAAGAAGGCCAACGGATCTTATGGGAGGACGAAGATGGACGAACATGGTCCAAAGAAGGACAACGGATCAAATGCGAGGACGAAGATGGACGAACGAGACGAACCTGGTCCAAAGAAGGCCAATGGATCAAATGGGAAGACGAAGATGGACGAACGAGACGAACTTGGTCCAACGAACCACAACGGATCTAATGGGAAGACGAAGATGGACGAACGAGACGAACATGGTCCAAAGAAGGCCAATGGATCAAATGGGAAGACGAAGATGGACGAACGAGACGAACTTGGTCCAAAGAAGGCCAACGGATCTAATGGGAGGACGAAGAGGAACGAACGAGACGAACTTGGTCCAAAGAACGACAACGGATCTATTGGGAAGACGAAGACGGACGAACGAGACGAACTTGGTCCAAAGAAGGCCAACGGATCTAATGGGAGGACGAAGATGGACGAACGAGACGAACATGGTCCAAAGAAGGCCAACGAATCTAATGGGAGGACGAAGATGGACGAACGAGACGAACTTGGTCCAAAGAAGGCCAACGGATCTAATGGGAGGACGAAGAGGAACGAACGAGACGAACTTGGTCCAAAGAACGACAACGGATCTATTGGGAAGACGAAGATGGACGAACGAGACGAACTTGGTCCAAAGAAGGCCAACGGATCTAATGGGAGGACGAAGATGGACGAACGAGACGAACATGGTCCAAAGAAGGACAACGGATCAAATGCGAGGACGAAGATGGACGAAGGAGACGAACTTGGTCCAAAGAAGGCCAACGGATCTAATGGGAGGACGAAGATGGACTAAAGAGACGAACTTGGTCCAATGAAGGCCAACGGATCTAATGGGAGGACGCAGATGGACTAAAGAGACGAACTTGGTCCAATGAAGGCCAACGGATCTAATGGGTGGACGAAGATGGACGAACGAGACGAACCTGGTCCAAAGAAGGCCAATGGATCAAATGGGAAGACGAAGATGGACGAACGAGACGAACTTGGTCCAACGAACTACAACGGATCTAATGGGAGGACGAAGATGGACGAACGAGACGAACATGGTCCAAAGAAGGCCAACGGATCAAATGGGAGGACGAAGATGGACGAACGAGACGAACCTGGTCCAAAGAAGGCCAATGGATCAAATGGGAAGACGAAGATGGACGAACGAGACGAACTTGGTCCAACGAACTACAACAGATCTATTGGGAAGACGAAGATGGACGAACGAGACGAACTTGGTCCAAAGAAGGCCAACGGATCTTATGGGAGGACGAAGATGGACGAACGAGACGAACATGGTCCAAAGAAGGACAACGGATCAAATGCGAGGACGAAGATGGACGAACGAGACGAACCTGGTCCAAAGAAGGCCAATGGATCAAATGGGAAGACGAAGATGGACGAACGAGACGAACTTGGTCCAACGAACTACAACGGATCTAATGGGAAGACGAAGATGGACGAACGAGACGAACATGGTCCAAAGAAGGCCAACGGATCAAATGGGAAGACCAAAATGGACGAACGAGACGAACTTGGTCCAAAGAAGGCCAACGGATCTAATGGGAGGACGAAGAGGAACGAACGAGACGAACTTGGTCCAAAGAACGACGACGGATCTATTGGGAAGACGAAGATGGACGAACGAGACGAACTTGGTCCAAAGAAGGCCAACGGATCTTATGGGAGGACGAAGATGGACGAACGAGACGAACATGGTCCAAAGAAGGACAACGGATCAAATGCGAGGACGAAGATGGACGAACGAGACGAACCTGGTCCAAAGAGGGCCAATGGATCAAATGGGAAGACGAAGATGGACGAACGAGACGAACTTGGTCCAACGAACTACAACGGATCTAATGGGAAGACGAAGATGGACGAACGAGACGAACATGGTCCAAAGAAGGCCAACGGATCAAATGGGAAGACGAAGATGGACGAACGAGACGAACATGGTCCAAAGAAGGCCAATGGATCTAAAGGCCAATGGATCAAATGGGAAGACGAAGATGGACGAACGAGACGAACATGGTCCAAAGAAGGCCAACGGATCTAATGGGAGGACGAAGAGGGACTAAAGAGACGAACTTGGTCCAAAGAAGGCCAACGAATCTAATGGAAGCACGATGATGGACGATCGAGACGAATTTGGTCCAAAGAAGGCCAACGGATCTAATGGGAGGACGAAGATGGACGAACGAGACGAACATGGTCCAAAGAAGGACAACGGATCAAATGCGAGGACGAAGATGGACGAAGGAGACGAACTTGGTCCAAAGAAGGCCAAAGGATCTAATGGGAGGACGAAGAGGGACTAAAGAGACGAACTTGGTCCAAAGAAGGCCAACGGATCAAATGGGAGGACGAAGATGGACGAACGAGACGAATTTGGTCCAAAGAAGGCCAACGGATCAAATGGGAGGACAAAGATGGACGAACGAGACGAAGTTGGTCCAAAGAACGCCAACGGATCTAATGGGAGGACGAAGAGGAACGAACGAGACGAACTTGGTCCAAAGAACGACAACGGATCTATTGGGAACACGAAGATGGACGAACGAGACGAACATGGTCCAAAGAAGGCCAACGGATCTAATGGGAGGACGAAGATGGACGAACGAGACGAACATGGTCCAAAGAAAGCCAACGGATCTAATGGGAGGACGAAGAGGGACTAAAGAGACGAACTTGGTCCAAAGAAGGCCAACGGATCAAATGGGAAGACGAAAATGGACGAAGAGGAACGAACGAGATGAACTTGGTCCAAAGAACGACAACGGATCTATTGGGAACACGAAGATGGACGAACGAGACGAACATGGTCCAAAGAAGGCCAACGGATCTAATGGGAGGACGAAGATGGACGAACGAGTCAAATTTGGTCCAAAGAAGGCCAACGGATCAAATGGGAAGACGAAGATGGACGAACGAGACGAACTTGGTCCAAAGAAGGCCAACGGATTTAATGGGAGGACGAAGAGGAACGAACGAGACGAACTTGGTCCAAAGAACGACAACGGATCTATTGGGAACACGAAGATGGACGAACGAGACGAACATGGTCCAAAGAAGGCCAACGGATCTAATGGGAGGACGAAGATGGACGAACGAGACGAACATGGTCCAAAGAAAGCCAACGGATCTAATGGGAGGACGAAGATGGACGAACTAGATGAACTTGGTCCAAAGAAGGCCAACGGATCTAATGGGAGCACGAAGATGGACGAACGAGACGAACTTGGTCCAAAGAAGGCCAACGGATCAAATGGGAGGACGAAGATGGACGAACGAGTCAAATTTGGTCCAAAGAAGGCCAACGGATCAAATGGGAAGACGAAGATGGACGAACGAGGCGAACATGGTCCAAAGAAGGCCAACGGATTTAATGGGAGGACGAAGAGGAACGAACGAGACGAACTTGGTCCAAAGAACGACAACGGATCTATTGGGAACACGAAGATGGACGAACGAGACGAACTTGGTCCAACGAACTAGGCCAACGGATCTAATGGGAGGACGAAGGTGGACGAACGAGATGACATGGTCCAAAGAAGGCCAACGGATCTAATGGGAGGACGAAGATGGACGAACGAGACGAACATGGTCCAAAGAAGGCCAACGGATCTAATGGGAGGACGAAGAGGAACGAACGAGACGAACTTGGTCCAAAGAACGACAACGGATCTATTGGGAACACGAAGATGGACGAACGAGACGAATTTGGTCCAAAGAAGGACAACGGCTCTAATGGGAGGACGAAGATGGACGAACGAGACGACATGGTCCAAAGAAGGCCAACGAATCTAATGGGAGGACGAAGATGGACGAACGAGACGAACATGGTCCAAAGAAGGCCAACAGATCTAATGGGAGGACGAAGAGGAACGAACGAGACGAACTTGGTCCAAAGAACGACAACGGATCTATTGGGAACACGAAGATGGACGAACGAGACGAATTTGGTCCAAAGAAGGACAACGGCTCTAATGGGAGGACGAAGATGGACGAACGAGACGACATGGTCCAAAGAAGGCCAACGAATCTAATGGGAGGACGAAGATGGACGAACGAGACGAATTTGGTCCAAAGAAGGACAACGGCTCTAATGGGAGGACGAAGATGGACGAACGAGACGACATGGTCCAAAGAAGGCCAACGAATCTAATGGGAGGACGAAGATGGACGAACGAGACGAACTTGGTCCAAAGAAGGCCAACGGATCTAATGGGAGGACGAAGAGGAACGAACGAGACGAACTTGGTCCAAAGAACGACAACGGATCTATTGGGAAGACGAAGATGGACGAACGAGACGAACTTGGTCCAAAGAAGGCCAACGGATCTAATGGGAGGACGAAGATGGACGAACGAGACGAACATGGTCCAAAGAAGGACAACGGATCAAATGCGAGGACGAAGATGGACGAAGGAGACGAACTTGGTCCAAAGAAGGCCAACGGATCTAATGGGAGGACGAAGATGGACTAAAGAGACGAACTTGGTCCAATGAAGGCCAACGGATCTAATGGGAGGACGCAGATGGACTAAAGAGACGAACTTGGTCCAATGAAGGCCAACGGATCTAATGGGAGGACGAAGATGGACGAACGAGACGAACCTGGTCCAAAGAAGGCCAATGGATCAAATGGGAAGACGAAGATGGACGAACGAGACGAACTTGGTCCAACGAACTACAACGGATCTAATGGGAGGACGAAGATGGACGAACGAGACGAACATGGTCCAAAGAAGGCCAACGGATCAAATGGGAGGATGAAGATGGACGAACGAGACGAACCTGGTCCAAAGAAGGCCAATGGATCAAATGGGAAGACGAAGATGGACGAACGAGACGAACTTGGTCCAACGAACTACAACAGATCTATTGGGAAGACGAAGATGGACGAACGAGACGAACTTGGTCCAAAGAAGGCCAACGGATCTAATGGGAGGACGAAGATGGACGAACGAGACGAACATGGTCCAAAGAAAGCCAACGGATCTAATGGGAGGACGAAGAGGGACTAAAGAGACGAACTTGGTCCAAAGAAGGCCAACGGATCAAATGGGAAGACGAAAATGGACGAAGAGGAACGAACGAGACGAACTTGGTCCAAAGAACGACAACGGATCTATTGGGAACACGAAGATGGACGAACGAGACGAACATGGTCCAAAGAAGGCCAACGGATCTAATGGGAGGACGAAGATGGACGAACGAGTCAAATTTGGTCCAAAGAAGGCCAACGGATCAAATGGGAAGACGAAGATGGACGAACGAGACGAACTTGGTCCAAAGAAGGCCAACGGATTTAATGGGAGGACGAAGAGGAACGAACGAGACGAACTTGGTCCAAAGAACGACAACGGATCTATTGGGAACACGAAGATGGACGAACGAGACGAACATGGTCCAAAGAAGGCCAACGGATCTAATGGGAGGACGAAGATGGACGAACGAGACGAACATGGTCAAAAGAAAGCCAACGGATCTAATGGGAGGACGAAGATGGACGAACTAGATGAACTTGGTCCAAAGAAGGCCAACGGATCTAATGGGAGCACGAAGATGGACGAACGAGACGAACTTGGTCCAAAGAAGGCCAACGGATCAAATGGGAGGACGAAGATGGACGAACGAGTCAAATTTGGTCCAAAGAAGGCCAACGGATCAAATGGGAAGACGAAGATGGACGAACGAGACGAACATGGTCCAAAGAAGGCCAACGGATTTAATGGGAGGACGAAGAGGAATGAACGAGACGAACTTGGTCCAAAGAACGACAACGGATCTATTGGGAACACGAAGATGGACGAACGAGACGAATTTGGTCCAAAGAAGGACAACGACTCTAATGGGAGGACGAAGATGGACGAACGAGACGTCATGGTCCAAAGAAGGCCAACGAATCTAGTGGGAGGACGAAGATGGACGAACGAGACGAACTTGGTCCAAAGAAAGCCAACGGATCTAATGGGAGGACGAAGATGGACGACCGAGACGAACTTGGTCCAAAGAACGACAACGGATCTATTGGGAAGACGAAGACGGACGAACGAGACGAACTTGGTCCAAAGAAGGCCAACGGATCTAATGGGAGGACGAAGATGGACGAACGAGACGAACTTGGTCCAAAGAAGGCCAACGGATCTAATGGGAGGACGAAGAGGAACGAACGAGACGAACTTGGTCCAAAGAACGACAACGGATCTATTGGGAAGACGAAGACGGACGAACGAGACGAACTTGGTCCAAAGAAGGCCAACGGATCTAATGGGAGGACGAAGATGGACGAACGAGACGAACATAATCCAAAGAAGGACAACGGATCAAATGCGAGGACGAAGATGGACGAACGAGACGAACTTGGTCCAACGAACTAGGCCAACGGATCTAATGGGAGGACGAAGGTGGACGAACGAGATGACATGGTCCAAAGAAGGCCAACGGATCTAATGGGAGGACGAAGATGGACGAACGAGACGAACATGGTCCAAAGAAGGCCAACGGATCTAATGGGAGGACGAAGAGGAACGAACGAGACGAACTTGGTCCAAAGAACGACAACGGATCTATTGGGAACACGAAGATGGACGAACGAGACGAATTTGGTCCAAAGAAGGACAACGGCTCTAATGGGAGGACGAAGATGGACGAACGAGACGACATGGTCCAAAGAAGGCCAACGAATCTAATGGGAGGACGAAGATGGACGAACGAGACGAACATGGTCCAAAGAAGGCCAACAGATCTAATGGGAGGGCGAAGAGGAACGAACGAGACGAACTTGGTCCAAAGAACGACAACGGATCTATTGGGAACACGAAGATGGACGAACGAGACGAATTTGGTCCAAAGAAGGACAACGGCTCTAATGGGAGGACGAAGATGGACGAACGAGACGACATGGTCCAAAGAAGGCCAACGAATCTAATGGGAGGACGAAGATGGACGAACGAGACGAACTTGGTCCAAAGAAGGCCAACGGATCTAATGGGAGGACGAAGAGGAACGAACGAGACGAACTTGGTCCAAAGAACGACAACGGATCTATTGGGAAGACGAAGATGGACGAACGAGACGAACTTGGTCCAAAGAAGGCCAACGGATCTAATGGGAGGACGAAGATGGACGAACGAGACGAACATGGTCCAAAGAAGGACAACGGATCAAATGCGAGGACGAAGATGGACGAAGGAGACGAACTTGGTCCAAAGAAGGCCAACGGATCTAATGGGAGGACGAAGATGGACTAAAGAGACGAACTTGGTCCAATGAAGGCCAACGGATCTAATGGGAGGATGCAGATGGACTAAAGAGACGAACTTGGTCCAATGAAGGCCAACGGATCTAATGGGAGGACGAAGATGGACGAACGAGACGAACCTGGTCCAAAGAAGGCCAATGGATCAAATGGGAAGACGAAGATGGACGAACGAGACGAACTTGGTCCAACGAACTACAACGGATCTAATGGGAGGACGAAGATGGACGAACGAGACGAACATGGTCCAAAGAAGGCCAACGGATCAAATGGGAGGACGAAGATGGACGAACGAGACGAACCTGGTCCAAAGAAGGCCAATGGATCAAATGGGAAGACGAAGATGGACGAACGAGACGAACTTGGTCCAACGAACTACAACAGATCTATTGGGAAGACGAAGATGGACGAACGAGACGAACTTGGTCCAAAGAAGGCCAACGGATCTAATGGGAGGACGAAGATGGACGAACGAGACGAACATGGTCCAAAGAAAGCCAACGGATCTAATGGGAGGACGAAGAGGGACTAAAGAGACGAACTTGGTCCAAAGAAGGCCAACGGATCAAATGGGAAGACGAAAATGGACGAAGAGGAACGAACGAGACGAACTTGGTCCAAAGAACGACAACGGATCTATTGGGAACACGAAGATGGACGAACGAGACGAACATGGTCCAAAGAAGGCAAACGGATCTAATGGGAGGACGAAGATGGACGAACGAGTCAAATTTGGTCCAAAGAAGGCCAACGGATCAAATGGGAAGACGAAGATGGACGAACGAGACGAACTTGGTCCAAAGAAGGCCAACGGATTTAATGGGAGGACGAAGAGGAACGAACGAGACGAACTTGGTCCAAAGAACGACAACGGATCTATTGGGAACACGAAGATGGACGAACGAGACGAACATGGTCCAAAGAAGGCCAACGGATCTAATGGGAGGACGAAGATGGACGAACGAGACGAACATGGTCCAAAGAAAGCCAACGGATCTAATGGGAGGACGAAGATGGACGAACTAGATGAACTTGGTCCAAAGAAGGCCAACGGATCTAATGGGAGCACGAAGATGGACGAACGAGACGAACTTGGTCCAAAGAAGGCCAACGGATCAAATGGGAGGACGAAGATGGACGAACGAGTCAAATTTGGTCCAAAGAAGGCCAACGGATCAAATGGGAAGACGAAGATGGACGAACGAGACGAACATGGTCCAAAGAAGGCCAACGGATTTAATGGGAGGACGAAGAGGAACGAACGAGACGAACTTGGTCCAAAGAACGACAACGGATCTATTGGGAACACGAAGATGGACGAACGAGACGAATTTGGTCCAAAGAAGGACAACGACTCTAATGGGAGGACGAAGATGGACGAACGAGACGTCATGGTCCAAAGAAGGCCAACGAATCTAGTGGGAGGACGAAGATGGACGAACGAGACGAACTTGGTCCAAAGAAAGCCAACGGATCTAATGGGAGGACGAAGATGGACGAACGAGACGAACTTGGTCCAAAGAACGACAACGGATCTATTGGGAAGACGAAGACGGACGAACGAGACGAACTTGGTCCAAAGAAGGCCAACGGATCTAATGGGAGGACGAAGATGGACGAACGAGACGAACTTGGTCCAAAGAAGGCCAACGGATCTAATGGGAGGACGAAGAGGAACGAACGAGACGAACTTGGTCCAAAGAACGACAACGGATCTATTGGGAAGACGAAGACGGACGAACGAGACGAACTTGGTCCAAAGAAGGCCAACGGATCTAATGGGAGGACGAAGATGGACGAACGAGACGAACATAATCCAAAGAAGGACAACGGATCAAATGCGAGGACGAAGATGGACGAACGAGACGAACTTGGTCCAACGAACTAGGCCAACGGATCTAATGGGAGGACGAAGGTGGACGAACGAGATGACATGGTCCAAAGAAGGCCAACGGATCTAATGGGAGGACGAAGATGGACGAACGAGACGAACATGGTCCAAAGAAGGCCAACGGATCTAATGGGAGGACGAAGAGGAACGAACGAGACGAACTTGGTCCAAAGAACGACAACGGATCTATTGGGAACACGAAGATGGACGAACGAGACGAATTTGGTCCAAAGAACGACAACGGATCTATTGGGAACACGAAGATGGACGAACGAGACGAACATGGTCCAAAGAAGGCAAACGGATCTAATGGGAGGACGAAGATGGACGAACGAGTCAAATTTGGTCCAAAGAAGGCCAACGGATCAAATGGGAAGACGAAGATGGACGAACGAGACGAACTTGGTCCAAAGAAGGCCAACGGATTTAATGGGAGGACGAAGAGGAACGAACGAGACGAACTTGGTCCAAAGAACGACAACGGATCTATTGGGAACACGAAGATGGACGAACGAGACGAACATGGTCCAAAGAAGGCCAACGGATCTAATGGGAGGACGAAGATGGACGAACGAGACGAACATGGTCCAAAGAAAGCCAACGGATCTAATGGGAGGACGAAGATGGACGAACTAGATGAACTTGGTCCAAAGAAGGCCAACGGATCTAATGGGAGCACGAAGATGGACGAACGAGACGAACTTGGTCCAAAGAAGGCCAACGGATCAAATGGGAGGACGAAGATGGACGAACGAGTCAAATTTGGTCCAAAGAAGGCCAACGGATCAAATGGGAAGACGAAGATGGACGAACGAGACGAACATGGTCCAAAGAAGGCCAACGGATTTAATGGGAGGACGAAGAGGAACGAACGAGACGAACTTGGTCCAAAGAACGACAACGGATCTATTGGGAACACGAAGATGGACGAACGAGACGAATTTGGTCCAAAGAAGGACAACGACTCTAATGGGAGGACGAAGATGGACGAACGAGACGTCATGGTCCAAAGAAGGCCAACGAATCTAGTGGGAGGACGAAGATGGACGAACGAGACGAACTTGGTCCAAAGAAAGCCAACGGATCTAATGGGAGGACGAAGATGGACGAACGAGACGAACTTGGTCCAAAGAACGACAACGGATCTATTGGGAAGACGAAGACGGACGAACGAGACGAACTTGGTCCAAAGAAGGCCAACGGATCTAATGGGAGGACGAAGATGGACGAACGAGACGAACTTGGTCCAAAGAAGGCCAACGGATCTAATGGGAGGACGAAGAGGAACGAACGAGACGAACTTGGTCCAAAGAACGACAACGGATCTATTGGGAAGACGAAGACGGACGAACGAGACGAACTTGGTCCAAAGAAGGCCAACGGATCTAATGGGAGGACGAAGATGGACGAACGAGACGAACATAATCCAAAGAAGGACAACGGATCAAATGCGAGGACGAAGATGGACGAACGAGACGAACTTGGTCCAACGAACTAGGCCAACGGATCTAATGGGAGGACGAAGGTGGACGAACGAGATGACATGGTCCAAAGAAGGCCAACGGATCTAATGGGAGGACGAAGATGGACGAACGAGACGAACATGGTCCAAAGAAGGCCAACGGATCTAATGGGAGGACGAAGAGGAACGAACGAGACGAACTTGGTCCAAAGAACGACAACGGATCTATTGGGAACACGAAGATGGACGAACGAGACGAATTTGGTCCAAAGAAGGACAACGGCTCTAATGGGAGGACGAAGATGGACGAACGAGACGACATGGTCCAAAGAAGGCCAACGAATCTAATGGGAGGACGAAGATGGACGAACGAGACGAACATGGTCCAAAGAAGGCCAACAGATCTAATGGGAGGACGAAGAGGAACGAACGAGACGAACTTGGTCCAAAGAACGACAACGGATCTATTGGGAACACGAAGATGGACGAACGAGACGAATTTGGTCCAAAGAAGGACAACGGCTCTAATGGGAGGACGAAGATGGACGAACGAGACGACATGGTCCAAAGAAGGCCAACGAATCTAATGGGAGGACGAAGATGGACGAACGAGACGAACTTGGTCCAAAGAAGGCCAACGGATCTAATGGGAGGACGAAGAGGAACGAACGAGACGAACTTGGTCCAAAGAACGACAACGGATCTATTGGGAAGACGAAGATGGACGAACGAGACGAACTTGGTCCAAAGAAGGCCAACGGATCTAATGGGAGGACGAAGATGGACGAACGAGACGAACATGGTCCAAAGAAGGACAACGGATCAAATGCGAGGACGAAGATGGACGAAGGAGACGAACTTGGTCCAAAGAAGGCCAACGGATCTAATGGGAGGACGAAGATGGACTAAAGAGACGAACTTGGTCCAATGAAGGCCAACGGATCTAATGGGAGGACGCAGATGGACTAAAGAGACGAACTTGGTCCAATGAAGGCCAACGGATCTAATGGGAGGACGAAGATGGACGAACGAGACGAACCTGGTCCAAAGAAGGCCAATGGATCAAATGGGAAGACGAAGATGGACGAACGAGACGAACTTGGTCCAACGAACTACAACGGATCTAATGGGAGGACGAAGATGGACGAACGAGACGAACATGGTCCAAAGAAGGCCAACGGATCAAATGGGAGGACGAAGATGGACGAACGAGACGAACCTGGTCCAAAGAAGGCCAATGGATCAAATGGGAAGACGAAGATGGACGAACGAGACGAACTTGGTCCAACGAACTACAACAGATCTATTGGGAAGACGAAGATGGACGAACGAGACGAACTTGGTCCAAAGAAGGCCAACGGATCTTATGGGAGGACGAAGATGGACGAACGAGACGAACATGGTCCAAAGAAGGACAACGGATCAAATGCGAGGACGAAGATGGACGAACGAGACGAACCTGGTCCAAAGAAGGCCAATGGATCAAATGGGAAGACGAAGATGGACGAACGAGACGAACTTGGTCCAACGAACTACAACGGATCTAATGGGAAGACGAAGATGGACGAACGAGACGAACATGGTCCAAAGAAGGCCAACGGATCAAATGGGAAGACTAAAATGGACGAACGAGACGAACTTGGTCCAAAGAAGGCCAACGGATCTAATGGGAGGACGAAGAGGAACGAACGAGACGAACTTGGTCCAAAGAACGACGGCGGATCTATTGGGAAGACGAAGATGGACGAACGAGACGAACTTGGTCCAAAGAAGGCCAACGGATCTTATGGGAGGACGAAGATGGACGAACGAGACGAACATGGTCCAAAGAAGGACAACGGATCAAATGCGACGACGAAGATGGACGAACGAGACGAACCTGGTCCAAAGAGGGCCAATGGATCAAATGGGAAGACGAAGATGGACGAACGAGACGAACTTGGTCCAAAGAACGACAACGGATCTATTGGGAAGACGAAGATGGACGAACGAGACGAACTTGGTCCAAAGAAGGCCAACGGATCAAATGGGAAGACGAAGATGGACGAACGAGACGAACATGGTCCAAAGAAGGCCAATGGATCTAAAGGCCAATGGATCAAATGGGAAGACGAAGATGGACGAACGAGACGAACATGGTCCAAAGAAGGCCAACGGATCTAATGGGAGGACGAAGAGGGACTAAAGAGACGAACTTGGTCCAAAGAAGGCCAACGAATCTAATGGAAGCACGATGATGGACGATCGAGACGAATTTGGTCCAAAGAAGGCCAACGGATCTAATGGGAGGACGAAGATGGACGAACGAGACGAACATGGTCCAAAGAAGGACAACGGATCAAATGCGAGGACGAAGATGGACGAAGGAGACAAACTTGGTCCAAAGAAGGCCAAAGGATCTAATGGGAGGACGAAGAGGGACTAAAGAGACGAACTTGGTCCAAAGAAGGCCAACGGATCAAATGGGAGGACGAAGATGGACGAACGAGACGAATTTGGTCCAAAGAAGGCCAACGGATCAAATGGGAGGACGAAGATGGACGAACGAGACGAAGTTGGTCCAAAGAACGCCAACGGATCTAATGGGAGGACGAAGAGGAACGAACTAGACGAACTTGGTCCAAAGAACGACAACGGATCTATTGGGAACACGAAGATGGACGAACGAGACGAACATGGTCCAAAGAAGGCCAACGGATCTAATGGGAACACGAAGATGGACGAACGAGACGAACATGGTCCAAAGAAAGCCAACGGATCTAATGGGAGGACGAAGATGGACGAACTAGATGAACTTGGTCCAAAGAAGGCCAACGGATCTAATGGGAGCACGAAGATGGACGAACGAGACGAACTTGGTCCAAAGAAGGCCAACGGATCAAATGGGAGGACGAAGATGGACGAACGAGTCAAATTTGGTCCAAAGAAGGCCAACGGATCAAATGGGAAGACGAAGATGGACGAACGAGACGAACTTGGTCCAAAGAAGGCCAACGGATTTAATGGGAGGACGAAGAGGAACGAACGAGACGAACTTGGTCCAAAGAACGACAACGGATCTATTGGGAACACGAAGATGGACGAACGAGACGAATTTGGTCCAAAGAAGGACAACGACTCTAATGGGAGGACGAAGATGGACGAACGAGACGTCATGGTCCAAAGAAGGCCAACGAATCTAATGGGAGGACGAAGATGGACGAACGAGACGAACTTGGTCCAAAGAAAGCCAACGGATCTAATGGGAGGACGAAGATGGACGAACGAGACGAACTTGGTCCAAAGAAGGCCAACGGATCTAATGGGAGGACGAAGAGGAACGAACGAGACGAACTTGGTCCAAAGAACGACAACGGATCTATTGGGAAGACGAAGATGGACGAACGAGACGAACATGGTCCAAAGAAGGACAACAGATCAAATGCGAGGACGAAGATGGACGAAGGAGACGAACTTGGTCCAAAGAAGGCCAACAGATCTAATGGGAGGACGATGATGGACTAAAGAGACGAACTTGGTCCAATGAAGGCCAACGGATTTAATGGGAGGACGAAGAGGAACGAACGAGATGAACTTGGTCCAAAGAATGACAACGGATCTATTGGGAACACGAAGATGGACGAACGAGACGAACTTGGTCCAAAGAAGGACAACGGATCTAATGGGAGGACGAAGATGGACGAACGAGACGACATGGTCCAAAGAAGGCCAACGAATCTAATGGGAGGACGAAGATGGACGAACGAGACGAACTTGGTCCAAAGAAGGCCAACGGATTTAATGGGAGGACGAAGATGGACGAACGAGACGAACTTGGTCCAAAGAAGGCCAACGGATCTAATGGGAGGACGAAGAGGAACGAACGAGACGAACTTGGTCCAAAGAAGGCCAATGGATCAAATGGGAGGACGAAGATGGACGAACGAGACGAATTTGGTCCAAAGAAGGCCAACGGATCAAATGGGAAGACGAAAATGGACGAACGAGACGAACTTGGTCCAAAGAAGGCCAACGGATCTAATGGGAGGACGAAGAGGAACGAACGAGACGAACTTGGTCCAAAGAACGACAACGGATCTATTGGGAAGACGAAGATGGACGAACGAGACGAACTTAGTCCAAAGAAGGCCAACGGATCTTATGGGAGGACGAAGATGGACGATGGAGACGAACATGGTCCAAAGAAGGACAACAGATCAAATGCGAGGACGAAGATGGACGAACGAGACGAACCTGGTCCAAAGAAGGCCAATGGATCAAATGGGAAGACGAAGATGGACGAACGAGACGAACTTGGTCCAACGAACTACAACGGATCTAATGGGAAGACGAAGATGGACGAACGAGACGAACATGGTCCAAAGAATGCCAACGGATCAAATGTGAGGACGAAGATGGACGAACGAGACGAACCTGGTCCAAAGAAGGCCAATGGATCAAATGGGAAGACGAAGATGGACGAACGAGACGAACTTGGTCCAACGAACTACAACGGATCTAATGGGAAGACGAAGATGGACGAACGAGATGAACATGGTCCAAAGAAGGCCAATGGATCTAAAGGCCAATGGATCAAATGGGAAGACGAAGATGGACGAACGAGACGAACATGGTCCAAAGAAGGCCAACGGATCTAATGGGAGGACGAAGAGGGACTAAAGAGACGAACTTGGTCCAAAGAAGGCCAACGAATCTAATGGAAGCACGATGATGGACGAACGAGACGAATTTGGTCCAAAGAAGGCCAACGGATCTAATGGGAGGACGAAGATGGACGAACGAGACGAACATGGTCCAAAGAAGGACAACGGATCAAATGCGAGGACGAAGATGGACGAAGGAGACGAACTTGGTCCAAAGAAGGCCAAAGGATCTAATGGGAGGACGAAGAGGGACAAAAGAGACAAACTTGGTCCAAAGAAGGCCAACGGATCAAATGGGAGGACGAAGATGGACGAACGAGACGAATTTGGTCCAAAGAAGGCCAACGGATCAAATGGGAAGACGAAGATGGACGAACGAGACGAACTTGGTCCAAAGAACGCCAACGGATCTAATGGGAGGACGAAGAGGAACGAACGAGACGAACTTGGTCCAAAGAACGACAGCGGATCTATTGGGAACACGAAGATGGACGAACGAGACGAACATGGTCCAAAGAAGGCCAACGGATCTAATGGGAGGACGAAGATGGACGAACGAGACGAACATGGTCCAAAGAAGGCCAACGGATCTAATGGGAGGACGAAGATGGACGAACTAGACGAACTTGGTCCAAAAAGGCCAACGGATCTAATGGGAGGACGAAGATGGACGAACGAGACGAACTTGGTCCAAAGAAGGCCAACGGATCAAATGGGAGGACGAAGATGAACGAACGAGACGAATTTGGTCCAAAGAAGGCCAACGGATCAAATGGGAAGACGAAGATGGACGAACGAGACGAACTTGGTCCAAAGAAGGCCAACGGATTTAATGGGAGGACGAAGAGGAACGAACGAGACGAACTTGGTCCAAAGAACGACAACGGATCTATTGGGAACACGAAGACGGACGAACGAGACGAACTTGGTCCAAAGAAGGACAACGGATCTAATGGGAGGACGAAGATGGACGAACGAGACGACATGGTCCAAAGAAGGCCAACGAATCTAATGGGAGGACGAAGATGGACGAACGAGACGAACTTGGTCCAAAGAAGGCCAACGGATCTAATGGGAGGACGAAGATGGCCGAACGAGACGAACTTGGTCCAAAGAAGGCCAACGGATCTAATGGGAGGACGAAGAGGAACGAACGAGACGAACTTGGTCCAAAGAACGACAACGGATCTATTGGGAAGACGAAGATGGACGAATGAGACGAACTTGGTCCAAGGAAGGCCAACGGATCTAATGGGAGGACGAAGAGGGACTAAAGAGACGAACTTGGTCCAAAGAAGGCCAATGGATCAAATAGGAGGACGAAGATGGACGAAGGAGACGAACTTGGTCCAAAGAAGGCCAACGGATCTAATGGGAGGACGAAGATGGACGAACGAGTCGAACTTGGTCCAAAGAAGCCAACGGATCTAATGGGAGGACGAAGAGGAACGAACGAGACGAACATGGTCCAAAGAACGACAACAGATCTATTGGGAAGACGAAGATGGACGAATGAGACGAACTTGGTCCAAGGAAGGCCAACGGATCTAATGGGAGGACGAAGAGGGACTAAAGAGACGAACTTGGTCCAAAGAAGGCCAATGGATCAAATGGGAGGACGAAGATGGACGAACGAGACGAATTTGGTCCAAAGAAGGCCAATGGATCAAATGGGAAGACGAAAATGGACGAACGAGACGAACTTGGTCCAAAGAAGGCCAACGGATCTAATGGGAGGACGAAGAGGAACGAACGAGACGAACTTGGTCCAAAGAACGACAACGGATCTATTGGGAAGACGAAGATGGACGAACTTGGTCCAAAGAAGGCCAACGGATCTTATGGGAGGACGAAGATGGACGAACATGGTCCAAAGAAGGACAACGGATCAAATGCGAGGACGAAGATTGACGAACGAGACGAACCTGGTCCAAAGAAGGCCAATGGATCAAATGGGAAGACGAAGATGGATGAACGAGACGAACTTGGTCCAACGAACTACAACGGATCTATTGGGAAGACGAAGATGGACGAACGAGACGAACATGCTCCAAAGAAGGCCAACGGATCAAATGGGAGGACGAAGATGGACGAACGAGACGAACCTGGTCCAAAGAAGGCCAATGGATCAAATGGGAAGACGAAGATGGACGAACGAGACGAACTTGGTCCAAAGAAGGCCAACGGATCTAATGGGAGGACGAAGAGGAACGAACGAGACGAACTTGGTCCAAAGAACGACAACGGATCTATTGGGAACACGAAGACGGACGAACGAGACGAACTTGGTCCAAAGAAGGACAACGGATCTAATGGGAGGACGAAGATGGACGAACGAGACGACATGGTCCAAAGAAGGCCAACGAATCTAATGGGAGGACGAAGATGGACGAACGAGACGAACTTTGTCCAAAGAAGGCCAACGGATCTAATGGGAGGACGAAGATGGCCGAACGAGACGAACTTGGTCCAAAGAAGGCCAACGGATCTAATGGGAGGACGAAGAGGAACGAACGAGACGAACTTGGTCCAAAGAACGACAACGGATCTATTGGGAAGACGAAGATGGACGAATGAGACGAACTTGGTCCAAGGAAGGCCAACGGATCTAATGGGAGGACGAAGAGGGACTAAAGAGACGAACTTGGTCCAAAGAAGGCCAATGGATCAAATAGGAGGACGAAGATGGACAAAGGAGACGAACTTGGTCCAAAGAATGCCAACGGATCTAATGGGAGGACGAAGATGGACGAACGAGACGACATGGTCCAAAGAAGGCCAACGACTCTAATGGGAGGACGAAGATGGACGAACGAGACGAACTTGGTCCAAAGAAGGCCAACGGATCTAATGGGAGGACGAAGAGGAACGAACGAGACGAACTTGGTCCAAACAACGACAACGGATCTATTGGGAAGACGAAGATGGACGAACGAGACGAACTTGGTCCAAAGAAGGCCAACGGATCTAATGGGAGGACGAAGATGGACGAACGAGACGAACATGGTCCAAAGAAGGACAACGGATCAAATGCGAGGACGAAGATGGACGAAGGAGACGAACTTGGTCCAAAGAAGGCCAACGGATCTAATGGGAGGACGAAGATGGACTAAAGAGACGAACTTGGTCCAATGAAGGCCAACGGATCTAATGGGAGGATGCAGATGGACTAAAGAGACGAACTTGGTCCAATGAAGGCCAACGGATCTAATGGGAGGACGAAGATGGACGAACGAGACGAACCTGGTCCAAAGAAGGCCAATGGATCAAATGGGAAGACGAAGATGGACGAACGAGACGAACTTGGTCCAACGAACTACAACGGATCTAATGGGAGGACGAAGATGGACGAACGAGACGAACATGGTCCAAAGAAGGCCAACGGATCAAATGGGAGGACGAAGATGGACGAACGAGACGAACCTGGTCCAAAGAAGGCCAATGGATCAAATGGGAAGACGAAGATGGACGAACGAGACGAACTTGGTCCAACGAACTACAACAGATCTATTGGGAAGACGAAGATGGACGAACGAGACGAACTTGGTCCAAAGAAGGCCAACGGATCTAATGGGAGGACGAAGATGGACGAACGAGACGAACATGGTCCAAAGAAAGCCAACGGATCTAATGGGAGGACGAAGAGGGACTAAAGAGACGAACTTGGTCCAAAGAAGGCCAACGGATCAAATGGGAAGACGAAAATGGACGAAGAGGAACGAACGAGACGAACTTGGTCCAAAGAACGACAACGGATCTATTGGGAACACGAAGATGGACGAACGAGACGAACATGGTCCAAAGAAGGCAAACGGATCTAATGGGAGGACGAAGATGGACGAACGAGTCAAATTTGGTCCAAAGAAGGCCAACGGATCAAATGGGAAGACGAAGATGGACGAACGAGACGAACTTGGTCCAAAGAAGGCCAACGGATTTAATGGGAGGACGAAGAGGAACGAACGAGACGAACTTGGTCCAAAGAACGACAACGGATCTATTGGGAACACGAAGATGGACGAACGAGACGAACATGGTCCAAAGAAGGCCAACGGATCTAATGGGAGGACGAAGATGGACGAACGAGACGAACATGGTCCAAAGAAAGCCAACGGATCTAATGGGAGGACGAAGATGGACGAACTAGATGAACTTGGTCCAAAGAAGGCCAACGGATCTAATGGGAGCACGAAGATGGACGAACGAGACGAACTTGGTCCAAAGAAGGCCAACGGATCAAATGGGAGGACGAAGATGGACGAACGAGTCAAATTTGGTCCAAAGAAGGCCAACGGATCAAATGGGAAGACGAAGATGGACGAACGAGACGAACATGGTCCAAAGAAGGCCAACGGATTTAATGGGAGGACGAAGAGGAACGAACGAGACGAACTTGGTCCAAAGAACGACAACGGATCTATTGGGAACACGAAGATGGACGAACGAGACGAATTTGGTCCAAAGAAGGACAACGACTCTAATGGGAGGACGAAGATGGACGAACGAGACGTCATGGTCCAAAGAAGGCCAACGAATCTAGTGGGAGGACGAAGATGGACGAACGAGACGAACTTGGTCCAAAGAAAGCCAACGGATCTAATGGGAGGACGAAGATGGACGAACGAGACGAACTTGGTCCAAAGAACGACAACGGATCTATTGGGAAGACGAAGACGGACGAACGAGACGAACTTGGTCCAAAGAAGGCCAACGGATCTAATGGGAGGACGAAGATGGACGAACGAGACGAACTTGGTCCAAAGAAGGCCAACGGATCTAATGGGAGGACGAAGAGGAACGAACGAGACGAACTTGGTCCAAAGAACGACAACGGATCTATTGGGAAGACGAAGACGGACGAACGAGACGAACTTGGTCCAAAGAAGGCCAACGGATCTAATGGGAGGACGAAGATGGACGAACGAGACGAACATAATCCAAAGAAGGACAACGGATCAAATGCGAGGACGAAGATGGACGAACGAGACGAACTTGGTCCAACGAACTAGGCCAACGGATCTAATGGGAGGACGAAGGTGGACGAACGAGATGACATGGTCCAAAGAAGGCCAACGGATCTAATGGGAGGACGAAGATGGACGAACGAGACGAACATGGTCCAAAGAAGGCCAACGGATCTAATGGGAGGACGAAGAGGAACGAACGAGACGAACTTGGTCCAAAGAACGACAACGGATCTATTGGGAACACGAAGATGGACGAACGAGACGAATTTGGTCCAAAGAAGGACAACGGCTCTAATGGGAGGACGAAGATGGACGAACGAGACGACATGGTCCAAAGAAGGCCAACGAATCTAATGGGAGGACGAAGATGGACGAACGAGACGAACATGGTCCAAAGAAGGCCAACAGATCTAATGGGAGGACGAAGAGGAACGAACGAGACGAACTTGGTCCAAAGAACGACAACGGATCTATTGGGAACACGAAGATGGACGAACGAGACGAATTTGGTCCAAAGAAGGACAACGGCTCTAATGGGAGGACGAAGATGGACGAACGAGACGACATGGTCCAAAGAAGGCCAACGAATCTAATGGGAGGACGAAGATGGACGAACGAGACGAACTTGGTCCAAAGAAGGCCAACGGATCTAATGGGAGGACGAAGAGGAACGAACGAGACGAACTTGGTCCAAAGAACGACAACGGATCTATTGGGAAGACGAAGATGGACGAACGAGACGAACTTGGTCCAAAGAAGGCCAACGGATCTAATGGGAGGACGAAGATGGACGAACGAGACGAACATGGTCCAAAGAAGGACAATGGATCAAATGCGAGGACGAAGATGGACGAAGGAGACGAACTTGGTCCAAAGAAGGCCAACGGATCTAATGGGAGGACGAAGATGGACTAAAGAGACGAACTTGGTCCAATGAAGGCCAACGGATCTAATGGGAGGACGCAGATGGACTAAAGAGACGAACTTGGTCCAATGAAGGCCAACGGATCTAATGGGAGGACGAAGATGGACGAACGAGACGAACCTGGTCCAAAGAAGGCCAATGGATCAAATGGGAAGACGAAGATGGACGAACGAGACGAACTTGGTCCAACGAACTACAACGGATCTAATGGGAGGACGAAGATGGACGAACGAGACGAACATGGTCCAAAGAAGGCCAACGGATCAAATGGGAGGACGAAGATGGACGAACGAGACGAACCTGGTCCAAAGAAGGCCAATGGATCAAATGGGAAGACGAAGATGGACGAACGAGACGAACTTGGTCCAACGAACTACAACAGATCTATTGGGAAGACGAAGATGGACGAACGAGACGAACTTGGTCCAAAGAAGGCCAACGGATCTTATGGGAGGACGAAGATGGACGAACGAGACGAACATGGTCCAAAGAAGGACAACGGATCAAATGCGAGGACGAAGATGGACGAACGAGACGAACCTGGTCCAAAGAAGGCCAATGGATCAAATGGGAAGACGAAGATGGACGAACGAGACGAACTTGGTCCAACGAACTACAACGGATCTAATGGGAAGACGAAGATGGACGAACGAGACGAACATGGTCCAAAGAAGGCCAACGGATCAAATGGGAAGACTAAAATGGACGAACGAGACGAACTTGGTCCAAAGAAGGCCAACGGATCTAATGGGAGGACGAAGAGGAACGAACGAGACGAACTTGGTCCAAAGAACGACGACGGATCTATTGGGAAGACGAAGATGGACGAACGAGACGAACTTGGTCCAAAGAAGGCCAACGGATCTTATGGGAGGACGAAGATGGACGAACGAGACGAACATGGTCCAAAGAAGGACAACGGATCAAATGCGACGACGAAGATGGACGAACGAGACGAACCTGGTCCAAAGAGGGCCAATGGATCAAATGGGAAGACGAAGATGGACGAACGAGACGAACTTGGTCCAAAGAACGACAACGGATCTATTGGGAAGACGAAGATGGACGAACGAGACGAACTTGGTCCAAAGAAGGCCAACGGATCAAATGGGAAGACGAAGATGGACGAACGAGACGAACATGGTCCAAAGAAGGCCAATGGATCTAAAGGCCAATGGATCAAATGGGAAGACGAAGATGGACGAACGAGACGAACATGGTCCAAAGAAGGCCAACGGATCTAATGGGAGGACGAAGAGGGACTAAAGAGACGAACTTGGTCCAAAGAAGGCCAACGAATCTAATGGAAGCACGATGATGGACGATCGAGACGAATTTGGTCCAAAGAAGGCCAACGGATCTAATGGGAGGACGAAGATGGACGAACGAGACGAACATGGTCCAAAGAAGGACAACGGATCAAATGCGAGGACGAAGATGGACGAAGGAGACAAACTTGGTCCAAAGAAGGCCAAAGGATCTAATGGGAGGACGAAGAGGGACTAAAGAGACGAACTTGGTCCAAAGAAGGCCAACGGATCAAATGGGAGGACGAAGATGGACGAACGAGACGAATTTGGTCCAAAGAAGGCCAACGGATCAAATGGGAGGACGAAGATGGACGAACGAGACGAAGTTGGTCCAAAGAACGCCAACGGATCTAATGGGAGGACGAAGAGGAACGAACTAGACGAACTTGGTCCAAAGAACGACAACGGATCTATTGGGAACACGAAGATGGACGAACGAGACGAACATGGTCCAAAGAAGGCCAACGGATCTAATGGGAACACGAAGATGGACGAACGAGACGAACATGGTCCAAAGAAAGCCAACGGATCTAATGGGAGGACGAAGATGGACGAACTAGATGAACTTGGTCCAAAGAAGGCCAACGGATCTAATGGGAGCACGAAGATGGACGAACGAGACGAACTTGGTCCAAAGAAGGCCAACGGATCAAATGGGAGGACGAAGATGGACGAACGAGTCAAATTTGGTCCAAAGAAGGCCAACGGATCAAATGGGAAGACGAAGATGGACGAACGAGACGAACTTGGTCCAAAGAAGGCCAACGGATTTAATGGGAGGACGAAGAGGAACGAACGAGACGAACTTGGTCCAAAGAACGACAACGGATCTATTGGGAACACGAAGATGGACGAACGAGACGAATTTGGTCCAAAGAAGGACAACGACTCTAATGGGAGGACGAAGATGGACGAACGAGACGTCATGGTCCAAAGAAGGCCAACGAATCTAATGGGAGGACGAAGATGGACGAACGAGACGAACTTGGTCCAAAGAAAGCCAACGGATCTAATGGGAGGACGAAGATGGACGAACGAGACGAACTTGGTCCAAAGAAGGCCAACGGATCTAATGGGAGGACGAAGAGGAACGAACGAGACGAACTTGGTCCAAAGAACGACAACGGATCTATTGGGAAGACGAAGATGGACGAACGAGACGAACATGGTCCAAAGAAGGACAACAGATCAAATGCGAGGACGAAGATGGACGAAGGAGACGAACTTGGTCCAAAGAAGGCCAACAGATCTAATGGGAGGACGATGATGGACTAAAGAGACGAACTTGGTCCAATGAAGGCCAACGGATTTAATGGGAGGACGAAGAGGAACGAACGAGATGAACTTGGTCCAAAGAATGACAACGGATCTATTGGGAACACGAAGATGGACGAACGAGACGAACTTGGTCCAAAGAAGGACAACGGATCTAATGGGAGGACGAAGATGGACGAACGAGACGACATGGTCCAAAGAAGGCCAACGAATCTAATGGGAGGACGAAGATGGACGAACGAGACGAACTTGGTCCAAAGAAGGCCAACGGATTTAATGGGAGGACGAAGATGGACGAACGAGACGAACTTGGTCCAAAGAAGGCCAACGGATCTAATGGGAGGACGAAGAGGAACGAACGAGACGAACTTGGTCCAAAGAAGGCCAATGGATCAAATGGGAGGACGAAGATGGACGAACGAGACGAATTTGGTCCAAAGAAGGCCAACGGATCAAATGGGAAGACGAAAATGGACGAACGAGACGAACTTGGTCCAAAGAAGGCCAACGGATCTAATGGGAGGACGAAGAGGAACGAACGAGACGAACTTGGTCCAAAGAACGACAACGGATCTATTGGGAAGACGAAGATGGACGAACGAGACGAACTTAGTCCAAAGAAGGCCAACGGATCTTATGGGAGGACGAAGATGGACGATGGAGACGAACATGGTCCAAAGAAGGACAACAGATCAAATGCGAGGACGAAGATGGACGAACGAGACGAACCTGGTCCAAAGAAGGCCAATGGATCAAATGGGAAGACGAAGATGGACGAACGAGACGAACTTGGTCCAACGAACTACAACGGATCTAATGGGAAGACGAAGATGGACGAACGAGACGAACATGGTCCAAAGAATGCCAACGGATCAAATGTGAGGACGAAGATGGACGAACGAGACGAACCTGGTCCAAAGAAGGCCAATGGATCAAATGGGAAGACGAAGATGGACGAACGAGACGAACTTGGTCCAACGAACTACAACGGATCTAATGGGAAGACGAAGATGGACGAACGAGATGAACATGGTCCAAAGAAGGCCAATGGATCTAAAGGCCAATGGATCAAATGGGAAGACGAAGATGGACGAACGAGACGAACATGGTCCAAAGAAGGCCAACGGATCTAATGGGAGGACGAAGAGGGACTAAAGAGACGAACTTGGTCCAAAGAAGGCCAACGAATCTAATGGAAGCACGATGATGGACGAACGAGACGAATTTGGTCCAAAGAAGGCCAACGGATCTAATGGGAGGACGAAGATGGACGAACGAGACGAACATGGTCCAAAGAAGGACAACGGATCAAATGCGAGGACGAAGATGGACGAAGGAGACGAACTTGGTCCAAAGAAGGCCAAAGGATCTAATGGGAGGACGAAGAGGGACAAAAGAGACAAACTTGGTCCAAAGAAGGCCAACGGATCAAATGGGAGGACGAAGATGGACGAACGAGACGAATTTGGTCCAAAGAAGGCCAACGGATCAAATGGGAAGACGAAGATGGACGAACGAGACGAACTTGGTCCAAAGAACGCCAACGGATCTAATGGGAGGACGAAGAGGAACGAACGAGACGAACTTGGTCCAAAGAACGACAGCGGATCTATTGGGAACACGAAGATGGACGAACGAGACGAACATGGTCCAAAGAAGGCCAACGGATCTAATGGGAGGACGAAGATGGACGAACGAGACGAACATGGTCCAAAGAAGGCCAACGGATCTAATGGGAGGACGAAGATGGACGAACTACACGAACTTGGTCCAAAAAGGCCAACGGATCTAATGGGAGGACGAAGATGGACGAACGAGACGAACTTGGTCCAAAGAAGGCCAACGGATCAAATGGGAGGACGAAGATGAACGAACGAGACGAATTTGGTCCAAAGAAGGCCAACGGATCAAATGGGAAGACGAAGATGGACGAACGAGACGAACTTGGTCCAAAGAAGGCCAACGGATTTAATGGGAGGACGAAGAGGAACGAACGAGACGAACTTGGTCCAAAGAACGACAACGGATCTATTGGGAACACGAAGACGGACGAACGAGACGAACTTGGTCCAAAGAAGGACAACGGATCTAATGGGAGGACGAAGATGGACGAACGAGACGACATGGTCCAAAGAAGGCCAACGAATCTAATGGGAGGACGAAGATGGACGAACGAGACGAACTTTGTCCAAAGAAGGCCAACGGATCTAATGGGAGGACGAAGATGGCCGAACGAGACGAACTTGGTCCAAAGAAGGCCAACGGATCTAATGGGAGGACGAAGAGGAACGAACGAGACGAACTTGGTCCAAAGAACGACAACGGATCTATTGGGAAGACGAAGATGGACGAATGAGACGAACTTGGTCCAAGGAAGGCCAACGGATCTAATGGGAGGACGAAGAGGGACTAAAGAGACGAACTTGGTCCAAAGAAGGCCAATGGATCAAATAGGAGGACGAAGATGGACGAAGGAGACGAACTTGGTCCAAAGAAGGCCAACGGATCTAATGGGAGGACGAAGATGGACGAACGAGTCGAACTTGGTCCAAAGAAGCCAACGGATCTAATGGGAGGACGAAGAGGAACGAACGAGACGAACATGGTCCAAAGAACGACAACAGATCTATTGGGAAGACGAAGATGGACGAATGAGACGAACTTGGTCCAAGGAAGGCCAACGGATCTAATGGGAGGACGAAGAGGGACTAAAGAGACGAACTTGGTCCAAAGAAGGCCAATGGATCAAATGGGAGGACGAAGATGGACGAACGAGACGAATTTGGTCCAAAGAAGGCCAATGGATCAAATGGGAAGACGAAAATGGACGAACGAGACGAACTTGGTCCAAAGAAGGCCAACGGATCTAATGGGAGGACGAAGAGGAACGAACGAGACGAACTTGGTCCAAAGAACGACAACGGATCTATTGGGAAGACGAAGATGGACGAACTTGGTCCAAAGAAGGCCAACGGATCTTATGGGAGGACGAAGATGGACGAACATGGTCCAAAGAAGGACAACGGATCAAATGCGAGGACGAAGATTGACGAACGAGACGAACCTGGTCCAAAGAAGGCCAATGGATCAAATGGGAAGACGAAGATGGATGAACGAGACGAACTTGGTCCAACGAACTACAACGGATCTATTGGGAAGACGAAGATGGACGAACGAGACGAACATGGTCCAAAGAAGGCCAACGGATCAAATGGGAGGACGAAGATGGACGAACGAGACGAACCTGGTCCAAAGAAGGCCAATGGATCAAATGGGAAGACGAAGATGGACGAACGAGACGAACTTGGTCCAAAGAAGGCCAACGGATCTAATGGGAGGACGAAGAGGAACGAACGAGACGAACTTGGTCCAAAGAACGACAACGGATCTATTGGGAACACGAAGACGGACGAACGAGACGAACTTGGTCCAAAGAAGGACAACGGATCTAATGGGAGGACGAAGATGGACGAACGAGACGACATGGTCCAAAGAAGGCCAACGAATCTAATGGGAGGACGAAGATGGACGAACGAGACGAACTTTGTCCAAAGAAGGCCAACGGATCTAATGGGAGGACGAAGATGGCCGAACGAGACGAACTTGGTCCAAAGAAGGCCAACGGATCTAATGGGAGGACGAAGAGGAACGAACGAGACGAACTTGGTCCAAAGAACGACAACGGATCTATTGGGAAGACGAAGATGGACGAATGAGACGAACTTGGTCCAAGGAAGGCCAACGGATCTAATGGGAGGACGAAGAGGGACTAAAGAGACGAACTTGGTCCAAAGAAGGCCAATGGATCAAATAGGAGGACGAAGATGGACGAAGGAGACGAACTTGGTCCAAAGAATGCCAACGGATCTAATGGGAGGACGAAGATGGACGAACGAGTCGAACTTGGTCCAAAGAAGCCAACGGATCTAATGGGAGGACGAAGAGGAACGAACGAGACGAACATGGTCCAAAGAACGACAACGGATCTATTGGGAAGACGAAGATGGACGAATGAGACGAACTTGGTCCAAGGAAGGCCAACGGATCTAATGGGAGGACGAAGAGGGACTAAAGAGACGAACTTGGTCCAAAGAAGGCCAATGGATCAAATGGGAGGACGAAGATGGACGAACGAGACGAATTTGGTCCAAAGAAGGCCAACGGATCAAATGGGAAGACGAAAATGGACGAACGAGACGAACTTGGTCCAAAGAAGGCCAACGGATCTAATGGGAGGACGAAGAGGAACGAACGAGACGAACTTGGTCCAAAGAACGACAACGGATCTATTGGGAGGACGAAGAGGAACGAACGAGACGAACTTGGTCCAAAGAACGACAACGGATCTATTGGGAAGACGAAGATGGACGAACTTGGTCCAAAGAAGGCCAACGGATCTTATGGGAGGACGAAGATGGACGAACATGGTCCAAAGAAGGACAACGGATCAAATGCGAGGACGAAGATTGACGAACGAGACGAACCTGGTCCAAAGAAGGCCAATGGATCAAATGGGAAGACGAAGATGGATGAACGAGACGAACTTGGTCCAACGAACTACAACGGATCTATTGGGAAGACGAAGATGGACGAACGAGACGAACATGGTCCAAAGAAGGCCAACGGATCAAATGGGAGGACGAAGATGGACGAACGAGACGAACCTGGTCCAAAGAAGGCCAATGGATCAAATGGGAAGACGAAGATGGACGAACGAGACGAACTTGGTCCAAAGAAGGCCAACGGATCTAATGGGAGGACGAAGAGGAACGAACGAGACGAACTTGGTCCAAAGAACGACAACGGATCTATTGGGAACACGAAGACGGACGAACGAGACGAACTTGGTCCAAAGAAGGACAACGGATCTAATGGGAGGACGAAGATGGACGAACGAGACGACATGGTCCAAAGAAGGCCAACGAATCTAATGGGAGGACGAAGATGGACGAACGAGACGAACTTGGTCCAAAGAAGGCCAACGGATCTAATGGGAGGATGAAGATGGCCGAACGAGACGAACTTGGTCCAAAGAAGGCCAACGGATCTAATGGGAGGACGAAGATGGACGAACGAGACGAACTTGGTCCAAAGAAGGCCAACGGATCTAATGGGAGGACGAAGAGGAACGAACGAGACGAACTTGGTCCAAAGAACGACAACGGATCTATTGGGAAGACGAAGATGGACGAATGAGACGAACTTGGTCCAAGGAAGGCCAACGGATCTAATGGGAGGACGAAGAGGGACTAAAGAGACGAACTTGGTCCAAAGAAGGCCAATGGATCAAATGGGAGGACGAAGATGGACGAAGGAGACGAACTTGGTCCAAAGAATGCCAACGGATCTAATGGGAGGACGAAGATGGACGAACGAGTCGAACTTGGTCCAAAGAAGGCCAACGGATCTAATGGGAGGACGAAGAGGAACGAACGAGACGAACTTGGTCCAAAGAACGACAACGGATCTATTGGGAAGACGAAGATGGACGAATGAGACGAACTTGGTCCATGGAAGGCCAACGGATCTAATGGGAGGACGAAGAGGGACTAAAGAGACGAACTTGGTCCAAAGAAGGCCAATGGATCAAATGGGAGGACGAAGATGGACGAACGAGACGAACTTGGTCCAAAGAAGGCCAACGGATCTAATGGGAGGACGAAGATGGCCGAACGAGACGAACTTGGTCCAAAGAAGGCCAACGGATCTAATGGGAGGACGAAGATGGACGAACGAGACGAACTTGGTCCAAAGAAGGCCAACGGATCTAATGGGAGGACGAAGAGGAACGAACGAGACGAACTTGGTCCAAAGAACGACAACGGATCTATTGGGAAGACGAAGATGGACGAATGAGACGAACTTGGTCCAAGGAAGGCCAACGGATCTAATGTGAGGACGAAGAGGGACTAAAGAGACGAACTTGGTCCAAAGAAGGCCAATGGATCAAATAGGAGGACGAAGATGGACGAAGGAGACGAACTTGGTCCAAAGAATGCCAACGGATCTAATGGGAGGACGAAGATGGACGAACGAGTCGAACTTGGTCCAAAGAAGCCAACGGATCTAATGGGAGGACGAAGAGGAACGAACGAGACGAACTTGGTCCAAAGAACGACAACGGATCTATTGGGAAGACGAAGATGGACGAATGAGACGAACTTGGTCCAAGGAAGGCCAACGGATCTAATGGGAGGACGAAGAGGGACTAAAGAGACGAACTTGGTCCAAAGAAGGCCAATGGATCAAATGGGAGGACGAAGATGGACGAACGAGACGAATTTGGTCCAAAGAAGGCCAACGGATCAAATGGGAAGACGAAAATGGACGAACGAGACGAACTTGGTCCAAAAAGGCCAACGGATCTAATGGGAGGACGAAGAGGAACGAACGAGACGAACTTGGTCCAAAGAACGACAACGGATCTATTGGGAAGACGAAGATGGACGAACTTGGTCCAAAGAAGGCCAACGGATCTTATGGGAGGACGAAGATGGACGAACATGGTCCAAAGAAGGACAACGGATCAAATGCGAGGACGAAGATGGACGAACGAGACGAACCTGGTCCAAAGAAGGCCAATGGATCAAATGGGAAGACGAAGATGGATGAACGAGACGAACTTGGTCCAACGAACTACAACGGATCTATTGGGAAGACGAAGATGGACGAACGAGACGAACATGGTGCAAAGAAGGCCAACGGATCAAATGGGAGGACGAAGATGGACGAACGAGACGAACCTGGTCCAAAGAAGGCCAATGGATCAAATGGGAAGACGAAGATGGACGAACGAGACGAACTTGGTCCAAAGAAGGCCAACGGATCTAATGGGAGGACGAAGAGGAACGAACGAGACGAACTTGGTCCAAAGAACGACAACGGATCTATTGGGAACACGAAGACGGACGAACGAGACGAACTTGGTCCAAAGAAGGACAACGGATCTAATGGGAGGACGAAGATGGATGAACGAGACGACATGGTCCAAAAAAGGCCAACGAATCTAATGGGAGGACGAAGATGGACGAACGTGACGAACTTGGTCCAAAGAAGGCCAACGGATCTAATGGGAGGACGAAGATGGCCGAACGAGACGAACTTGGTCCAAAGAAGGCCAACGGATCTAATGGGAGGACGAAGATGGACGAACGAGACGAACTTGGTCCAAAGAAGGCCAACGGATCTAATGGGAGGACGAAGAGGAACGAACGAGACGAACTTGGTCCAAAGAACGACAACGGATCTATTGGGAAGACGAAGATGGACGAATGAGACAAACTTGGTCCAAGGAAGGCCAACGGATCTAATGGGAGGACGAAGAGGGACTAAAGAGACGAACTTGGTCCAAAGAAGGCCAATGGATCAAATGGGAGGACGAAGATGGACGAAGGAGACGAACTTGGTCCAAAGAATGCCAACGGATCTAATGGGAGGACGAAGATGGACGAACGAGTCGAACTTGGTCCAAAGAAGGCCAACGGATCTAATGGGAGGACGAAGAGGAACGAACGAGACGAACTTGGTCCAAAGAACGACAACGGATCTATTGGGAAGACGAAGATGGACGAATGAGACGAACTTGGTCCATGGAAGGCCAACGGATCTAATGGGAGGACGAAGTGGGACTAAAGAGACGAACTTGGTCCAAAGAAGGCCAATGGATCAAATGGGAGGACGAAGATGGACGAACGAGACGAATTTGGTCCAAAGAAGGCCAACGGATCAAATGGGAAGACGAAAATGGACGAACGAGACGAACTTGGTCCAAAGAAGGCCAACGGATCTAATGGGAGGACGAAGAGGAACGAACGAGACGAACTTGGTCCAAAGAACGACAACGGATCTATTGGGAAGACGAAGACGGACGAACTTGGTCCAAAGAACGCCAACGGATCTTATGGGAGGACGAAGATGGACGAACATGGTCCAAAGAAGGACAACAGATCAAATGCGAGGACGAAGATGGACGAACGAGACGAACCTGGTCCAAAGAAGGCCAACGGATCTAATGGGAGGACGAAGAGGAACGAACGAGACGAACTTGGTCCAAAGAACGACAACGGATCTATTGGGAAGACGAAGATGGACGAATGAGACGAACTTGGTCCAAGGAAGGCCAACGGATCTAATAGGAGGACGAAGAGGGACTAAAGAGACGAACTTGGTCCAAAGAAGGCCAATGGATCAAATAGGAGGACGAAGATGGACGAAGGAGACGAACTTGGTCCAAAGAATGCCAACGGATCTAATGGGAGGACGAAGATGGACGAACGAGTCGAACTTGGTCCAAAGAAGCCAACGGATCTAATGGGAGGACGAAGATGGACGAACGAGACGAACCTGGTCCAAAGAAGGCCAATGGATCAAATGGGAAGACGAAGATGGACGAACGAGACGAACTTGGTCCAAAGAAGGCCAACGGATCTAATGGGAGGACGAAGAGGAACGAACGAGACGAACTTGGTCCAAAGAACGACAACGGATCTATTGGGAACACGAAGACGGACGAACGAGACGAACTTGGTCCAAAGAAGGACAACGGATCTAATGGGAGGACGAAGATGGACGAACGAGACGACATGGTCCAAAGAAGGCCAACGAATCTAATGGGAGGACGAAGATGGACGAACGAGACGAACTTGGTCCAAAGAAGGCCAACGGATCTAATGGGAGGATGAAGATGGCCGAACGAGACGAACTTGGTCCAAAGAAGGCCAACGGATCTAATGGGAGGACGAAGATGGACGAACGAGACGAACTTGGTCCAAAGAAGGCCAACGGATCTAATGGGAGGACGAAGAGGAACGAACGAGACGAACTTGGTCCAAAGAACGACAACGGATCTATTGGGAAGACGAAGATGGACGAATGAGACGAACTTGGTCCAAGGAAGGCCAACGGATCTAATGGGAGGACGAAGAGGGACTAAAGAGACGAACTTGGTCCAAAGAAGGCCAATGGATCAAATGGGAGGACGAAGATGGACGAAGGAGACGAACTTGGTCCAAAGAATGCCAACGGATCTAATGGGAGGACGAAGATGGACGAACGAGTCGAACTTGGTCCAAAGAAGGCCAACGGATCTAATGGGAGGACGAAGAGGAACGAACGAGACGAACTTGGTCCAAAGAACGACAACGGATCTATTGGGAAGACGAAGATGGACGAATGAGACGAACTTGGTCCATGGAAGGCCAACGGATCTAATGGGAGGACGAAGAGGGACTAAAGAGACGAACTTGGTCCAAAGAAGGCCAATGGATCAAATGGGAGGACGAAGATGGACGAACGAGACGAACTTGGTCCAAAGAAGGCCAACGGATCTAATGGGAGGACGAAGATGGCCGAACGAGACGAACTTGGTCCAAAGAAGGCCAACGGATCTAATGGGAGGACGAAGATGGACGAACGAGACGAACTTGGTCCAAAGAAGGCCAACGGATCTAATGGGAGGACGAAGAGGAACGAACGAGACGAACTTGGTCCAAAGAACGACAACGGATCTATTGGGAAGACGAAGATGGACGAATGAGACGAACTTGGTCCAAGGAAGGCCAACGGATCTAATGTGAGGACGAAGAGGGACTAAAGAGACGAACTTGGTCCAAAGAAGGCCAATGGATCAAATAGGAGGACGAAGATGGACGAAGGAGACGAACTTGGTCCAAAGAATGCCAACGGATCTAATGGGAGGACGAAGATGGACGAACGAGTCGAACTTGGTCCAAAGAAGCCAACGGATCTAATGGGAGGACGAAGAGGAACGAACGAGACGAACATGGTCCAAAGAACGACAACGGATCTATTGGGAAGACGAAGATGGACGAATGAGACGAACTTGGTCCAAGGAAGGCCAACGGATCTAATGGGAGGACGAAGAGGGACTAAAGAGACGAACTTGGTCCAAAGAAGGCCAATGGATCAAATGGGAGGACGAAGATGGACGAACGAGACGAATTTGGTCCAAAGAAGGCCAACGGATCAAATGGGAAGACGAAAATGGACGAACGAGACGAACTTGGTCCAAAAAGGCCAACGGATCTAATGGGAGGACGAAGAGGAACGAACGAGACGAACTTGGTCCAAAGAACGACAACGGATCTATTGGGAAGACGAAGATGGACGAACTTGGTCCAAAGAAGGCCAACGGATCTTATGGGAGGACGAAGATGGACGAACATGGTCCAAAGAAGGACAACGGATCAAATGCGAGGACGAAGATGGACGAACGAGACGAACCTGGTCCAAAGAAGGCCAATGGATCAAATGGGAAGACGAAGATGGATGAACGAGACGAACTTGGTCCAACGAACTACAACGGATCTATTGGGAAGACGAAGATGGACGAACGAGACGAACATGGTGCAAAGAAGGCCAACGGATCAAATGGGAGGACGAAGATGGACGAACGAGACGAACCTGGTCCAAAGAAGGCCAATGGATCAAATGGGAAGACGAAGATGGACGAACGAGACGAACTTGGTCCAAAGAAGGCCAACGGATCTAATGGGAGGACGAAGAGGAACGAACGAGACGAACTTGGTCCAAAGAACGACAACGGATCTATTGGGAACACGAAGACGGACGAACGAGACGAACTTGGTCCAAAGAAGGACAACGGATCTAATGGGAGGACGAAGATGGATGAACGAGACGACATGGTCCAAAGAAGGCCAACGAATCTAATGGGAGGACGAAGATGGACGAACGTGACGAACTTGGTCCAAAGAAGGCCAACGGATCTAATGGGAGGACGAAGATGGCCGAACGAGACGAACTTGGTCCAAAGAAGGCCAACGGATCTAATGGGAGGACGAAGATGGACGAACGAGACGAACTTGGTCCAAAGAAGGCCAACGGATCTAATGGGAGGACGAAGAGGAACGAACGAGACGAACTTGGTCCAAAGAACGACAACGGATCTATTGGGAAGACGAAGATGGACGAATGAGACAAACTTGGTCCAAGGAAGGCCAACGGATCTAATGGGAGGACGAAGAGGGACTAAAGAGACGAACTTGGTCCAAAGAAGGCCAATGGATCAAATGGGAGGACGAAGATGGACGAAGGAGACGAACTTGGTCCAAAGAATGCCAACGGATCTAATGGGAGGACGAAGATGGACGAACGAGTCGAACTTGGTCCAAAGAAGGCCAACGGATCTAATGGGAGGACGAAGAGGAACGAACGAGACGAACTTGGTCCAAAGAACGACAACGGATCTATTGGGAAGACGAAGATGGACGAATGAGACGAACTTGGTCCATGGAAGGCCAACGGATCTAATGGGAGGACGAAGTGGGACTAAAGAGACGAACTTGGTCCAAAGAAGGCCAATGGATCAAATGGGAGGACCAAGATGGACGAACGAGACGAATTTGGTCCAAAGAAGGCCAACGGATCAAATGGGAAGACGAAAATGGACGAACGAGACGAACTTGGTCCAAAGAAGGCCAACGGATCTAATGGGAGGACGAAGAGGAACGAACGAGACGAACTTGGTCCAAAGAACGACAACGGATCTATTGGGAAGACGAAGACGGACGAACTTGGTCCAAAGAACGCCAACGGATCTTATGGGAGGACGAAGATGGACGAACATGGTCCAAAGAAGGACAACAGATCAAATGCGAGGACGAAGATGGACGAACGAGACGAACCTGGTCCAAAGAAGGCCAACGGATCTAATGGGAGGACGAAGAGGAACGAACGAGACGAACTTGGTCCAAAGAACGACAACGGATCTATTGGGAAGACGAAGATGGACGAATGAGACGAACTTGGTCCAAGGAAGGCCAACGGATCTAATGGGAGGACGAAGAGGGACTAAAGAGACGAACTTGGTCCAAAGAAGGCCAATGGATCAAATAGGAGGACGAAGATGGACGAAGGAGACGAACTTGGTCCAAAGAATGCCAACGGATCTAATGGGAGGACGAAGATGGACGAACGAGTCGAACTTGGTCCAAAGAAGCCAACGGATCTAATGGGAGGACGAAGAGGAACGAACGAGACGAACATGGTCCAAAGAACGACAACGGATCTATTGGGAAGACGAAGATGGACGAATGAGACGAACTTGGTCCAAGGAAGGCCAACGGATCTAATGGGAGGACGAAGAGGGACTAAAGAGACGAACTTGGTCCAAAGAAGGCCAATGGATCAAATGGGAGGACGAAGATGGACGAACGAGACGAATTTGGTCCAAAGAAGGCCAACGGATCAAATGGGAAGACGAAAATGGACGAACGAGACGAACTTGGTCCAAAGAAGGCCAACGGATCTAATGGGAGGACGAAGAGGAACGAACGAGACGAACTTGGTCCAAAGAACGACAACGGATCTATTGGGAAGACGAAGATGGACGAACTTGGTCCAAAGAAGGCCAACGGATCTTATGGGAGGACGAAGATGGACGAACATGGTCCAAAGAAGGACAACGGATCAAATGCGAGGACGAAGATTGACGAACGAGACGAACCTGGTCCAAAGAAGGCCAATGGATCAAATGGGAAGACGAAGATGGATGAACGAGACGAACTTGGTCCAACGAACTACAACGGATCTATTGGGAAGACGAAGATGGACGAACGAGACGAACATGGTCCAAAGAAGGCCAACGGATCAAATGGGAGGACGAAGATGGACGAACGAGACGAACCTGGTCCAAAGAAGGCCAATGGATCAAATGGGAAGACGAAGATGGACGAACGAGACGAACTTGGTCCAAAGAAGGCCAACGGATCTAATGGGAGGACGAAGAGGAACGAACGAGACGAACTTGGTCCAAAGAACGACAACGGATCTATTGGGAACACGAAGACGGACGAACGAGACGAACTTGGTCCAAAGAAGGACAACGGATCTAATGGGAGGACGAAGATGGACGAACGAGACGACATGGTCCAAAGAAGGCCAACGAATCTAATGGGAGGACGAAGATGGACGAACGAGACGAACTTGGTCCAAAGAAGGCCAACGGATCTAATGGGAGGACGAAGATGGCCGAACGAGACGAACTTGGTCCAAAGAAGGCCAACGGATCTAATGGGAGGACGAAGATGGACGAACGAGACGAACTTGGTCCAAAGAAGGCCAACGGATCTAATGGGAGGACGAAGAGGTACGAACGAGACGAACTTGGTCCAAAGAACGACAACGGATCTATTGGGAAGACGAAGATGGACGAATGAGAAAAACTTGGTCCAAGGAAGGCCAACGGATCTAATGGGAGGACGAAGAGGGACTAAAGAGACGAACTTGGTCCAAAGAAGGCCAATGGATCAAATGGGAGGACGAAGATGGACGAACGAGACGAATTTGGTCCAAAGAAGGCCAACGGATCAAATGGGAAGACGAAAATGGACGAACGAGACGAACTTGGTCCAAAGAAGGCCAACGGATCTAATGGGAGGACGAAGAGGAACGAACGAGACGAACTTGGTCCAAAGAACGACAACGGATCTATTGGGAAGACGAAGACGGACGAACTTGGTCCAAAGAAGGCCAACGGATCTTATGGGAGGACGAAGATGGACGAACATGGTCCAAAGAAGGACAACGGATCAAATGCGAGGACGAAGATGGACGAACGAGACGAACCTGGTCCAAAGAAGGCCAATGGATCAAATGGGAAGACGAAGATGGACGAACGAGACGAACTTGGTCCAACGAACTACAACGGATCTAATGGGAAGACGAAGATGGACGAACGAGACGAACATGGTCCAAAGAAGGCCAACGGATCAAATGGGAGGACGAAGATGGACGAACGAGACAAACCTGGTCCAAAGAAGGCCAATGGATCAAATGGGAAGACGAAGATGGACGAACGAGACGAACTTGGTCCAAAGAAGGCCAACGGATCTAATGGGAGGACGAAGAGGAACGAACGAGACGAACCTGGTCCAAAGAAGGCCAATGGATCAAATGGGAAGACGAAGATGGACGAACGAGACGAACTTGGTCCAAAGAAGGCCAACGGATCTAATGGGAGGACGAAGATGGACGAACGAGTCGAACTTGGTCCAAAGAAGGCCAACGGATCTAATGGGAGGACGAAGAGGAACGAACGAGACGAACTTGGTCCAAAGAACGACAACGGATCTATTGGGAAGACGAAGATGGACGAATGAGACGAACTTGGTCCATGGAAGGCCAACGGATCTAATGGGAGGACGAAGAGGGACTAAAGAGACGAACTTGGTCCAAAGAAGGCCAATGGATCAAATGGGAGGACGAAGATGGACGAACGAGACGAATTTGGTCCAAAGAAGGCCAACGGATCAAATGGGAAGACGAAAATGGACGAACGAGACGAACTTGGTCCAAAGAAGGCCAACGCATCTAATGGGAGGACGAAGAGGAACGAACGAGACGAACTTGGTCCAAAGAACGACAACGGATCTATTGGGAAGACGAAGACGGACGAACTTGGTCCAAAGAAGGCCAACGGATCTTATGGGAGGACGAAGATGGACGAACATGGTCCAAAGAAGGACAACGGATCAAATGCGAGGACGAAGATGGACGAACGAGACGAACCTGGTCCAAAGAAGGCCAACGGATCTAATGGGAGGACGAAGAGGAACGAACGAGACGAACTTGGTCCAAAGAACGACAACGGATCTATTGGGAAGACGAAGATGGACGAATGAGACGAACTTGGTGCAAGGAAGGCCAACGGATCTAATGGGAGGACGAAGAGGGACTAAAGAGACGAACTTGGTCCAAAGAAGGCCAATGGATCAAATAGGAGGACGAAGATGGACGAAGGAGACGAACTTGGTCCAAAGAATGCCAACGGATCTAATGGGAGGACGAAGATGGACGAACGAGTCGAACTTGGTCCAAAGAAGCCAACGGATCTAATGGGAGGACGAAGAGGAACGAACGAGACGAACATGGTCCAAAGAACGACAACGGATCTATTGGGAAGACGAAGATGGACGAATGAGACGAACTTGGTCCAAGGAAGGCCAACGGATCTAATGGGAGGACGAAGAGGGACGAAGGAGACGAACTTGGTCCAAAGAATGCCAACGGATCTAATGGGAGGACGAAGATGGACGAACGAGTCGAACTTGGTCCAAAGAAGGCCAACGGATCTAATGGGTGGACGAAGAGGAACGAACGAGACGAACTTGGTCCAAAGAACGACAACGGATCTATTGGGAACACGAAGACGGACGAACGAGACGAACTTGGTCCAAAGAAGGACAACGGATCTAATGGGAGGACGAAGATGGATGAACGAGACGACATGGTCCAAAGAAGGCCAACGAATCTAATGGGAGGACGAAGATGGACGAACGAGACGAACTTGGTCCAAAGAAGGCCAACGGATCTTATGGGAGGACGAAGATGGACGAACATGGTCCAAAGAAGGACAACGGATCAAATGCGAGGACGAAGATGGACGAACGAGACGAACCTGGTCCAAAGAAGGCCAATGGATCAAATGGGAAGACGAAGATGGATGAACGAGACGAACTTGGTCCAACGAACTACAACGGATCTATTGGGAAGACGAAGATGGACGAACGAGACGAACATGGTCCAAAGAAGGCCAACGGATCAAATGGGAGGACGAAGATGGACGAACGAGACGAACCTGGTCCAAAGAAGGCCAATGGATCAAATGGGAAGACGAAGATGGACGAACGAGACGAACTTGGTCCAAAGAAGGCCAACGGATCTAATGGGAGGACGAAGAGGAACGAACGAGACGAACTTGGTCCAAAGAACGACAACGGATCTATTGGGAACACGAAGACGGACGAACGAGACGAACTTGGTCCAAAGAAGGACAACGGATCTAATGGGAGGACGAAGATGGATGAACGAGACGACATGGTCCAAAGAAGGCCAACGAATCTAATGGGAGGACGAAGATGGACGAACGAGACGAACTTGGTCCAAAGAAGGCCAACGGATCTAATGGGAGGACGAAGATGGCCGAACGAGACGAACTTGGTCCAAAGAAGGCCAACGGATCTAATGGGAGGACGAAGATGGACGAACGAGACGAACTTGGTCCAAAGAAGGCCAACGGATCTAATGGGAGGACGAAGAGGTACGAACGAGACGAACTTGGTCCAAAGAACGACAACGGATCTATTGGGAAGACGAAGATGGACGAATGAGACAAACTTGGTCCAAGGAAGGCCAACGGATCTAATGGGAGGACGAAGAGGGACTAAAGAGACGAACTTGGTCCAAAGAAGGCCAATGGATCAAATGGGAGGACGAAGATGGACGAAGGAGACGAACTTGGTCCAAAGAATGCCAACGGATCTAATGGGAGGACGAAGATGGACGAACGAGTCGAACTTGGTCCAAAGAAGGCCAACGGATCTAATGGGTGGACGAAGAGGAACGAACGAGACGAACTTGGTCCAAAGAACGACAACGGATCTATTGGGAAGACGAAGATGGACGAATGAGACGAACTTGGTCCATGGAAGGCCAACGGATCTAATGGGAGGACGAAGAGGGACTAAAGAGACGAACTTGGTCCAAAGAAGGCCAATGGATCAAATGGGAGGACGAAGATGGACGAACGAGACGAATTTGGTCCAAAGAAGGCCAACGGATCAAATGGGAAGACGAAAATGGACGAACGAGACGAACTTGGTCCAAAGAAAGCCAACGGATCTAATGGGAGGACGAAGAGGAACGAACGAGACGAACTTGGTCCAAAGAACGACAACGGATCTATTGGGAAGACGAAGACGGACGAACTTGGTCCAAAGAAGGCCAACGGATCTTATGGGAGGACGAAGATGGACGAACATGGTCCAAAGAAGGACAACGGATCAAATGCGAGGACGAAGATGGACGAACGAGACGAACCTGGTCCAAAGAAGGCCAATGGATCAAATGGGAAGACGAAGATGGACGAACGAGACGAACTTGGTCCAACGAACTACAACGGATCTAATGGGAAGACGAAGATGGACGAACGAGACGAACATGGTCCAAAGAAGGCCAACGGATCAAATGGGAGGACGAAGATGGACGAACGAGACGAACCTGGTCCAAAGAAGGCCAATGGATCAAATGGGAAGACGAAGATGGACGAACGAGACGAACTTGGTCCAAAGAAGGCCAACGGATCTAATGGGAGGACGAAGAGGAACGAACGAGACGAACCTGGTCCAAAGAAGGCCAATGGATCAAATGGGAAGACGAAGATGGACGAACGAGACGAACTTGGTCCAAAGAAGGCCAACGGATCTAATGGGAGGACGAAGAGGGACTAAAGAGACGAACTTGGTCCAAAGAAGGCCAATGGATCAAATGGGAGGACGAAGATGGACGAAGGAGACGAACTTGGTCCAAAGAATGCCAACGGATCTAATGGGAGGACGAAGATGGACGAACGAGTCGAACTTGGTCCAAAGAAGGCCAACGGATCTAATGGGTGGACGAAGAGGAACGAACGAGACGAACTTGGTCCAAAGAACGACAACGGATCTATTGGGAAGACGAAGATGGACGAATGAGACGAACTTGGTCCATGGAAGGCCAACGGATCTAATGGGAGGACGAAGAGGGACTAAAGAGACGAACTTGGTCCAAAGAAGGCCAATGGATCAAATGGGAGGACGAAGATGGACGAACGAGACGAATTTGGTCCAAAGAAGGCCAACGGATCAAATGGGAAGACGAAAATGGACGAACGAGACGAACTTGGTCCAAAGAAAGCCAACGGATCTAATGGGAGGACGAAGAGGAACGAACGAGACGAACTTGGTCCAAAGAACGACAACGGATCTATTGGGAAGACGAAGACGGACGAACTTGGTCCAAAGAAGGCCAACGGATCTTATGGGAGGACGAAGATGGACGAACATGGTCCAAAGAAGGACAACGGATCAAATGCGAGGACGAAGATGGACGAACGAGACGAACCTGGTCCAAAGAAGGCCAATGGATCAAATGGGAAGACGAAGATGGACGAACGAGACGAACTTGGTCCAACGAACTACAACGGATCTAATGGGAAGACGAAGATGGACGAACGAGACGAACATGGTCCAAAGAAGGCCAACGGATCAAATGGGAGGACGAAGATGGACGAACGAGACGAACCTGGTCCAAAGAAGGCCAATGGATCAAATGGGAAGACGAAGATGGACGAACGAGACGAACTTGGTCCAAAGAAGGCCAACGGATCTAATGGGAGGACGAAGAGGAACGAACGAGACGAACCTGGTCCAAAGAAGGCCAATGGATCAAATGGGAAGACGAAGATGGACGAACGAGACGAACTTGGTCCAAAGAAGGCCAACGGATCTAATGGGAGGACGAAGATGGACGAACGAGTCGAACTTGGTCCAAAGAAGGCCAACGGATCTAATGGGAGGACGAAGAGGAACGAACGAGACGAACTTGGTCCAAAGAACGACAACGGATCTATTGGGAAGACGAAGATGGACGAATGAGACGAACTTGGTCCATGGAAGGCCAACGGATCTAATGGGAGGACGAAGAGGGACTAAAGAGACGAACTTGGTCCAAAGAAGGCCAATGGATCAAATGGGAGGACGAAGATGGACGAACGAGACGAATTTGGTCCAAAGAAGGCCAACGGATCAAATGGGAAGACGAAAATGGACGAACGAGACGAACTTGGTCCAAAGAAGGCCAACGCATCTAATGGGAGGACGAAGAGGAACGAACGAGACGAACTTGGTCCAAAGAACGACAACGGATCTATTGGGAAGACGAAGATGGACGAACTTGGTCCAAAGAAGGCCAACGGATCTTATGGGAGGACGAAGATGGACGAACATGGTCCAAAGAAGGACAACGGATCAAATGCGAGGACGAAGATGGACGAACGAGACGAACCTGGTCCAAAGAAGGCCAATGGATCAAATGGGAAGACGAAGATGGATGAACGAGACGAACTTGGTCCAACGAACTACAACGGATCTATTGGGAAGACGAAGATGGACGAACGAGACGAACATGGTCCAAAGAAGGCCAACGGATCAAATGGGAGGACGAATATGGACGAACGAGACGAACCTGGTCCAAAGAAGGCCAATGGATCAAATGGGAAGACGAAGATGGACGAACGAGACGAACTTGGTCCAAAGAAGGCCAACGGATCTAATGGGAGGACGAAGAGGAACGAACGAGACGAACTTGGTCCAAAGAACGACAACGGATCTATTGGGAACACGAAGACGGACGAACGAGACGAACTTGGTCCAAAGAAGGACAACGGATCTAATGGGAGGACGAAGATGGATGAACGAGACGACATGGTCCAAAGAAGGCCAACGAATCTAATGGGAGGACGAAGATGGACGAACGAGACGAACTTGGTCCAAAGAAGGCCAACGGATCTAATGGGAGGACGAAGATGGCCGAACGAGACGAACTTGGTCCAAAGAAGGCCAACGGATCTAATGGGAGGACGAAGATGGACGAACGAGACGAACTTGGTCCAAAGAAGGCCAACGGATCTAATGGGAGGACGAAGAGGTACGAACGAGACGAACTTGGTCCAAAGAACGACAACGGATCTATTGGGAAGACGAAGATGGACGAATGAGACAAACTTGGTCCAAGGAAGGCCAACGGATCTAATGGGAGGACGAAGAGGGACTAAAGAGACGAACTTGGTCCAAAGAAGGCCAATGGATCAAATGGGAGGACGAAGATGGACGAAGGAGACGAACTTGGTCCAAAGAATGCCAACGGATCTAATGGGAGGACGAAGATGGACGAACGAGTCGAACTTGGTCCAAAGAAGGCCAACGGATCTAATGGGTGGACGAAGAGGAACGAACGAGACGAACTTGGTCCAAAGAACGACAACAGATCTATTGGGAAGACGAAGATGGACGAATGAGACGAACTTGGTCCATGGAAGGCCAACGGATCTAATGGGAGGACGAAGAGGGACTAAAGAGACGAACTTGGTCCAAAGAAGGCCAAAGGATCAAATGGGAGGACGAAGATGGACGAACGAGACGAATTTGGTCCAAAGAAGGCCAACGGATCAAATGGGAAGACGAAAATGGACGAACGAGACGAACTTGGTCCAAAGAAGGCCAACGGATCTAATGGGAGGACGAAGAGGAACGAACGAGACGAACTTGGTCCAAAGAACGACAACGGATCTATTGGGAAGACGAAGACGGACGAACTTGGTCCAAAGAAGGCCAACGGATCTTATGGGAGGACGAAGATGGACGAACATGGTCCAAAGAAGGACAACGGATCAAATGCGAGGACGAAGATGGACGAACGAGACGAACCTGGTCCAAAGAAGGCCAATGGATCAAATGGGAAGACGAAGATGGACGAACGAGACGAACTTGGTCCAACGAACTACAACGGATCTAATGGGAAGACGAAGATGGACGAACGAGACGAACATGGTCCAAAGAAGGCCAACGGATCAAATGGGAGGACGAAGATGGACGAACGAGACGAACCTGGTCCAAAGAAGGCCAATGGATCAAATGGGAAGACGAAGATGGACGAACGAGACGAACTTGGTCCAAAGAAGGCCAACGGATCTAATGGGAGGACGAAGAGGAACGAACGAGACGAACTTGGTCCAAAGAACGACAACGGATCTATTGAGAAGACGAAGATGGACGAACGAGACGAACTTGGTCCAAAGATGGCCAACGGATCTAATGGGAGGACGAAGATGGACGAACGAGACGAACATAATCCAAAGAAGGACAACGGATCAAATGCGAGGACGAAGATGGACGAACGAGATGAACTTGGTCCAACGAACTAGGCCAACGGATCTAATGGGAGGACGAAGGTGGACGAACGAGATGACATGGTCCAAAGAAGGCCAACGGATCTAATGGGAGGACGAAGATGGACGAACGAGACGAACATGGTCCAAAGAAGGCCAACGGATCTAATGGGAGGACAAAGATGGACGAACGAGACGAACTTGGTCCAAAGAAGGCCAACGGATCTAATGGGAGGACGAAGATGGACGAACGAGACGAACTTGGTCCAAAGAAGGCCAACGGATCTAATGGGAGGACGAAGAGGAACGAACGAGACGAACTTGGTCCAAAGAACGACAACGGATCTATTGGGAACACGAAGATGGACGAACGAGACGAATTTGGTCCAAAGAAGGACAACGGCTCTAATGGGAGGACGAAGATGGACGAACGAGACGACATGGTCCAAAGAAGGCCAACGAATCTAATGGGAGGACGAAGATGGACGAACGAGACGAACTTGGTCCAAAGAAGGCCAACGGATCTAATGGGAGGACGAAGAGGAACGAACGAGACGAACTTGGTCCAAAGAACGACAACGGATCTATTGGGAAGACGAAGATGGACGAATGAGACAAACTTGGTCCAAGGAAGGCCAACGGATCTAATGGGAGGACGAAGAGGGACTAAAGAGACGAACTTGGTCCAAAGAAGGCCAATGGATCAAATGGGAGGACGAAGATGGACGAAGGAGACGAACTTGGTCCAAAGAATGCCAACGGATCTAATGGGAGGACGAAGATGAACGAACGAGTCGAACTTGGTCCAAAGAAGGCCAACGGATCTAATGGGAGGACGAAGAGGAACGAACGAGACGAACTTGGTCCAAAGAACGACAACGGATCTATTGAGAAGACGAAGATGGACGAACGAGACGAACTTGGTCCAAAGATGGCCAACGGATCTAATGGGAGGACGAAGATGGACGAACGAGACGAACATAATCCAAAGAAGGACAACGGATCAAATGCGAGGACGAAGATGGACGAACGAGACGAACTTGGTCCAACGAACTAGGCCAACGGATCTAATGGGAGGACGAAGGTGGACGAACGAGATGACATGGTCCAAAGAAGGCCAACGGATCTAATGGGAGGACGAAGATGGACGAACGAGACGAACATGGTCCAAAGAAGGCCAACGGATCTAATGGGAGGACAAAGATGGACGAACGAGACGAACTTGGTCCAAAGAAGGCCAACGGATCTAATGGGAGGACGAAGATGGACGAACGAGACGAACTTGGTCCAAAGAAGGCCAACGGATCTAATGGGAGGACGAAGACGGACGAAGGAGACGAACTTGGTCCAAAGAAGGCCAACAGATCTAATGGGAAGACGAAGTAGGACGAACGAGACGAACTTGGTCCAAAGAAGGCAAACGGATCTAATGGGAGGACGAAGAGGTACGAACGAGACGAACTTGGTCCAAAGAACGACAACGGATCTATTGGGAAGACGAAGATGGACGAATGAGACAAACTTGGTCCAAGGAAGGCCAACGGATCTAATGGGAGGACGAAGAGGGACTAAAGAGACGAACTTGGTCCAAAGAAGGCCAATGGATCAAATGGGAGGACGAAGATGGACGAAGGAGACGAACTTGGTCCAAAGAATGCCAACGGATCTAATGGGAGGACGAAGATGGACGAACGAGTCGAACTTGGTCCAAAGAAGGCCAACGGATCTAATGGGTGGACGAAGAGGAACGAACGAGACGAACTTGGTCCAAAGAACGACAACAGATCTATTGGGAAGACGAAGATGGACGAATGAGACGAACTTGGTCCATGGAAGGCCAACGGATCTAATGGGAGGACGAAGAGGGACTAAAGAGACGAACTTGGTCCAAAGAAGGCCAATGGATCAAATGGGAGGACGAAGATGGACGAACGAGACGAATTTGGTCCAAAGAAGGCCAACGGATCAAATGGGAAGACGAAAATGGACGAACGAGACGAACTTGGTCCAAAGAAGGCCAACGGATCTAATGGGAGGACGAAGAGGAACGAACGAGACGAACTTGGTCCAAAGAACGACAACGGATCTATTGGGAAGACGAAGACGGACGAACTTGGTCCAAAGAAGGCCAACGGATCTTATGGGAGGACGAACATGGTCCAAAGAAGGACAACGGATCAAATGCGAGGACGAAGATGGACGAACGAGACGAACCTGGTCCAAAGAAGGCCAATGGATCAAATGGGAAGACGAAGATGGACGAACGAGACGAACTTGGTCCAAAGAAGGACAACGGATCTAATGGGAGGACGAAGATGGACGAACGAGACGAACTTGGTCCAAAGAAGGCCAACGGATCTAATGGGAGGACGAAGATGGACGAACGAGACGAACTTGGTCCAAAGAAGGCCAATGGATCAAATGGGAAGACGAAGATGGACGAACGAGACGAACTTGGTCCAAAGAACGACAACGGATCTATTGGGAACACGAAGACGGACGAACGAGACGAACTTGGTCCAAAGAAGGACAACGGATCTAATGGGAGGACGAAGATGGATGAACGAGACGACATGGTCCAAAGAAGGCCAACGAATCTAATGGGAAGACGAAGATGGACGAACGAGACGAACTTGGTCCAACGAACTACAACGGATCTAATGGGAAGACGAAGATGGACGAACGAGACGAACATGGTCCAAAGAAGGCCAACGGATCAAATGGGAGGACGAAGATGGACGAACGAGACGAACTTGGTCCAAAGAAGGCCAATGGATCAAATGGGAGGACGAAGAGGTACGAACGAGACGAACTTGGTCCAAAGAAGGCCAACGGATCTATTGGGAAGACGAAGAGGAACGAACGAGACAAACTTGGTCCAAAGAACGACAACGGATCTATTGAGAAGACGAAGAGGGACGAACGAGACGAACTTGGTCCAAAGATGGCCAAAGGATCAAATGGGAGGACGAAGATGGACGAAGGAGACGAACTTGGTCCAAAGAATGCCAACGGATCTAATGGGAGGACGAAGATGGACGAACGAGACGAACTTGGTCCAAAGAAGGCCAACGGATCTAATGGGAGGACGAAGAGGAACGAACGAGACGAACTTGGTCCAAAGAACGACAACGGATCTATTGGGAACACGAAGACGGACGAACGAGACGAACTTGGTCCAAAGAAGGACAACGGATCTAATGGGAGGACGAAGATGGATGAACGAGACGACATGGTCCAAAGAAGGCCAACGAATCTAATGGGAGGACGAAGATGGACGAACGAGACGAACTTGGTCCAAAGAAGGCCAACGGATCTAATGGGAGGACGAAGATGGCCGAACGAGACGAACTTGGTCCAAAGAAGGCCAACGGATCTAATGGGAGGACGAAGATGGACGAACGAGACGAACTTGGTCCAAAGAAGGCCAACGGATCTAATGGGAGGACGAAGAGGTACGAACGAGACGAACTTGGTCCAAAGAACGACAACGGATCTAATGGGAGGACGAAGATGGACGAATGAGACAAACTTGGTCCAAGGAAGGCCAACGGATCTAATGGGAGGACGAAGAGGGACTAAAGAGACGAACTTGGTCCAAAGAAGGCCAATGGATCAAATGGGAGGACGAAGATGGACGAAGGAGACGAACTTGGTCCAAAGAATGCCAACGGATCTAATGGGAGGACGAAGATGGACGAACGAGTCGAACTTGGTCCAAAGAAGGCCAAGGGATCTAATGGGAGGACGAAGAGGAACGAACGAGACGAACTTGGTCCAAAGAACGACAACGGATCTATTGAGAAGACGAAGATGGACGAACGAGACGAACTTGGTCCAAAGAACGACAACGGATCTATTGGGAACACGAAGATGGACGAACGAGACGAATTTGGTCCAAAGAAGGACAACGGCTCTAATGGGAGGACGAAGATGGACGAACGAGACGTAATGGTCCAAAGAAGGCCAACGAATCTAATGGGAGGACGAAGATGGACGAACGAGACGAACTTGGTCCAAAGAAGGCCAACGGATCTAATGGGAGGACGAAGAGGAACGAACGAGACAAACTTGGTCCAAAGAACGACAACGGAACTATTGGGAAGACGAAGATGGACGAACGAGACGAACTTGGTCCAAAGAAGGCCAACGGATCTAACGGGAGGACGAAGATGGACGAAGGAGACGAACTTGGTCCAAAGAAGGCCAACGGATCTAATGGGAGGACGGAGATGGACTAAAGAGACGAACTTGGTCCAATGAAGGCCAACGGATCTAATGGGAGGACGCAGATGGACTAAAGAGACGAACTTGGTCAAATGAAGGCCAACGGATCTAATGGGAGGACGAAGATGGACGAACGAGACGAACTTGGTCCAAAGAAGGCCAACGGATCTAATGGGAGGACGAAGATGGACGAACGAGACGAACTTGGTCCAAAGAAGGCCAACGGATCTAATGGGAGGACGAAGATGGACGAACGAGACGAACATGGTCCAAAGAAGGCCAACGGATCTAATGGGAGGACGAAGATGGACGAACTAGACGAACTTGGTCCAAAGAAGGCCAACGGATCTAATGGGAGGACGAAGATGGACGAACTAGACGAACTTGGTCCAAAAAGGCCAACGGATCTAATGGGAGGACGAAGATGGACGAACGAGACGAACTTGGTCCAAAGAAGGCCAACAGATCAAATGGGAGGACGAAGATGGACGACCGAGACGAATTTGGTCCAAAGAAGGCCAACGGATCAAATGGGAAGACGAAGATGGACGAACGAGACGAACTTGGTCCAAAGAAGGCCAACGGATTTAATGGGAGGACGAAGAGGAACAAACGAGACGAACTTGGTCCAAAGAACGACAACGGATCTATTGGGAACACGAAGATGGACGAACGAGACGAATTTGGTCCAAAGAAGGACAACGGCTCTAATGGGAGGACGAAGATGGACGAACGAGACGACATGGTCCAAAGAAGGCCAACGGATCTAATGGGAGGACGAAGATGGACGAACGAGACGAACTTGGTCCAAAGAAGGCCAACGGATCAAATGGGAGGACGAAGATGGACGAACGAGACGAATTTGGTCCAAAGAAGGCCAACGGATCAAATGGGAAGACGAAGATGGACGAACGAGACGAACTTGGTCCAAAGAAGGCCAACGGATTTAATGGGAGGACGAAGAGGAACAAACGAGACGAACTTGGTCCAAAGAACGACAACGGATCTATTGGGAACACGAAGATGGACGAACGAGACGAATTTGGTCCAAAGAAGGACAACGGCTCTAATGGGAGGACGAAGATGGACGAACGAGACGACATGGTCCAAAGAAGGCCAACGAATCTAATGGGAGGACGAAGATGGACTAACGAGACGAACTTGGTCCTAAGAAGGCCAACGGATCTAATGGGAGGATGAAGATGGACGAACAAGACGAATTTGGTCCAAAGAAGGCAACCGATCAAATGGGAAGACGAAGATGGACGAACGAGACGAACTTGGTCCAAAGAAGGTCAACGGATCTAATGGGAGGACGAAGATGGACGAAGGAGACGAACTTGGTCCAAAGAATGCCAACGGATCTAATGGGAGGACGAAGATGGACGAAGGAGACGAACTTGGTCCAAAGAACCACAACGGATCTATTGGGAAGACGAAGATGGACGAATGAGACGAACTTGGTCCAAGGAAGGCCAACGGATCTAATGGGAGGACGAAGAGGGACTAAAGAGACGAACTTGGTCCAAAGAAGGCCAATGGATCAAATGGGAGGACGAAGATGGACGAAGGAGACGAACTTGGTCCAAAGAATGCCAACGGATCTAATGGGAGGACGAAGATGGACGAACGAGACGAACATGGTCCAAAGAAGGCCAACGGATCTAATGGGAGGACGAAGATGGACGAACTAGACGAACTTGGTCCAAAGAAGGCCAACGGATCTAATGGGAGGACGAAGATGGACGAACTAGACGAACTTGGTCCAAAAAGGCCAACGGATCTAATGGGAGGACGAAGATGGACGAACGAGACGAACTTGGTCCAAAGAAGGCCAACAGATCAAATGGGAGGACGAAGATGGACGACCGAGACGAATTTGGTCCAAAGAAGGCCAACGGATCAAATGGGAAGACGAAGATGGACGAACGAGACGAACTTGGTCCAAAGAAGGCCAACGGATTTAATGGGAGGACGAAGAGGAACAAACGAGACGAACTTGGTCCAAAGAACGACAACGGATCTATTGGGAACACGAAGATGGACGAACGAGACGAATTTGGTCCAAAGAAGGACAACGGCTCTAATGGGAGGACGAAGATGGACGAACGAGACGACATGGTCCAAAGAAGGCCAACGGATCTAATGGGAGGACGAAGATGGACGAACGAGACGAACTTGGTCCAAAGAAGGCCAACGGATCAAATGGGAGGACGAAGATGGACGAACGAGACGAATTTGGTCCAAAGAAGGCCAACGGATCAAATGGGAAGACGAAGATGGACGAACGAGACGAACTTGGTCCAAAGAAGGCCAACGGATTTAATGGGAGGACGAAGAGGAACAAACGAGACGAACTTGGTCCAAAGAACGACAACGGATCTATTGGGAACACGAAGATGGACGAACGAGACGAATTTGGTCCAAAGAAGGACAACGGCTCTAATGGGAGGACGAAGATGGACGAACGAGACGACATGGTCCAAAGAAGGCCAACGAATCTAATGGGAGGACGAAGATGGACTAACGAGACGAACTTGGTCCTAAGAAGGCCAACGGATCTAATGGGAGGATGAAGATGGACGAACGAGACGAATTTGGTCCAAAGAAGGCAACCGATCAAATGGGAAGACGAAGATGGACGAACGAGACGAACTTGGTCCAAAGAAGGTCAACGGATCTAATGGGAGGACGAAGATGGACGAAGGAGACGAACTTGGTCCAAAGAATGCCAACGGATCTAATGGGAGGACGAAGATGGACGAAGGAGACGAACTTGGTCCAAAGAACCACAACGGATCTATTGGGAAGACGAAGATGGACGAATGAGACGAACTTGGTCCAAGGAAGGCCAACGGATCTAATGGGAGGACGAAGAGGGACTAAAGAGACGAACTTGGTCCAAAGAAGGCCAATGGATCAAATGGGAGGACGAAGATGGACGAAGGAGACGAACTTGGTCCAAAGAATGCCAACGGATCTAATGGGAGGACGAAAATGGACGAACGAGTCGAACTTGGTCCAATGAAGCCAACGGATCTAATGGGAGGACGAAGAGGAACGAACGAGACGAACTTGGTCCAATGAACGACAACGGATCTATTGGGAAGACGAAGATGGACGAATGAGACGAACTTGGTCCAAGGAAGGTCAACGGATCTAATGGGAGGACGAAGAGGGACTAAAGAGACGAACTTGGTCCAAAGAAGGCCAATGGATCAAATGGGAGGTCGAAGATGGACGAACGAGACGAACTTGGTCCAAAGAAGGCCAACGGATCAAATGGGAAGACGAAAATGGACGAACGAGACGAACTTGGTCCAAAGAAGGCCAACGGATCTAATGGGAGGACGAAGAGGAACGAACGAGACGAACTTGGTCCAAAGAACGACAACGGATCTATTGGGAAGACGAAGATGGACGAACTTGGTCCAAAGAAGGCCAACGGATCTTATGGGAGGACGAAGATGGACGAACATGGTCCAAAGAAGGACAACGGATCAAATGCGAGGACGAAGATGGACGAACGAGACGAACCTGGTCCAAAGAAGGCCAATGGATCAAATGGGAAGACGAAGATGGACGAACGAGACGAACTTGGTCCAACGAACTACAACGGATCTATTGGGAAGACGAAGATGGACGAACGAGACGAACATGGTCCAAAGAAGGCCAACGGATCAAATGGGAGGACGAAGATGGACGAACGAGACGAACCTGGTCCAAAGAAGGCCAATGGATCAAATGGGAAGACGAAGATGGACGAACGAGACGAACTTGGTCCAAAGAAGGCCAACGGATCTAATGGGAGGACGAAGAGGAACGAACGAGACGAACTTGGTCCAAAGAACGACAACGGATCTATTGGGAACACGAAGACGGACGAACGAGACGAACTTGGTCCAAAGAAGGACAACGGATCTAATGGGAGGACGAAGATGGATGAACGAGACGACATGGTCCAAAGAAGGCCAACGAATCTAATGGGAGGACGAAGATGGACGAACGAGACGAACTTGGTCCAAAGAAGGCCAACGGATCTAATGGGAGGACGAAGATGGCCGAACGAGACGAATTTGGTCCAAAGAAGGACAACGGCTCTAATGGGAGGACGAAGATGGACGAACGAGACGACATGGTCCAAAGAAGGCCAACGAATCTAATGGGAGGACGAAGATGGACTAACGAGACGAACTTGGTCCTAAGAAGGCCAACGGATCTAATGGGAGGATGAAGATGGACGAACGAGACGAATTTGGTCCAAAGAAGGCAACCGATCAAATGGGAAGACGAAGATGGACGAACGAGACGAACTTGGTCCAAAGAAGGTCAACGGATCTAATGGGAGGACGAAGATGGACGAAGGAGACGAACTTGGTCCAAAGAATGCCAACGGATCTAATGGGAGGACGAAGATGGACGAAGGAGACGAACTTGGTCCAAAGAACCACAACGGATCTATTGGGAAGACGAAGATGGACGAATGAGACGAACTTGGTCCAAGGAAGGCCAACGGATCTAATGGGAGGACGAAGAGGGACTAAAGAGACGAACTTGGTCCAAAGAAGGCCAATGGATCAAATGGGAGGACGAAGATGGACGAAGGAGACGAACTTGGTCCAAAGAATGCCAACGGATCTAATGGGAGGACGAAGATGGACGAACGAGTCGAACTTGGTCCAATGAAGCCAACGGATCTAATGGGAGGACGAAGAGGAACGAACGAGACGAACTTGGTCCAATGAACGACAACGGATCTATTGGGAAGACGAAGATGGACGAATGAGACGAACTTGGTCCAAGGAAGGTCAACGGATCTAATGGGAGGACGAAGAGGGACTAAAGAGACGAACTTGGTCCAAAGAAGGCCAATGGATCAAATGGGAGGTCGAAGATGGACGAACGAGACGAATTTGGTCCAAAGAAGGCCAACGGATCAAATGGGAAGACGAAAATGGACGAACGAGACGAACTTGGTCCAAAGAAGGCCAACGGATCTAATGGGAGGACGAAGAGGAACGAACGAGACGAACTTGGTCCAAAGAACGACAACGGATCTATTGGGAAGACGAAGATGGACGAACTTGGTCCAAAGAAGGCCAACGGATCTTATGGGAGGACGAAGATGGACGAACATGGTCCAAAGAAGGACAACGGATCAAATGCGAGGACGAAGATGGACGAACGAGACGAACCTGGTCCAAAGAAGGCCAATGGATCAAATGGGAAGACGAAGATGGACGAACGAGACGAACTTGGTCCAACGAACTACAACGGATCTATTGGGAAGACGAAGATGGACGAACGAGACGAACATGGTCCAAAGAAGGCCAACGGATCAAATGGGAGGACGAAGATGGACGAACGAGACGAACCTGGTCCAAAGAAGGCCAATGGATCAAATGGGAAGACGAAGATGGACGAACGAGACGAACTTGGTCCAAAGAAGGCCAACGGATCTAATGGGAGGACGAAGAGGAACGAACGAGACGAACTTGGTCCAAAGAACGACAACGGATCTATTGGGAACACGAAGACGGACGAACGAGACGAACTTGGTCCAAAGAAGGACAACGGATCTAATGGGAGGACGAAGATGGATGAACGAGACGACATGGTCCAAAGAAGGCCAACGAATCTAATGGGAGGACGAAGATGGACGAACGAGACGAACTTGGTCCAAAGAAGGCCAACGGATCTAATGGGAGGACGAAGATGGCCGAACGAGACGAACTTGGTCCAAAGAAGGCCAACGGATCTAATGGGAGGACGAAGATGGACGAACGAGACGAACTTGGTCCAAAGAAGGCCAACGGATCTAATGGGAGGACGAAGAGGTACGAACGAGACGAACTTGGTCCAAAGAACGACAACGGATCTATTGGGAAGACGAAGATGGACGAATGAGACAAACTTGGTCCAAGGAAGGCCAACGGATCTAATGGGAGGACGAAGAGGGACTAAAGAGACGAACTTGGTCCAAAGAAGGCCAATGGATCAAATGGGAGGACGAAGATGGACGAAGGAGACGAACTTGGTCCAAAGAATGCCAACGGATCTAATGGGAGGACGAAGATGGACGAACGAGTCGAACTTGGTCCAAAGAAGGCCAACGGATCTAATGGGAGGACGAAGAGGAACGAACGAGACGAACTTGGTCCAAAGAACGACAACGGATCTATTGGGAAGACGAAGATGGACGAATGAGACGAACTTGGTCCATGGAAGGCCAACGGATCTAATGGGAGGACGAAGAGGGACTAAAGAGACGAACTTGGTCCAAAGAAGGCCAATGGATCAAATGGGAGGACGAAGATGGACGAACGAGACGAATTTGGTCCAAAGAAGGCCAACGGATCAAATGGGAAGACGAAAATGGACGAACGAGACGAACTTGGTCCAAAGAAGGCCAACGGATCTAATGGGAGGACGAAGAGGAACGAACGAGACGAACTTGGTCCAAAGAACGACAACGGATCTATTGGGAAGACGAAGACGGACGAACTTGGTCCAAAGAAGGCCAACGGATCTTATGGGAGGGTACGAAGATGGACGAACATGGTCCAAAGAAGGACAACGGATCAAATCCGAGGACGAAGATGGACGAACGAGACGAACCTGGTCCAAAGAAGGCCAATGGATCAAATGGGAAGACGAAGATGGACGAACGAGACGAACTTCGTCCAACGAACTACAACGGATCTAATGGGAAGACGAAGATGGACGAACGAGACGAACATGGTCCAAAGAAGGCCAACGGATCAAATGGGAGGACGAAGATGGACGAACGAGACGAACCTGGTCCAAAGAAGGCCAATGGATCAAATGGGAAGACGAAGATGGACGAACGAGACGAACTTGGTCCAAAGAAGGCCAACGGATCTAATGGGAGGACGAAGAGGAACGAACGAGACGAACTTGGTCCAAAGAACGACAACGGATCTATTGAGAAGACGAAGATGGACGAACGAGACGAACTTGGTCCAAAGAAGGCCAACGGATCTAATGGGAGGACGAAGATGGACGAACGAGACGAACATAATCCAAAGAAGGACAACGGATCAAATGCGAGGACGAAGATGGACGAACGAGACGAACTTGGTCCAACGAACTAGGCCAACGGATCTAATGGGAGGACGAAGGTGGACGAACGAGATGACATGGTCCAAAGAAGGCCAACGGATCTAATGGGAGGACGAAGATGGACGAACGAGACGAACATGGTCCAAAGAAGGCCAACGGATCTAATGGGAGGACAAAGATGGACGAACGAGACGAACTTGGTCCAAAGAAGGCCAACGGATCTAATGGGAGGACGAAGATGGACGAACGAGACGAACTTGGTCCAAAGAAGGCCAACGGATCTAATGGGAGGACGAAGAGGAACGAACGAGACGAACTTGGACCAAAGAACGACAACGGATCTGTTGGGAACACGAAGATGGACGAACGAGACGAATTTGGTCCAAAGAAGGACAACGGCTCTAATGGGAGGACGAAGATGGACGAACGAGACGACATGGTCCAAAGAAGGCCAACGAATCTAATGGGAGGACGAAGATAGACGAACGAGACGAACTTGGTCCAAAGAAGGCCAACGGATCTAATGGGAGGACGAAGAGGAACGAACGAGACGAACTTGGTCCAAAGAACGACAACGGATCTATTGGGAAGACGAAGATGGACGAACGAGACGAACTTGGTCCAAAGAAGGCCAACGGATCTAATGGGAGGACGAAGATGGACGAACGAGACGAACATGGTCCAAAGAAGGACAACGGATCAAATGCGAGGACGAAGATGGACAAAGGAGACGAACTTGGTCCAAAGAAGGCCAACGGATCTAATGGGAGGACGGAGATGGACTAAAGAGATGAACTTGGTCCAATGAAGGCCAACGGATCTAATGGGAGGACGAAGATGGACGAACGAGACGAACTTGGTCCAAAGAAGGCCAACGGATCTAATGGGAGGACGAAGATGGACGAACGAGACGAACTTGGTCCAAAGAAGGCCAACGGATCTAATGGGAGGACGAAGATGGACGAACGAGACGAACATGGTCCAAAGAAGGCCAACGGATCTAATGGGAGGACGAAGATGGACGAACTAGACGAACTTGGTCCAAAGAAGGCCAACGGATCTAATGGGAGGACGAAGATGGACGAACTAGACGAACTTGGTCCAAAAAGGCCAACGGATCTAATGGGAGGACGAAGATGGACGAACGAGACGAACTTGGTCCAAAGAAGGCCAACGGATCAAATGGGAGGACGAAGATGGACGAACGAGACGAATTTGGTCCAAAGAAGGCCAACGGATCAAATGGGAAGACGAAGATGGACGAACGAGACGAACTTGGTCCAAAGAAGGCCAACGGATTTAATGGGAGGACGAAGAGGAACAAACGAGACGAACTTGGTCCAAAGAACGACAACGGATCTATTGGGAACACGAAGATGGACGAACGAGACGAATTTGGTCCAAAGAAGGACAACGACTCTAATGGGAGGACGAAGATGGACGAACGAGACGACATGGTCCAAAGAAGGCCAACGGATCTAATGGGAGGACGAAGATGGACGAACGAGACGAACTTGGTCCAAAGAAGGCCAACGGATCAAATGGGAGGACGAAGATGGACGAACGAGACGAATTTGGTCCAAAGAAGGCCAACGGATCAAATGGGAAGACGAAGATGGACGAACGAGACGAACTTGGTCCAAAGAAGGCCAACGGATTTAATGGGAGGACGAAGAGGAACAAACGAGACGAACTTGGTCCAAAGAACGACAACGGATCTATTGGGAACACGAAGATGGACGAACGAGACGAATTTGGTCCAAAGAAGGACAACGGCTCTAATGGGAGGACGAAGATGGACGAACGAGACGACATGGTCCAAAGAAGGCCAACGGATCTAATGGGAGGACGAAGATGGACGAACGAGACGAACTTGGTCCAAAGAAGGCCAACGGATCAAATGGGAGGACGAAGATGGACGAACGAGACGAATTTGGTCCAAAGAAGGCCAACGGATCAAATGGGAAGACGAAGATGGACGAACGAGACGAACTTGGTCCAAAGAAGGCCAACGGATTTAATGGGAGGACGAAGAGGAACAAACGAGACGAACTTGGTCCAAAGAACGACAACGGATCTATTGGGAACACGAAGATGGACGAACGAGACGAATTTGGTCCAAAGAAGGACAACACGAACGAGACGACATGGTCCAAAGAAGGCCAACGAATCTAATGGGAGGACGAAGATGGACGAACGAGACGAACTTGGTCCTAAGAAGGCCAACGGATTTAATGGGAGGACGAAGAGGAACAAACGAGACGAACTTGGTCCAAAGAACGACAACGGATCTATTGGGAAGATGAAGATGGACGAATGAGACGAACTTGGTCCAAGGAAGGCCAACGGATCTAATGGGAGGACGAAGAGGGACGAATGAGACGAACTTGGTCCAAAGAAGGCCAATGGATCAAATGGGAGGACGAAGATGGACGAAAGAGACGAACTTGGTCCAAAGAATGCCAACGGATCTAATGGGAGGACGAAGATGGACGAACGAGTCGAACTTGGTCCAAAGAAGCCAACGGATCTAATGGGAGGACGAAGAGGAACGAACGAGACGAACTTGGTCCAAAGAACGACAACGGATCTATTGGGAAGACGAAGATGGACGAATGAGACGAACTTGGTCCAAGGAAGGCCAACGGATCTAATGGGAGGACGAAGAGGGACTACAGAGACGAACTTGGTCCAAAGAAGGCCAATGGATCAAATGGGAGGACGAAGATGGACGAACGAGACGAATTTGGTCCAAAGAAGGCCAACGGATCAAATGGGAAGACGAAAATGGACGAACGAGACGAACTTGGTCCAAAGAAGGCCAACGGATCTAATGGGAGGACGAAGAGGAACGAACGAGACGAACTTGGTCCAAAGAACGACAACGGATCTATTGGGAAGACGAAGATGGACGAACTTGGTCCAAAGAAGGCCAACGGATCTTATGGGAGGACGAAGATGGACGAACATGGTCCAAAGAAGGACAACGGATCAAATGCGAGGACGAAGATGGACGAACGAGACGAACCTGGTCCAAAGAAGGCCAATGGATCAAATGGGAAGACGAAGATGGACGAACGAGACGAACTTGGTCCAACGAACTACAACGGATCTATTGGGAAGACGAAGATGGACGAACGAGACGAACATGGTCCAAAGAAGGCCAACGGATCAAATGGGAGGACGAAGATGGACGAACGAGACGAACCTGGTCCAAAGAAGGCCAATGGATCAAATGGGAAGACGAAGATGGACGAACGAGACGAACTTGGTCCAACGAACTACAACGGATCTATTGGGAAGACGAAGATGGACGAACGAGACGAACATGGTCCAAAGAAGGCCAACGGATCTAATGGGAGGATGAAGATGGACGAACGAGACGAATTTGGTCCAAAGAAGGCAACCGATCAAATGGGAGGACGAAGATGGACGAACGAGACGAACTTGGTCCAAAGAAGGTCAACGGATCTAATGGGAGGACGAAGAGGAACGAACGAGACGAACTTGGTCCAAAGAACGACAACGGATCTATTGGGAAGATGAAGATGGACGAATGAGACGAACTTGGTCCAAGGAAGGCCAACGGATCTAATGGGAGGACGAAGAGGGACGAATGAGACGAACTTGGTCCAAAGAAGGCCAATGGATCAAATGGGAGGACGAAGATGGACGAAAGAGACGAACTTGGTCCAAAGAAGGCCAATGGATCAAATGGGAGGACGAAGATGGACGAACGAGACGAATTTGGTCCAAAGAAGGCCAACGGATCAAATGGGAAGACGAAAATGGACGAACGAGACGAACTTGGTCCAAAGAAGGCCAACGGATCTAATGGGAGGACGAAGAGGAACGAACGAGACGAACTTGGTCCAAAGAACGACAACGGATCTATTGGGAAGACGAAGATGGACGAACTTGGTCCAAAGAAGGCCAACGGATCTTATGGGAGGACGAAGATGGACGAACATGGTCCAAAGAAGGACAACGGATCAAATGCGAGGACGAAGATGGACGAACGAGACGAACCTGGTCCAAAGAAGGCCAATGGATCAAATGGGAAGACGAAGATGGACGAACGAGACGAACTTGGTCCAACGAACTACAACGGATCTATTGGGAAGACGAAGATGGACGAACGAGACGAACATGGTCCAAAGAAGGCCAACGGATCAAATGGGAGGACGAAGATGGACGAACGAGACGAACCTGGTCCAAAGAAGGCCAATGGATCAAATGGGAAGACGAAGATGGACGAACGAGACGAACTTGGTCCAACGAACTACAACGGATCTATTGGGAAGACGAAGATGGACGAACGAGACGAACATGGTCCAAAGAAGGCCAACGGATCTAATGGGAGGATGAAGATGGACGAACGAGACGAATTTGGTCCAAAGAAGGCAACCGATCAAATGGGAGGACGAAGATGGACGAACGAGACGAACTTGGTCCAAAGAAGGTCAACGGATCTAATGGGAGGACGAAGAGGAACGAACGAGACGAACTTGGTCCAAAGAACGACAACGGATCTATTGGGAAGATGAAGATGGACGAATGAGACGAACTTGGTCCAAGGAAGGCCAACGGATCTAATGGGAGGACGAAGAGGGACGAATGAGACGAACTTGGTCCAAAGAAGGCCAATGGATCAAATGGGAGGACGAAGATGGACGAAAGAGACGAACTTGGTCCAAAGAATGCCAACGGATCTAATGGGAGGACGAAGATGGACGAACGAGTCGAACTTGGTCCAAAGAAGCCAACGGATCTAATGGGAGGACGAAGAGGAACGAACGAGACGAACTTGGTCCAAAGAACGACAACGGATCTATTGGGAAGACGAAGATGGACGAATGAGACGAACTTGGTCCAAGGAAGGCCAACGGATCTAATGGGAGGACGAAGAGGGACTACAGAGACGAACTTGGTCCAAAGAAGGCCAATGGATCAAATGGGAGGACGAAGATGGACGAACGAGACGAATTTGGTCCAAAGAAGGCCAACGGATCAAATGGGAAGACGAAAATGGACGAACGAGACGAACTTGGTCCAAAGAAGGCCAACGGATCTAATGGGAGGACGAAGAGGAACGAACGAGACGAACTTGGTCCAAAGAACGACAACGGATCTATTGGGAAGACGAAGATGGACGAACTTGGTCCAAAGAAGGCCAACGGATCTTATGGGAGGACGAAGATGGACGAACATGGTCCAAAGAAGGACAACGGATCAAATGCGAGGACGAAGATGGACGAACGAGACGAACCTGGTCCAAAGAAGGCCAATGGATCAAATGGGAAGACGAAGATGGACGAACGAGACGAACTTGGTCCAACGAACTACAACGGATCTATTGGGAAGACGAAGATGGACGAACGAGACGAACATGGTCCAAAGAAGGCCAACGGATCAAATGGGAGGACGAAGATGGACGAACGAGACGAACCTGGTCGAAAGAAGGCCAATGGATCAAATGGGAAGACGAAGATGGACGAACGAGACGAACTTGGTCCAAAGAAGGCCAACGGATCTAATGGGAGGACGAAGAGGAACGAACGAGACGAACTTGGTCCAAAGAACGACAACGGATCTATTGGGAACACGAAGACGGACGAACGAGACGAACTTGGTCCAAAGAAGGACAACGGATCTAATGGGAGGACGAAGATGGACGAACGAGACGACATGGTCCAAAGAAGGCCAACGAATCTAATGGGAGGACGAAGATGGACGAACGAGACGAACTTGGTCCAAAGAAGGCCAACGGATCTAATGGGAGGACGAAGATGGCCGAACGAGACGAACTTGGTCCAAAGAAGGCCAACGGATCTAATGGGAGGACGAAGATGGACGAACGAGACGAACTTGGTCCAAAGAAGGCCAACGGATCTAATGGGAGGACGAAGAGGAACGAACGAGACGAACTTGGTCCAAAGAACGACAACGGATCTATTGGGAAGACGAAGATGGACGAATGAGACGAACTTGGTCCAAGGAAGGCCAACGGATCTAATGGGAGGACGAAGAGGGACTAAAGAGACGAACTTGGTCCAAAGAAGGCCAATGGATCAAATGGGAGGACGAAGATGGACGAAGGAGACGAACTTGGTCCAAAGAATGCCAACGGATCTAATGGGAGGACGAAGATGGACGAACGAGTCGAACATGGTCCAAAGAAGGCCAACGGATCTAATGGGAGGACGAAGATGGACGAATGAGACGAACTTGGTCCAAGGAAGGCCAACGGATCTAATGGGAGGACGAAGAGGGACTAAAGAGACGAACTTGGTCCAAAGAAGGCCAATGGATCAAATGGGAGGACGAAGATGGACGAACGAGACGAATTTGGTCCAAAGAAGGCCAACGGATCAAATGGGAAGACGAAAATGGACGAACGAGACGAACTTGGTCCAAAGAAGGCCAACGGATCTAATGGGAGGACGAAGAGGAACGAACGAGACGAACTTGGTCCAAAGAACGACAACGGATCTATTGGGAAGACGAAGATGGACGAACTTGGTCCAAAGAAGGCCAACGGATCAAATGGGAGGACGAAGATGGACGAACGAGACGAACCTGGTCCAAAGAAGGCCAATGGATCAAATGGGAAGACGAAGATGGACGAACGAGACGAACTTGGTCCAAAGAAGGCCAACGGATCTAATGGGAGGACGAAGAGGAACGAACGAGACGAACTTGGTCCAAAGAACGACAACGGATCTATTGGGAAGACGAAGATGGACGAACGAGACGAACTTGGTCCAAAGAAGGCCAACGGATCTAATAGGAGGACGAAGATGGACGAACGAGACGAACATAATCCAAAGAAGGACAACGGATCAAATGCGAGGACGAAGATGGACGAACGAGACGAACTTGGTCCAACGAACTAGGCCAACGGATCTAATGGGAGGACGAAGGTGGACGAACGAGATGACATGGTCCAAAGAAGGCCAACGGATCTAATGGGAGGACGAAGATGGACGAACGAGACGAACATGGTCCAAAGAAGGCCAACGGATCTAATGGGAGGACAAAGATGGACGAACGAGACGAACTTGGTCCAAAGAAGGCCAACGGATCTAATGGGAGGACGAAGATGGACGAACGAGACGAACTTGGTCCAAAGAAGGCCAGTGGATCTAATGGGAGGACGAAGAGGAACGAACGAGACGAACTTGGTCCAAAGAACGACAACGGATCTATTGGGAACACGAAGATGGACGAACGAGACGAATTTGGTCCAAAGAAGGACAACGGCTCTAATGGGAGGACGAAGATGGACGAACGAGACGACATGGTCCAAAGAAGGCCAACGAATCTAATGGGAGGACGAAGATGGACGAACGAGACGAACTTGATCCAAAGAAGGCCAACGGATCTAATGGGAGGACGAAGAGGAACGAACGAGACGAACTTGGTCCAAAGAACGACAACGGATCTATTGGGAAGACGAAGATGGACGAACGAGACGAACTTGGTCCAAAGAAGGCCAGCGGATCTAATGGGAGGACGAAGATGGACGAACGAGACGAACATGGTCCAAAGAAGGACAACGGATCAAATGCGAGGACGAAGATGGACGAAGGAGACGAACTTGGTCCAAAGAAGGCCAACGGATCTAATGGGAGGACGGAGATGGACTAAAGAGACAAACTTGGTCCAATGAAGGCCAACGGATCTAATGGGAGGACGAAGATGGACTAAAGAGACGAACTTGGTCCAATGAAGGCCAACGGATCTAATGGGAGGACGAAGATGGACGAACGAGACGACATGGTCCAAAGAAGGCCAACGGATCTAATGGGAGGACGAAGATGGACGAACGAGACGAACTTGGTCCAAAGAAGGCCAACGGATCTAATGGGAGGACGAAGATGGACGAACGAGACGAACTTGGTCCGAAGAAGGCCAACGGATCTAATGGGAGGACGAAGAGGAACGAACGAGACGAATTTGGTCCAAAGAACGACAACGGATCTATTGGGAAGACGAAGATGGACGAATGAGACGAACTTGGTCCAAGGAAGGCCAACGGATCTAATGGGAGGACGAAGAGGGACTAAAGAGACGAACTTGGTCCAAAGAAGGCCAACGGATCAAATGGGAGGACGAAGATGGACGAACGAGACGAATTTGGTCCAAAGAAGGCCAGAGGATCAAATGGGAAGACGAAAATGGACGAACGAGACGAACTTGGTCCAAAGAAGGCCAACGGATCTAATGGGAGGACGAAGAGGAACGAACGAGACGAACTTGGTCCAAAGAACGACAACGGATCTATTGGGAAGACGAAGATGGACGAACGAGACGAACTTGGTCCAAAGAAGGCCAACGGATCTTATGGGAGGACGAAGATGGACGAACATGGTCCAAAGAAGGACAACGGATCAAATGCAAGGACGAAGATGGACGAACGAGACGAACCTGGTCCAAAGAAGGCCAATGGATCAAACGGGAAGACGAAGATGGACGAACGAGACGAACTTGGTCCAACGAACTACAACGGATCTAATGGGAAGACGAAGATGGACGAACGAGTCGAACATGGTCCAAAGAAGGCCAACGGATCAAATGGGAGGACGAAGATGGACGAACGAGACGAACCTGGTCCAAAGAAGGCCAATGGATCAAATGGGAAGACGAAGATGGACGAACGAGACGAACTTGGTCCAAAGAAGGCCAACGGATCTAATGGGAGGACGAAGAGGAACGAACGAGACGAACTTGGTCCAAAGAATGACAACGAATCTATTGGGAAGACGAAGATGGACGAACGAGACGAACTTGGTCCAAAGAAGGCCAACGGATCTAATGGGAGGACGAAGATGGACGAACGAGACGAACATGGTCCAAAGAAGGACAACGGATCAAATGCGAGGACGAAGATGGACGAACGAGACGAACTTGGTCCAACGAACTTGGCCAACGGATCTAATGGGAGGATGAAGGTGGACGAACGAGACGACATGGTCTAAAGAAGGCCAATGGATCTAATGGGAGGACGAAGATGGACGAACGAGACGAACTTGGTCCAAAGAAGGCCAACGGATTTAATGGGAGGACGAAGAGGAACGAACGAGACGAACTTGGTCCAAAGAACGACAACGGATCTATTGGGAAGACGAAAATGGACGAACGAGACGAACCTGGTCCAAAGAAGGCCAACGGATCTTATGAGAGGACGAAGATGGACGAACGAGACGAACCTGGTCCAAAGAAGGCCAATGGATCAAATGGGAAGACGAAGATGGACGAACGAGACGAACATGGTCCAAAGAAGGCCAACGGTTCTAATGGGAGGACGAAGAGGGACTAAAGAGACGAACTTGGTCCAAAGAAGGCCAACGAATCTAATGGAAGCACGATGATGGACGAACGAGACGAATTTGGTCCAAAGAAGGCCAACGGATCTAATGGGAGGACGAAGTGGAACGAACGAGACGAACTTGGTCCAAAGAAGGCCAACGGATCAAATGGGGCGGCGAAGATGGACGAACAAGACGAACTTGGTCAAAAGAAGGCCAACGGATCAAATGAGAGGACGAAGATGGACGAACGAGACGAACTTGGTCCGAAGAAGGCCAACGGATCTAATGGGACGACGAAGAGGAACGAACGAGACGAACTTGGTCCAACGAACGACAACAGATTTAATGGGAAGACGAAGATAGACGAACGAGACGAACTTGGTCCAAAGAAGGCCAACGGATCTAGTGGGAGGACGAAGAGGGACGAACAAGATGAACTTGGCCCAAAGAAGGACAACGGATCTAATAGGAAGACGAAGATGGACGAACGAGACGAACCTGGTCAAAAGAAGGCCAACGGATCTATTGGGAAGACGAAGATGGACGAACGAGACGAACCTAGTCAAAAGAAGGCCAACGGATCTATTGGGAAGACGAAGATGGACGAACGAGACGAACTTGGTCCAAAGAAGGCCAACGGATCTAATGGGAGGACGAAGAGGAACGAACGAGACGAACTTGGTCCAAAGAACGGCAACGGATCTATTGGGAAGACGAAGATGGACGAACGAGACGAACTTGGTCCAAAGAAGGCCAACGGATCTAATGGGAGGACGAAGATGGACGAACGAGACGAACATGGTCCAAAGAAGGACAACGGATCAAATGCGAGGACGAAGATGGACGAACGAGACGAACTTGGTCCAACGAACTTGGCCAACGGATCTAATGGGAGGATGAAGGTGGACGAACGAGACGACATGGTCTAAAGAAGGCCAACGGATCTAATGGGAGGACGAAGATGGACGAACGAGACGAACTTGGTCCAAAGAAGGCCAACGGATTTAATGGGAGGACGAAGAGGAACGAACGAGACGAACTTGGTCCAAAGAACGACAACGGATCTATTGGGAAGACGAAAATGGACGAACGAGACGAACCTGGTCCAAAGAAGGCCAACGGATCTTATGGGAGGACGAAGATGGACGAACGAGACGAACCTGGTCCAAAGAAGGCCAATGGATCAAATGGGAAGACGAAGATGGACGAACGAGACGAACTTGGTCCAACGAACTACAACGGATCTAATGGGAAGACGAAGATGGACGAACGAGACAAACATGGTCCAAAGAAGGCCAACGGATCAAATCGGAGGACGAAGATGGACGAACGAGACGAACCTGGTCCAAAGAAGGCCAATGGATCAAATGGGAAGACGAAGATGGACGAACGAGACGAACTTGGTCCAAAGAAGGCCAACGGATCTAATGGGAGGACGAAGAGGGACTAAAGAGACGAACTTGGTCCAAAGAAGGCCAACGGATCAAATGGGAGGACGAAGATGGACGAACGAGACGAATTTGGTCCAAAGAAGGCCAGAGGATCAAATGGGAAGACGAAAATGGACGAACGAGACGAACTTGGTCCAAAGAAGGCCAACGGATCTAATGGGAGGACGAAGAGGAACGAACGAGACGAACTTGGTCCAAAGAACGGCAACGGATCTATTGGGAAGACGAAGATGGACGAACGAGACGAACTTGGTCCAAAGAAGGCCAACGGATCTAATGGGAGGACGAAGATGGACGAACGAGACGAACATGGTCCAAAGAAGGACAACGGATCAAATGCGAGGACGAAGATGGAAGAAGGAGACGAACCTGGTCCAAAGAGGGCCAACGGATCTAATGGGAGGACGAAGATGGACTAAAGAGACGAACTTGGTCCATTGAAGGCCAACGGATCTAATGGGAGGACGAAGATGGACGAACGAGACGAACTTGGTCCAAAGAAGGCCAACGGATCTAATGGGAGGACGAAGATGGACGAACGAGACGAACTTGGTCCAAAGAAGGCCAACGGATCTAATGGGAGGACGAAGAGGGACGAACAAGATGAACTTGGCCCAAAGAAGGACAACGGATCTAATAGGAAGACGAAGATGGACAAACGAGACGAAACTGGTCAAAAGAAGGCCAACGGATCTAATGGGAGGACGAAGAGGAACGAACGAGACGAACTTGGTCCAAAGAACGACAACGGATCTATTGGGAAGACGAAGATGGACGAACGAGACGAACTTGGTCCAAAGAATCCCAACGGATCTAATGGGAGGACGAAGATGGGCGAACGAGACGAACTTGGTCCAAAGAAGGCCAATGGATCAAATGGGAACACGAAGATGGACGAACGAGACGAATTTGGTCCAACGAACTACAACGGATCTAATGGGAAGACGAAGATGGACGAACGAGACAAACATGGTCCAAAGAAGGCCAACGGATCAAATGGGAGGACGAAGATGGACGAACGAGACGAACCTGGTCCAAAGAAGGCCAATGGATCAAATGGGAAGACGAAGATGGACGAACGAGACGAACTTGGTCCAACGAACTACAACGGATCTAATGGGAAGACGAAGATGGACGAACGAGACGAACATGGTCCAAAGAAGGCCAATGGATCTAAAGGCCAATGGATCAAATGGGAAGACGAAGATGGACGAACGAGACGAACATGGTCCAAAGAAGGCCAACGGTTCTAATGGGAGGACGAAGAGGGACTAAAGAGACGAACTTGGTCCAAAGAAGGCCAACGAATCTAATGGAAGCACGATGATGGACGAACGAGACGAATTTGGTCCAAAGAAGGCCAGCGGATCTAATGGGAGGACGAAGTGGAACGAACGAGATGAACTTGGTCCAAAGAAGGCCAACGGATCAAATGGGGCGGCGAAGATGGACGAACAAGACGAACTTGGTCCAAAGAAGGCCAACGGATCAAATGGGAGGACGAAGATGGACGAACGAGACGAACTTGGTCCAAAGAAGGCCAACGGATCTAATGGGAGGACGAAGAGGAACGAACGAGACGAACTTGGTCCAACGAACGACAACAGATTTAATGGGAAGACGAAGATGGACGAACGAGACGAACTTGGTCCAAAGAAGGCCAATGGATCTAATGGGAGGACGAAGAGGGACGAACAAGATGAACTTGGCCCAAAGAAGGACAACAGATCTAATAGGAAGACGAAGATGGACGAACGAGACGAACCTGGTCAAAAGAAGGTAAACGGATCTATTGGGAAGACGAAGATGGACGAACGAGACGAACCTGGTCCAAAGAAGGCCAACGGATCTAATGGGAGGACGAAGAGGGACGAACAAGATGAACTTGGCCCAAAGAAGGACAACGGATCTAATAGGAAGACGAAGATGGACGAACGAGACGAACACGGTCCAAAGAAGGCCAATGGATCTAAAGGCCAATGGATCAAATGGGAAGACGAAGATGGACGAACGAGACGAACATGGTCCAAAGAAGGCCAACGGTTCTAATGGGAGGACGAAGAGGGACTAAAGAGACGAACTTGGTCCAAAGAAGGCCAACGAATCTAATGGAAGCACGATGATGGACGAACGAGACGAATTTGGTCCAAAGAAGGCCAGCGGATCTAATGGGAGGACGAAGTGGAACGAACGAGATGAACTTGGTCCAAAGAAGGCCAACGGATCAAATGGGGCGGCGAAGATGGACGAACAAGACGAACTTGGTCCAAAGAAGGCCAACGGATCAAATGGGAGGACGAAGATGGACGAACGAGACGAACTTGGTCCAAAGAAGGCCAACGGATCTAATGGGAGGACGAAGAGGAACGAACGAGACGAACTTGGTCCAACGAACGACAACAGATTTAATGGGAAGACGAAGATGGACGAACGAGACGAACTTGGTCCAAAGAAGGCCAACGGATCTAATGGGAGGACGAAGAGGGACGAACAAGATGAACTTGGCCCAAAGAAGGACAACGGATCTAATAGGAAGACGAAGATGGACGAACGAGACGAACCTGGTCAAAAGAAGGTAAACGGATCTATTGGGAAGACGAAGATGGACGAACGAGACGAACTTGGTCCAAAGAAGGCCAACGGATCTAATGGGAGGACGAAGAGGAACGAACGAGACGAACTTGGTCCAAAGAACGGCAACGGATCTATTGGGAAGACGAAGATGGACGAACGAGACGAACTTGGTCCAAAGAAGGCCAACGGATCTAATGGGAGGACGAAGATGGACGAACGAGACGAACATGGTCCAAAGAAGGACAACGGATCAAATGCGAGGACGAAGATGGACGAACGAGACGAACTTGGTCCAACGAACTTGGCCAACGGATCTAATGGGAGGATGAAGGTGGACGAACGAGACGACATGGTCTAAAGAAGGCCAACGGATCTAATGGGAGGACGAAGATGGACGAACGAGACGAACTTGGTCCAAAGAAGGCCAACGGATTTAATGGGAGGACGAAGAGGAACGAACGAGACGAACTTGGTCCAAAGAACGACAACGGATCTATTGGGAAGACGAAAATGGACGAACGAGACGAACCTGGTCCAAAGAAGGCCAACGGATCTTATGAGAGGACGAAGATGGACGAACGAGACGAACCTGGTCCAAAGAAGGCCAATGGATCAAATGGGAAGACGAAGATGGACGAACGAGACGAACTTGGTCCAACGAACTACAACGGATCTAATGGGAAGACGAAGATGGACGAACGAGACAAACATGGTCCAAAGAAGGCCAACGGATCAAATCGGAGGACGAAGATGGACGAACGAGACGAACCTGGTCCAAAGAAGGCCAATGGATCAAATGGGAAGACGAAGATGGACGAACGAGACGAACTTGGTCCAAAGAAGGCCAACGGATCTAATGGGAGGACGAAGAGGGACTAAAGAGACGAACTTGGTCCAAAGAAGGCCAACGGATCAAATGGGAGGACGAAGATGGACGAACGAGACGAATTTGGTCCAAAGAAGGCCAGAGGATCAAATGGGAAGACGAAAATGGACGAACGAGACGAACTTGGTCCAAAGAAGGCCAACGGATCTAATGGGAGGACGAAGAGGAACGAACGAGACGAACTTGGTCCAAAGAACGGCAACGGATCTATTGGGAAGACGAAGATGGACGAACGAGACGAACTTGGTCCAAAGAAGGCCAACGGATCTAATGGGAGGACGAAGATGGACGAACGAGACGAACATGGTCCAAAGAAGGACAACGGATCAAATGCGAGGACGAAGATGGAAGAAGGAGACGAACCTGGTCCAAAGAGGGCCAACGGATCTAATGGGAGGACGAAGATGGACTAAAGAGACGAACTTGGTCCATTGAAGGCCAACGGATCTAATGGGAGGACGAAGATGGACGAACGAGACGAACTTGGTCCAAAGAAGGCCAACGGATCTAATGGGAGGACGAAGATGGACGAACGAGACGAACTTGGTCCAAAGAAGGCCAACGGATCTAATGGGAGGACGAAGAGGGACGAACAAGATGAACTTGGCCCAAAGAAGGACAACGGATCTAATAGGAAGACGAAGATGGACAAACGAGACGAAACTGGTCAAAAGAAGGCCAACGGATCTAATGGGAGGACGAAGAGGAACGAACGAGACGAACTTGGTCCAAAGAACGACAACGGATCTATTGGGAAGACGAAGATGGACGAACGAGACGAACTTGGTCCAAAGAATCCCAACGGATCTAATGGGAGGACGAAGATGGGCGAACGAGACGAACTTGGTCCAAAGAAGGCCAATGGATCAAATGGGAACACGAAGATGGACGAACGAGACGAATTTGGTCCAACGAACTACAACGGATCTAATGGGAAGACGAAGATGGACGAACGAGACAAACATGGTCCAAAGAAGGCCAACGGATCAAATGGGAGGACGAAGATGGACGAACGAGACGAACCTGGTCCAAAGAAGGCCAATGGATCAAATGGGAAGACGAAGATGGACGAACGAGACGAACTTGGTCCAACGAACTACAACGGATCTAATGGGAAGACGAAGATGGACGAACGAGACGAACATGGTCCAAAGAAGGCCAATGGATCTAAAGGCCAATGGATCAAATGGGAAGACGAAGATGGACGAACGAGACGAACATGGTCCAAAGAAGGCCAACGGTTCTAATGGGAGGACGAAGAGGGACTAAAGAGACGAACTTGGTCCAAAGAAGGCCAACGAATCTAATGGAAGCACGATGATGGACGAACGAGACGAATTTGGTCCAAAGAAGGCCAGCGGATCTAATGGGAGGACGAAGTGGAACGAACGAGATGAACTTGGTCCAAAGAAGGCCAACGGATCAAATGGGGCGGCGAAGATGGACGAACAAGACGAACTTGGTCCAAAGAAGGCCAACGGATCAAATGGGAGGACGAAGATGGACGAACGAGACGAACTTGGTCCAAAGAAGGCCAACGGATCTAATGGGAGGACGAAGAGGAACGAACGAGACGAACTTGGTCCAACGAACGACAACAGATTTAATGGGAAGACGAAGATGGACGAACGAGACGAACTTGGTCCAAAGAAGGCCAATGGATCTAATGGGAGGACGAAGAGGGACGAACAAGATGAACTTGGCCCAAAGAAGGACAACAGATCTAATAGGAAGACGAAGATGGACGAACGAGACGAACCTGGTCAAAAGAAGGTAAACGGATCTATTGGGAAGACGAAGATGGACGAACGAGACGAACCTGGTCCAAAGAAGGCCAACGGATCTAATGGGAGGACGAAGAGGGACGAACAAGATGAACTTGGCCCAAAGAAGGACAACGGATCTAATAGGAAGACGAAGATGGACGAACGAGACGAACACGGTCCAAAGAAGGCCAATGGATCTAAAGGCCAATGGATCAAATGGGAAGACGAAGATGGACGAACGAGACGAACATGGTCCAAAGAAGGCCAACGGTTCTAATGGGAGGACGAAGAGGGACTAAAGAGACGAACTTGGTCCAAAGAAGGCCAACGAATCTAATGGAAGCACGATGATGGACGAACGAGACGAATTTGGTCCAAAGAAGGCCAGCGGATCTAATGGGAGGACGAAGTGGAACGAACGAGATGAACTTGGTCCAAAGAAGGCCAACGGATCAAATGGGGCGGCGAAGATGGACGAACAAGACGAACTTGGTCCAAAGAAGGCCAACGGATCAAATGGGAGGACGAAGATGGACGAACGAGACGAACTTGGTCCAAAGAAGGCCAACGGATCTAATGGGAGGACGAAGAGGAACGAACGAGACGAACTTGGTCCAACGAACGACAACAGATTTAATGGGAAGACGAAGATGGACGAACGAGACGAACTTGGTCCAAAGAAGGCCAACGGATCTAATGGGAGGACGAAGAGGGACGAACAAGATGAACTTGGCCCAAAGAAGGACAACGGATCTAATAGGAAGACGAAGATGGACGAACGAGACGAACCTGGTCAAAAGAAGGTAAACGGATCTATTGGGAAGACGAAGATGGACGAACGAGACGAACTTGGTCCAAAGAATTCCAACGGATCTAATGGGAGGACGAAGAGGGACTAAAGAGACGAACTTGGTCCAAAGAAGGCCAACGGATCTAATGGGAGGACGAAGAGGAACGAACGAGACGAACTTGGTCCAAAGAACGGCAACGGATCTATTGGGAAGACGAAGATGGACGAACGAGACGAACTTGGTCCAAAGAAGGCCAACGGATCTAATGGGAGGACGAAGATGGACGAACGAGACGAACATGGTCCAAAGAAGGACAACGGATCAAATGCGAGGACGAAGATGGACGAACGAGACGAACTTGGTCCAACGAACTTGGCCAACGGATCTAATGGGAGGATGAAGGTGGACGAACGAGACGACATGGTCTAAAGAAGGCCAACGGATCTAATGGGAGGACGAAGATGGACGAACGAGACGAACTTGGTCCAAAGAAGGCCAACGGATTTAATGGGAGGACGAAGAGGAACGAACGAGACGAACTTGGTCCAAAGAACGACAACGGATCTATTGGGAAGACGAAAATGGACGAACGAGACGAACCTGGTCCAAAGAAGGCCAACGGATCTTATGAGAGGACGAAGATGGACGAACGAGACGAACCTGGTCCAAAGAAGGCCAATGGATCAAATGGGAAGACGAAGATGGACGAACGAGACGAACTTGGTCCAACGAACTACAACGGATCTAATGGGAAGACGAAGATGGACGAACGAGACAAACATGGTCCAAAGAAGGCCAACGGATCAAATCGGAGGACGAAGATGGACGAACGAGACGAACCTGGTCCAAAGAAGGCCAATGGATCAAATGGGAAGACGAAGATGGACGAACGAGACGAACTTGGTCCAAAGAAGGCCAACGGATCTAATGGGAGGACGAAGAGGGACTAAAGAGACGAACTTGGTCCAAAGAAGGCCAACGGATCAAATGGGAGGACGAAGATGGACGAACGAGACGAATTTGGTCCAAAGAAGGCCAGAGGATCAAATGGGAAGACGAAAATGGACGAACGAGACGAACTTGGTCCAAAGAAGGCCAACGGATCTAATGGGAGGACGAAGAGGAACGAACGAGACGAACTTGGTCCAAAGAACGGCAACGGATCTATTGGGAAGACGAAGATGGACGAACGAGACGAACTTGGTCCAAAGAAGGCCAACGGATCTAATGGGAGGACGAAGATGGACGAACGAGACGAACATGGTCCAAAGAAGGACAACGGATCAAATGCGAGGACGAAGATGGAAGAAGGAGACGAACCTGGTCCAAAGAGGGCCAACGGATCTAATGGGAGGACGAAGATGGACTAAAGAGACGAACTTGGTCCATTGAAGGCCAACGGATCTAATGGGAGGACGAAGATGGACGAACGAGACGAACTTGGTCCAAAGAAGGCCAACGGATCTAATGGGAGGACGAAGATGGACGAACGAGACGAACTTGGTCCAAAGAAGGCCAACGGATCTAATGGGAGGACGAAGAGGGACGAACAAGATGAACTTGGCCCAAAGAAGGACAACAGATCTAATAGGAAGACGAAGATGGACAAACGAGACGAAACTGGTCAAAAGAAGGCCAACGGATCTAATGGGAGGACGAAGAGGAACGAACGAGACGAACTTGGTCCAAAGAACGACAACGGATCTATTGGGAAGACGAAGATGGACGAACGAGACGAACTTGGTCCAAAGAATCCCAACGGATCTAATGGGAGGACGAAGATGGGCGAACGAGACGAACTTGGTCCAAAGAAGGCCAATGGATCAAATGGGAACACGAAGATGGACGAACGAGACGAATTTGGTCCAACGAACTACAACGGATCTAATGGGAAGACGAAGATGGACGAACGAGACAAACATGGTCCAAAGAAGGCCAACGGATCAAATGGGAGGACGAAGATGGACGAACGAGACGAACCTGGTCCAAAGAAGGCCAATGGATCAAATGGGAAGACGAAGATGGACGAACGAGACGAACTTGGTCCAACGAACTACAACGGATCTAATGGGAAGACGAAGATGGACGAACGAGACGAACATGGTCCAAAGAAGGCCAATGGATCTAAAGGCCAATGGATCAAATGGGAAGACGAAGATGGACGAACGAGACGAACATGGTCTAAAGAAGGCCAACGGTTCTAATGGGAGGACGAAGAGGGACTAAAGAGACGAACTTGGTCCAAAGAAGGCCAACGAATCTAATGGAAGCACGATGATGGACGAACGAGACGAATTTGGTCCAAAGAAGGCCAGCGAATCTAATGGGAGGACGAAGTGGAACGAACGAGATGAACTTGGTCCAAAGAAGGCCAACGGATCAAATGGGGCGGCGAAGATGGACGAACAAGACGAACTTGGTCCAAAGAAGGCCAACGGATCAAATGGGAGGACGAAGATGGACGAACGAGACGAACTTGGTCCAAAGAAGGCCAACGGATCTAATGGGAGGACGAAGAGGAACGAACGAGACGAACTTGGTCCAACGAACGACAACAGATTTAATGGGAAGACGAAGATGGACGAACGAGACGAACTTGGTCCAAAGAAGGCCAATGGATCTAATGGGAGGACGAAGAGGGACGAACAAGATGAACTTGGCCCAAAGAAGGACAACAGATCTAATAGGAAGACGAAGATGGACGAACGAGACGAACCTGGTCAAAAGAAGGTAAACGGATCTATTGGGAAGACGAAGATGGACGAACGAGACGAACTTGGTCCAAAGAATTCCAACGGATCTAATGGGAGGACGAAGAGGGACTAAAGAGACGAACTTGGTCCAAAGAAGGCCAACGGATCTAATGGGAGGACGAAGAGGAACGAACGAGACGAACTTGGTCCAAAGAACGGCAACGGATCTATTGGGAAGACGAAGATGGACGAACGAGACGAACTTGGTCCAAAGAAGGCCAACGGATCTAATGGGAGGACGAAGATGAACGAACGAGACGAACATGGTCCAAAGAAGGACAACGGATCAAATGCGAGGACGAAGATGGAAGAAGGAGACGAACCTGGTCCAAAGAGGGCCAACGGATCTAATGGGAGGACGAAGATGGACTAAAGAGACGAACTTGGTCCAATGAAGGCCAACGGATCTAATGGGAGGACGAAGGTGGACGAACGAGACGAACTTGGTCCAAAGAAGGCCAACGGATTTAATGGGAGGACGAAGAGGAACGAACGAGACGAACTTGGTCCAAAGAACGACAACGGATCTATTGGGAAGACGAAAATGGACGAACGAGACGAACCTGGTCCAAAGAAGGCCAACGGATCTTATGAGAGGACGAAGATGGACGAACGAGACGAACCTGGTCCAAAGAAGGCCAATGGATCAAATGGGAAGACGAAGATGGACGAACGAGACGAACTTGGTCCAACGAACTACAACGGATCTAATGGGAAGACGAAGATGGACGAACGAGACAAACATGGTCCAAAGAAGGCCAACGGATCAAATCGGAGGACGAAGATGGACGAACGAGACGAACCTGGTCCAAAGAAGGCCAATGGATCAAATGGGAAGACGAAGATGGACGAACGAGACGAACTTGGTCCAAAGAAGGCCAACGGATCTAATGGGAGGACGAAGAGGGACGAACAAGATGAACTTGGCCCAAAGAAGGACAACAGATCTAATAGGAAGACGAAGATGGACGAACGAGACGAACCTGGTCAAAAGAAGGTAAACGGATCTATTGGGAAGACGAAGATGGACGAACGAGACGAACTTGGTCCAAAGAATTCCAACGGATCTAATGGGAGGACGAAGAGGGACTAAAGAGACGAACTTGGTCCAAAGAAGGCCAACGGATCTAATGGGAGGACGAAGAGGAACGAACGAGACGAACTTGGTCCAAAGAACGGCAACGGATCTATTGGGAAGACGAAGATGGACGAACGAGACGAACTTGGTCCAAAGAAGGCCAACGGATCTAATGGGAGGACGAAGATGAACGAACGAGACGAACATGGTCCAAAGAAGGACAACGGATCAAATGCGAGGACGAAGATGGAAGAAGGAGACGAACCTGGTCCAAAGAGGGCCAACGGATCTAATGGGAGGACGAAGATGGACTAAAGAGACGAACTTGGTCCAATGAAGGCCAACGGATCTAATGGGAGGACGAAGGTGGACGAACGAGACGAACTTGGTCCAAAGAAGGCCAACGGATTTAATGGGAGGACGAAGAGGAACGAACGAGACGAACTTGGTCCAAAGAACGACAACGGATCTATTGGGAAGACGAAAATGGACGAACGAGACGAACCTGGTCCAAAGAAGGCCAACGGATCTTATGAGAGGACGAAGATGGACGAACGAGACGAACCTGGTCCAAAGAAGGCCAATGGATCAAATGGGAAGACGAAGATGGACGAACGAGACGAACTTGGTCCAACGAACTACAACGGATCTAATGGGAAGACGAAGATGGACGAACGAGACAAACATGGTCCAAAGAAGGCCAACGGATCAAATCGGAGGACGAAGATGGACGAACGAGACGAACCTGGTCCAAAGAAGGCCAATGGATCAAATGGGAAGACGAAGATGGACGAACGAGACGAACTTGGTCCAAAGAAGGCCAACGGATCTAATGGGAGGACGAAGAGGGACTAAAGAGACGAACTTGGTCCAAAGAAGGCCAACGGATCAAATGGGAGGACGAAGATGGACGAACGAGACGAATTTGGTCCAAAGAAGGCCAGAGGATCAAATGGGAAGACGAAAATGGACGAACGAGACGAACTTGGTCCAAAGAAGGCCAACGGATCTAATGGGAGGACGAAGAGGAACGAACGAGACGAACTTGGTCCAAAGAACGGCAACGGATCTATTGGGAAGACGAAGATGGACGAACGAGACGAACTTGGTCCAAAGAAGGCCAACGGATCTAATGGGAGGACGAAGATGGACGAACGAGACGAACATGGTCCAAAGAAGGACAACGGATCAAATGCGAGGACGAAGATGGAAGAAGGAGACGAACCTGGTCCAAAGAGGGCCAACGGATCTAATGGGAGGACGAAGATGGACTAAAGAGACGAACTTGGTCCATTGAAGGCCAACGGATCTAATGGGAGGACGAAGATGGACGAACGAGACGAACTTGGTCCAAAGAAGGCCAACGGATCTAATGGGAGGACGAAGATGGACGAACGAGACGAACTTGGTCCAAAGAAGGCCAACGGATCTAATGGAAGGACGAAGAGGGACGAACAAGATGAACTTGGCCAAAAACAAGGACAACGGATCTAATAGGAAGACGAAGATGGACAAACGAGACGAAACTGGTCAAAAGAAGGCCAACGGATCTAATGGGAGGACGAAGAGGAACGAACGAGACGAACTTGGTCCAAAGAACGACAACGGATCTATTGGGAAGACGAAGATGGACGAACGAGACGAACTTGGTCCAAAGAATCCCAACGGATCTAATGGGAGGACGAAGATGGGCGAACGAGACGAACTTGGTCCAAAGAAGGCCAATGGATCAAATGGGAACACGAAGATGGACGAACGAGACGAATTTGGTCCAACGAACTACAACGGATCTAATGGGAAGACGAAGATGGACGAACGAGACAAACATGGTCCAAAGAAGGCCAACGGATCAAATGGGAGGACGAAGATGGACGAACGAGACGAACCTGGTCCAAAGAAGGCCAATGGATCAAATGGGAAGACGAAGATGGACGAACGAGACGAACTTGGTCCAACGAACTACAACGGATCTAATGGGAAGACGAAGATGGACGAACGAGACGAACATGGTCCAAAGAAGGCCAATGGATCTAAAGGCCAATGGATCAAATGGGAAGACGAAGATGGACGAACGAGACGAACATGGTCCAAAGAAGGCCAACGGTTCTAATGGGAGGACGAAGAGGGACTAAAGAGACGAACTTGGTCCAAAGAAGGCCAACGAATCTAATGGAAGCACGATGATGGACGAACGAGACGAATTTGGTCCAAAGAAGGCCAACGGATCTAATGGGAGGACGAAGTGGAACGAACGAGATGAACTTGGTCCAAAGAAGGCCAACGGATCTAATGGGAGGACGAAGTGGAACGAACGAGATGAACTTGGTCCAAAGAAGGCCAACGGATCAAATGGGGCGGCGAAGATGGACGAACAAGACGAACTTGGTCCAAAGAAGGCCAACGGATCAAATGGGAGGACGAAGATGGACGAACGAGACGAACTTGGTCCAAAGAAGGCCAACGGATCTAATGGGAGGACGAAGAGGAACGAACGAGACGAACTTGGTCCAACGAACGACAACAGATTTAATGGGAAGACGAAGATGGACGAACGAGACGAACTTGGTCCAAAGAAGGCCAATGGATCTAATGGGAGGACGAAGAGGGACGAACAAGATGAACTTGGCCCAAAGAAGGACAACAGATCTAATAGGAAGACGAAGATGGACGAACGAGACGAACCTGGTCAAAAGAAGGTAAACGGATCTATTGGGAAGACGAAGATGGACGAACGAGACGAACTTGGTCCAAAGAATTCCAACGGATCTAATGGGAGGACGAAGAGGGACTAAAGAGACGAACTTGGTCCAAAGAAGGCCAACAGATCTAATGGGAGGACGAAGAGGAACGAACGAGACGAACTTGGTCCAAAGAACGGCAACGGATCTATTGGGAAGACGAAGATGGACGAACGAGACGAACTTGGTCCAAAGAAGGCCAACGGATCTAATGGGAGGACGAAGATGAACGAACGAGACGAACATGGTCCAAAGAAGGACAACGGATCAAATGCGAGGACGAAGATGGAAGAAGGAGACGAACCTGGTCCAAAGAGGGCCAACGGATCTAATGGGAGGACGAAGATGGACTAAAGAGACGAACTTGGTCCAATGAAGGCCAACGGATCTAATGGGAGGACGAAGGTGGACGAACGAGACGAACTTGGTCCAAAGAAGGCCAACGGATCTAATGGGAGGACGAAGATGGACGAACGAGACGAACTTCGTCCAAAGAAGGCCAACGGATCTAATGGGAGGACGAAGAGGGACGAACAAGATGAACTTGACCCAAAGAAGGACAACGGATCTAATAGGAAGACGAAGATGGACGAACGAGACGAACCTGGTCAAAAGAAGGCCAATGGATCTAATGGGAGGACGAAGAGGGACTAAAGAGACGAACTTGGTCCAAAGAAGGCCAACGGATCTAATGGGAGGACGAAGTGGAACGAACGAGATGAACTTGGTGCAAAGAAGGCCAACGGATCAAATGGGGCGGCGAAGATGGACGAACAAGACGAACTTGGTCCAAAGAAGGCCAACGGATCAAATGGGAGGACGAAGATGGACGAACGAGACGAACTTGGTCCAAAGAAGGCCAACGGATCTAATGGGAGGACGAAGAGGAACGAACGAGACGAACTTGGTCCAACGAACGACAACAGATTTAATGGGAAGACGAAGATGGACGAACGAGACGAACTTGGTCCAAAGAAGGCCAACGGATCTAATGGGAGGACGAAGAGGGACGAACGAGACGAACTTGGTCCAAAGAACGACAACGGATCTATTGGGAAGACGAAGATGGACGAACGAGACGAACTTGGTCCAAAGAATCCCAACGGATCTAATGGGAGGACGAAGATGGGCGAACGAGACGAACTTGGTCCAAAGAAGGCCAATGGATCAAATGGGAACACGAAGATGGACGAACGAGACGAATTTGGTCCAACGAACTACAACGGATCTAATGGGAAGACGAAGATGGACGAACGAGACAAACATGGTCCAAAGAAGGCCAACGGATCAAATGGGAGGACGAAGATGGACGAACGAGACGAACCTGGTCCAAAGAAGGCCAATGGATCAAATGGGAAAACGAAGATGGACGAACGAGACGAACTTGGTCCAACGAACTACAACGGATCTAATGGGAAGACGAAGATGGACGAACGAGACGAACATGGTCCAAAGAAGGCCAATGGATCTAAAGGCCAATGGATCAAATGGGAAGACGAAGATGGACGAACGAGACGAACATGGTCCAAAGAAGGCCAACGGTTCTAATGGGAGGACGAAGAGGGACTAAAGAGACGAACTTGGTCCAAAGAAGGCCAACGAATCTAATGGAAGCACGATGATGGACGAACGAGACGAATTTGGTCCAAAGAAGGCCAACGGATCTAATGGGAGGACGAAGTGGAACGAACGAGATGAACTTGGTCCAAAGAAGGCCAACGGATCAAATGGGGCGGCGAAGATGGACGAACAAGACGAACTTGGTCCAAAGAAGGCCAACGGATCAAATGGGAGGACGAAGATGGATGAACGAGACGAACTTGGTCCAAAGAAGGCCAACGGATCTAATGGGAGGACGAAGAGGAACGAACGAGACGAACTTGGTCCAACGAACGACAACAGATTTAATGGGAAGACGAAGATGGACGAACGAGACGAACTTGGTCCAAAGAAGGCCAACGGATCTAATGGGAGGACAAAGAGGGACGAACAAGATGAACTTGGCCCAAAGAAGGACAACAGATCTAATAGGAAGACGAAGATGGACGAACGAGACGAACCTGGTCAAAAGAAGGTAAACGGATCTATTGGGAAGACGAAGATGGACGAACGAGACGAACTTGGTCCAAAGAATTCCAACGGATCTAATGGGAGGACGAAGAGGGACTAAAGAGACGAACTTGGTCCAAAGAAGGCCAACGGATCTAATGGGAGGACGAAGAGGAACGAACGAGACGAACTTGGTCCAAAGAACGGCAACGGATCTATTGGGAAGACGAAGATGGACGAACGAGACGAACTTGGTCCAAAGAAGGCCAACGGATCTAATGGGAGGACGAAGATGAACGAACGAGACGAACATGGTCCAAAGAAGGACAACGGATCAAATGCGAGGACGAAGATGGAAGAAGGAGACGAACCTGGTCCAAAGAGGGCCAACGGATCTAATGGGAGGACGAAGATGGACTAAAGAGACGAACTTGGTCCAATGAAGGCCAACGGATCTAATGGGAGGACGAAGGTGGACGAACGAGACGAACTTGGTCCAAAGAAGGCCAACGGATCTAATGGGAGGACGAAGATGGACGAACGAGACGAACTTCGTCCAAAGAAGGCCAACGGATCTAATGGGAGGACGAAGAGGGACGAACAAGATGAACTTGACCCAAAGAAGGACAACGGATCTAATAGGAAGACGAAGATGGACGAACGAGACGAACCTGGTCAAAAGAAGGCCAATGGATCTAATGGGAGGACGAAGAGGGACTAAAGAGACGAACTTGGTCCAAAGAAGGCCAACGGATCTAATGGGAGGACGAAGTGGAACGAACGAGATGAACTTGGTGCAAAGAAGGCCAACGGATCAAATGGGGCGGCGAAGATGGACGAACAAGACGAACTTGGTCCAAAGAAGGCCAACGGATCAAATGGGAGGACGAAGATGGACGAACGAGACGAACTTGGTCCAAAGAAGGCCAACGGATCTAATGGGAGGACGAAGAGGAACGAACGAGACGAACTTGGTCCAACGAACGACAACAGATTTAATGGGAAGACGAAGATGGACGAACGAGACGAACTTGGTCCAAAGAAGGCCAACGGATCTAATGGGAGGACGAAGAGGGACGAACGAGACGAACTTGGTCCAAAGAACGACAACGGATCTATTGGGAAGACGAAGATGGACGAACGAGACGAACTTGGTCCAAAGAATCCCAACGGATCTAATGGGAGGACGAAGATGGGCGAACGAGACGAACTTGGTCCAAAGAAGGCCAATGGATCAAATGGGAACACGAAGATGGACGAACGAGACGAATTTGGTCCAACGAACTACAACGGATCTAATGGGAAGACGAAGATGGACGAACGAGACAAACATGGTCCAAAGAAGGCCAACGGATCAAATGGGAGGACGAAGATGGACGAACGAGACGAACCTGGTCCAAAGAAGGCCAATGGATCAAATGGGAAAACGAAGATGGACGAACGAGACGAACTTGGTCCAACGAACTACAACGGATCTAATGGGAAGACGAAGATGGACGAACGAGACGAACATGGTCCAAAGAAGGCCAATGGATCTAAAGGCCAATGGATCAAATGGGAAGACGAAGATGGACGAACGAGACGAACATGGTCCAAAGAAGGCCAACGGTTCTAATGGGAGGACGAAGAGGGACTAAAGAGACGAACTTGGTCCAAAGAAGGCCAACGAATCTAATGGAAGCACGATGATGGACGAACGAGACGAATTTGGTCCAAAGAAGGCCAACGGATCTAATGGGAGGACGAAGTGGAACGAACGAGATGAACTTGGTCCAAAGAAGGCCAACGGATCAAATGGGGCGGCGAAGATGGACGAACAAGACGAACTTGGTCCAAAGAAGGCCAACGGATCAAATGGGAGGACGAAGATGGATGAACGAGACGAACTTGGTCCAAAGAAGGCCAACGGATCTAATGGGAGGACGAAGAGGAACGAACGAGACGAACTTGGTCCAACGAACGACAACAGATTTAATGGGAAGACGAAGATGGACGAACGAGACGAACTTGGTCCAAAGAAGGCCAACGGATCTAATGGGAGGACAAAGAGGGACGAACAAGATGAACTTGGCCCAAAGAAGGACAACAGATCTAATAGGAAGACGAAGATGGACGAACGAGACGAACTTGGTCCAAAGAATTCCAACGGATCTAATGGGAGGACGAAGAGGGACTAAAGAGACGAACTTGGTCCAAAGAAGGCCAACGGATCTAATGGGAGGACGAAGAGGAACGAACGAGACGAACTTGGTCCAAAGAACGGCAACGGATCTATTGGGAAGACGAAGATGGACGAACGAGACGAACTTGGTCCAAAGAAGGCCAACGGATCTAATGGGAGGACGAAGATGAACGAACGAGACGAACATGGTCCAAAGAAGGACAACGGATCAAATGCGAGGACGAAGATGGAAGAAGGAGACGAACCTGGTCCAAAGAGGGCCAACGGATCTAATGGGAGGACGAAGATGGACTAAAGAGACGAACTTGGTCCAATGAAGGCCAACGGATCTAATGGGAGGACGAAGGTGGACGAACGAGACGAACTTGGTCCAAAGAAGGCCAACGGATCTAATGGGAGGACGAAGATGGACGAACGAGACGAACTTCGTCCAAAGAAGGCCAACGGATCTAATGGGAGGACGAAGAGGGACGAACAAGATGAACTTGACCCAAAGAAGGACAACGGATCTAATAGGAAGACGAAGATGGACGAACGAGACGAACCTGGTCAAAAGAAGGCCAATGGATCTAATGGGAGGACGAAGAGGGACTAAAGAGACGAACTTGGTCCAAAGAAGGCCAACGGATCTAATGGGAGGACGAAGTGGAACGAACGAGATGAACTTGGTCCAAAGAAGGCCAACGGATCAAATGGGGCGGCGAAGATGGACGAACAAGACGAACTTGGTCCAAAGAAGGCCAACGGATCAAATGGGAGGACGAAGATGGACGAACGAGACGAACTTGGTCCAAAGAAGGCCAACGGATCTAATGGGAGGACGAAGAGGAACGAACGAGACGAACTTGGTCCAACGAACGACAACAGATTTAATGGGAAGACGAAGATGGACGAACGAGACGAACTTGGTCCAAAGAAGGCCAACGGATCTAATGGGAGGACGAAGAGGGACGAACAAGATGAACTTGGCCCAAAGAAGGACAACAGATCTAATAGGAAGACGAAGATGGACGAACGAGACGAACCTGGTCAAAAGAAGGTAAACGGATCTATTGGGAAGACGAAGATGGACGAACGAGACGAACTTGGTCCAAAGAATTCCAACGGATCTAATGGGAGGACGAAGAGGGACTAAAGAGACGAACTTGGTCCAAAGAAGGCCAACGGATCTAATGGGAGGACGAAGAGGAACGAACGAGACGAACTTGGTCCAAAGAACGGCAACGGATCTATTGGGAAGACGAAGATGGACGAACGAGACGAACTTGGTCCAAAGAAGTCCAACGGATCTAATGGGAGGACGAAGATGGACGAACGAGACGAACATGGTCCAAAGAAGGACAACGGATCAAATGCGAGGACGAAGATGGAAGAAGGAGACGAACCTGGTCCAAAGAGGGCCAACGGATCTAATGGGAGGACGAAGATGGACTAAAGAGACAAACTTGGTCCAATGAAGGCCAACGGATCTAATGGGAGGACAAAGGTGGACGAACGAGACGAACTTGGTCCAAAGAAGGCCAACGGATCTAATGGGAGGACGAAGATGGACGAACGAGACGAACTTCGTCCAAAGAAGGCCAACGGATCTAATGGGAGGACGAAGAGGGACGAACAAGAGGAACTTGACCCAAAGAAGGACAACGGATCTAATAGGAAGACGAAGATGGACGAACGAGACGAACCTGGTCAAAAGAAGGCCAATGGATCTAATGGGAGGACGAAGAGGGACTAAAGAGACGAACTTGGTCCAAAGAAGGCCAACGGATCAAATGGGAGGACGAAGATGGACGAACGAGACGAATTTGGTCCAAAGAAGGCCAGAGGATCAAATGGGAAGACGAAAATGGACGAACGAGACGAACTAGGTCCAAAGAAGGCCAACGGATCTAATGGGAGGACGAAGAGGAACGAACGAGACGAACTTGGTCCAAAGAACGACAACGGATCTATTGGGAAGACGAAGATGGACGAACGAGACGAACTTGGTCCAAAGAAGCCCAACGGATCTAATGGGAGGACGAAGATGGACGAACGAGACGAACTTGGTCCAAAGAAGGCCAACGGATCTAATGGGAGGACGAAGAGGAACGAACGAGACGAACTTGGTCCAACGAACGACAACGGATCTATTGGGAAGACGAAGATGGACGAACGAGACGAACTTGGTCCAAAGAACCCAACGGATCTTATGAGAGGACGAAGATGGACGAACGAGACGAACCTGGTCCAAAGAAGGCCAATTGATCAAATGGGACGACGAAGATGGACGAACGAGACGAACTTGGTCCAACGAACTACAACGGATCTAATGGGAAGACGAAGATGGACGAACGAGACAAACATGGTCCAAAGAAGGCCAACGGATCAAATGGGAGGACGAAGATGGACGAACGAGACGAACCTGGTCCAAAGAAGGCCAATGGATCAAATGGGAAGACGAAGATGGACGAACGAGACGAACTTGGTCCAACGAACTACAACGGATCTAATGGGAAGACGAAGATGGACAAACGAGACAAACATGGTCCAAAGATGGCCAACGGATCAAATGGGAGGACGAAGATGGACGAACGAGACGAACTTGGTCCAAAGAAGGCCAACGGATCTAATGGGAGGACGAAGAGGAACGAACGAGACGAACTTGGTCCAACGAACGACAACAGATTTAATGGGAAGACGAAGATGGACGAACGAGACGAACTTGGTCCAAAGAAGGCCAACGGATCTAATGGGAGGACGAAGAGGGACGAACAAGATGAACTTGGCCCAAAGAAGGACAACAGATCTAATAGGAAGACGAAGATGGACGAACGAGACGAACCTGGTCAAAAGAAGGTAAACGGATCTATTGGGAAGACGAAGATGGACGAACGAGACGAACTTGGTCCAAAGAATTCCAACGGATCTAATGGGAGGACGAAGAGGGACTAAAGAGACGAACTTGGTCCAAAGAAGGCCAACGGATCTAATGGGAGGACGAAGAGGAACGAACGAGACGAACTTGGTCCAAAGAACGGCAACGGATCTATTGGGAAGACGAAGATGGACGAACGAGACGAACATGGTCCAAAGAAGGACAACGGATCAAATGCGAGGACGAAGATGGAAGAAGGAGACGAACCTGGTCCAAAGAGGGCCAACGGATCTAATGGGAGGACGAAGATGGACTAAAGAGACGAACTTGGTCCAATGAAGGCCAACGGATCTAATGGGAGGACAAAGGTGGACGAACGAGACGAACTTGGTCCAAAGAAGGCCAACGGATCTAATGGGAGGACGAAGATGGACGAACGAGACGAACTTCGTCCAAAGAAGGCCAACGGATCTAATGGGAGGACGAAGAGGGACGAACAAGAGGAACTTGACCCAAAGAAGGACAACGGATCTAATAGGAAGACGAAGATGGACGAACGAGACGAACCTGGTCAAAAGAAGGCCAATGGATCTAATGGGAGGACGAAGAGGGACTAAAGAGACGAACTTGGTCCAATGAAGGCCAACGGATCTAATGGGAGGACAAAGGTGGACGAACGAGACGAACTTGGTCCAAAGAAGGCCAACGGATCAAATGGGAGGACGAAGATGGACGAACGAGACGAATTTGGTCCAAAGAAGGCCAGGGGATCAAATGGGAAGACGAAAATGGACGAACGAGACGAACTAGGTCCAAAGAAGGCCAACGGATCTAATGGGAGGACGAAGAGGAACGAACGAGACGAACTTGGTCCAAAGAACGACAACGGATCTATTGGGAAGACGAAGATGGACGAACGAGACGAACTTGGTCCAAAGAAGCCCAACGGATCTAATGGGAGGACGAAGATGGACGAACGAGACGAACTTGGTCCAAAGAAGGCCAACGGATCTAATGGGAGGACGAAGATGGACGAACGAGACGAACTTGGTCCAAAGAACCCAACGGATCTTATGGGAGGACGAAGATGGACGAAGGAGACGAACCTGGTCCAAAGAAGGCCAATTTATCAAATGGGACGACGAAGATGGACGAACGAGACGAACTTGGTCCAACGAACTACAACGGATCTAATGGGAAGACGAAGATGGACGAACGAGACAAACATGGTCCAAAGAAGGCCAACGGATCAAATGGGAGGACGAAGATGGACGAACGAGACGAACCTGGTCCAAAGAAGGCCAATGGATCAAATGGGAAGACGAAGATGGACGAACGAGACGAACTTGGTCCAACGAACTACAACGGATCTAATGGGAAGACGAAGATGGACGAACGAGACGAACATGGTCCAAAGAAGGCCAATGGATCTAAAGGCCAGTGGATCAAATGGGAAGACGAAGATGGACGAACGAGACGAACATGGTCCAAAGAAGGCCAACGGTTCTAATGGGAGGACGAAGAGGGACTAAAGAGACGAACTTGGTCCGAAGAAGGCCAACGAATCTAATGGAAGCACGATGATGGACGAACGAGACGAATTTGGTCCAAAGAAGGCCAACGGATCTAATGGGAGGACGAAGTGGAACGAACGAGACGAACTTGGTCCAACGAACGACAACAGATTTAATGGAAAGACGAAGATGGACGAACGAGACGAAGTTGGTCCAAAGAAGGCCAACGGATCTAATGGGAGGACGAAGAGGGACGAACAAGATGAACTTGGCCCAAAGAAGGACAACGGATCTAATAGGAAGAGAAGATGGACGAACGAGACGAACCTGGTCAAAAGAAGGCCAACGGATCTATTGGGATGACGAAGATGGACGAACGAGACGAACTTGGTCCAAAGAAGGCCAACGGATCTAATGGGAGGACGAAGAGGGACTAAAGAGACGAACTTGGTCCAAAGAAGGCCAACGGATCAAATGGGAGGACGAAGATGGACGAACGAGACGAATTTGGTCCAAAGAAGGCCAGAGGATCAAATGGGAAGACCAAAATGGACGAAAGAGACGAACTTGGTCCAAAGAAGGCCAACGGATCAAATGGGACGGCGAAGATGGACGAACAAGACGAACTTGGTCCAAAGAAGGACAACGGATCAAATGGGAGGACGAAGATGGACGAACGAGACGAACTTGGTCCAAAGAAGGCCAACGGTTCTAATGGGAGGACGAAGAGGAACGAACGAGACGAACTTGGTCCAACGAACGACAACAGATTTAATGGAAAGACGAAGATGGACGAACGAGACGAAGTTGGTCCAAAGAAGGCCAACGGATCTAATGGGAGGACGAAGAGGGACGAACAAGATGAACTTGGCCCAAAGAAGGACAACGGATCTAATAGGAAGAGAAGATGGACGAACGAGACGAACCTGGTCAAAAGAAGGCCAACGGATCTATTGGGATGACGAAGATGGACGAACGAGACGAACTTGGTCCAAAGAAGGCCAACGGATCTAATGGGAGGACGAAGAGGGACTAAAGAGACGAACTTGGTCCAAAGAAGGCCAACGGATCAAATGGGAGGACGAAGATGGACGAACGAGACGAATTTGGTCCAAAGAAGGCCAGAGGATCAAATGGGAAGACCAAAATGGACGAAAGAGACGAACTTGGTCCAAAGAAGGCCAACGGATCTAATGGGAGGACGAAGAGGAACGAACGAGACGAACTTGGTCCAAAGAACGACAACGGATCTATTGGGAAGACGAAGATGGACGAACGAGACGAACTTGGTCCAAAGAAGGCCAACGGATCTAATGGGAGGACGAAGATGGACGAACGAGACGAACATGGTCCAAAGAAGGACAACGGATCAAATGCGAGGACGAAGATGGAAGAAGGAGACGAACCTGGTCCAAAGAGGACCAACGGATCTAATGGGAGGACGAAGATGGACTAAAGAGACGAACTTGGTCCAATGAAGGCCAACGGATCTAATGGGAGGACGAAGATGGATGAACGAGACGAACTTGGTCCAAAGAAGGCCAACGGATCTAATGGGAGGACGAAGATGGACGAACGAGACGAACTTGGTCCAAAGAAGGCCAACGGATCGAATGGGAGGACGAAGAGGGACGAACAAGATGAACTTGGCCCAAAGAAGGACAACGGATCTAATAGGAAGACGAAAATGGACGAACGAGACGAACCTGGTCAAAAGAAGGCCAACGGATCTAATGGGAGGACGAAGAGGAACGAACGAGACGAACTTGGTCCAAAGAACGACAACGGATCTATTGGGAAGACGAAGATGGACGAACGAGACGAACTTGGTCCAAAGAAGCCCAACGGATCTAGTGGGAGGACGAAGATGGACGAACGAGACGAACTTGGTCCAAAGAAGGCCAACGGATCTAATGGGAGGACAAAGAGGAACAAACGAGACGAACATGGTCCAACGAACGACAACGGATCTTTTGGGAAGACGAAGATGGACGAACGAGACGAACCTGGTCAAAAGAAGGCCAACGGATCTAATGGGAGGACGAAGAGGAACGAACGAGACGAACTTGGTCCAAAGAACGACAACGGATCTATTGGGAAGACGAAGATGGACGAACGAGACAAACATGGTCCAAAGAAGGCCAACGGATCAAATGGGAGGACGAAGATGGACGAACGAGACGAACCTGGTCCAAAGAAGGCCAATGGATCAAATGGGATGACGAAGATGGACGAACGAGACGAACTTGGTCCAACGAACTACAACGGATCTAATGGGAAGACGAAGATGGACGAACGAGACGAACATGGTCCAAAGAAGGCCAATGGATCTAAAGGCCAGTGAATCAAATGGGAAGACGAAGATGGACGACCGAGACGAACATGGTCCAAAGAAGGCCAATGGTTCTAATGGGAGGACGAAGAGGGACTAAAGAGACGAACTTGGTCCAAAGAAGGCCAACGAATCTAATGGAAGCACGATGATGGACGAACGAGACGAATTTGGTCCAAAGAAGGCCAACGGATCTAATGGGAGGACGAAGTGGAACGAACGAGACGAACATGGTCCAAAGAAGGCCAACGGATCAAATGGGACGGCGAAGATGGACGAACAAGACGAACTTGGTCCAAAGAAGGACAACGGATCAAATGGGAGGACGAAGATGGACGAACGAGACGAACTTGGTCCAAAGAAGGCCAACGGATCTAATGGGAGGACGAAGAGGAACGAACGAGACGAACTTGGTCCAACGAACGACAACAGATTTAATGGGAAGACGAAGATGGACGAACGAGACGAATTGGTCCAAAGAAGGCCAACGGATCTAATCGGAGGACGAAGAGGGACGAACAAGATGAACTTGGCCCAAAGAAGGACAACGGATCTAATAGGAAGAGAAGATGGACGAACGAGACGAACCTGGTCAAAAGAAGGCCAACGGATCTATTGGGATGACGAAGATGGACGAACGAGACGAACTTGGTCCAAAGAAGGCCAACGGATCTAATGGGAGGACGAAGAGGGACTAAAGAGACGAACTTGGTCCAAAGAAGGCCAACGGATCAAATGGGAGGACGAAGATGGACGAACGAGACGAATTTGGTCCAAAGAAGGCCAGAGGATCAAATGGGAAGACCAAAATGGACGAACGAGACAAACTTGGTCCAAAGAAGGCCAACGGATCTAATGGGAGGACGAAGAGGAACGAACGAGACGAACTTGGTCCAAAGAACGACAACGGATCTATTGGGAAGACGAAGATGGACGAACGAGACGAACTTGGTCCAAAGAAGGCCAACGGATCTAATGGGAGGACGAAGATGGACGAACGAGACGAACATGGTCCAAAGAAGGACAACGGATCAAATGCGAGGACGAAGATGGAAGAAGGAGACGAACCTGGTCCAAAGAGGGCCAACGGATCTAATGGGAGGACGAAGATGGACTAAAGAGACGAACTTGGTCCATTGAAGGCCAACGGATCTAATGGGAGGACGAAGATGGACGAACGAGACGAACTTGGTCCAAAGAAGGCCAACGGATCTAATGGGAGGACGAAGATGGACGAACGAGACGAACTTGGTCCAAAGAAGGCCAACGGATCTAATGGGAGGACGAAGAGGGACGAACAAGATGAACTTGGCCCAAAGAAGGACAACGGATCTAATAGGAAGACGAAAATGGACGAACGAGACGAACCTGGTCAAAAGAAGGCCAACGGATCTAATGGGAGGACGAAGAGGAACGAACGAGACGAACTTGGTCCAAAGAACGACAACGGATCTATTGGGAAGACGAAGATGGACGAACGAGACGAACTTGGTCCAAAGAAGCCCAACGGATCTAGTGGGAGGACGAAGATGGACGAACGAGACGAACTTGGTCCAAAGAAGGCCAACGGATCTAATGGGAGGACAAAGAGGAACAAACGAGACGAACATGGTCCAACGAACGACAACGGATCTTTTGGGAAGACGAAGATGGACGAACGAGACGAACCTGGTCAAAAGAAGGCCAACGGATCTAATGGGAGGACGAAGAGGAACGAACGAGACGAACTTGGTCCAAAGAACGACAACGGATCTATTGGGAAGACGAAGATGGACGAACGAGACAAACATGGTCCAAAGAAGGCCAACGGATCAAATGGGAGGACGAAGATGGACGAACGAGACGAACCTGGTCCAAAGAAGGCCAATGGATCAAATGGGATGACGAAGATGGACGAACGAGACGAACTTGGTCCAACGAACTACAACGGATCTAATGGGAAGACGAAGATGGACGAACGAGACGAACATGGTCCAAAGAAGGCCAATGGATCTAAAGGCCAGTGAATCAAATGGGAAGACGAAGATGGACGACCGAGACGAACATGGTCCAAAGAAGGCCAATGGTTCTAATGGGAGGACGAAGAGGGACTAAAGAGACGAACTTGGTCCAAAGAAGGCCAACGAATCTAATGGAAGCACGATGATGGACGAACGAGACGAATTTGGTCCAAAGAAGGCCAACGGATCTAATGGGAGGACGAAGTGGAACGAACGAGACGAACATGGTCCAAAGAAGGCCAACGGATCAAATGGGACGGCGAAGATGGACGAACAAGACGAACTTGGTCCAAAGAAGGACAACGGATCAAATGGGAGGACGAAGATGGACGAACGAGACGAACTTGGTCCAAAGAAGGCCAACGGATCTAATGGGAGGACGAAGAGGAACGAACGAGACGAACTTGGTCCAACGAACGACAACAGATTTAATGGGAAGACGAAGATGGACGAACGAGACGAAGTTGGTCCAAAGAAGGCCAACGGATCTAATGGGAGGACGAAGAGGGACGAACAAGATGAACTTGGCCCAAAGAAGGACAACGGATCTAATAGGAAGAGAAGATGGACGAACGAGACGAACCTGGTCAAAAGAAGGCCAACGGATCTATTGGGATGACGAAGATGGACGAACGAGACGAACTTGGTCCAAAGAAGGCCAACGGATCTAATGGGAGGACGAAGAGGGACTAAAGAGACGAACTTGGTCCAAAGAAGGCCAACGGATCAAATGGGAGGACGAAGATGGACGAACGAGACGAATTTGGTCCAAAGAAGGCCAGAGGATCAAATGGGAAGACCAAAATGGACGAAAGAGACGAACTTGGTCCAAAGAAGGCCAACGGATCTAATGGGAGGACGAAGAGGAACGAACGAGACGAACTTGGTCCAAAGAACGACAACGGATCTATTGGGAAGACGAAGATGGACGAACGAGACGAACTTGGTCCATAGAAGGCCAACGGATCTAATGGGAGGACGAAGATGGACGAACGAGACGAACATGGTCCAAAGAAGGACAACGGATCAAATGCGAGGACGAAGATGGAAGAAGGAGACGAACCTGGTCCAAAGAGGACCAACGGATCTAATGGGAGGACGAAGATGGACTAAAGAGACGAACTTGGTCCAATGAAGGCCAACGGATCTAATGGGAGGACGAAGATGGACGAACGAGACGAACTTGGTCCAAAGAAGGCCAACGGATCTAATGGGAGGACGAAGATGGACGAACGAGACGAACTTGGTCCAAAGAAGGCCAACGGATCTAATGGGAGGACGAAGAGGGACGAACAAGATGAACTTGGCCCAAAGAAGGACAACGGATCTAATAGGAAGACGAAGATGGACGAACGAGACGAACCTGGTCAAAAGAAGGCCAACGGATCTAATGGGAGGACGAAGAGGAACGAACGAGACGAACTTGGTCCAAAGAACGACAACGGATCTATTGGGAAGACGAAGATGGACGAACGAGACGAACTTGGTCCAAAGAAGCCCAACGGATCTAATGGGAGGACGAAGATGGACGAACGAGACGAACTTGGTCCAAAGAAGGCCAACGGATCTAATGGGAGGACGAAGACGAATGAACGAGACGAACATGGTCCAACGAACGACAACGGATCTATTGGGAAGACGAAGATGGACGAACGAGACGAACTTGGTCCAAAGACCCCAACGGATCTAATGGGAGGACGAAGATGGATGAACGAGACGAACTTGGTCCAAAGAAGGCCAACAGATCTAATGGGAGGACGAAGAGGAACGAACGAGACGAACTTGGTCCAACGAACGACAACAGATCTAATGGGAAGACGAAGATGGACGAACGAGACGAACTTGGTCCAAAGAAGGCCAACGGATCTAATGGGAGGACGAAGATGGACGAACGAGACGAACTTGGTCCAAAGAAGGCCAACGGATCTAATGGGAGGACGAAGAGGAACGAACGAGACGAACTTGGTCCAAAGAACGACAACGGATCTGTTGGGAAGACATAGATGGACGAACGAGACGAACATGGTCCAAAGAAGGACAACGGATCAAATGCGAGGACGAAGATGGAAGAAGGAGACGAACCTGGTCCAAAGAGGACCAACGGATCTAATGGGAGGACGAAGATGGACTAAAGAGACGAACTTGGTCCAATGAAGGCCAACGGATCTAATGGGAGGACGAAGATGGACGAACGAGACGAACTTGGTGATGAGGACATGGAGGCCCAAGAAGCCTTTCAAAGCCTAGGAGGCCCAATTACTAGGGCAATGTCAAGAAGGGTCCAAGAAGGCTTAGTCCAATTCATGACTAAGACAATTTCCAACATGGACAAAGGAGTAATTGCACCAAAGACCATGCTTGTCATCCAAGCTATGGAGGAGGCGCAACACTCATGAAACCAGCCATGTTATTTTGTTTTAAATAAAGTGCATGTGACCAATTGATTTATTTGGGACCAAGGCACTAAGTTATTTAATTCCTTGTTAATTTTTGGTATGTTTAATCCACTTTAAGTGGTTGCTTGAATAAAAGCAAGAGGGACTTAATAAAGGCTGCATGGTGGGCGCTTAAATGAAGTCAAGGAAGACAAAGTGAATCAAAGCACATAAAGGCAAGGGAGACAAAGAAGTCATAGCAATCAAGACCAAGGCATGAATGCTCCAACATCACAATAAAAATGTAACAGCCCCATGTTTAATTTCAATCAAAATGGTGGCTGCATTAAGAAGGTGGGGCGCTGCACTTCATGGCTGGATAACAGCCAAATCAATTGGCTCTCTTGGGATTCCTTGCACCATTAGGAGGGGACTTGAAGAACAATCAAAGAGAAGCAACCAAGGCAGACTTGTGGGGCGCACATGTGAAGGCTGGACAGCAGCCATTTTCATTCTTCTTCTTAGGATTCCTTCTATCATTAGTGAGCTAGGGAGCAGCCATATAACTGGTTGTAAATGCTTATTAAAACTAGCCTAGGATCCTAGTATTTATGTGCCTAAGAAGAGGGCTGGTAGGCAACCATGTAATTGCTTGTTAATGCTCCTTTAAGAGTGCCTAGGATTCCTTGTAAGCCTTGAAAGGCATAGTCCAAGTCTGCACTTGTAAATCAGACCAGCTCCCTCCCTATATAAAGGGGCGCATGGCACATGGAAAAACAACTTTGATTTTGAGCAAAAATATTACCTTGTGTAATTGAGTCCTTACTCTTTGGTTCTGGATTGAACCAGACTTTGATCTTACCAAGAATCCTTTCTTGTGGTGATCCTCATTTCCATAGGCTTATCCTTGTCTTGGATTAGACCAAGGTGGCGCCCCTTGCCTCCCATCCATTCTTCTTGTTCTTTGTTTTACAATCTGCTCTCTTGTTTGCTTGTTATAACAAGAACTCTTATTCTTCACTTCCATTTTGTTCACTTGTTCTTATTCTGCTCACTTGTTCTTGTTAAAATAAGAACAATCCTTTCTTGCTATTCTTTCTTAAAGATCAAAAATCACTAGTTCTAAGTCACAACCAGAATCTAAGTGGTGAATTCAAGTCATTGGCCAAGTTGTTACAACAAGGAGGCCATCACTTGGTCCAAAGAAGGCCAACGGATCTAATGGGAGGACGAAGATGGACGAACGAGACGAACTTGGTCCAAAGAAGGCCAACGGATCTAATGGGAGGACGAAGAGGGACGAACAAGATGAACTTGGCCCAAAGAAGGACAACGGATCTAATAGGAAGACGAAGATGGACGAACGAGACGAACCTGGTCAAAAGAAGGCCAACGGATCTAATGGGAGGACGAAGAGGAACGAACGAGACGAACATGGTCCAAAGAACGACAACGGATCTATTGGGAAGACGAAGATGGACGAACGAGACGAACTTGGTCCAAAGAAGCCCAACAGATCTAATGGGAGGACGAAGATGGACGAACGAGACGAACTTGGTCCAAAGAAGGCCAACGGATCTAATGGGAGGACGAAGACGAATGAACGAGACGAACATGGTCCAACGAACGACAACGGATCTATTGGGAAGACGAAGATGGACGAACGAGACGAACTTGGTCCAAAGACCCCAACGGATCTAATGGGAGGACGAAGATGGATGAACGAGACGAACTTGGTCAAAAGAAGGCCAACAGATCTAATGGGAGGACGAAGAGGAACGAACGAGACGAACTTGGTCCAACGAACGACAACAGATCTAATGGGAAGACGAAGATGGACGAACGAGACGAACTTGGTCCAAAGAAGGCCAACGGATCTAATGGGAGGACGAAGATGGACGAACGAGACGAACTTGGTCCAAAGAAGGCCAACGGATCTAATGGGAGGACGAAGAGGAACGAACGAGACGAACTTGGTCCAAAGAACGACAACGGATCTGTTGGGAAGACGAAGATGGACGAACGAGACGAACTTGGTCCAAAGAAGGCCAACAGATCTAATGGGAGGACGAAGAGGGACTAAAGAGACGAACTTGGTCCAAAGAAGGCCAACGGATCAAATGGGAGGACGAAGATGGACGAACGGGACGAATTTGGTCCAAAGAAGGCCAGAGGATCAAATGGGAAGACGAAAATGGACGAACGAGACGAACTTGGTCCAAAGAAGGCCAACGGATCTAATGGGAGGACGAAGAGGAACGAACGAGACGAACTTGGTCCAAAGAACGACAACGGATCTATTGGGAAGACGAAGATGGACGAACGAGACGAACTTGGTCCAAAGAAGGCCAACGGATCTAATGGGAGGACGAAGATAGACGAACGAGACGAACATGGTCCAAAGAAGGACAACGGATCAAATGCGAGGACGAAGATGGACGAAGGAGACGAACTTGGTCCAAAGAAGGCCAATGGTTCTAATGGGAGGACGAAGAGGGACTAAAGAGACGAACTTGGTCCAAAGAAGGCCAACGAATCTAATGGAAGCACGATGATGGACGAACGAGACGAATTTGGTCCAAAGAAGGCCAACGGATCTAATGGGAGGACGAAGTGGAACGAACGAGACGAACATGGTCCAAAGAAGGCCAACGGATCAAATGGGACGGCGAAGATGGACGAACAAGACGAACTTGGTCCAAAGAAGGACAACGGATCAAATGGGAGGACGAAGATGGACGAACGAGACGAACTTGGTCCAAAGAAGGCCAACGGATCTAATGGGAGGACGAAGAGGAACGAACGAGACGAACTTGGTCCAACGAACGACAACAGATTTAATGGGAAGACGAAGATGGACGAACGAGACGAATTGGTCCAAAGAAGGCCAACGGATCTAATGGGAGGACGAAGATGGACTAAAGAGACGAACTTGGCCCAATGAAGGCCAACGGATCTAATGGGAGGACGAAGATGGACGAACGAGACGAACTTGGACCAAAGAAGGCCAATGGATCAAATGGGAAGACGAAGATGGACGAACGAGACGAACTTGGTCCAACGAACTACAACGGATCTAATGGGAAGACGAAGATGGACGAACGAGACAAACATGGTCCAAAGAAGGCCAACGGATCAAATGGGAGGACGAAGATGGACGAACGAGACGAACTTGGTCCAAAGAAGGCCAACGGATCTAATGGGAGGACGAAGAGGAACGAACGAGACGAACTTGGTCCAACGAACGACAACGGATCTATTGGGAAGACGAAGATGGACGAACGAGACGAACTTGGTCCAAAGAACCCAACGGATCTTATGGGAGGACGAAGATGGACGAACGAGACGAACCTGGTCCAAAGAAGGCCAATTGATCAAATGGGACGACGAAGATGGACGAACGAGACGAACTTGGTCCAACGAACTACAACGGATCTAATGGGTAGACGAAGATGGACGAACGAGACAAACATGGTCCAAAGAAGGCCAACGGATCAAATGGGAGGACGAAGATGGACGAACGAGACGAACCTGGTCCAAAGAAGGCCAATGGATGAAATGGGAAGATGAAGATGGACGACCGAGACGAACTTGGTCCAACGAACTACAACGGATCTAATGGGAAGACGTAGATGGACGAACGAGACGAACATGGTCCAAAGAAGGCCAATGGATCTAAAGGCCAGTGGATCAAATGGGAAGACGAAGATGGACGAACGAGACGAACATGGTCCAAAGAAGGCCAACGGTTCTAATGGGAGGACGAAGAGGGACTAAAGAGACGAACTTGGTCCGAAGAAGGCCAACGAATCTAATGGAAGCACGATGATGGACGAACGAGACGAACTTGGTCCAAAGAAGGCCAACGGATCAAATGGGACGGCGAAGATGGACGAACAAGACGAACTTGGTCCAAAGAAGGACAACGGATCAAATGGGAGGACGAAGATGGACGAACGAGACGAACTTGGTCCAAAGAAGGCCAACGGTTCTAATGGGAGGACGAAGAGGAACGAACGAGACGAACTTGGTCCAACGAACGACAACAGATTTAATGGGAAGACGAAGATGGACGAACGAGACGAAGTTGGTCCAAAGAAGGCCAACGGATCTAATGGGAGGACGAAGAGGGACGAACAAGATGAACTTGGCCCAAAGAAGGACAACGGATCTAATAGGAAGAGAAGATGGACGAACGAGACGAACCTGGTCAAAAGAAGGCCAACGGATCTATTGGGATGACGAAGATGGACGAACGAGACGAACTTGGTCCAAAGAAGGCCAACGGATCTAATGGGAGGACGAAGAGGGACTAAAGAGACGAACTTGGTCCAAAGAAGGCCAACGGATCAAATGGGAGGACGAAGATGGACGAACGAGACGAATTTGGTCCAAAGAAGGCCAGAGGATCAAATGGGAAGACCAAAATGGACGAAAGAGACGAACTTGGTCCAAAGAAGGCCAACGGATCTAATGGGAGGACGAAGAGGAACGAACGAGACGAACTTGGTCCAAAGAACGACAACGGATCTATTGGGAAGACGAAGATGGACGAACGAGACGAACTTGGTCCAAAGAAGGCCAACGGATCTAATGGGAGGACGAAGATGGACGAACGAGACGAACATGGTCCAAAGAAGGACAACGGATCAAATGCGAGGACGAAGATGGAAGAAGGAGACGAACCTGGTCCAAAGAGGACCAACGGATCTAATGGGAGGACGAAGATGGACGAACGAGACGAACTTGGTCCAAAGAAGGCCAACGGATCTAATGGGAGGACGAAGAGGGACGAACAAGATGAACTTGGCCCAAAGAAGGACAACGGATCTAATAGGAAGACGAAGATGGACGAACGAGACGAACCTGGTCAAAAGAAGGCCAACGGATCTAATGGGAGGACGAAGAGGAACGAACGAGACGAACTTGGTCCAAAGAACGACAACGGATCTATTGGGAAGACGAAGATGGACGAACGAGACGAACTTGGTCCAAAGAAGCCCAACGGATCTAATGGGAGGACGAAGATGGACGAACGAGACGAACTTGGTCCAAAGAAGGCCAACGGATCTAATGGGAGGACAAAGAGGAACAAACGAGACGAACATGGTCCAACGAACGACAACGGATCTTTTGGGAAGACGAAGATGGACGAACGATACGAACCTGGTCAAAAGAAGGCCAACGGATCTAATGGGAGGACGAAGAGTAACGAACGAGACGAACTTGGTCCAAAGAACGACAACGGATCTATTGGGAAGACGAAGATGGACGAACGAGACAAACATGGTCCAAAGAAGGCCAACGGATCAAATGGGAGGACGAAGATGGACGAACGAGACGAACCTGGTCCAAAGAAGGCCAATGGATCAAATGGGATGACGAAGATGGACGAACGAGACGAACTTGGTCCAACGAACTACAACGGATCTAATGGGAAGACGAAGATGGACGAACGAGACGAACATGGTCCAAAGAAGGCCAATGGATCTAAAGGCCAGTGAATCAAATGGGAAGACGAAGATGGACGACCGAGACGAACATGGTCCAAAGAAGGCCAATGGTTCTAATGGGAGGACGAAGAGGGACTAAAGAGACGAACTTGGTCCAAAGAAGGCCAACGAATCTAATGGAAGCACGATGATGGACGAACGAGACGAATTTGGTCCAAAGAAGGCCAACGGATCTAATGGGAGGACGAAGTGGAACGAACGAGACGAACATGGTCCAAAGAAGGCCAACGGATCAAATGGGACGGCGAAGATGGACGAACGAGACGAACATGGTCCAAAGAAGGACAACGGATCAAATGCGAGGACGAAGATGGAAGAAGGAGACGAACCTGGTCCAAAGAGGACCAACGGATCTAATGGGAGGACGAAGATGGACTAAAGAGACGAACTTGGTCCAATGAAGGCCAACGGATCTAATGGGAGGACGAAGATGGACGAACGAGACGAACTTGGTCCAAAGAAGGCCAACGGATCTAATGGGAGGACGAAGATGGACGAACGAGACGAACTTGGTCCAATGAAGGCCAACGGATCTAATGGGAGGACGAAGAGGGACGAACAAGATGAACTTGGCCCAAAGAAGGACAACGGATCTAATAGGAAGACGAAGATGGACGAACGAGACGAACCTAGTCAAAAGAAGGCCAACGGATCTAATGGGAGGACGAAGAGGAACGAACGAGACGAACTTGGTCCAAAGAACGACAACGGATCTATTGGGAAGACGAAGATGGACGAACGAGACGAACTTGGTCCAAAGAAGCCCAACGGATCTAATGGGAGGACGAAGATGGACGAACGAGACGAACTTGGTCCAAAGAAGGCCAACAGATCTAATGGGAGGACGAAGAGGAACGAACGAGACGAACTTGGTCCAACGAACGACAACAGATCTAATGGGAAGACGAAGATGGACGAACGAGACGAACTTGGTCCAAAGAAGGCCAACGGATCTAATGGGAGGACGAAGATGGACGAACGAGACGAACTTGGTCCAAAGAAGGCCAACGGATCTAATGGGAGGACGAAGAGGAACGAACGAGACGAACTTGCTCCAAAGAACGACAACGGATCTATTGGGAAGACGAAGATGGACGAACGAGACGAACTTGGTCCAAAGAAGGCCAACGGATCTAATGGGAGGACGAAGAGGGACTAAAGAGACGAACTTGGTCCAAAGAAGGCCAACGGATCAAATGGGAGGACGAAGATGGACGAACGGGACGAATTTGGTCCAAAGAAGGCCAGAGGATCAAATGGGAAGACGAAAATGGACGAACGAGACGAACTTGGTCCAAAGAAGGCCAACGGATCTAATGGGAGGACGAAGAGGAACGAACGAGACGAACTTGGTCCAAAGAACGACAACGGATCTATTGGGAAGACGAAGATGGACGAACGAGACGAACTTGGTCCAAAGAAGGCCAACGGATCTAATGGGAGGACGAAGATAGACGAACGAGACGAACATGGTCCAAAGAAGGAGAACGGATCAAATGCGAGGACGAAGATGGACGAAGGAGACGAACTTGGTCCAAAGAAGGCCAACGGATCTAATGGGAGGACGAAGATGGACTAAAGAGACGAACTTGGCCCAATGAAGGCCAACGGATCTAATGGGAGGACGAAGATGGACGAACGAGACGAACTTGGACCAAAGAAGGCCAATGGATCAAATGGGAAGACGAAGATGGACGAACGAGACGAACTTGGTCCAACGAACTACAACGGATCTAATGGGAAGACGAAGATGGACGAACGAGACAAACATGGTCCAAAGAAGGCCAACGGATCAAATGGGAGGACGAAGATGGACGAACGAGACGAACCTGGTCCAAAGAAGGCCAATGGATCAAATGGGAAGACGAAGATGGACGAACGAGACGAACTTGGTCCAAAGAAGGCCAACGGATCTAATGGGAGGACGAAGAGGAACGAACGAGACGAACTTGGTCCAAAGAACGACAACGGATCTATTGGGAAGACGAAGACGGACGAACGAGACGAACTTGGTCCAAAGAAGGCCAACGGATCTAATGGGAGGACGAAGATGGACGAACGAGACGAACTTGGTCCAAAGAAGGCCAACGGATCAAATGGGAAGACGAAGATGGACGAACGAGACGAACTTGGTCCAACGAACTACAACGGATCTAATGGGAAGACGAAGATGGACGAAGGAGACGAACATGGTCCAAAGAAGGCCAATGGATCTAAAGGCCAATGGATCAAATGGGAAGACGAAGATGGACGAACGAGACGAACATGGTCCAAAGAAGGCCAATGGATCTAAAGGCCAATGGATCAAATGGGAAGACGAAGATGGACGAACGAGGCGAACATGGTCCAAAGAAGGCCAACGGTTCTAATGGGAGGACGAAGAGGGACTAAAGAGACGAACTTGGTCCAAAGAAGGCCAACGAATCTAATGGAAGCACGATGATGGACGAACGAGACGAATTTGGTCCAAAGAAGGCCAACGGATCTAATGGGAGGACGAAGTGGAACGAACGAGACGAACATGGTCCAAAGAAGGCCAACGGATCAAATGGGACGGCGAAGATGGACGAACAAGACGAACTTGGTCCAAAGAAGGACAACGGATCAAATGGGAGGACGAAGATGGACGAACGAGACGAACTTGGTCCAAAGAAGGCCAACGGATCTAATGGGAGGACGAAGAGGAACGAACGAGACGAACTTGGTCCAACGAACGACAACAGATTTAATGGGAAGACGAAGATGGACGAACGAGACGAATTGGTCCAAAGAAGGCCAACGGATCTAATGGGAGGACGAAGATGGACTAAAGAGACGAACTTGGCCCAATGAAGGCCAACGGATCTAATGGGAGGACGAAGATGGACGAACGAGACGAACTTGGACCAAAGAAGGCCAATGGATCAAATGGGAAGACGAAGATGGACGAACGAGACGAACTTGGTCCAACGAACTACAACGGATCTAATGGGAAGACGAAGATGGACGAACGAGACAAACATGGTCCAAAGAAGGCCAACGGATCAAATGGGAGGACGAAGATGGACGAACGAGACGAACTTGGTCCAAAGAAGGCCAACGGATCTAATGGGAGGACGAAGAGGAACGAACGAGACGAACTTGGTCCAACGAACGACAACGGATCTATTGGGAAGACGAAGATGGACGAACGAGACGAACTTGGTCCAAAGAACCCAACGGATCTTATGGGAGGACGAAGATGGACGAACGAGACGAACCTGGTCCAAAGAAGGCCAATTGATCAAATGGGACGACGAAGATGGACGAACGAGACGAACTTGGTCCAACGAACTACAACGGATCTAATGGGTAGACGAAGATGGACGAACGAGACAAACATGGTCCAAAGAAGGCCAACGGATCAAATGGGAGGACGAAGATGGACGAACGAGACGAACCTGGTCCAAAGAAGGCCAATGGATGAAATGGGAAGATGAAGATGGACGAACGAGACGAACTTGGTCCAACGAACTACAACGGATCTAATGGGAAGACGAAGATGGACGAACGAGACGAACATGGTCCAAAGAAGGCCAATGGATCTAAAGGCCAGTGGATCAAATGGGAAGACGAAGATGGACGAACGAGACGAACATGGTCCAAAGAAGGCCAACGGTTCTAATGGGAGGACGAAGAGGGACTAAAGAGACGAACTTGGTCCAAAGAAGGCCAACGAATCTAATGGAAGCACGATGATGGACGAACGAGACGAACTTGGTCCAAAGAAGGCCAACGGATCAAATGGGACGGCGAAGATGGACGAACAAGACGAACTTGGTCCAAAGAAGGACAACGGATCAAATGGGAGGACGAAGATGGACGAACGAGACGAACTTGGTCCAAAGAAGGCCAACGGTTCTAATGGGAGGACGAAGAGGAACGAACGAGACGAACTTGGTCCAACGAACGACAACAGATTTAATGGGAAGACGAAGATGGACGAACGAGACGAAGTTGGTCCAAAGAAGGCCAACGGATCTAATGGGAGGACGAAGAGGGACGAACAAGATGAACTTGGCCCAAAGAAGGACAACGGATCTAATAGGAAGAGAAGATGGACGAACGAGACGAACCTGGTCAAAAGAAGGCCAACGGATCTATTGGGATGACGAAGATGGACGAACGAGACGAACTTGGTCCAAAGAAGGCCAACGGATCTAATGGGAGGACGAAGAGGGACTAAAGAGACGAACTTGGTCCAAAGAAGGCCAACGGATCAAATGGGAGGACGAAGATGGACGAACGAGACGAATTTGGTCCAAAGAAGGCCAGAGGATCAAATGGGAAGACCAAAATGGACGAAAGAGACGAACTTGGTCCAAAGAAGGCCAACGGATCTAATGGGAGGACGAAGAGGAACGAACGAGACGAACTTGGTCCAAAGAACGACAACGGATCTATTGGGAAGACGAAGATGGACGAACGAGACGAACTTGGTCCAAAGAAGGCCAACGGATCTAATGGGAGGACGAAGATGGACGAACGAGACGAACATGGTCCAAAGAAGGACAACGGATCAAATGCGAGGACGAAGATGGAAGAAGGAGACGAACCTGGTCCAAAGAGGACCAACGGATCTAATGGGAGGACGAAGATGGACGAACGAGACGAACTTGGTCCAAAGAAGGCCAACGGATCTAATGGGAGGACGAAGAGGGACGAACAAGATGAACTTGGCCCAAAGAAGGACAACGGATCTAATAGGAAGACGAAGATGGACGAACGAGACGAACCTGGTCAAAAGAAGGCCAACGGATCTAATGGGAGGACGAAGAGGAACGAACGAGACGAACTTGGTCCAAAGAACGACAACGGATCTTTTGGGAAGACGAAGATGGACGAACGAGACGAACTTGGTCCAAAGAAGCCCAACGGATCTAATGGGAGGACGAAGATGGACGAACGAGACGAACTTGGTCCAAAGAAGGCCAACGGATCTAATGGGAGGACAAAGAGGAACAAACGAGACGAACATGGTCCAACGAACGACAACGGATCTTTTGGGAAGACGAAGATGGACGAACGATACGAACCTGGTCAAAAGAAGGCCAACGGATCTAATGGGAGGACGAAGAGTAACGAACGAGACGAACTTGGTCCAAAGAACGACAACGGATCTATTGGGAAGACGAAGATGGACGAACGAGACAAACATGGTCCAAAGAAGGCCAACGGATCAAATGGGAGGACGAAGATGGACGAACGAGACGAACCTGGTCCAAAGAAGGCCAATGGATCAAATGGGATGACGAAGATGGACGAACGAGACGAACTTGGTCCAACGAACTACAACGGATCTAATGGGAAGACGAAGATGGACGAACGAGACGAACATGGTCCAAAGAAGGCCAATGGATCTAAAGGCCAGTGAATCAAATGGGAAGACGAAGATGGACGACCGAGACGAACATGGTCCAAAGAAGGCCAATGGTTCTAATGGGAGGACGAAGAGGGACTAAAGAGACGAACTTGGTCCAAAGAAGGCCAACGAATCTAATGGAAGCACGATGATGGACGAACGAGACGAATTTGGTCCAAAGAAGGCCAACGGATCTAATGGGAGGACGAAGTGGAACGAACGAGACGAACATGGTCCAAAGAAGGCCAACGGATCAAATGGGACGGCGAAGATGGACGAACGAGACGAACATGGTCCAAAGAAGGACAACGGATCAAATGCGAGGACGAAGATGGAAGAAGGAGACGAACCTGGTCCAAAGAGGACCAACGGATCTAATGGGAGGACGAAGATGGACTAAAGAGACGAACTTGGTCCAATGAAGGCCAACGGATCTAATGGGAGGACGAAGATGGACGAACGAGACGAACTTGGTCCAAAGAAGGCCAACGGATCTAATGGGAGGACGAAGATGGACGAACGAGACGAACTTGGTCCAATGAAGGCCAACGGATCTAATGGGAGGACGAAGAGGGACGAACAAGATGAACTTGGCCCAAAGAAGGACAACGGATCTAATAGGAAGACGAAGATGGACGAACGAGACGAACCTAGTCAAAAGAAGGCCAACGGATCTAATGGGAGGACGAAGAGGAACGAACGAGACGAACTTGGTCCAAAGAACGACAACGGATCTATTGGGAAGACGAAGATGGACGAACGAGACGAACTTGGTCCAAAGAAGCCCAACGGATCTAATGGGAGGACGAAGATGGACGAACGAGACGAACTTGGTCCAAAGAAGGCCAACAGATCTAATGGGAGGACGAAGAGGAACGAACGAGACGAACTTGGTCCAACGAACGACAACAGATCTAATGGGAAGACGAAGATGGACGAACGAGACGAACTTGGTCCAAAGAAGGCCAACGGATCTAATGGGAGGACGAAGATGGACGAACGAGACGAACTTGGTCCAAAGAAGGCCAACGGATCTAATGGGAGGACGAAGAGGAACGAACGAGACGAACTTGCTCCAAAGAACGACAACGGATCTATTGGGAAGACGAAGATGGACGAACGAGACGAACTTGGTCCAAAGAAGGCCAACGGATCTAATGGGAGGACGAAGAGGGACTAAAGAGACGAACTTGGTCCAAAGAAGGCCAACGGATCAAATGGGAGGACGAAGATGGACGAACGGGACGAATTTGGTCCAAAGAAGGCCAGAGGATCAAATGGGAAGACGAAAATGGACGAACGAGACGAACTTGGTCCAAAGAAGGCCAACGGATCTAATGGGAGGACGAAGAGGAACGAACGAGACGAACTTGGTCCAAAGAACGACAACGGATCTATTGGGAAGACGAAGATGGACGAACGAGACGAACTTGGTCCAAAGAAGGCCAACGGATCTAATGGGAGGACGAAGATAGACGAACGAGACGAACATGGTCCAAAGAAGGACAACGGATCAAATGCGAGGACGAAGATGGACGAAGGAGACGAACTTGGTCCAAAGAAGGCCAACGGATCTAATGGGAGGACGAAGATGGACTAAAGAGACGAACTTGGCCCAATGAAGGCCAACGGATCTAATGGGAGGACGAAGATGGACGAACGAGACGAACTTGGACCAAAGAAGGCCAATGGATCAAATGGGAAGACGAAGATGGACGAACGAGACGAACTTGGTCCAACGAACTACAACGGATCTAATGGGAAGACGAAGATGGACGAACGAGACAAACATGGTCCAAAGAAGGCCAACGGATCAAATGGGAGGACGAAGATGGACGAACGAGACGAACCTGGTCCAAAGAAGGCCAATGGATCAAATGGGAAGACGAAGATGGACGAACGAGACGAACTTGGTCCAAAGAAGGCCAACGGATCTAATGGGAGGACGAAGAGGAACGAACGAGACGAACTTGGTCCAAAGAACGACAACGGATCTATTGGGAAGACGAAGACGGACGAACGAGACGAACTTGGTCCAAAGAAGGCCAACGGATCTAATGGGAGGACGAAGATGGACGAACGAGACGAACTTGGTCCAAAGAAGGCCAACGGATCAAATGGGAAGACGAAGATGGACGAACGAGACGAACTTGGTCCAACGAACTACAACGGATCTAATGGGAAGACGAAGATGGACGAAGGAGACGAACATGGTCCAAAGAAGGCCAATGGATCTAAAGGCCAATGGATCAAATGGGAAGACGAAGATGGACGAACGAGACGAACATGGTCCAAAGAAGGCCAATGGATCTAAAGGCCAATGGATCAAATGGGAAGACGAAGATGGACGAACGAGGCGAACATGGTCCAAAGAAGGCCAACGGTTCTAATGGGAGGACGAAGAGGGACTAAAGAGACGAACTTGGTCCAAAGAAGGCCAACGAATCTAATGGAAGCACGATGATGGACGAACGAGACGAATTTGGTCCAAAGAAGGCCAACGGATCTAATGGGAGGACGAAGTGGAACGAACGAGACGAACTTGGTCCAAAGAAGGCCAACGGATCAAATGGGACGGCGAAGATGGACGAACAAGACGAACTTGGTCCAAAGAAGGCCAACGGATCAAATGGGAGGACGAAGATGGACTAACGAGACGAACTTGGTCCAAAGAAGGCCAACGGATCTAATGGGAGGACGAACAGGAACGAACGAGAGGAACTTGGTCCAACGAACGACAACAGATTTAATGGGAAGACGAAGATGGACGAACGAGACGAACTTGGTCCAAAGAAGGCCAACGGATCTAATGGGAGGACGAAGAGGGACGAACAAGATGAACTTGGCCCAAAGAAGGACAACGGATCTAATAGGAAGACGAAGATGGACGAACGAGACGAACCTGGTCAAAAGAAGGCCAACGCATCTGTTGGGAAGACGAAGATGGACGAACGAGACGAACTTGGTCCAAAGAAGGCCAACGGATCTAATGGGAGGACGAAGAGGTACTAAAGAGACGAACTTGGTCCAAAGAAGGCCAACGGATCAAATGGGAGGACGAAGATGGACGAACGAGACGAATTTGGTCCAAAGAAGGCCAGAGGATCAAATGGGAAGACGAAAATGGACGAACGAGACGAACTTGGTCCAAAGAAGGCCAACGGATCTAATGGGAGGACGAAGAGGAACGAACGAGACGAACTTGGTCCAAAGAACGACAACGGATCTATTGGGAAGACGAAGATGGACGAACGAGACGAACTTGGTCCAAAGAAGGCCAACGGATCTAATGGGAGGACGAAGATGGAGGAACGAGACGAACATGGTCCAAAGAAGGACAACGGATCAAATGCGAGGACGAAGATGGAAGAAGGAGACGAACTTGGTCCAAAGAGGGCCAACGGATCTAATGGGAGGACGAAGATGGACTAAAGAGACGAACTTGGTCCAAAGAAGGCCAACGGATCTAATGGGAGGACGAAGATGGACGAACGAGACGAACTTGGTCCAAAGAAGGCCAACGGATCTAATGGGAGGACGAAGAGGAACGAACGAGGCGAACTTGGTCCAAAGAACGACAACGGATCTATTGGGAAGACGAAGATGGACGAACGAGACAAACTTGGTCCAAAGAAGGCCAACGGATCTAATGGGAGGACGAAGAGGGACTAAAGAGACGAACTTGGTCCAAAGAAGGCCAACGGATCAAATGGGAGGACGAAGATGGACGAACGAGAAGAATTTGGTCTAAAGAAGGCCAACGGATCAAATGGGAAGACGAAAATGGACGAACGAGACGAACTTGGTCCAAAGAAGGCCAACGGATCTAATGGGAGGACGAAGAGGAACGAACGAGACGAACTTCGTCCAAAGAACGACAACGGATCTATTGGGAAGACGAAAATGGACGAACGAGACGAACTTGGTCCAAAGAAGACCAACGGATCTTATGGGAGGACGAAGATGGACGAACGAGACGAACCTGGTCCAAAGAAGGCCAATGGATCAAATGGGAAGACGAAGATGGACGAACGAGACGAACTTGGTCCAACGAACTACAACGGATCTAATGGGAAGACGAAGATGGACGAACGAGACAAACATGGTCCAAAGAAGGCCAACGGATCAAATGGGAGGACGAAGATGGACGAACGAGACGAACCTGGTCCAAAGAAGGCCAATGGATCAAATGGGAAGACGAAGATGGACGAACGAGACGAACTTGGTCCAACGAACTACAACGGATCTAATGGGAAGACGAAGATGGACGAACGAGACGAACATGGTCCAAAGAAGGCCAATGGATCTAAAGGCCAATGGATCAAATGGGAAGACGAAGATGGACGAACGAGACGAACATGGTCCAAAGAAGGCCAACGGTTCTAATGGGAGGACGAAGAGGGACTAAAGAGACGAACTTGGTCCAAAGAAGGCCAACGAATCTAATGGAAGCACGATGATGGACGAACGAGACGAATTTGGTCCAAAGAAGGCCAACGGATCTAATGGGAGGACGAAGTGGAACGAACGAGACGAACTTGGTCCAAAGAAGGCCAACGGATCTAATGGGAGGACGAAGAGGTACTAAAGAGACGAACTTGGTCCAAAGAATGCCAACGGATCAAATGGGAGGACGAAGATGGACGAACGAGACGAATTTTGTCCAAAGAAGGCCAGAGGATAAATGGGAAGACGAAAATGGACGAACGAGACGAACTTGGTCCAAAGAAGGCCAACGGATCTAATGGGAGGACGAAGAGGAACGAACGAGACGAACTTGGTCCAAAGAACGACAACGGATCTATTGGGAAGACGAAGATGGACGAACGAGACGAACTTGGTCCAAAGAAGGCCAACGGAACTAATGGGAGGACGAAGATGGACGAACGAGACGAACATGGTCCAAAGAAGGACAACGGATCAAATGCGAGGACGAAGATGGAAGAAGGAGACGAACTTGGTCCAAAGAGGGCCAACGGATCTAATGGGAGGACGAAGATGGACTAAAGAGACGAACTTGGTCCAAAGACGGCCAACGGATCTATTGGGAAGACGAAGATGGACGAACGGGACGAACTTGGTCCAAAGAAGGCCAACGGATCTAATGGGAGGACGAAGATGGACGAACGAGACGAACATGGTCCAAAGAAGGACAACGGATCAAATGCGAGGACGAAGATGGAAGAAGGAGACGAACTTGGTCCAAAGAGGGCCAACGGATCTAATGGGAGGACGAAGATGGACTAAAGAGACGAACTTGGTCCAAAGAAGGCCAACGGATCTAATGGGAGGACGAAGATGGACGAACGAGACGAACTTGGTCCAAAGAAGGCCAACGAATCTAATGGAAGCACGATGATGGACGAACGAGACGAATTTGGTCCAAAGAAGGCCAACGGATCTAATGGGAGGACGAAGTGGAACGAACGAGACGAACTTGGTCCAAAGAAGGCCAACGGATCAAATGGGACGGCGAAGATGGACGAACAAGACGAACTTGGTCCAAAGAAGGCCAACGGATCAAATGGGAGGACGAAGATGGACTAACGAGACGAACTTGGTCCAAAGAAGGCCTACGGATCTAATGGGAGGACGAACAGGAACGAACGAGAGGAACTTGGTCCAACGAACGACAACAGATTTAATGGGAAGACGAAGATGGACGAACGAGACGAACTTGGTCCAAAGAAGGCCAACGGATCTAATGGGAGGACGAAGAGGGACGAACAAGATGAACTTGGCCCAAAGAAGGACAACGGATCTAATAGGAAGACGAAGATGGACGAACGAGACGAACCTGGTCAAAAGAAGGCCAACGCATCTATTGGGAAGACGAAGATGGACGAACGAGACGAACTTGGTCCAAAGAAGGCCAACGGATCTAATGGGAGGACGAAGATGGACGAACGAGACGAACATGGTCCAAAGAAGGACAACGGATCAAATGCGAGGAAGAAGATGGAAAAAGGAGACGAACTTGGTCCAAAGAGGGCCAACGGATCTAATGGGAGGACGAAGATGGACTAAAGAGACGAACTTGGTCCAAAGAAGGCCAACGGATCTAATGGGAGGACGAAGATGGACGAACGAGACGAACTTGGTCCAATGAAGGCCAACGGATCTAATGGGAGGACGAAGATGGACTAAAGAGACGAACTTGGCCCAATGAAGGCCAACGGATCTAATGGGAGGACGAAGATGGACGAACGAGACGAACTTGGTCCAAAGAAGGCCAATGGATCAAATGGGAAGACGAAGATGGACGAACGAGACGAACTTGGTCCAACGAACTACAATGGATCTAATGGGAAGACGAAGATGGACGAACGAGACAAACATGGTCCAAAGAAGGCCAACGGATCAAATGGGAGGACGAAGATGGACGAACGAGACGAACTTGGTCCAAAGAAGGCCAACGGATCTAATGGGAGGACGAAGATGGACGAACGAGATGAACATGGTCCAAAGAAGGACAACGGATCAAATGCGAGGACGAAGATGGAAGAAGGAGACGAACTTGGTCCAAAGAGGGCCAACGGATCTAATGGGAGGACGAAGATGGACTAAAGAGACGAACTTGGTCCAAAGACGGCCAACGGATCTAATGGGAGGACGAAGATAGACGAACGAGACGAACTTGGTCCAAAGAAGGCCAACGGATCTAATGGGAGGACGAAGAGGAACGAACGAGGCGAACTTGGTCCAAAGAACGACAACGGATCTATTGGGAAGACGAAGATGGACGAACGAGACGAACTTGGTCCAAAGAAGGCCAACGGATCTAATGGCAGGACGAAGATGGACGAACGAGACGAACATGGTCCAAAGAAGGACAACGGATCAAATGCGAGGACGAAGATGGAAGAAGGAGACGAACTTGGTCCAAAGAGGGCCAACGGATCTAATGGGAGGACGAAGATGGACTAAAGAGACGAACTTGGTCCAATGAAGGCCAACGGATCTAATGGGAGGACGAAGATGGACGAACGAGACGAACTTAGTCCAAAGAAGGCCAACGGATCTTATGGGAGGACGAAGATGGACGAACGAGACGAACCTGGTCCAAAGAAGGCCAATGGATCAAATGGGAAGACGAAGATGGACGAACGAGACGAACTTGGTCCAACGAACTACAACGGATCTAATGGGAAGACGAAGATGGACGAACGAGACGAACATGGTCCAAAGAAGGCCAATGGATCTAAAGGCCAATGGATCAAATGGGAAGACGAAGATGGACGAACGAGACGAACATGGTCCAAAGAAGGCCAACGGTTCTAATGGGAGGACGAAGAGGGACTAAAGAGACGAACTTGGTCCAAAGAAGGCCAACGAATCTAATGGAAGCACGATGATGGACGAACGAGACGAATTTGGTCCAAAGAAGGCCAACGGATCAATTGGGAGGACGAAGTGGAACGAACGAGACGAACTTGGTCCAAAGAAGGCCAACGGATATAATGGGAGGACGAAGAGGTACTAAAGAGACGAACTTGGTCCAAAGAAGGCCAACGGATCAAATGGGAGGACGAAGATGGACGAACGAGACGAATTTGGTCCAAAGAAGGCCAGAGGATCAAATGGGAAGACGAAAATGGACGAACGAGACGAACTTGGTCCTAAGAAGGCCAACGGATCTAATGGGAGGACGAAGAGGAACGAACGAGACGAACTTGGTCCAAAGAACGACAACGGATCTATTGGGAAGACGAAGATGGACGAACGAGACGAACTTGGTCCAAAGAAGGCCAACGGATCTAATGGGAGGACGAAGATGGACGAACGAGACGAACATGGTCCAAAGAAGGACAACGGATCAAATGCGAGGACGAAGATGGAAGAAGGAGACGAACTTGGTCCAAAGAGGGCCAACGGATCTAATGGGAGGACGAAGATGGACTAAAGAGACGAACTTGGTCCAAAGAAGGCCAACGGATCTATTGGGAAGACGAAGATGGACGAACGAGACGAACTTGGTCCAAAGAAGGCCAACGGATCTAATGGGAGGACGAAGATGGACGAACGAGACGAACATGGTCCAAAGAAGGCCAACGGATCTAATGGGAGGACGAAGATGGACGAACGAGACGAACTTGGTCCAAAGAAGGCCAACGGATCTAATGGGAGGACGAAGAGGAACGAACGAGGCGAACTTGGTCCAAAGAACGACAACGGATCTATTGGGAAGACGAAGATGGACTAACGTGACAAACTTGGTCCAAAGAAGGCCAACGGATCTAATGGGAGGACGAAGAGGGACTAAAGAGACGAACTTGGTCCAAAGAAGGCCAACGGATCAAATGGGAGGACGAAGATGGACGAACGAGACGAATTTGGTCCAAAGAAGGCCAGAGGATCAAATGGGAAGACGAAAATGGACGAACGAGACGAACTTGGTCCAAAGAAGGCCAACGGATCTAATGGGAGGACGAAGAGGAACGAACGAGACGAACTTGGTCCAAAGAACGACAACGGATCTATTGGGAAGACGAAGATGGACGAACGAGACGAACTTGGTCCAAAGAAGGCCAACGGATCTAATGGGAGGACGAAGATGGACGAACGAGATGAACATGGTCCAAAGAAGGACAACGGATCAAATGCGAGGACGAAGATGGAAGAAGGAGACGAACTTGGTCCAAAGAGGGCCAACGGATCTAATGGGAGGACGAAGATGGACTAAAGAGACGAACTTGGTCCAAAGACGGCCAACGGATCTAATGGGAGGACGAAGATAGACGAACGAGACGAACTTGGTCCAAAGAAGGCCAACGGATCTAATGGGAGGACGAAGAGGAACGAACGAGGCGAACTTGGTCCAAAGAACGACAACGGATCTATTGGGAAGACGAAGATGGACGAACGAGACGAACTTGGTCCAAAGAAGGCCAACGGATCTAATGGCAGGACGAAGATGGACGAACGAGACGAACATGGTCCAAAGAAGGACAACGGATCAAATGCGAGGACGAAGATGGAAGAAGGAGACGAACTTGGTCCAAAGAGGGCCAACGGATCTAATGGGAGGACGAAGATGGACTAAAGAGACGAACTTGGTCCAATGAAGGCCAACGGATCTAATGGGAGGACGAAGATGGACGAACGAGACGAACTTAGTCCAAAGAAGGCCAACGGATCTTATGGGAGGACGAAGATGGACGAACGAGACGAACCTGGTCCAAAGAAGGCCAATGGATCAAATGGGAAGACGAAGATGGACGAACGAGACGAACTTGATCCAACGAACTACAACGGATCTAATGGGAAGACGAAGATGGACGAACGAGACAAACATGGTCCAAAGAAGGCCAACGGATCAATTGGGAGGACGAAGATGGACGAACGAGACGAACCTGGTCCAAAGAAGGCCAATGGATCAAATGGGAAGACGAAGATGGACGAACGAGACGAACTTGGTCCAACGAACTACAACGGATCTAATGGGAAGACGAAGATGGACGAACGAGACGAACATGGTCCAAAGAAGGCCAATGGATCTAAAGGCCAATGGATCAAATGGGAAGACGAAGATGGACGAACGAGACGAACATGGTCCAAAGAAGGCCAACGGTTCTAATGGGAGGACGAAGAGGGACTAAAGAGACGAACTTGGTCCAAAGAAGGCCAACGAATCTAATGGAAGCACGATGATGGACGAACGAGACGAATTTGGTCCAAAGAAGGCCAACGGATCTAATGGGAGGACGAAGTGGAACGAACGAGACGAACATGGTCCAAAGAAGGCCAACGGATCAAATGGGACGGCGAAGATGGACGAACAAGACGAACTTGGTCCAAAGAAGGCCAACGGATCAAATGGGAGGACGAAGATGGACTAACGAGACGAACTTGGTCCAAAGAAGGCCAACGGATCTAATGGGAGGACGAACAGGAACGAACGAGATGAACTTGGTCCAACGAACGACAACAGATTTAATGGGAAGACGAAGATGGACGAACGAGACGAACTTGGTCCAAAGAAGGCCAACGGATCTAATGGGAGGACGAAGAGGGACGAACAAGATGAACTTGGCCCAAAGAAGGACAACGGATCTAATAGGAAGACGAAGATGGACGAACGAGACGAACCTGGTCAAAAGAAGGCCAACGGATCTATTGGGAAGACGAAGATGGACGAACGAGACGAACTTGGTCCAAAGAAGGCCAACGGATCTAATGGGAGGACGAAGAGGTACTAAAGAGACGAACTTGGTCCAAAGAAGGCCAACGGATCAAATGGGAGGACGAAGATGGACGAACGAGACGAATTTGGTCCAAAGAAGGCCAGAGGATCAAATGGGAAGACGAAAATGGACGAACGAGACGAACTTGGTCCAAAGAAGGCCAACGGATCTAATGGGAGGACGAAGAGGAACGAACGAGACGAACTTGGTCCAAAGAACGACAACGGATCTATTGGGAAGACGAAGATGGACGAACGAGACGAACTTGGTCCAAAGAAGGCCAACGGATCTAATGGGAGGACGAAGATGGACGAACGAGACGAACATGGTCCAAAGAAGGACAACGGATCAAATGCGAGGACGAAGATGGAAGAAAGAGACGAACTTGGTCCAAAGAGGGCCAACGGATCGAATGGGAGGACGAAGATGGACTAAAGAGACGAACATGGTCCAAAGAAGGCCAACGGATCTAATGGGAGGACGAAGATGGACGAACGAGACGAACTTGGTCCAAAGAAGGCCAACGGATCTAATGGGAGGACGAAGAGGAACGAACGAGGCGAACTTGGTCCAAAGTACGACAACGGATCTATTGGGAAGACGAAGATGGACGAACGAGACAAACTTGGTCCAAAGAAGGCCAACGGATCTAATGGGAGGACGAAGAGGGACTAAAGAGACGAACTTGGTCCAAAGAAGGCCAACGGATCAAATGGGAGGACGAAGATGGACGAACGAGAAGAATTTGGTCCAAAGAAGGCCAACGGATCAAATGGGAAGACGAAAATGGACGAACGAGACGAACTTGGTCCAAAGAAGGCCAACGGATCTAATGGGAGGACGAAGAGGAACGAACGAGACGAACTTGGTCCGAAGAACGACAACGGATCTATTGGGAAGACGAAAATGGACGAACGAGACGAACTTGGTCCAAAGAAGGCCAACGGATCTTATGGGAGGACGAAGATAGACGAACGAGACGAACCTGGTCCAAAGAAGGCCAATGGATCAAATGGGAAGACGAAGATGGACGAACGAGACGAACTTGGTCCAACGAACTACAATGGATCTAATGGGAAGACGAAGATGGACGAACGAGACAAACATGGTCCAAAGAAGGCCAACGGATCAAATGGGAGGACGAAGATGGACGAACGAGACGAACCTGGTCCAAAGAAGGCCAATGGATCAAATGGGAAGACGAAGATGGACGAACGAGACGAACTTGGTCCAACGAACTACAACGGATCTAATGGGAAGACGAAGATGGACGAACGAGACGAACATGGTCCAAAGAAGGCCAATGGATCTAAAGGCCAATGGATCAAATGGGAAGACGAAGATGGACGAACGAGACGAACATGGTCCAAAGAAGGCCAACGGTTCTAATGGGAGGACGAAGAGGGACTAAAGAGACGAACTTGGTCCAAAGTAGGCCAACGAATCTAATGGAAGCACGATGATGGACGAAAGAGACGAATTTGGTCCAAAGAAGGCCAACGGATCTAATGGGAGGACGAAGTGGAACGAACGAGACGAACTTGGTCCAAAGAAGGCCAACGGATCAAATGGGACGGCGAAGATGGACGAACAAGACGAACTTGGTCCAAAGAAGGCCAACAGGTCAAAAGAAGGCCAACGGATCTAATGGGAGGACGAAGAGGAATGAACGAGACGAACTTGGTCCAAAGAACGACAACGGATCTATTGGGAAGACGAAGATGGACGAACGAGACGAACTTGGTCTAAAGAAGGCCAACGGATCTAATGGGAGGACGAAGAGGAACGAACGAGACGAACTTGGTCCAACGAACGACAACGGATCTATTGGGAAGACGAAGATGGACGAACGAGACGAACTTGGTCCAAAGACCCCAACGGATCTAATGGGAGGACGAAGATGGATGAACGAGACGAACATGGTCCAAAGAAGGCCAACGGATCTAATGGGAGGACGAAGAGGAACGAACGAGACGAACTTGGTCCAACGAACGACAACAGATCTAATGGGAAGACGAAGATGGATGAACGAGACGAACTTGGTCCAAAGAAGGCCAACGGATCTAATGGGAGGACGAAGATGGACGAACGAGACGAACTTGGTCCAAAGAAGGCCAAGGGATCTAATGGGAGGACGAAGAGGAACGAACGAGACGAACTTGGTCCAAAGAATGACAACGGATCTATTGGGAAGACGAAGATGGACGAACGAGACGAACTTGGTCCAAAGAAGGCGAACGGATCTAATGGGAGGACGAAGAGGGACTAAAGAGACGAACTTGGTCCAAAGAAGGCCAACGGATCAAATGGGAGGACGAAGATGGACGAACGAGACGAATATGGTCCAAAGAAGGCCAGAGGATCAAATGGGAAGACGAAAATGGACGAACGAGACGAACTTGGTCCAAAGAAGGCCAACGGATCTAATGGGAGGACGAAGAGGAACGAACGAGACGAACTTGGTCCAAAGAACGACAACGGATCTATTTGGAAGACGAAGATGGACGAACGAGACGAACTTGGTCCAAAGAAGGCCAACGGATCTAATGGGAGGACGAAGATAGACGAACGAGACGAACATGGTCCAAAGAAGGACAACGGATCAAATGCGAGGACGAAGATGGACGAAGGAGACGAACTTGGTCCAAAGAAGGCCAACGGATCTAATGGGAGGACGAAGATGGACGAACGAGACGAACATGGTCCAAAGAAGGACAACGGATCAAATGCGAGGACGAAGATGGAAGAAGGAGACGAACTTGGTCCAAAGAGGGCCAACGGATCTAATGGGACGACTAAGATGGACTAAAGAGACGAACTTGGTCCAAAGAAGGCCAACGGATCTAATGGGAGGACGAAGATGGACGAACGAGACGAACTTGGTCCAAAGAAGGCCAACGAATCTAATGGGAGGACGAAGAGGAACGAACGAGGCGAACTTGGTCCAAAGAACGACAACGGATCTATTGGGAAGACGAAGTTGGACGAACGAGACAAACTTGGTCCAAAGAAGGCCAACGGATCTAATGGGAGGACGAAGAGGGACTAAAGAGACGAACTTGATCCAAAGAAGGCCAACGGATCAAATGGGAGGACGATGATGGACGAACGAGAAGAATTTGGTCCAAAGAAGGCCAACGGATCAAATGGGAAGACGAAAATGGACGAACGAGACGAACTTGGTCCAAAGAAGGCCAACGGATCTAATGGGAGGACGAAGAGGAACGAACGAGACGAACTTGGTCCAAAGAATGACAACGGATCTATTGGGAAGACGAAAATGGACGAACGAGATGAACTTGGTCCAAAGAAGGCCAACGGATCTTATGGGAAGACGAAGATGGACGAACGAGACGAACCTGGTCCAAAGAAGGCCAATGGATCAAATGGGAAGACGAAGATGGACGAACGAGACGAACTTGGTCCAACGAACTACAACGGATCTAATGGGAATACGAAGATGGACGAACGAGACAAACATGGTCCAAAGAAGGCCAACAGATCAAATGGGAGGACGAAGATGGACGAACGAGACGAACCTGGTCCAAAGAAGGCCAATGGATCAAATGGGAAGACGAAGATGGACGAACGAGACGAACTTGGTCCAACGAACTACAACGGATCTAATGGGAAGACGAAGATGGACGAACGAGACGAACGTGGTCCAAAGAAGGCCAATGGATCTAAAGGCCAATGGATCAAATGGGAAGACGAAGATGGACGAACGAGACGAACATGGTCCAAAGAAGGCCAACGGTTCTAATGGGAGGACGTAAAGGGACTAAAGAGACGAACTTGGTCCAAAGAAGGCCAACGAATCTAATGGAAGCACGATGATGGACGAACGAGACGAATTTGGTCCAAAGAAGGCCAACGGATCTAATGGGAGGACGAAGTGGAACGAACGAGACGAACTTGGTCCAAAGAAGGCCAACGGATCAAATGGGACGGCGAAGATGGACGAACAAGACGAACTTGGTCCAAAGAAGGCCAACGGATCAAATGGGAGGACGAAGATGGACTAACGAGACGAACTTGGTCCAAAGAAGGCCAACGGATCTAATGGGAGGACGAACAGGAACGAACGAGATGAACTTGGTCCAACGAACGACAACAGGTTTAATGGGAAGACGAAGATGGACGAACGAGACGAACTTGGTCCAAAGAAGGCCAACGGATCTAATGGGAGGACGAAGAGGGACGAACGAGACGAATTTGGTCCAAAGAAGGCCAGAGGATCAAATGGGAAGACGAAAATGGACGAACGAGACGAACTTGGTCCAAAGAAGGACAGCGGATCTAATGGGAGGACGAAGATGGACGAACGAGACGAACTCGGTCCAAAGAAGGCCATTGGATCAAATGGGAAGACGAAGATAGACAAAAGAGACGAACATGGTCCAAAGAAGGACAACGGATCAAATGCGAGGACGAAGATGGAAGAAGGAGACGAACTTGGTCCAATGAAGGCCAACGGATCTAATGGGAGGACGAAGATGGACTAAAGAGACGAACTTGGTCCAATGAAGGCCAACGGATCTAATGGGAGGACGAAGATGGACGAACGAGACGAACTTAGTCCAAAGAAGGCCAACGGATCTAATGGGAGGACGAAGATGGACGAACGAGACGAACTTGGTCCAAAGAAGGCCAACGGATCTAATGGGAGGACGAAGAGGGACGAACAAGATGAACTTGGCCCAAAGAAGGACAACGGATCTAATAGGAAGACGAAGATGGACGAACGAGACGAACCTGGTCAAAAGAAGGCCAACGGATCTAATGGGAGGACGAAGAGGAACGAACGAGACGAACTTGGTCCAAAGAACGACAACGGATCTATTGGGAAGACGAAGATGGACGAACGAGACGAACTTGGTCCAAAGAAGGCCAACGGATCTAATGGGAGGACGAAGAGGAACGAACGAGACGAACTTGGTCCAACGAACGACAACGGATCTATTGGGAAGACGAAGATGGACGAACGAGATGAACTTGGTCCAAAGACCCCAACAGATCTAATGGGAGGACGAAGATGGATGAACGAGACGAACTTGGTCCAAAGAAGGCCAACGGATCTAATGGGAGGACGAAGAGGAACGAACGAGACGAACTTGGTCCAACGAACGACAACGGATCTATTGGGAAGACGAAGATGGACGAACGAGACGAACTTGGTCCAAAGAAGGCCAACGGATCTAATGGGAGGACGAAGAGGAACGAACGAGACGAACTTGGTCCAACGAACGACAACGGATCTATTGGGAAGACGAAGATGGACGAATGAGACGAACTTGGTCCAAAGACCCAAACGGATCTAATGGGAGGACGAAGATGGAGGAACGAGACGAACTTGGTCCAAAGAAGGCCAACGGATCTAATGGGAGGACGAAGAGGAACGAACGAGACGAACTTGGTCCAACGAACGACAACAGATCTAATGGGAAGACGAAGATGGACGAACGAGACGAACTTGGTCCAAAGAAGGCCAACGGATCTAATGGGAGGACGAAGATGGACGAACGAGACGAACTTGGTCCAAAGAACGACAACGGATCTATTGGGAAGACGAAGATGGACGAACGAGACGAACTTGGTCCAAAGAAGGCCAACGGATCTAATGGGAGGACGAAGAGGGACTAAAGAGACGAACTTGGTCCAAAGAAGGCCAACGGATCAAATGGGAGGACGAAGATGGACGAACGAGACGAATTTGATCCAAAGAAGGCCAGAGGATCAAATGGGAAGACGAAAATGGACGAACGAGACGAACTTTGTCCAAAGATGGCCAACGGTTCTAATGGGAGGACGAAGATGGACGAATGAGACGAACGAGACGAACCTGGTCAAAAGAAGGCCAACGGATCTAATGGGAGGACGAAGAGGAACGAACGAGACGAACTTGGTCCAAAGAACGACAACGGATCTATTGGGAAGACGAAGATGGACGAACGAGACGAACTTGGTCCAAAGAAGGCCAACGGATCTAATGGGAGGCCGAAGAGGAACGAACGAGACGAACTTGGTCCAACGAACGACAACGGATCTATTGGGAAGACGAAGATGGACGAACGAGACGAACTTGGTCCAAAGACCCCAACGGATCTAATGGGAGGACGAATATGGATGAACGAGACGAACTTGGTCCAAAGAACGACAGATCTATTGGGAATAAGAAGATGGACGAACGAGACGAACTTGGTCCAAAGAAGGCCAACGGATCTAATGGGAGGACGAAGAGGGACTAAAGAGACGAACTTGGTCCAAAGAAGGCCAACGGATCAAATGGGAGGACGAAGATGGACGAACGAGACGAATTTGTTCCAAAGAAAGCCAGAGGATCAAATGGGAAGACGAAAATGGTCGAACGAGACGAACTTGGTCCAAAGAAGGCCAACGGATCTAATGGGAGGACGAAGAGGAACGAACGAGACGAACTTGGTCCAAAGAACGACAACGGATCTATTGGGAAGACGAAGATGGACGAACGAGACGAACTTGGTCCAAAGAATACCAACGGATCTAATGGGAGGACGAAGATGGATGAACGAGACGAACTTGGTCCAAAGAACGACAACGGATCTATTGGGAAGATGAAGATGGACGAACGAGACGAACTTGGTCCAAAGAAGGCCAACGGATCTAATGGGAGGACGAAGAGGAACGAACGAGACGAACTTGGTCCAAAAAATGCCAACGGTTCTAATGGGAGGACGAAGATGGATGAACGAGACGAACTTGGTCCAAAGAACGACAACGGATCTATTGGGAAGACGAAGATGGACGAACGAGACGAACTTGGTCCAAAGAAGGCCAACGGATCTAATGGGAGGACGAAGAGGAACGAACGAGACGAACTTGGTCCAACGAACGACAACAGATCTAATGGGAAGACGAAGATGGACGAACGAGACGAACTTGGTCCAAAGAAGGCCAACGGATCTAATGGGAGGACGAAGATGGACGAACGAGACGAACTTTGTCCAAAGAAGGCCAACGGATCTAATGGGAGGACGAAGAGGAACGAACGAGATGAACTTGGTCCAACGAACGACAACAGATCTAATGGGAAGACGAAGATGGACGAACGAGACGAACTTGGTCCAAAGAAGGCCAACGGATCTAATGGGAGGACGAAGATGGACGAACGAGACGAACTTGGTCCAAAGAAGGCCAACGGATCTAATGGGAGGACGAAGAGGAACGAACGAGACGAACTTGGTCCAAAGAACGACAACGGATCTATTGGGAAGACGAAGATGGACGAACGAGACGAACTTGGTCCAAAGAAGGCGAACGGATCTAATGGGAGGACGAAGAGGGACTAAAGAGACGAACTTGGTCCAAAGAAGGCCAACGGATCAAATGGGAGGACGAAGATGGACGAACGAGACGAATTTGGTCCAAAGAAGGCCAGAGGATCAAATGGGAAGACGAAAATGGACGAACGAGACGAACTTGGTCCAAAGAAGGCCAACGGATCTAATGGGAGGACGAAGAGGAACGAACGAGACGAACTTGGTCCAAAGAACGACAACGGATCTATTGGGAAGACGAAGATGGACGAACGAGACGAACTTGGTCCAAAGAAGGCCAACGGATCTAATGGGAGGACGAAGATAGACGAACGAGACGAACATGGTCCAAAGAAGGACAACGGATCAAATGCGAGGACGAAGATGGACGAAGGAGACGAACTTGGTCCAAAGAAGGCCAACGGATCTAATGGGAGGACGAAGATGGACGAACGAGACGAACATGGTCCAAAGAAGGACAACGGATCAAATGCGAGGACGAAGATGGAAGAAGGAGACGAACTTGGTCCAAAGAGGGCCAACGGATCTAATGGGAGGACGAAGATGGACTAAAGAGACGAACTTGGTCCAAAGAAGGATAACGGATCTAATGGGAGGACGAAGATGGACGAACGAGACGAACTTGGTCCAAAGAAGGCCAACGGATCTAATGGGAGGACGAAGAGGAACGAACGAGGCGAACTTGGTCCAAAGAACGACAACGGATCTTTTGGGAAGACGAAGATGGACGAACGAGACAAACTTGGTCCAAAGAAGGCCAACGGATCTAATGGGAGGACGAAGAGGGACTAAAGAGACGAACTTGGTCCAAAGAAGGCCAACGGATCAAATGGGAGGACGAAGATGGACGAACGAGAAGAATTTGGTCCAAAGAAGGCCAACGGATCAAATGGGAAGACGAAAATGGACGAACGAGACGAACTTGGTCCAAAGAAGGCCAACGGATCTAATGGGAGGACGAAGAGGAACGAACGAGACGAACTTGGTCCAAAGAACGACAACGGATCTATTGGGAAGACGAAAATGGACGAACGAGACGAACTTGGTCCAAAGAAGGCCAACGGATCTTATGGGAGGACGAAGATGGACGAACGAGACGAACCTGGTCCAAAGAAGGCCAATGGATCAAATGGGAAGACGAAGATGGACGAACGAGACGAACTTGGTCCAACGAACTACAACGGATCTAATGGGAATACGAAGATGGACGAACGAGACAAACATGGTCCAAAGAAGGCCAATGGATCAAATGGGAGGACGAAGATGGACGAACGAGACGAACCTGGTCCAAAGAAGGCCAATGGATCAAATGGTAAGACGAAGATGGACGAACGAGACGAACTTGGTCCAACGAACTACAACGGATCTAATGGGAAGACGAAGATGGACGAACGAGACGAACATGGTCCAAAGAAGGCCAATGGATCTAAAGGCCAATGGATCAAATGGGAAGACGAAGATGGACGAACGAGACGAACATGGTCCAAAGAAGGCCAACTAATCTAATGGAAGCACGATGATGGACGAACGAGACGAATTTGGTCCAAAGAAGGCCAACGGATCTAATGGGAGGACGAAGTGGAACGAAGGAGACGAACTTGGTCCAAAGAAGGCCAACGGATCAAATGGGACGGCGAAGATGGACGAACAAGACGAACTTGGTCCAAAGAAGGCCAACGGATCAAATGGGAGGACGAAGATGGACTAACGAGACGAACTTGGTCCAAAGAAGGCCAACGGATCTAATGGGAGGACGAAAAGGAACGAACGAGATGAACTTGGTCCAACGAACGACAACAGGTTTAATGGGAAGACGAAGATGGACGAACGAGACGAACTTGGTCCAAAGAAGGCCAACGGATCTAATGGGAGGACGAAGATGGACGAACAAGATGAACTTGGCCCAAAGAAGGACAACGGATCTAATAGGAAGACGAAGATGGACGAACGAGACGAACTTGGTCCAAAGAAGGCCAACGGATCTAATGGGAGGACGAAGAGGTACTAAAGAGACGAACTTGGTCCAAAGAAGGCCAACGGATCAAATGGGAGGACGAAGATGGACGAACGAGACGAATTTGGTCCAAAGAAGGCCAGAGGATCAAATGGGAAGACGAAAATGGACGAACGAGACGAACATGGTCCAAAGAAGGACAACGGATCTAATGGGAGGACGAAGATGGACGAACGAGACGAACTCGGTCCAAAGAAGGCCATTGGATCAAATGGGAAGACGAAGATAGACAAACGAGACGAACATGGTCCAAAGAAGGACAACGGATCAAATACGAGGACGAAGATGGAAGAAGGAGACGAACTTGGTCCAAAGAGGGCCAACGGATCTAATGGGAGGACGAAGATGGACTAAAGAGACGAACTTGGTCCAATGAAGGCCAACGGATCTAATGGGAGGACGAAGATGGACGAACGAGACGAACTTAGTCCAAAGAAGGCCAACGGATCTAATGGGAGGACGAAGATGGACGAACGAGACGAACTTGGTCCAAAGAAGGCCAACGGATCTAATGGGAGGACGAAGAGGGACGAACAAGATGAACTTGGCCCAAAGAAGGACAACGGATCTAATAGGAAGACGAAGATGGACGAACGAGACGAACCTGGTCAAAAGAAGGCCAACGGATCTAATGGGAGGACGAAGATGGACGAACGAGACGAACTTGGTCCAAAGAAGGCCAACGGATCTAATGGGAGGACGAAGAGGAACGAACGAGACGAACTTGGTCCAACGAACGACAACGGATCTATTGGGAAGACGAAGATGGACGAACGAGACGAACTTGGTCCAATGAAGGCCAACGGATCTAATGGGAGGACGAAGATGGACGAACGAGACGAACTTAGTCCAAAGAAGGCCAACGGATCTAATGGGAGGACGAAGATGGATGAACGAGACGAACTTGGTCCAAAGAAGGCCAACGGATCTAATGGGAGGACGAAGAGGAACGAACGAGACGAACTTGGTCCAACGAACGACAACGGATCTATTGGGAAGACGAAGATGGACGAACGAGACGAACTTGGTCCAAAGAAGGCCAACGGATCTAATGGGAGGACGAAGAGGAACGAACGAGACGAACTTGGTCCAACGAACGACAACGGATCTATTGGGAAGACGAAGATGGACGAATGAGACGAACTTGGTCCAAAGACCCCAACGGATCTAATGGGAGGACGAAGATGGATGAACGAGACGAACTTGGTCCAAAGAAGGCCAACGGATCTAATGGGAGGACGAAGAGGAACGAACGAGACGAACTTGGTCCAACGAACGACAACAGATCTAATGGGAAGACGAAGATGGACGAACGAGACGAACTTGGTCCAAAGAAGGCCAACGGATCTAATGGGAGGACGAAGATGGACGAACGAGACGAACTTGGTCCAAAGAAGGCCAACGGATCTAATGGGAGGACGAAGAGGAACGAACGAGACGAACTTGGTCCAAAGAACGACAACGGATCTATTGGGAAGACGAAGATGGACGAACGAGACGAACTTGGTCCAAAGAAGGCCAACGGATCTAATGGGAGGACGAAGAGGGACTAAAGAGACGAACTTTGTCCAAAGAAGGCCAACGGATCAAATGGGAGGACGAAGATGGACGAACGAGACGAATTTGGTCCAAAGAAGGCCAGAGGATCAAATGGGAAGACGAAAATGGACGAACGAGACGAACTTTGTCCAAAGAAGGCCAACGGTTCTAATGGGAGGACGAAGATGGACGAACGAGACGAACCTGGTCAAAAGAAGGCCAACGGATCTAATGGGAGGACGAAGAGGAACGAACGAGACGAACTTGGTCCAAAAAACGACAACGGATCTATTGGGAAGACGAAGATGGACGAACGAGACGAACTTGGTCCAAAGAAGGCCAACGGATCTAATGGGAGGACGAAGAGGAACGAACGAGACGAACTTGGTCCAACGAACGACAACGGATCTATTGGGAAGACGAAGATGGACGAACGAGACGAACTTGGTCCAAAGACCCCAACGGATCTAATGGGAGGACGAATATGGATGAACGAGACGAACTTGGTCCAAAGAACGACAACGGATCTATTGGGAAGACGAAGATGGACGAACGAGACGAACTTGGTCCAAAGAAGGCCAACGGATCTAATGGGAGGACGAAGAGGGACTAAAGAGACGAACTTGGTCCAAAGAAGGCCAACGGATCAAATGGGAGGACGAAGATGGACGAACGAGACGAATTTGTTCCAAAGAAGGCCAGAGGATCAAATGGGAAGACGAAAATGGACGAACGAGACGAACTTGGTCCAAAGAAGGCCAACGGATCTAATGGGAGGACGAAGAGGAACGAACGAGACGAACTTGGTCCAAAGAACGACAACGGATCTATTAGGAAGACGAAGATGGACGAACGAGACGAACTTGGTCCAAAGAATGCCAACGGATCTAATGGGAGAACGAAGATGGATGAACGAGACGAACTTGGTCCAAAGAACGACAACGGATCTATTGGGAAGACGAAGATGGACGAACGAGACGAACTTGGTCCAAAGAAGGCCAACGGATCTAATGGGAGGACGAAGAGGAACGAACGAGACGAACTTGGTCCAAAGAAAGCCAACGGTTCTAATGGGAGGACGAAGATGGATGAACGAGACGAACTTGGTCCAAAGAACGACAACGGATCTATTGGGAAGACGAAGATGGACGAACGAGACGAACTTGGTCCAAAGAAGGCCAACGGATCTAATGGGAGGACGAAGAGGAACGAACGAGACGAACTTGGTCCAACGAACGACAACAGATCTAATGGGAAGACGAAGATGGACGAACGAGACGAACTTGGTCCAAAGAAGGCCAACGGATCTAATGGGAGGACGAAGATGGACGAACGAGACGAACTTGGTCCAAAGAAGGCCAACGGATCTAATGGGAGGACGAAGAGGAACGAACGAGACGAACTTGGTCCAAAGAACGACAACGGATCTATTGGGAAGACGAAGATGGACGAACGAGACGAACTTGGTCCAAAGAAGGCCAACGGATCTAATGGGAGGACGAAGAGGGACTAAAGAGACGAACTTGGTCCAAAGAAGGCCAACGGATCAAATGGGAGGACGAAGATGGACGAACGAGACGAATTTGTTCCAAAGAAGGCCAGAGGATCAAATGGGAAGACGAAAATGGACGAACGAGACGAACTTGGTCCAAAGAAGGCCAACGGATCTAATGGGAGGACGAAGAGGAACGAACGAGACGAACTTGGTCCAAAGAACGACAACGGATCTATTGGGAAGACGAAGATGGACGAACGAGACGAACTTGGTCCAAAGAAGGCCAACGGATCTAATGGGAGGACGAAGAGGAACGAACGAGACGAACTTGGTCCAACGAACGACAACGGATCTATTGGGAAGACGAAGATGGACGAATGAGACGAACTTGGTCCAAAGACCCCAACGGATCTAATGGGAGGACGAAGATGGATGAACGAGACGAACTTGGTCCAAAGAAGGCCAACGGATCTAATGGGAGGACGAAGAGGAACGAACGAGACGAACTTGGTCCAACGAACGACAACAGATCTAATGGGAAGACGAAGATGGACGAACGAGACGAACTTGGTCCAAAGAAGGCCAACGGATCTAATGGGAGGACGAAGATGGACGAACGAGACGAACTTGGTCCAAAGAAGGCCAACGGATCTAATGGGAGGACGAAGAGGAACGAACGAGAAGAACTTGGTCCAAAGAACGACAACGGATCTATTGGGAAGACGAAGATGGACGAACGAGACGAACTTGGTCCAAAGAAGGCCAACGGATCTAATGGGAGGACGAAGAGGAACGAACGAGACGAACTTGGTCCAACGAACGACAACGGATCTATTGGGAAGACGAAGATGGACGAACGAGATGAACTTGGTCCAAAGACCCCAACGGATCTAATGGGAGGACGAAGATGGATGAACGAGACGAACTTGGTCCAAAGAAGGCCAACGGATCTAATGGGAGGACGAAGAGGAACGAACGAGACGAACTTGGTCCAACGAACGACAACGGATCTATTGGGAAGACGAAGATGGACGAACGAGACGAACTTGGTCCAAAGAAGGCCAACGGATCTAATGGGAGGACGAAGAGGAACGAACGAGACGAACTTGGTCCAACGAACGACAACGGATCTATTGGGAAGACGAAGATGGACGAATGAGACGAACTTGGTCCAAAGACCCCAACGGATCTAATGGGAGGACGAAGATGGATGAACGAGACGAACTTGGTCCAAAGAAGGCCAACGGATCTAATGGGAGGACGAAGAGGAACGAACGAGACGAACTTGGTCCAACGAACGACAACAGATCTAATGGGAAGACGAAGATGGACGAACGAGACGAACTTGGTCCAAAGAAGGCCAACGGATCTAATGGGAGGACGAAGATGGACGAACGAGACGAACTTGGTCCAAAGAAGGCCAACGGATCTAATGGGAGGACGAAGAGGAACGAACGAGACGAACTTGGTCCAAAGAACGACAACGGATCTATTGGGAAGACGAAGATGGACGAACGAGACGAACTTGGTCCAAAGAAGGCCAACGGATCTAATGGGAGGACGAAGAGGGACTAAAGAGACGAACTTTGTCCAAAGAAGGCCAACGGATCAAATGGGAGGACGAAGATGGACGAACGAGACGAATTTGGTCCAAAGAAGGCCAGAGGATCAAATGGGAAGACGAAAATGGACGAACGAGACGAACTTTGTCCAAAGAAGGCCAACGGTTCTAATGGGAGGACGAAGATGGACGAACGAGACGAACCTGGTCAAAAGAAGGCCAACGGATCTAATGGGAGGACGAAGAGGAACGAACGAGACGAACTTGGTCCAAAAAACGACAACGGATCTATTGGGAAGACGAAGATGGACGAACGAGACGAACTTGGTCCAAAGAAGGCCAACGGATCTAATGGGAGGACGAAGAGGAACGAACGAGACGAACTTGGTCCAACGAACGACAACGGATCTATTGGGAAGACGAAGATGGACGAACGAGACGAACTTGGTCCAAAGACCCCAACGGATCTAATGGGAGGACGAATATGGATGAACGAGACGAACTTGGTCCAAAGAACGACAACGGATCTATTGGGAAGACGAAGATGGACGAACGAGACGAACTTGGTCCAAAGAAGGCCAACGGATCTAATGGGAGGACGAAGAGGGACTAAAGAGACGAACTTGGTCCAAAGAAGGCCAACGGATCAAATGGGAGGACGAAGATGGACGAACGAGACGAATTTGTTCCAAAGAAGGCCAGAGGATCAAATGGGAAGACGAAAATGGACGAACGAGACGAACTTGGTCCAAAGAAGGCCAACGGATCTAATGGGAGGACGAAGAGGAACGAACGAGACGAACTTGGTCCAAAGAACGACAACGGATCTATTAGGAAGACGAAGATGGACGAACGAGACGAACTTGGTCCAAAGAATGCCAACGGATCTAATGGGAGAACGAAGATGGATGAACGAGACGAACTTGGTCCAAAGAACGACAACGGATCTATTGGGAAGACGAAGATGGACGAACGAGACGAACTTGGTCCAAAGAAGGCCAACGGATCTAATGGGAGGACGAAGAGGAACGAACGAGACGAACTTGGTCCAAAGAAAGCCAACGGTTCTAATGGGAGGACGAAGATGGATGAACGAGACGAACTTGGTCCAAAGAACGACAACGGATCTATTGGGAAGACGAAGATGGACGAACGAGACGAACTTGGTCCAAAGAAGGCCAACGGATCTAATGGGAGGACGAAGAGGAACGAACGAGACGAACTTGGTCCAACGAACGACAACAGATCTAATGGGAAGACGAAGATGGACGAACGAGACGAACTTGGTCCAAAGAAGGCCAACGGATCTAATGGGAGGACGAAGATGGACGAACGAGACGAACTTGGTCCAAAGAAGGCCAACGGATCTAATGGGAGGACGAAGAGGAACGAACGAGACGAACTTGGTCCAAAGAACGACAACGGATCTATTGGGAAGACGAAGATGGACGAACGAGACGAACTTGGTCCAAAGAAGGCCAACGGATCTAATGGGAGGACGAAGAGGGACTAAAGAGACGAACTTGGTCCAAAGAAGGCCAACGGATCAAATGGGAGGACGAAGATGGACGAACGAGACGAATTTGTTCCAAAGAAGGCCAGAGGATCAAATGGGAAGACGAAAATGGACGAACGAGACGAACTTGGTCCAAAGAAGGCCAACGGATCTAATGGGAGGACGAAGAGGAACGAACGAGACGAACTTGGTCCAAAGAACGACAACGGATCTATTGGGAAGACGAAGATGGACGAACGAGACGAACTTGGTCCAAAGAATGCCAACGGATCTAATGGGAGGACGAAGATAGACGAACGAGACGAACATGGTCCAAAGAAGGACAACGGATCAAATGCGAGGACGAAGATGGACGAAGGAGACGAACTTGGTCCAAAGAAGGCCAACGGATCAAATGGGAGGACGAAGATGGACTAAAGAGACGAACTTGGACCAATGAAGGCCAACGGATCTAATGGGAGGACGAAGATTGACGAACGAGACGAACTTGGTCCAAAGAAGGCCAATGGATCAAATGGGAAGACGAAGATGGACGAACGAGACGAACTTGGTCCAACGAACTACAATGGATCTAATGGGAAGACGAAGATGGACGAACGAGACAAACATGGTCCAAAGAAGGCCAACGGATCAAATGGGAGGACGAAGATGGACGAACGAGACGAACCTGGTCCAAAGAAGGCCAATGGATCAAATGGGAAGACGAAGATGGACGAACGAGACGAACTTGGTCCAAAGAAGGCCAACGGATCTAATGGGAGGACGAAGAGGAACGAACGAGACGAACTTGGTCCAAAGAACGACAACAGATCTATTGGGAAGACGAAGACGGACGAACGAGACGAACATGGTCCAAAGAAGGCCAACGGATGTAATGGGAGGACGAAGATGGACGAACGAGACGAACTTGGTCCAAAGAAGGCCAACGGATCTAATGGGAGGACGAAGGTGGACGAACGAGACGACATGGTCCAAAGAAGGCCAACGGATCTAATGGGAGGACGAAGATGGACGAACGAGACGAACATGGTCCAAAGAAGGCCAACGGATCTAATGGGAGGACGAAGATGGACGAACGAGATGAACTTGGTCCAAAGAAGGCCAACGGATCTAATGGGAGGACGAAGAGGAACGAACGAGACGAACTTGGTCCAACGAACGACAACGGATCTATTGGGAAGACGAAGATGGACGAACGAGACGAACTTGGTCCAAAGACCCCAACGGATCTAATGGGAGGACGAATATGGATGAACGAGACGAACTTGGTCCAAAGAACGACAACGGATCTATTGGGAAGACGAAGATGGACGAACGAGACGAACTTGGTCCAAAGAAGGCCAACGGATCTAATGGGAGGAGGAAGAGGGACTAAAGAGACGAACTTGGTCCAAAGAAGGCCAACGGATCAAATGGGAGGACGAAGATGGACGAACGAGACGAATTTGTTCCAAAGAAGGCCAGAGGATCAAATGGGAAGACGAAAATGGACGAACGAGACGAACTTGGTCCAAAGAAGGCCAACGGATCTAATGGGAGGACGAAGAGGAACGAACGAGACGAACTTGGTCCAAAGAACGACAACGGATCTATTGGGAAGACGAAGATGGACGAACGAGACGAACTTGGTCCAAAGAAGGCCAACGGATCTAATGGGAGCACGAACAGGAACGAACGAGACGAACTTGGTCCAAAGAACGACAACGGATCTATTGGGAAGACGAAGATGGACGAACGAGACGAACTTGGTCCAAAGAATGCCAACGGATCTAATGGGAGGACGAAGATAGACGAACGAGACGAACATGGTCCAAAGAAGGACAACGGATCAAATGCGAGGACGAAGATGGACGAAGGAGACGAACTTGGTCCAAAGAAGGCCAACGGATCAAATGGGAGGACGAAGATGGACTAAAGAGACGAACTTGGACCAATGAAGGCCAACGGATCTAATGGGAGGACGAAGATGGACGAACGAGACGAACTTGGTCCAAAGAAGGCCAATGGATCAAATAGGAAGACGAAGATGGACGAACGAGACGAACTTGGTCCAACGAACTACAATGGATCTAATGGGAAGACGAAGATGGACGAACGAGACAAACATGGTCCAAAGAAGGCCAACGGATCAAATGGGAGGACGAAGATGGACGAACGAGACGAACCTGGTCCAAAGAAGGCCAATGGATCAAATGGGAAGACGAAGATGGACGAACGAGACGAACTTGGTCCAAAGAAGGCCAACGGATCTAATGGGAGGACGAAGATGGACTAAAGAGACGAACTTGGACCAATGAAGGCCAACGGATCTAATGGGAGGACGAAGATGGACGAACGAGACGAACTTGGTCCAAAGAAGGCCAATGGATCAAATAGGAAGACGAAGATGGACGAACGAGACGAACTTGGTCCAACGAACTACAATGGATCTAATGGGAAGACGAAGATGGACGAACGAGACAAACATGGTCCAAAGAAGGCCAACGGATCAAATGGGAGGACGAAGATGGACGAACGAGACGAACCTGGTCCAAAGAAGGCCAATGGATCAAATGGGAAGACGAAGATGGACGAACGAGACGAACTTGGTCCAAAGAAGGCCAACGGATCTAATGGGAGGACGAAGAGGAACGAACGAGACGAACTTGGTCCAAAGAACGACAACGGATCTATTGGGAAGACGAAGATGGACGAACGAGACGAACTTGGTCCAAAGAATGCCAACGGATCTAATGGGAGGACGAAGATAGACGAACGAGACGAACATGGTCCAAAGAAGGACAACGGATCAAATGAGAGGACGAAGATGGACGAAGGAGACGAACTTGGTCCAAAGAAGGCCAACGGATCAAATGGGAGGACGAAGATGGACTAAAGAGACGAACTTGGACCAATGAAGGCCAACGGATCTAATGGGAGGACGAAGATGGACGAACGAGACGAACTTGGTCCAAAGAAGGCCAATGGATCAAATGGGAAGACGAAGATGGACGAACGAGACGAACTTGGTCCAACGAACTACAATGGATCTAATGGGAAGACGAAGATGGACGAACGAGACAAACATGGTCCAAAGAAGGCCAACGGATCAAATGGGAGGACGAAGATGGACGAACGAGACGAACCTGGTCCAAAGAAGGCCAATGGATCAAATGGGAAGACGAAGATGGACGAACGAGACGAACTTGGTCCAAAGAAGGCCAACGGATCTAATGGGAGGACGAAGAGGAACGAACGAGACGAACTTGGTCCAAAGAAGGACAACGGATCAAATACGAGGACGAAGATGGAAGAAGGAGACGAACTTGGTCCAAAGAGGGCCAACGGATCTAATGGGAGGACGAAGATGGACTAAAGAGACGAACTTGGTCCAATGAAGGCCAACGGATCTAATGGGAGGACGAAGATGGACGAACGAGACGAACTTAGTCCAAAGAAGGCCAACGGATCTAATGGGAGGACGAAGATGGACGAACGAGACGAACTTGGTCCAAAGAAGGCCAACGGATCAAATGGGAGGACGAAGATGGACGAACGAGACGAATTTGTTCCAAAGAAGGCCAGAGGATCAAATGGGAAGACGAAAATGGACGAACGAGACGAACTTGGTCCAAAGAAGGCCAACGGATCTAATGGGAGGACGAAGAGGAACGAACGAGACGAACTTGGTCCAAAGAACGACAACGGATCTATTGGGAAGACGAAGATGGACGAACGAGACGAACTTGGTCCAAAGAATGCCAACGGATCTAATGGGAGAACGAAGATGGATGAACGAGACGAACTTGGTCCAAAGAACGACAACAGATCTATTGGGAAGACGAAGATGGACGAACGAGACGAACTTGGTCCAAAGAAGGCCAACGGATCTAATGGGAGGACGAAGAGGAACGAACGAGACGAACTTGGTCCAAAGAAAGCCAACGGTTCTAATGGGAGGACGAAGATGGATGAACGAGACGAACTTGGTCCAAAGAACGACAACGGATCTATTGGGAAGACGAAGATGGACGAACGAGACGAACTTGGTCCAAAGAAGGCCAACGGATCTAATGGGAGGACGAAGAGGAACGAACGAGACGAACTTGGTCCAACGAACGACAACAGATCTAATGGGAAGACGAAGATGGATGAACGAGACGAACTTGGTCCAAAGAAGGCCAACGGATCTAATGGGAGGACGAAGATGGACGAACGAGACGAACTTGGTCCAAAGAAGGCCAACGGATCTAATGGGAGGACGAAGAGGGACGAACGAGACGAACTTGGTCCAAAGAACGACAACGGATCTATTGGGAAGACGAAGATGGACGAACGAGACGAACTTGGTCCAAAGAAGGCCAACGGATCTAATGGGAGGACGAAGAGGGACTAAAGAGACGAACTTGGTCCAAAGAAGGCCAACGGATCAAATGGGAGGACGAAGATGGACGAACGAGACGAATTTGTTCCAAAGAAGGCCAGAGGATCAAATGGGAAGACGAAAAAGGACGAACGAGACGAACTTGGTCCAAAGAAGGCCAACGGATCTAATGGGAGGACGAAGAGGAACGAACGAGACGAACTTGGTCCAAAGAACGACAACGGATCTATTGGGAAGACGAAGATGGACGAACGAGACGAACTTGGTCCAAAGAATGCCAACGGATCTAATGGGAGGACGAAGATAGACGAACGAGACGAACATGGTCCAAAGAAGGACAACGGATCAAATGCGAGGACGAAGATGGACGAAGGAGACGAACTTGGTCCAAAGAAGGCCAACGGATCAAATGGGAGGACGAAGATGGACTAAAGAGACGAACTTGGACCAATGAAGGCCAACGGATCTAATGGGAGGACGAAGATGGACGAACGAGACGAACTTGGTCCAAAGAAGGCCAATGGATCAAATGGGAAGACGAAGATGGACGAACGAGACGAACTTGGTCCAACGAACTACAATGGATCTAATGGGAAGACGAAGATGGACGAACGAGACAAACATGGTCCAAAGAAGGCCAACGGATCAAATGGGAGGACGAAGATGGACGAACGAGACGAACCTGGTCCAAAGAAGGCCAATGGATCAAATGGGAAGACAAAGATGGACGAACGAGACGAACTTGGTCCAAAGAAGGCCAACGGATCTAATGGGAGGACGAAGAGGAACGAACGAGACGAACTTGGTCCAAAGAAGGACAACGGATCAAATACGAGGACGAAGATGGAAGAAGGAGACGAACTTGGTCCAAAGAGGGCCAACGGATCTAATGGGAGGACGAAGATGGACTAAAGAGACGAACTTGATCCAATGAAGGCCAACGGATCTAATGGGAGGACGAAGATGGACGAACGAGACGAACTTAGTCCAAAGAAGGCCAACGGATCTAATGGGAGGACGAAGATGGACGAACGAGACGAACTTGGTCCAAAGAAGGCCAACGGATCTAATGGGAGGACGAAGAGGGACGAACAAGATGAACTTGGCCCAAAGAAGGACAACGGATCTAATAGGAAGACGAAGATGGACGAACGAGACGAACCTGGTCAAAAGAAGGCCAACGGATCTAATGGGAGGACGAAGATGGACGAACGAGACGAACTTGGTCCAAAGAAGGCCAACGGATCTAATGGGAGGACGAAGAGGAACGAACGAGACGAACTTGGTCCAACGAACGACAACGGATCTATTGGGAAGACGAAGCTGGACGAACGAGACGAACTTGGTCCAATGAAGGCCAACAGATCTAATGGGAGGACGAAGATGGACGAACGAGACGAACTTAGTCCAAAGAAGGCCAACGGATCTAATGGGAGGACGAAGATGGATGAACGAGACGAACTTGGTCCAAAGAAGGCCAACGGATCTAATGGGAGGACGAAGAGGAACGAACGAGACGAACTTGGTCCAACGAACGACAACGGATCTATTGGGAAGACGAAGATGGACGAACGAGACGAACTTGGTCCAAAGAAGGCCAACGGATCTAATGCGAGGACGAAGAGGAACGAACGAGACGAACTTGGTCCAACGAACGACAACGGATCTATTGGGAAGACGAAGATGGACGAATGAGACGAACTTGGTCCAAAGACCCCAACGGATCTAATGGGAGGACGAAGATGGATGAACGAGACGAACTTGGTCCAACGAACGACAACAGATCTAATGGGAAGACGAAGATGGACGAACGAGACGAACTTGGTCCAAAGAAGGCCAACGGATCTAATGGGAGGACGAAGATGGACGAACGAGACGAACTTGGTCCAAAGAAGGCCAACGGATCTAATGGGAGGACGAAGAGGAACGAACGAGAAGAACTTGGTCCAAAGAACGACAACGGATCTATTGGGAAGACGAAGATGGACGAACGAGACGAACTTGGTCCAAAGAAGGCCAACGGATCTAATGGGAGGACGAAGAGGAACGAACGAGACGAACTTGGTCCAACGAACGACAACGGATCTATTGGGAAGACGAAGATGGACGAACGAGATGAACTTGGTCCAAAGACCCCAACGGATCTAATGGGAGGACGAAGATGGATGAACGAGACGAACTTGGTCCAAAGAAGGCCAACGGATCTAATGGGAGGACGAAGAGGAACGAACGAGACGAACTTGGTCCAACGAACGACAACGGATCTATTGGGAAGACGAAGATGGACGAACGAGACGAACTTGGTCCAAAGAAGGCCAACGGATCTAATGGGAGGACGAAGAGGAACGAACGAGACGAACTTGGTCCAACGAACGACAACGGATCTATTGGGAAGACGAAGATGGACGAATGAGACGAACTTGGTCCAAAGACCCCAACGGATCTAATGGGAGGACGAAGATGGATGAACGAGACGAACTTGGTCCAAAGAAGGCCAACGGATCTAATGGGAGGACGAAGAGGAACGAACGAGACGAACTTGGTCCAACGAACGACAACAGATCTAATGGGAAGACGAAGATGGACGAACGAGACGAACTTGGTCCAAAGAAGGCCAACGGATCTAATGGGAGGACGAAGATGGACGAACGAGACGAACTTGGTCCAAAGAAGGCCAACGGATCTAATGGGAGGACGAAGAGGAACGAACGAGACGTACTTGGTCCAAAGAACGACAACGGATCTATTGGGAAGACGAAGATGGACGAACGAGACGAACTTGGTCCAAAGAAGGCCAACGGATCTAATGGGAGGACGAAGAGGGACTAAAGAGACGAACTTGGTCCAAAGAAGGCCAACGGATCAAATGGGAGGACGAAGATGGACGAACGAGACGAATTTGGTCCAAAGAAGGCCAGAGGATCAAATGGGAAGACGAAAATGGACGAACGAGACGAACTTTGTCCAAAGAAGGCCAACGGTTCTAATGGGAGGACGAAGATGGACGAACGAGACGAACCTGGTCAAAAGAAGGCCAACGGATCTAATGGGAGGACGAAGAGGAACGAACGAGACGAACTTGGTCCAAAGAACGACAACGGATCTATTGGGAAGACGAAGATGGACGAACGAGACGAACTTGGTCCAAAGAAGGCCAACGGATCTAATGGGAGGACGAAGAGGAACGAACGAGACGAACTTGGTCCAACGAACGACAACGGATCTATTGGGAAGACGAAGATGGACGAACGAGACGAACTTGGTCCAAAGACCCCAACGGATCTAATGGGAGGACGAATATGGATGAACGAGACGAACTTGGTCCAAAGAACGACAACGGATCTATTGGGAAGACGAAGATGGACGAACGAGACGAACTTGGTCCAAAGAAGGCCAACGGATCTAATGGGAGGACGAAGAGGGACTAAAGAGACGAACTTGGTCCAAAGAAGGCCAACGGATCAAATGGGAGGACGAAGATGGACGAACGAGACGAATTTGTTCCAAAGAAGGCCAGAGGATCAAATGGGAAGACGAAAATGGACGAACGAGACGAACTTGGTCCAAAGAAGGCCAACGGATCTAATGGGAGGACGAAGAGGAACGAACGAGACGAACTTGGTCCAAAGAACGACAACGGATCTATTAGGAAGACGAAGATGGACGAACGAGACGAACTTGGTCCAAAGAATGCCAACGGATCTAATGGGAGAACGAAGATGGATGAACGAGACGAACTTGGTCCAAAGAACGACAACGGATCTATTGGGAAGACGAAGATGGACGAACGAGACGAACTTGGTCCAAAGAAGGCCAACGGATCTAATGGGAGGACGAAGAGGAACGAACGAGACGAACTTGGTCCAAAGAAAGCCAACGGTTCTAATGGGAGGACGAAGATGGATGAACGAGACGAACTTGGTCCAAAGAACGACAACGGATCTATTGGGAAGACGAAGATGGACGAACGAGACGAACTTGGTCCAAAGAAGGCCAACGGATCTAATGGGAGGACGAAGAGGAACGAACGAGACGAACTTGGTCCAACGAACGACAACAGATCTAATGGGAAGACGAAGATGGACGAACGAGACGAACTTGGTCCAAAGAAGGCCAACGGATCTAATGGGAGGACGAAGATGGACGAACGAGACGAACTTGGTCCAAAGAAGGCCAACGGATCTAATGGGAGGACGAAGAGGAACGAACGAGACGAACTTGGTCCAAAGAACGACAACGGATCTATTGGGAAGACGAAGATGGACGAACGAGACGAACTTGGTCCAAAGAAGGCCAACGGATCTAATGGGAGGACGAAGAGGGACTAAAGAGACGAACTTGGTCCAAAGAAGGCCAACGGATCAAATGGGAGGACGAAGATGGACGAACGAGACGAATTTGTTCCAAAGAAGGCCAGAGGATCAAATGGGAAGACGAAAATGGACGAACGAGACGAACTTGGTCCAAAGAAGGCCAACGGATCTAATGGGAGGACGAAGAGGAACGAACGAGACGAACTTGGTCCAAAGAACGACAACGGATCTATTGGGAAGACGAAGATGGACGAACGAGACGAACTTGGTCCAAAGAATGCCAACGGATCTAATGGGAGGACGAAGATAGACGAACGAGACGAACATGGTCCAAAGAAGGACAACGGATCAAATGCGAGGACGAAGATGGACGAAGGAGACGAACTTGGTCCAAGGAAGGCCAACGGATCAAATGGGAGGACGAAGATGGACTAAAGAGACGAACTTGGACCAATGAAGGCCAACGGATCTAATGGGAGGACGAAGATGGACGAACGAGACGAACTTGGTCCAAAGAAGGCCAATGGATCAAATGGGAAGACGAAGATGGACGAACGAGACGAACTTGGTCCAACGAACTACAATGGATCTAATGGGAAGACGAAGATGGACGAACGAGACAAACATGGTCCAAAGAAGGCCAACGGATCAAATGGGAGGACGAAGATGGACGAACGAGACGAACCTGGTCCAAAGAAGGCCAATGGATCAAATGGGAAGACGAAGATGGACGAACGAGACGAACTTGGTCCAAAGAAGGCCAACGGACCTAATGGGAGGACGAAGAGGAACGAACGAGACGAACTTGGTCCAAAGAACGACAACGGATCTATTGGGAAGACGAAGACGGACGAACGAGACGAACATGGTCCAAAGAAGGCCAACGGATGTAATGGGAGGACGAAGATGGACGAACGAGACGAACTTGGTCCAAAGAAGGCCAACGGATCTAATGGGAGGACGAAGGTGGACGAACGAGACGACATGGTCCAAAGAAGGCCAACGGATCTAATGGGAGGACGAAGATGGACGAACGAGACGAACATGGTCCAAAGAAGGCCAACGGATCTAATGGGAGGACGAAGATGGACGAACGAGATGAACTTGGTCCAAAGAAGGCCAACGGATCTAATGGGAGGACGAAGAGGAACGAACGAGACGAACTTGGTCCAACGAACGACAACGGATCTATTGGGAAGACGAAGATGGACGAACGAGACGAACTTGGTCCAAAGACCCCAACGGATCTAATGGGAGGACGAATATGGATGAACGAGACGAACTTGGTCCAAAGAACGACAACGGATCTATTGGGAAGACGAAGATGGACGAACGAGACGAACTTGGTCCAAAGAAGGCCAACGGATCTAATGGGAGGACGAAGAGGGACTAAAGAGACGAACTTGGTCCAAAGAAGGCCAACGGATCAAATGGGAGGACGAAGATGGACGAACGAGACGAATTTGTTCCAAAGAAGGCCAGAGGATCAAATGGGAAGACGAAAATGGACGAACGAGACGAACTTGGTCCAAAGAAGGCCAACGGATCTAATGGGAGGACGAAGAGGAACGAACGAGACGAACTTGGTCCAAAGAACGACAACGGATCTATTGGGAAGACGAAGATGGACGAACGAGACGAACTTGGTCCAAAGAATGCCAACGGATCTAATGGGAGAACGAAGATGGATGAACGAGACGAACTTGGTCCAAAGAACGACAACGGATCTATTGGGAAGACGAAGATGGACGAACGAGACGAACTTGGTCCAAAGAAGGCCAACGGATCTAATGGGAGGACGAAGAGGAACGAACGAGACGAACTTGGTCCAAAGAAAGCCAACGGTTCTAATGGGAGGACGAAGATGGATGAACGAGACGAACTTGGTCCAAAGAACGACAACGGATCTATTGGGAAGACGAAGATGGACGAACGAGACGAACTTGGTCCAAAGAAGGCCAACGGATCTAATGGGAGGACGAAGAGGAACGAACGAGACGAACTTGGTCCAACGAACGACAACAGATCTAATGGGAAGACGAAGATGGATGAACGAGACGAACTTGGTCCAAAGAAGGCCAACGGATCTAATGGGAGGACGAAGATGGACGAACGAGACAAACTTGGTCCAAAGAAGGCCAACGGATCTAATGGGAGGACGAAGAGGGACGAACGAGACGAACTTGGTCCAAAGAACGACAACGGATCTATTGGGAAGACGAAGATGGACGAACGAGACGAACTTGGTCCAAAGAAGGCCAACGGATCTAATGGGAGGACGAAGAGGGACTAAAGAGACGAACTTGGTCCAAAGAAGGCCAACGGATCAAATGGGAGGACGAAGATGGACGAACGAGACGAACATGGTCCAAAGAAGGCCAACGGATCTAATGGGAGGACGAAGATGGACGAACGAGATGAACTTGGTCCAAAGAAGGCCAACGGATCTAATGGGAGGACGAAGAGGAACGAACGAGACGAACTTGGTCCAACGAACGACAACGGATCTATTGGGAAGACGAAGATGGACGAACGAGACGAACTTGGTCCAAAGACCCCAACGGATCTAATGGGAGGACGAATATGGATGAACGAGACGAACTTGGTCCAAAGAACGACAACGGATCTATTGGGAAGACGAAGATGGACGAACGAGACGAACTTGGTCCAAAGAAGGCCAACGGATCTAATGGGAGGACGAAGAGGGACTAAAGAGACGAACTTGGTCCAAAGAAGGCCAACGGATCAAATGGGAGGACGAAGATGGACGAACGAGACGAATTTGTTCCAAAGAAGGCCAGAGGATCAAATGGGAAGACGAAAATGGACTAAAGAGACGAACTTGGTCCAAAGAAGGCCAACGGATCTAATGGGAGGACGAAGAGGAACGAACGAGACGAACTTGGTCCAACGAACGACAACAGATCTAATGGGAAGACGAAGATGGACGAACGAGACGAACTTGGTCCAAAGAAGGCCAACGGATCTAATGGGAGGACGAAGAGGAACGAACGAGACGAACTTGGTCCAAAGAAAGCCAACGGTTCTAATGGGAGGACGAAGATGGATGAACGAGACGAACTTGGTCCAAAGAACGACAACGGATCTATTGGGAAGACGAAGATGGACGAACGAGACGAACTTGGTCCAAAGAAGGCCAACGGATCTAATGGGAGGACGAAGAGGAACGAACGAGACGAACTTGGTCCAACGAACGACAACAGATCTAATGGGAAGACTAAGATGGATGAACGAGACGAACTTGGTCCAAAGAAGGCCAACGGATCTAATGGGAGGACGAAGATGGACGAACGAGACAAACTTGGTCCAAAGAAGGCCAACGGATCTAATGGGAGGACGAAAAGGAACGAACGAGATGAACTTGGTCCAACGAACGACAACAGGTTTAATGGGAAGACGAAGATGGACGAACGAGACGAACATGGTCCAAAGAAGGACAACGGATCAAATGCGAGGACGAAGATGGACGAAGGAGACGAACTTGGTCCAAAGAAGGCCAACGGATCAAATGGGAGGACGAAGATGGACTAAAGAGACAAACTTGGACCAATGAAGGCCAACGGATCTAATGGGAGGACGAAGATGGACGAACGAGACGAACTTGGTCCAAAGAAGGCCAATGGATCAAATGGGAAGACGAAGATGGACGAACGAGACGAACTTGGTCCAACGAACTACAATGGATCTAATGGGAAGATGAAGATGGACGAACGAGACAAACATGGTCCAAAGAAGGCCAACGGATCAAATGGGAGGACGAAGATGGACGAACGAGACGAACCTGGTCCAAAGAAGGCCAATGGATCAAATGGGAAGACGAAGATGGACGAACGAGACGAACTTGGTCCAAAGAAGGCCAACGGATCTAATGGGAGGACGAAGATGGACGAACGAGACAAACTTGGTCCAAAGAAGGCCAACGGATCTAATGGGAGGACGAAGAGGAACGAACGAGACGAACTTGGTCCAAAGAACGACAACGGATCTATTGGGAAGACGAAGATGGACGAACGAGACGAACTTGGTCCAAAGAATGCCAACGGATCTAATGGGAGGACGAAGATAGACGAACGAGACGAACATGGTCCAAAGAAGGACAACGGATCAAATGCGAGGACGAAGATGGACGAAGGAGACGAACTTGGTCCAAAGAAGGCCAACGGATCAAATGGGAGGACGAAGATGGACTAAAGAGACGAACTTGGACCAATGAAGGCCAACGGATCTAATGGGAGGACGAAGATGGACGAACGAGACGAACTTGGTCCAAAGAAGGCCAATGGATCAAATGGGAAGACGAAGATGGACGAACGAGACGAACTTGGTCCAACGAACTACAATGGATCTAATGGGAAGACGAAGATGGACGAACGAGACAAACATGGTCCAAAGAAGGCCAACGGATCAAATGGGAGGACGAAGATGGACGAACGAGACGAACCTGGTCCAAAGAAGGCCAATGGATCAAATGGGAAGACGAAGATGGACGAACGAGACGAACTTGGTCCAAAGAAGGCCAACGGATCTAATGGGAGGACGAAGAGGAACGAACGAGACGAACTTGGTCCAAAGAACGACAACGGATCTATTGGGAAGACGAAGACGGACGAACGAGACGAACATGGTCCAAAGAAGGCCAACGGATGTAATGGGAGGACGAAGATGGACGAACGAGACGAACTTGGTCCAAAGAAGGCCAACGGATCTAATGGGAGGACGAAGATGGACGAACGAGACGAACTTGGTCAAAAGAAGGCCAACGGATCTAATGGGAGGACGAAGAGGAACGAACGAGACGAACTTGGTCCAACGAACGACAACGGATCTATTGGGAAGACGAAGACGGACGAACGAGACGAACATGGTCCAAAGAAGGCCAACGGATGTAATGGGAGGACGAAGATGGACGAACGAGACGAACTTGGTCCAAAGAAGGCCAACGGATCTAATGGGAGGACGAAGATGGACGAACGAGACGAACTTGGTCCAAAGAAGGCCAACGGATCTAATGGGAGGACGAAGAGGAACGAACGAGACGAACTTGGTCCAAAGAAAGCCAACGGTTCTAATGGGAGGACGAAGATGGATGAACGAGACGAACTTGGTCCAAAGAACGACAACGGATCTATTGGGAAGACGAAGATGGACGAACGAGACGAACTTGGTCCAAAGAAGGCCAACGGATCTAATGGGAGGACGAAGAGGAACGAACGAGACGAACTTGGTCCAACGAACGACAACAGATCTAATGGGAAGACGAAGATGGACGAACGAGACGAACTTGGTCCAAAGAAGGCCAACGGATCTAATGGGAGGACGAAGATGGACGAACGAGACGAACTTGGTCCAAAGAAGGCCAACGGATCTAATGGGAGGACGAAGAGGAACGAACGAGACGAACTTGGTCCAAAGAACGACAACGGATCTATTGGGAAGACGAAGATGGACGAACGAGACGAACTTGGTCCAAAGAAGGCCAACGGATCTAATGGGAGGACGAAGAGGGACTAAAGAGACGAACTTGGTCCAAAGAAGGCCAACGGATCAAATGGGAGGACGAAGATGGACGAACGAGACGAATTTGTTCCAAAGAAGGCCAGAGGATCAAATGGGAAGACGAAAATGGACGAACGAGACGAACTTGGTCCAAAGAAGGCCAACGGATCTAATGGGAGGACGAAGAGGAACGAACGAGACGAACTTGGTCCAAAGAACGACAACGGATCTATTGGGAAGACGAAGATGGACGAACGAGACGAACTTGGTCCAAAGAATGCCAACGGATCTAATGGGAGGACGAAGATAGACGAACGAGACGAACATGGTCCAAAGAAGGACAACGGATCAAATGCGAGGACGAAGATGGACGAAGGAGACGAACTTGGTCCAAAGAAGGCCAACGGATCAAATGGGAGGACGAAGATGGACTAAAGAGACGAACTTGGACCAATGAAGGCCAACGGATCTAATGGGAGGACGAAGATGGACGAACGAGACGAACTTGGTCCAAAGAAGGCCAATGGATCAAATGGGAAGACGAAGATGGACGAACGAGACGAACTTGGTCCAACGAACTACAATGGATCTAATGGGAAGACGAAGATGGACGAACGAGACAAACATGGTCCAAAGAAGGCCAACGGATCAAATGGGAGGACGAAGATGGACGAACGAGACGAACCTGGTCCAAAGAAGGCCAATGGATCAAATGGGAAGACGAAGATGGACGAACGAGACGAACTTGGTCCAAAGAAGGCCAACGGATCTAATGGGAGGACGAAGAGGAACGAACGAGACGAACTTGGTCCAAAGAACGACAACGGATCTATTGGGAAGACGAAGACGGACGAACGAGACGAACATGGTCCAAAGAAGGCCAACGGATGTAATGGGAGGACGAAGATGGACGAACGAGACGAACTTGGTCCAAAGAAGGCCAACGGATCTAATGGGAGGACGTAGGTGGACGAACGAGACGACATGGTCCAAAGAAGGCCAACGGATCTAATGGGAGGACGAAGATGGACGAACGAGACGAACATGGTCCAAAGAAGGCCAACGGATCTAATGGGAGGACGAAGATGGACGAACGAGATGAACTTGGTCCAAAGAAGGCCAACGGATCTAATGGGAGGACGAAGAGGAACGAACGAGACGAACTTGGTCCAACGAACGACAACGGATCAATTGGGAAGACGAAGATGGACGAACGAGACGAACTTGGTCCAAAGACCCCAACGGATCTAATGGGAGGACGAATATGGATGAACGAGACGAACTTGGTCCAAAGAACGACAACGGATCTATTGGGAAGACGAAGATGGACGAACGAGACGAACTTGGTCCAAAGAAGGCCAACGGATCTAATGGGAGGACGAAGAGGGACTAAAGAGACGAACTTGGTCCAAAGAAGGCCAACGGATCAAATGGGAGGACGAAGATGGACGAACGAGACGAATTTGTTCCAAAGAAGGCCAGAGGATCAAATGGGAAGACGAAAATGGACGAACGAGACGAACTTGGTCCAAAGAAGGCCAACGGATCTAATGGGAGGACGAAGAGGAACGAACGAGACGAACTTGGTCCAAAGAACGACAACGGATCTATTGGGAAGACGAAGATGGACGAACGAGACGAACTTGGTCCAAAGAAGGCCAACGGATCTAATGGGAGGACGAAGAGGGACTAAAGAGACGAACTTGGTCCAAAGAAGGCCAACGGATCAAATGGGAGGACGAAGATGGACGAACGAGACGAATTTGTTCCAAAGAAGGCCAGAGGATCAAATGGGAAGACGAAAATGGACGAACGAGACGAACTTGGTCCAAAGAAGGCCAACGGATCTAATGGGAGGACGAAGAGGAACGAACGAGACGAACTTGGTCCAAAGAACGACAACGGATCTATTGGGAAGACGAAGATGGACGAACGAGACGAACTTGGTCCAAAGAATGCCAACGGATCTAATGGGAGGACGAAGATAGACGAACGAGACGAACATGGTCCAAAGAAGGACAACGGATCAAATGCGAGGACGAAGATGGACGAAGGAGACGAACTTGGTCCAAAGAAGGCCAACGGATCAAATGGGAGGACGAAGATGGACTAAAGAGACGAACTTGGACCAATGAAGGCCAACGGATCTAATGGGAGGACGAAGATGGACGAACGAGACGAACTTGGTCCAAAGAAGGCCAATGGATCAAATGGGAAGACGAAGATGGACGAACGAGACGAACTTGGTCCAACGAACTACAATGGATCTAATGGGAAGACGAAGATGGACGAACGAGACAAACATGGTCCAAAGAAGGCCAACGGATCAAATGGGAGGACGAAGATGGACGAACGAGACGAACCTGGTCCAAAGAAGGCCAATGGATCAAATGGGAAGACGAAGATGGACGAACGAGACGAACTTGGTCCAAAGAAGGCCAACGGATCTAATGGGAGGACGAAGAGGAACGAACGAGACGAACTTGGTCCAAAGAACGACAACGGATCTATTGGGAAGACGAAGACGGACGAACGAGACGAACATGGTCCAAAGAAGGCCAACGGATGTAATGGGAGGACGAAGATGGACGAACGAGACGAACTTGGTCCAAAGAAGGCCAACGGATCTAATGGGAGGACGTAGGTGGACGAACGAGACGACATGGTCCAAAGAAGGCCAACGGATCTAATGGGAGGACGAAGATGGACGAACGAGACGAACATGGTCCAAAGAAGGCCAACGGATCTAATGGGAGGACGAAGATGGACGAACGAGATGAACTTGGTCCAAAGAAGGCCAACGGATCTAATGGGAGGACGAAGAGGAACGAACGAGACGAACTTGGTCCAACGAACGACAACGGATCAATTGGGAAGACGAAGATGGACGAACGAGACGAACTTGGTCCAAAGACCCCAACGGATCTAATGGGAGGACGAATATGGATGAACGAGACGAACTTGGTCCAAAGAACGACAACGGATCTATTGGGAAGACGAAGATGGACGAACGAGACGAACTTGGTCCAAAGAAGGCCAACGGATCTAATGGGAGGACGAAGAGGGACTAAAGAGACGAACTTGGTCCAAAGAAGGCCAACGGATCAAATGGGAGGACGAAGATGGACGAACGAGACGAATTTGTTCCAAAGAAGGCCAGAGGATCAAATGGGAAGACGAAAATGGACGAACGAGACGAACTTGGTCCAAAGAAGGCCAACGGATCTAATGGGAGGACGAAGAGGAACGAACGAGACGAACTTGGTCCAAAGAACGACAACGGATCTATTGGGAAGACGAAGATGGACGAACGAGACGAACTTGGTCCAAAGAATGCCAACGGATCTAATGGGAGGACGAAGATAGACGAACGAGACGAACATGGTCCAAAGAAGGACAACGGATCAAATGCGAGGACGAAGATGGACGAAGGAGACGAACTTGGTCCAAAGAAGGCCAACGGATCAAATGGGAGGACGAAGATGGACTAAAGAGACGAACTTGGACCAATGAAGGCCAACGGATCTAATGGGAGGACGAAGATGGACGAACGAGACGAACTTGGTCCAAAGAAGGCCAATGGATCAAATGGGAAGACGAAGATGGACGAACGAGACGAACTTGGTCCAACGAACTACAATGGATCTAATGGGAAGACGAAGATGGACGAACGAGACAAACATGGTCCAAAGAAGGCCAACGGATCAAATGGGAGGACGAAGATGGACGAACGAGACGAACCTGGTCCAAAGAAGGCCAATGGATCAAATGGGAAGACGAAGATGGACGAACGAGACGAACTTGGTCCAAAGAAGGCCAACGGATCTAATGGGAGGACGAAGAGGAACGAACGAGACGAACTTGGTCCAAAGAACGACAACGGATCTATTGGGAAGACGAAGACGGACGAACGAGACGAACATGGTCCAAAGAAGGCCAACGGATCTAATGGGAGGACGAAGATGGACGAACGAGATGAACTTGGTCCAAAGAAGGCCAACGGATCTAATGGGAGGACGAAGAGGAACGAACGAGACGAACTTGGTCCAACGAACGACAACGGATCAATTGGGAAGACGAAGATGGACGAACGAGACGAACTTGGTCCAAAGACCCCAACGGATCTAATGGGAGGACGAATATGGATGAACGAGACGAACTTGGTCCAAAGAACGACAACGGATCTATTGGGAAGACGAAGATGGACGAACGAGACGAACTTGGTCCAAAGAAGGCTAACGAATCTAATGGGAGGAGGAAGAGGGACTAAAGAGACGAACTTGGTCCAAAGAAGGCCAACGGATCAAATGGGAGGACGAAGATGGACGAACGAGACGAATTTGTTCCAAAGAAGGCCAGAGGATCAAATGGGAAGACGAAAATGGACGAACGAGACGAACTTGGTCCAAAGAAGGCCAACGGATCTAATGGGAGGACGAAGAGGAACGAACGAGACGAACTTGGTCCAAAGAACGACAACGGATCTATTGGGAAGACGAAGATGGACGAACGAGACGAACTTGGTCCAAAGAATGCCAACAGATCTAATGGGAGAACGAAGATGGATGAACGAGACGAACTTGGTCCAAAGAACGACAACGGATCTATTGGGAAGACGAAGATGGACGAACGAGACGAACTTGGTCCAAAGAAGGCCAACGGATCTAATGGGAGGACGAAGAGGAACGAACGAGACGAACTTGGTCCAAAGAAAGCCAACGGTTCTAATGGGAGGACGAAGATGGATGAACGAGACGAACTTGGTCCAAAGAACGACAACGGATCTATTGGGAAGACGAAGATGGACGAACGAGACGAACTTGGTCCAAAGAAGGCCAACGGATCTAATGGGAGGACGAAGAGGAACGAACGAGACGAACTTGGTCCAACAAACGACAACAGATCTAACGGGAAGACGAAGATGGATGAACGAGACGAACTTGGTCCAAAGAAGGCCAACGGATCTAATGGGAGGACGAAGATGGACGAACGAGACGAACTTGGTCCAAAGAAGGCCAACGGATCTAATGGGAGGACGAAGAGGGACGAACGAGACGAACTTGGTCCAAAGAACGACAACGGATCTATTGGGAAGACGAAGATGGACGAACGAGACGAACTTGGTCCAAAGAAGGCCAACGGATCTAATGGGAGGACGAAGAGGGACTAAAGAGACGAACTTGGTCCAAAGAACGCCAACGGATCAAATGGGAGGACGAAGATGGACGAACGAGACGAATTTGTTCCAAAGAAGGCCAGAGGATCAAATGGGAAGACGAGAATGGACGAACGAGACGAACTTGGTCCAAAGAAGGCCAACGGATCTAATGGGAGGACGAAGAGGAACGAACGAGACGAACTTGGTCCAAAGAACGACAACGGATCTATTGGGAAGACGAAGATGGACGAACGAGACGAACTTGGTCCAAAGAATGCCAACGGATCTAATGGGAGGACGAAGATAGACGAACGAGACGAACATGGTCCAAAGAAGGACAACGGATCAAATGCGAGGACGAAGATGGACGAAGGAGACGAACTTGGTCCAAAGAAGGCCAACGGATCAAATGGGAGGACGAAGATGGACTAAAGAGACGAACTTGGACCAATGAAGGCCAACGGATCTAATGGGAGGACGAAGATGGACGAACGAGACGAACTTGGTCCAAAGAAGGCCAATGGATCAAATGGGAAGACGAAGATGGACGAACGAGACGAACTTGGTCCAACGAACTACAATGGATCTAATGGGAAGACGAAGATGGACGAACGAGACAAACATGGTCCAAAGAAGGCCAACGGATCAAATGGGAGGACGAAGATGGACGAACGAGACGAACCTGGTCCAAAGAAGGCCAATGGATCAAATGGGAAGACGAAGATGGACGAACGAGACGAACTTGGTCCAAAGAAGGCCAACGGATCTAATGGGAGGACGAAGAGGAACGAACGAGACGAACTTGGTCCAAAGAACGACAACGGATCTATTGGGAAGACGAAGACGGACGAACGAGACGAACATGGTCCAAAGAAGGCCAACGGATGTAATGGGAGGACGAAGATGGACGAACGAGACGAACTTGGTCCAAAGAAGGCCAACGGATCTAATGGGAGGACGAAGGTGGACGAACGAGACGACATGGTCCAAAGAAGGCCAACGGATCTAATGGGAGGACGAAGATGGACGAACGAGACGAACATGGTCCAAAGAAGGCCAACGGATCTAATGGGAGGACGAAGATGGACGAACGAGACGAACTTGGTCCAAAGAAGGCCAACGGATCTAATGGGAGGACGAAGAGGAACGAACGAGACGAACTTGGTCCAACGAACGACAACGGATCTATTGGGAAGACGAAGACGGACGAACGAGACGAACATGGTCCAAAGAAGGCCAACGGATGTAATGGGAGGACGAAGATGGACGAACGAGACGAACTTGGTCCAAAGAAGGCCAACGGATCTAATGGGAGGACGAAGGTGGACGAACGAGACGACATGGTCCAAAGAAGGCCAACGGATCTAATGGGAGGACGAAGATGGACGAACGAGACGAACATGGTCCAAAGAAGGCCAACGGATCTAATGGGAGGACGAAGATGGACGAACGAGACGAACTTGGTCCAAAGAAGGCCAACGGATCTAATGGGAGGACGAAGAGGGACGAACGAGACGAACTTGGTCCAAAGAACGACAACGGATCTATTGGGAAGACGAAGATGGACGAACGAGACGAACTTGGTCCAAAGAAGGCCAACGGATCTAATGGGAGGACGAAGAGGGACTAAAGAGACGAACTTGGTCCAAAGAAGGCCAACGGATCAAATGGGAGGACGAAGATGGACGAACGAGACGAATTTGTTCCAAAGAAGGCCAGAGGATCAAATGGGAAGACGAAAATGGACGAACGAGACGAACTTGGTCCAAAGAAGGCCAACGGATCTAATGGGAGGACGAAGAGGAACGAACGAGACGAACTTGGTCCAAAGAACGACAACGGATCTATTGGGAAGACGAAGATGGACGAACGAGACGAACTTGGTCCAAAGAATACCAACGGATCTAATGGGAGGACGAAGATGGATGAACGAGACGAACTTGGTCCAAAGAACGACAACGGATCTATTGGGAAGACGAAGATGGACGAACGAGACGAACTTGGTCCAAAGAAGGCCAACGGATCTAATGGGAGGACGAAGAGCAACGAACGAGACGAACTTGGTCCAACGAACGGCAACAGATCTAATGGGAAGACGAAGATGGACGAACGAGACGAACTTGGTCCAAAGAAGGCCAACGGATCTAATGGGAGGACGAAGATGGACGAACGAGACGAACTTGGTCCAAAGAAGGCCAACGGATCTAATGGGATGACGAAGAGGAACGAACGAGACGAACTTGGTCCAACGAACGACAACAGATCTAATGGGAAGACGAAGATGGACGAACGAGACGAACTTGGTCCAAAGAAGGCCAACGGATCTAATGGGAGGACGAAGATGGACGAACGAGACGAACTTGGTCCAAAGAAGGCCAACGGATCTAATGGGAGGACGAAGAGGAACGAACGAGACGAACTTGGTCCAAAGAAGGCGAACGGATCTAATGGGAGGACGAAGAGGGACTAAAGAGACGAACTTGGTCCAAAGAAGGCCAACGGATCAAATGGGAGGACGAAGATGGACGAACGAGACGAATTTGGTCCAAAGAAGGCCAGAGGATCAAATGGGAAGACGAAAATGGACGAACGAGACGAACTTGGTCCAAAGAAGGCCAACGGATCTAATGGGAGGACGAAGAGGAACGAACGAGACGAACTTGGTCCAAAGAACGACAACGGATCTATTGGGAAGACGAAGATGGACGAACGAGACGAACTTGGTCCAAAGAAGGCCAACGGATCTAATGGGAGGACGAAGATAGACGAACGAGACGAACATGGTCCAAAGAAGGACAACGGATCAAATGCGAGGACGAAGATGGACGAAGGAGACGAACTTGGTCCAAAGAAGGCCAACGGATCTAATGGGAGGACGAAGATGGACGAACGAGACGAACATGGTCCAAAGAAGGACAACGGATCAAATGCGAGGACGAAGATGGAAGAAGGAGACGAACTTGGTCCAAAGAGGGCCAACGGATCTAATGGGAGGACGAAGATGGACTAAAGAGACGAACTTGGTCCAAAGAAGGCCAACGGATCTAATGGGAGGACGAAGATGGACGAACGAGACGAACTTGGTCCAAAGAAGGCCAACGGATCTAATGGGAGGACGAAGAGGAACGAACGAGGCGAACTTGGTCCAAAGAACGACAACGGATCTTTTGGGAAGACGAAGATGGACGAACGAGACAAACTTGGTCCAAAGAAGGCCAACGGATCTAATGGGAGGACGAAGAGGGACTAAAGAGACGAACTTGGTCCAAAGAAGGCCAACGGATCAAATGGGAGGACGAAGATGGACGAACGAGACGAATTTGTTCCAAAGAAGGCCAGAGGATCAAATGGGAAGACGAAAATGGACGAACGAGACGAACTTGGTCCAAAGAAGGCCAACGGATCTAATGGGAGGACGAAGAGGAACGAACGAGACGAACTTGGTCCAAAGAACGACAACGGATCTATTGGGAAGACGAAGATGGACGAACGAGACGAACTTGGTCCAAAGAATGCCAACAGATCTAATGGGAGAACGAAGATGGATGAACGAGACGAACTTGGTCCAAAGAACGACAACGGATCTATTGGGAAGACGAAGATGGACGAACGAGACGAACTTGGTCCAAAGAAGGCCAACGGATCTAATGGGAGGACGAAGAGGAACGAACGAGACGAACTTGGTCCAAAGAAAGCCAACGGTTCTAATGGGAGGACGAAGATGGATGAACGAGACGAACTTGGTCCAAAGAACGACAACGGATCTATTGGGAAGACGAAGATGGACGAACGAGACGAACTTGGTCCAAAGAAGGCCAACGGATCTAATGGGAGGACGAAGAGGAACGAACGAGACGAACTTGGTCCAACAAACGGCAACAGATCTAATGGGAAGACGAAGATGGATGAACGAGACGAACTTGGTCCAAAGAAGGCCAACGGATCTAATGGGAGGACGAAGATGGACGAACGAGACGAACTTGGTCCAAAGAAGGCCAACGGATCTAATGGGAGGACGAAGAGGGACGAACGAGACGAACTTGGTCCAAAGAACGACAACGGATCTATTGGGAAGACGAAGATGGACGAACGAGACGAACTTGGTCCAAAGAAGGCCAACGGATCTAATGGGAGGACGAAGAGGGACTAAAGAGACGAACTTGGTCCAAAGAACGCCAACGGATCAAATGGGAGGACGAAGATGGACGAACGAGACGAATTTGTTCCAAAGAAGGCCAGAGGATCAAATGGGAAGACGAAAATGGACGAACGAGACGAACTTGGTCCAAAGAAGGCCAACGGATCTAATGGGAGGACGAAGAGGAACGAACGAGACGAACTTGGTCCAAAGAACGACAACGGATCTATTGGGAAGACGAAGATGGACGAACGAGACGAACTTGGTCCAAAGAATGCCAACGGATCTAATGGGAGGACGAAGATAGACGAACGAGACGAACATGGTCCAAAGAAGGACAACGGATCAAATGCGAGGACGAAGATGGACGAAGGAGACGAACTTGGTCCAAAGAAGGCCAACGGATCAAATGGGAGGACGAAGATGGACTAAAGAGACGAACTTGGACCAATGAAGGCCAACGGATCTAATGGGAGGACGAAGATGGACGAACGAGACGAACTTGGTCCAAAGAAGGCCAATGGATCAAATGGGAAGACGAAGATGGACGAACGAGACGAACTTGGTCCAACGAACTACAATGGATCTAATGGGAAGACGAAGATGGACGAACGAGACAAACATGGTCCAAAGAAGGCCAACGGATCAAATGGGAGGACGAAGATGGACGAACGAGACGAACCTGGTCCAAAGAAGGCCAATGGATCAAATGGGAAGACGAAGATGGACGAACGAGACGAACTTGGTCCAAAGAAGGCCAACGGATCTAATGGGAGGACGAAGAGGAACGAACGAGACGAACTTGGTCCAAAGAACGACAACGGATCTATTGGGAAGACGAAGACGGACGAACGAGACGAACATGGTCCAAAGAAGGCCAACGGATGTAATGGGAGGACGAAGATGGACGAACGAGACGAACTTGGTCCAAAGAAGGCCAACGGATCTAATGGGAGGACGAAGGTGGACGAACGAGACGACATGGTCCAAAGAAGGCCAACGGATCTAATGGGAGGACGAAGATGGACGAACGAGACGAACATGGTCCAAAGAAGGCCAACGGATCTAATGGGAGGACGAAGATGGACGAACGAGACGAACTTGGTCCAAAGAAGGCCAACGGATCTAATGGGAGGACGAAGAGGAACGAACGAGACGAACTTGGTCCAACGAACGACAACGGATCTATTGGGAAGACGAAGACGGACGAACGAGACGAACATGGTCCAAAGAAGGCCAACGGATGTAATGGGAGGACGAAGATGGACGAACGAGACGAACTTGGTCCAAAGAAGGCCAACGGATCTAATGGGAGGACGAAGGTGGACGAACGAGACGACATGGTCCAAAGAAGGCCAACGGATCTAATGGGAGGACGAAGATGGACGAACGAGACGAACATGGTCCAAAGAAGGCCAACGGATCTAATGGGAGGACGAAGATGGACGAACGAGACGAACTTGGTCCAAAGAAGGCCAACGGATCTAATGGGAGGACGAAGAGGGACGAACGAGACGAACTTGGTGCAAAGAACGACAACGGATCTATTGGGAAGACGAAGATGGACGAACGAGACGAACTTGGTCCAAAGAAGGCCAACGGATCTAATGGGAGGACGAAGAGGGACTAAAGAGACGAACTTGGTCCAAAGAAGGCCAACGGATCAAATGGGAGGACGAAGATGGACGAACGAGACGAATTTGTTCCAAAGAAGGCCAGAGGATCAAATGGGAAGACGAAAATGGACGAACGAGACGAACTTGGTCCAAAGAAGGCCAACGGATCTAATGGGAGGACGAAGAGGAACGAACGAGACGAACTTGGTCCAAAGAACGACAACGGATCTATTGGGAAGACGAAGATGGACGAACGAGACGAACTTGGTCCAAAGAATACCAACGGATCTAATGGGAGGACGAAGATGGATGAACGAGACGAACTTGGTCCAAAGAACGACAACGGATCTATTGGGAAGACGAAGATGGACGAACGAGACGAACTTGGTCCAAAGAAGGCCAACGGATCTAATGGGAGGACGAAGAGCAACGAACGAGACGAACTTGGTCCAACGAACGGCAACAGATCTAATGGGAAGACGAAGATGGACGAACGAGACGAACTTGGTCCAAAGAAGGCCAACGGATCTAATGGGAGGACGAAGATGGACGAACGAGACGAACTTGGTCCAAAGAAGGCCAACGGATCTAATGGGAGGACGAAGAGGAACGAACGAGACGAACTTGGTCCAACGAACGACGACAGATCTAATGGGAAGACGAAGATGGACGAACGAGACGAACTTGGTCCAAAGAAGGCCAACGGATCTAATGGGAGGACGAAGATGGACGAACGAGACGAACTTGGTCCAAAGAAGGCCAACGGATCTAATGGGAGGACGAAGAGGAACGAACGAGACGAACTTGGTCCAAAGAACGACAACGGATCTATTGGGAAGACGAAGATGGACGAACGAGACGAACTTGGTCCAAAGAAGGCGAACGGATCTAATGGGAGGACGAAGAGGGACTAAAGAGACGAACTTGGTCCAAAGAAGGCCAACGGATCAAATGGGAGGACGAAGATGGACGAACGAGACGAATTTGGTCCAAAGAAGGCCAGAGGATCAAATGGGAAGACGAAAATGGACGAACGAGACGAACTTGGTCCAAAGAAGGCCAACGGATCTAATGGGAGGACGAAGAGGAACGAACGAGACGAACTTGGTCCAAAGAACGACAACGGATCTATTGGGAAGACGAAGATGGACGAACGAGACGAACTTGGTCCAAAGAAGGCCAACGGATCTAATGGGAGGACGAAGATAGACGAACGAGACGAACATGGTCCAAAGAAGGACAACGGATCAAATGCGAGGACGAAGATGGACGAAGGAGACGAACTTGGTCCAAAGAAGGCCAACGGATCTAATGGGAGGACGAAGATGGACGAACGAGACGAACATGGTCCAAAGAAGGACAACGGATCAAATGCGAGGACGAAGATGGAAGAAGGAGACGAACTTGGTCCAAAGAGGGCCAACGGATCTAATGGGAGGACGAAGATGGACTAAAGAGACGAACTTGGTCCAAAGAAGGCCAACGGATCTAATGGGAGGACGAAGATGGACGAACGAGACGAACTTGGTCCAAAGAAGGCCAACGGATCTAATGGGAGGACGAAGAGGAACGAACGAGGCGAACTTGGTCCAAAGAACGACAACGGATCTTTTGGGAAGACGAAGATGGACGAACGAGACAAACTTGGTCCAAAGAAGGCCAACGGATCTAATGGGAGGACGAAGAGGGACTAAAGAGACGAACTTGGTCCAAAGAAGGCCAACGGATCAAATGGGAGGACGAAGATGGCCGAACGAGAAGAATTTGGTCCAAAGAAGGCCAACGGATCAAATGGGAAGACGAAAATGGACGAACGAGACGAACTTGGTCCAAAGAAGGCCAACGGATCTAATGGGAGGACGAAGAGGAACGAACGAGACGAACTTGGTCCAAAGAACGACAACGGATCTATTGGGAAGACGAAAATGGACGAACGAGACGAACTTGGTCCAAAGAAGGCCAACGGATCTTATGGGAGGACGAAGATGGACGAACGAGACGAACCTGGTCCAAAGAAGGCCAATGGATCAAATGGGAAGACGAAGATGGACGAACGAGACGAACTTGGTCCAACGAACTACAACGGATCTAATGGGAATACGAAGATGGACGAACGAGACAAACATGGTCCAAAGAAGGCCAATGGATCAAATGGGAGGACGAAGATGGACGAACGAGACGAACCTGGTCCAAAGAAGGCCAATGGATCAAATGGGAAGACGAAGATGGACGAACGAGACGAACTTGGTCCAACGAACTACAACGGATCTAATGGGAAGACGAAGATGGACGAACGAGACGAACATGGTCCAAAGAAGGCCAATGGATCTAAAGGCCAATGGATCAAATGGGAAGACGAAGATGGACGAACGAGACGAACATGGTCCAAAGAAGGCCAACGGTTCTAATGGGAGGACGTAGAGGGACTAAAGAGACGAACTTGGTCCAAAGAAGGCCAACGAATCTAATGGAAGCACGATGATGGACGAACGAGACGAATTTGGTCCAAAGAAGGCCAACGGATCTAATGGGAGGACGAAGTGGAACGAACGAGACGAACTTCGTGCAAAGAAGGCCAACGGATCAAATGGGACGGCGAAGATGGACGAACAAGACGAACTTGGTCCAAAGAAGGCCAACGGATCAAATGGGAGGACGAAGATGGACTAACGAGACGAACTTGGTCCAAAGAAGGCCAACGGATCTAATGGGAGGACGAAAAGGAACGAACGAGATGAACTTGGTCCAACGAACGACAACAGGTTTAATGGGAAGACGAAGATGGACGAACGAGACGAACTTGGTCCAAAGAAGGCCAACGGATCTAATGGGAGGACGAAGAGGGACGAACAAGATGAACTTGGCCCAAAGAAGGACAACGGATCTAATAGGAAGACGAAGATGGACGAACGAGACGAACTTGGTCCAAAGAAGGCCAACGGATCTAATGGGAGGACGAAGAGGTACTAAAGAGACGAACTTGGTCCAAAGAAGGCCAACGGATCAAATGGGAGGACGAAGATGGACGAACGAGACGAATTTGGTCCAAAGAAGGCCAGAGGATCAAATGGGAAGACGAAAATGGACGAACGAGACGAACTTGGTCCAAAGAAGGACAACGGATCTAATGGGAGGACGAAGATGGACGAACAAGACGAAATCGGTCCAAAGAAGGCCATTGGATCAAATGGGAAGACGAAGATAGACAAACGAGACGAACATGGTCCAAAGAAGGACAACGGATCAAATGCGAGGACGAAGATGGAAGAAGGAGACGAACTTGGTCCAAAGAGGGCCAACGGATCTAATGGGAGGACGAAGATGGACTAAAGAGACGAACTTGGTCCAATGAAGGCCAACGGATCTAATGGGAGGACGAAGATGGACGAACGAGACGAACTTAGTCCAAAGAAGGCCAACGGATCTAATGGGAGGACGAAGATGGACGAACGAGACGAACTTGGTCCAAAGAAGGCCAACGGATCTAATGGGAGGACGAAGATGGACGAACGAGACGAACCTGGTCAAAAGAAGGCCAACGGATCTAATGGGAGGACGAAGATGGACGAACGAGACGAACTTGGTCCAAAGAAGGCCAACGGATCTAATGGGAGGACGAAGAGGAACGAACGAGACGAACTTGGTCCAACGAACGACAACGGATCTATTGGGAAGACGAAGATGGACGAACGAGACGAACTTGGTCCAATGAAGGCCAACGGATCTAATGGGAGGACGAAGATGGACGAACGAGACGAACTTAGTCCAAAGAAGGCCAACGGATCTAATGGGAGGACGAAGATGGATGAACGAGACGAACTTGGTCCAAAGAAGGCCAACGGATCTAATGGGAGGACGAAGAGGAACGAACGAGACGAACTTGGTCCAACGAACGACAACGGATCTATTGGGAAGACGAAGATGGACGAACGAGACGAACTTGGTCCAAAGAAGGCCAACGGATCTAATGGGAGGACGAAGAGGAACGAACGAGACGAACTTGGTCCAACGAACGACAACGGATCTATTGGGAAGACGAAGATGGACGAATGAGACGAACTTGGTCCAAAGACCCCAACGGATCTAATGGGAGGACGAAGATGGACGAACGAGACGAACTTGGTCCAAAGAAGGCCAACGGATCTAATGGGAGGACGAAGAGGAACGAACGAGAAGAACTTGGTCCAAAGAACGACAACGGATCTATTGGGAAGACGAAGATGGACGAACGAGACGAACTTGGTCCAAAGAAGGCCAACGGATCTAATGGGAGGACGAAGAGGAACGAACGAGACGAACTTGGTCCAACGAACGACAACGGATCTATTGGGAAGACGAAGATGGACGAACGAGATGAACTTGGTCCAAAGACCCCAACGGATCTAATGGGAGGACGAAGATGGATGAACGAGACGAACTTGGTCCAAAGAAGGCCAACGGATCTAATGGGAGGACGAAGAGGAACGAACGAGACGAACTTGGTCCAACGAACGACAACGGATCTATTGGGAAGACGAAGATGGACGAACGAGACGAACTTGGTCCAAAGAAGGCCAACGGATCTAATGGGAGGACGAAGAGGAACGAACGAGACGAACTTGGTCCAACGAACGACAACGGATCTATTGGGAAGACGAAGATGGACGAATGAGACGAACTTGGTCCAAAGACCCCAACGGGTCTAATGGGAGGACGAAGATGGATGAACGAGACGAACTTGGTCCAAAGAAGGCCAACGGATCTAATGGGAGCACGAAGAGGAACGAACGAGACGAACTTGGTCCAACGAACGACAACGGATCTAATGGGAGGACGAAGATGGACGAACGAGACGAACTTGGTCCAAAGAAGGCCAACGGATCTAATGGGAGGACGAAGAGGAACGAACGAGACGAACTTGGTCCAAAGAACGACAACGGATCTATTGGGAAGACGAAGATGGACGAACGAGACGAACTTGGTCCAAAGAAGGACAACGGATCTAATGGGAGGACGAAGAGGGACTAAAGAGACGAACTTGGTCCAAAGAAGGCCAACGGATCAAATGGGAGGACGAAGATGGACGAACGAGACGAATTTGGTCCAAAGAAGGCCAGAGGATCAAATGGGAAGACGAAAATGGACGAACGAGACGAACTTTGTCCAAAGAAGGCCAACGGTTCTAATGGGAGGACGAAGATGGACGAACGAGACGAACCTGGTCAAAAGAAGGCCAACGGATCTAATGGGAGGACGAAGAGGAACGAACGAGACGAACTTGGTCCAAAGAACGACAACGGATCTATTGGGAAGACGAAGATGGACGAACGAGACGAACTTGGTCCAAAGAAGGCCAACGGATCTAATGGGAGGACGAAGAGGAACGAACGAGACGAACTTGGTCCAACGAACGACAACGGATCTATTGGGAAGACGAAGATGGACGAACGAGACGAACTTGGTCCAAAGAAGGCCAACGGATCTAATGGGAGGACGAAGAGGAACGAACGAGACGAACTTGGTCCAACGAACGACAACGGATCTATTGGGAAGACGAAGATGGACGAATGAGACGAACTTGGTCCAAAGACCCCAACGGATCTAATGGGAGGACGAAGATGGACGAACGAGACGAACTTGGTCCAAAGAAGGCCAACGGATCTAATGGGAGGACGAAGAGGAACGAACGAGAAGAACTTGGTCCAAAGAACGACAACGGATCTATTGGGAAGACGAAGATGGACGAACGAGACGAACTTGGTCCAAAGAAGGCCAACGGATCTAATGGGAGGACGAAGAGGAACGAACGAGACGAACTTGGTCCAACGAACGACAACGGATCTATTGGGAAGACGAAGATGGACGAATGAGACGAACTTGGTCCAAAGACCCCAACGGATCTAATGGGAGGACGAAGATGGATGAACGAGACGAACTTGGTCCAAAGAAGGCCAACGGATCTAATGGGAGCACGAAGAGGAACGAACGAGACGAACTTGGTCCAACGAACGACAACGGATCTAATGGGAGGACGAAGATGGACGAACGAGACGAACTTGGTCCAAAGAAGGCCAACGGATCTAATGGGAGGACGAAGAGGAACGAACGAGACGAACTTGGTCCAAAGAACGACAACGGATCTATTGGGAAGACGAAGATGGACGAACGAGACGAACTTGGTCCAAAGAAGGCCAACGGATCTAATGGGAGGACGAAGAGGGACTAAAGAGACGAACTTGGTCCAAAGAAGGCCAACGGATCAAATGGGAGGACGAAGATGGACGAACGAGACGAATTTGGTCCAAAGAAGGCCAGAGGATCAAATGGGAAGACGAAAATGGACGAACGAGACGAACTTTGTCCAAAGAAGGCCAACGGTTCTAATGGGAGGACGAAGATGGACGAACGAGACGAACCTGGTCAAAAGAAGGCCAACGGATCTAATGGGAGGACGAAGAGGAACGAACGAGACGAACTTGGTCCAAAGAACGACAACGGATCTATTGGGAAGACGAAGATGGACGAACGAGACGAACTTGGTCCAAAGAAGGCCAACGGATCTAATGGGAGGACGAAGAGGAACGAACGAGACGAACTTGGTCCAACGAACGACAACGGATCTATTGGGAAGACGAAGATGGACGAATGAGACGAACTTGGTCCAAAGACCCCAACGGATCTAATGGGAGGACGAAGATGGATGAACGAGACGAACTTGGTCCAAAGAAGGCCAACGGATCTAATGGGAGCACGAAGAGGAACGAACGAGACGAACTTGGTCCAACGAACGACAACGGATCTAATGGGAGGACGAAGATGGACGAACGAGACGAACTTGGTCCAAAGAAGGCCAACGGATCTAATGGGAGGACGAAGAGGAACGAACGAGACGAACTTGGTCCAAAGAACGACAACGGATCTATTGGGAAGACGAAGATGGACGAACGAGACGAACTTGGTCCAAAGAAGGCCAACGGATCTAATGGGAGGACGAAGAGGGACTAAAGAGACGAACTTGGTCCAAAGAAGGCCAACGGATCAAATGGGAGGACGAAGATGGACGAACGAGACGAATTTGGTCCAAAGAAGGCCAGAGGATCAAATGGGAAGACGAAAATGGACGAACGAGACGAACTTTGTCCAAAGAAGGCCAACGGTTCTAATGGGAGGACGAAGATGGACGAACGAGACGAACCTGGTCAAAAGAAGGCCAACGGATCTAATGGAAGGACGAAGAGGAACGAACGAGACGAACTTGGTCCAAAGAACGACAACGGATCTATTGGGAAGACGAAGATGGACGAACGAGACGAACTTGGTCCAAAGAAGGCCAACGGATCTAATGGGAGGACGAAGAGGAACGAACGAGACGAACTTGGTCCAACGAACGACAACGGATCTATTGGGAAGACGAAGATGGACGAACGAGACGAACTTGGTCCAAAGAAGGCCAACGGATCTAATGGGAGGACGAAGAGGAACGAACGAGACGACCTTGGTCCAACGAACGACAACGGATCTATTGGGAAGACGAAGATGGACGAATGAGACGAACTTGGTCCAAAGACCCCAACGGATCTAATGGGAGGACGAAGATGGATGAACGAGACGAACTTGGTCCAAAGAAGGCCAACGGATCTAATGGGAGCACGAAGAGGAACGAACGAGACGAACTTGGTCCAACGAACGACAACGGATCTAATGGGAGGACGAAGATGGACGAACGAGACGAACTTGGTCCAAAGAAGGCCAACGGATCTAATGGGAGGACGAAGAGGAACGAACGAGACGAACTTGGTCCAAAGACCCCAACGGATCTAATGGGAGGACGAAGATGGACGAACGAGACGAACTTGGTCCAAAGAAGGCCAACGGATCTAATGGGAGGACGAAGAGGAACGAACGAGAAGAACTTGGTCCAAAGAACGACAACGGATCTATTGGGAAGACGAAGATGGACGAACGAGACGAACTTGGTCCAAAGAAGGCCAACGGATCTAATTGGAGGACGAAGAGGAACGAACGAGACGAACTTGGTCCAACGAACGACAACGGATCTATTGGGAAGACGAAGATGGACGAACGAGATGAACTTGGTCCAAAGACCCCAACGGATCTAATGGGAGGACGAAGATGGATGAACGAGACGAACTTGGTCCAAAGAAGGCCAACGGATCTAATGGGAGGACGAAGAGGAACGAACGAGACGAACTTGGTCCAACGAACGACAACGGATCTATTGGGAAGACGAAGATGGACGAACGAGACGAACTTGGTCCAAAGAAGGCCAACGGATCTAATGGGAGGACGAAGAGGAACGAACGAGACGAACTTGGTCCAACGAACGACAACGGATCTATTGGGAAGACGAAGATGGACGAATGAGACGAACTTGGTCCAAAGACCCCAACGGATCTAATGGGAGGACGAAGATGGATGAACGAGACGAACTTGGTCCAAAGAAGGCCAACGGATCTAATGGGAGCACGAAGAGGAACGAACGAGACGAACTTGGTCCAACGAACGACAACGGATCTAATGGGAGGACGAAGATGGACGAACGAGACGAACTTGGTCCAAAGAAGGCCAACGGATCTAATGGGAGGACGAAGAGGAACGAACGAGACGAACTTGGTCCAAAGAACGACAACGGATCTATTGGGAAGACGAAGATGGACGAACGAGACGAACTTGGTCCAAAGAAGGCCAACGGATCTAATGGGAGGACGAAGAGGGACTAAAGAGACGAACTTGGTCCAAAGAAGGCCAACGGATCAAATGGGAGGACGAAGATGGACGAACGAGACGAATTTGGTCCAAAGAAGGCCAGAGGATCAAATGGGAAGACGAAAATGGACGAACGAGACGAAATTTGTCCAAAGAAGGCCAACGGTTCTAATGGGAGGACGAAGATGGACGAACGAGACGAACCTGGTCAAAAGAAGGCCAACGGATCTAATGGGAGGACGAAGAGGAACGAACGAGACGAACTTGGTCCAAAGAACGACAACGGATCTATTGGGAAGACGAAGATGGACGAACGAGACGAACTTGGTCCAAAGAAGGCCAACGGATCTAATGGGAGGACGAAGAGGAACGAACGAGACGAACTTGGTCCAACGAACGACAACGGATCTATTGGGAAGACGAAGATGGACGAATGAGACGAACTTGGTCCAAAGACCCCAACGGATCTAATGGGAGGACGAAGATGGATGAACGAGACGAACTTGGTCCAAAGAAGGCCAACGGATCTAATGGGAGCACGAAGAGGAACGAACGAGACGAACTTGGTCCAACGAACGACAACGGATCTAATGGGAGGACGAAGATGGACGAACGAGACGAACTTGGTCCAAAGAAGGCCAACGGATCTAATGGGAGGACGAAGAGGAACGAACGAGACGAACTTGGTCCAAAGAACGACAACGGATCTATTGGGAAGACGAAGATGGACGAACGAGACGAACTTGGTCCAAAGAAGGCCAACGGATCTAATGGGAGGACGAAGAGGGACTAAAGAGACGAACTTGGTCCAAAGAAGGCCAACGGATCAAATGGGAGGACGAAGATGGACGAACGAGACGAATTTGGTCCAAAGCAGGCCAGAGGATCAAATGGGAAGACGAAAATGGACGAACGAGACGAACTTTGTCCAAAGAAGGCCAACGGTTCTAATGGGAGGACGAAGATGGACGAACGAGACGAACCTGGTCAAAAGAAGGCCAACGGATCTAATGGGAGGACGAAGAGGAACGAACGAGACGAACTTGGTCCAAAGAACGACAACGGATCTATTGGGAAGACGAAGATGGACGAACGAGACGAACTTGGTCCAAAGAAGGCCAACGGATCTAATGGGAGGACGAAGAGGAACGAACGAGACGAACTTGGTCCAACGAACGACAACGGATCTATTGGGAAGACGAAGATGGACGAACGAGACGAACTTGGTCCAAAGAAGGCCAACGGATCTAATGGGAGGACGAAGAGGAACGAACGAGACGAACTTGGTCCAACGAACGACAACGGATCTATTGGGAAGACGAAGATGGACGAACGAGATGAACTTGGTCCAAAGACCCCAACGGATCTAATGGGAGGACGAAGATGGATGAACGAGACCAACTTGGTCCAAAGAAGGCCAACGGATCTAATGGGAGGACGAAGAGGAACGAACGAGACGAACTTGGTCCAACGAACGACAACGGATCTATTGGGAAGACGAAGATGGACGAACGAGACGAACTTGGTCCAAAGAAGGCCAACGGATCTAATGGGAGGACGAAGAGGAACGAACGAGACGAACTTGGTCCAACGAACGACAACGGATCTATTGGGAAGACGAAGATGGACGAACGAGATGAACTTGGTCCAAAGACCCCAACGGATCTAATGGGAGGACGAAGATGGATGAACGAGACGAACTTGGTCCAAAGAAGGCCAACGGATCTAATGGGAGGACGAAGAGGAACGAACGAGACGAACTTGGTCCAACGAACGACAACGGATCTATTGGGAAGACGAAGATGGACGAACGAGACGAACTTGGTCCAAAGAAGGCCAACGGATCTAATGGGAGGACGAAGAGGAACGAACGAGACGAACTTGGTCCAACGAACGACAACGGATCTATTGGGAAGACGAAGATGGACGAATGAGACGAACTTGGTCCAAAGACCCCAACGGATCTAATGGGAGGACGAAGATGGATGAACGAGACGAACTTGGTCCAAAGAAGGCCAACGGATCTAATGGGAGCACGAAGAGGAACGAACGAGACGAACTTGGTCCAACGAACGACAACGGATCTAATGGGAGGACGAAGATGGACGAACGAGACGAACTTGGTCCAAAGAAGGCCAACGGATCTAATGGGAGGACGAAGAGGAACGAACGAGACGAACTTGGTCCAAAGAACGACAACGGATCTATTGGGAAGACGAAGATGGACGAACGAGACGAACTTGGTCCAAAGAAGGCCAACGGATCTAATGGGAGGACGAAGAGGGACTAAAGAGACGAACTTGGTCCAAAGAAGGCCAACGGATCAAATGGGAGGACGAAGATGGACGAACGAGACGAATTTGGTCCAAAGAAGGCCAGAGGATCAAATGGGAAGACGAAAATGGACGAACGAGACGAACTTTGTCCAAAGAAGGCCAACGGTTCTAATGGGAGGACGAAGATGGACGAACGAGACGAACCTGGTCAAAAGAAGGCCAACGGATCTAATGGGAGGACGAAGAGGAACGAACGAGACGAACTTGGTCCAAAGAACGACAACGGATCTATTGGGAAGACGAAGATGGACGAACGAGACGAACTTGGTCCAAAGAAGGCCAACGGATCTAATGGGAGGACGAAGAGGAACGAACGAGACGAACTTGGTCCAACGAACGACAACGGATCTATTGGGAAGACGAAGATGGACGAACGAGACGAACTTGGTCCAAAGACCCCAACGGATCTAATGGGAGGACGAATATGGATGAACGAGACGAACTTGGTCCAAAGAACGACAACGGATCTATTGGGAAGACGAAGATGGACGAACGAGACGAACTTGGTCCAAAGAAGGCCAACGGATCTAATGGGAGGACGAAGAGGGACTAAAGAGACGAACTTGGTCCAAAGAAGGCCAACGGATCAAATGGGAGGACGAAGATGGACGAACGAGACGAATTTGTTCCAAAGAAGGCCAGAGGATCAAATGGGAAGACGAAAATGGACGAACGAGACGAACTTGGTCCAAAGAAGGCCAACGGATCTAATGGGAGGACGAAGAGGAACGAACGAGACGAACTTGGTCCAAAGAACGACAACGGATCTATTGGGAAGACGAAGATGGACGAACGAGACGAACTTGGTCCAAAGAATGCCAACGGATCTAATGGGAGGACGAAGATGGATGAACGAGACGAACTTGGTCCAAAGAACGACAACGGATCTATTGGGAAGACGAAGATGGACGAACGAGACGAACTTGGTCCAAAGAAGGCCAACGGATCTAATGGGAGGACGAAGAGGAACGAACGAGACGAACTTGGTCCAAAGAAAGCCAACGGTTCTAATGGGAGGACGAAGATGGATGAACGAGACGAACTTGGTCCAAAGAACGACAACGGATCTATTGGGAAGACGAAGATGGACGAACGAGACGAACTTGGTCCAAAGAAGGCCAACGGATCTAATGGGAGGACGAAGTGGAACGAACGAGACGAACTTGGTCCAACGAACGACAACAGATCTAATGGGAAGACGAAGATGGACGAACGAGACGAACTTGGTCCAAAGAAGGCCAACGGATCTAATGGGAGGACGAAGATGGACGAACGAGACGAACTTGGTCCAAAGAAGGCCAACGGATCTAATGGGAGGACGAAGAGGAACGAACGAGACGAACTTGGTCCAAAGAACGACAACGGATCTATTGGGAAGACGAAGATGGACGAACGAGACGAACTTGGTCCAAAGAAGGCCAACGGATCTAATGGGAGGACGAAGAGGGACTAAAGAGACGAACTTGGTCCAAAGAAGGCCAACGGATCAAATGGGAGGACGAAGATGGACGAACGAGACGAATTTGTTCCAAAGAAGGCCAGAGGATCAAATGGGAAGACGAAAATGGACGAACGAGACGAACTTGGTCCAAAGAAGGCCAACGGATCTAATGGGAGGACGAAGAGGAACGAACGAGACGAACTTGGTCCAAAGAACGACAACGGATCTATTGGGAAGACGAAGATGGACGAACGAGACGAACTTGGTCCAAAGAATGCCAACGGATCTAATGGGAGGACGAAGATAGACGAACGAGACGAACATGGTCCAAAGAAGGACAACGGATCAAATGCGAGGACGAAGATGGACGAAGGAGACGAACTTGGTCCAAAGAAGGCCAACGGATCAAATGGGAGGACGAAGATGGACTAAAGAGACGAACTTGGACCAATGAAGGCCAACGGATCTAATGGGAGGACGAAGATGGACGAACGAGACGAACTTGGTCCAAAGAAGGCCAATGGATCAAATGGGAAGACGAAGATGGACGAACGAGACGAACTTGGTCCAACGAACTACAATGGATCTAATGGGAAGACGAAGATGGACGAACGAGACGAACTTGGTCCAAAGAAGGCCAACGGATCTAATGGGAGGACGAAGAGGAACGAACGAGACGAACTTGGTCCAAAGAACGACAACGGATCTATTGGGAAGACGAAGACGGACGAACGAGACGAACATGGTCCAAAGAAGGCCAACGGATGTAATGGGAGGACGAAGATGGACGAACGAGACGAACTTGGTCCAAAGAAGGCCAACGGATCTAATGGGAGGACGAAGGTGGACGAACGAGACGACATGGTCCAAAGAAGGCCAACGGATCTAGTGGGAGGACGAAGATGGACGAACGAGACGAACATGGTCCAAAAAAGGCCAACGGATCTAATGGGAGGACGAAGATGGACGAACGAGACGAACTTGGTCCAAAGAAGGCCAACGGATCTAATGGGAGGACGAAGAGGAACGAACGAGACGAACTTGGTCCAAAGAACGACAACGGATCTATTGGGAACACGAAGATGGACGAACGAGACGAACTTGGTCCAAAGAAGGACAACGGATCTAATAGGAGGACGAAGATGGACGAACGAGACGACATGGTCCAAAGAAGGCCAACGAATCTAATGGGAGGACGAAGATGGACGAACGAGACGAACTTGGTCCAAAGAAGGCCAACGGATCTAATGGGAGGACGAAGAGGAACGAACGAGACGAACTTGGTCCAAAGAACGACAACGGATCTATTGGGAAGACGAAGATGGACGAACGAGACGAACATGGTCCAAAGAAGGCCAATGGATCTAAAGGCCAACGTATCAAATGGGAAGACGAAGATGGACGAACGAGATGAACTTGGTCCAAAGAAGGCCAACGGATTTAATGGGAGGACGAAGAGGAACGAACGAGACGAACTTGGTCCAAAGAACGACAACGGATCTATTGGGAAGACGAAGATGGACGAACGAGACGAACTTGGTCCAAAGAAGGCCAACGGATCTAATGGGAGGACGAAGAGGAACGAACGAGACGAACTTGGTCCAAAGAAAGCCAACGGTTCTAATGGGAGGACGAAGATGGATGAACGAGACGAACTTGGTCCAAAGAACGACAACGGATCTATTGGGAAGACGAAGATGGACGAACGAGACGAACTTGGTCCAAAGAAGGCCAACGGATCTAATGGGAGGACGAAGAGGAACGAACGAGACGAACTTGGTCCAACGAACGACAACAAATCTAATGGGAAGACGAAGATGGACGAACGAGACGAACTTGGTCCAAAGAAGGCCAACGGATCTAATGGGAGGACGAAGATGGACGAACGAGACGAACTTGGTCCAAAGAAGGCCAACGGATCTAATGGGAGGACGAAGAGGAACGAACGAGACGAACTTGGTCCAAAGAACGACAACGGATCTATTGGGAAGACGAAGATGGACGAACGAGACGAACTTGGTCCAAAGAAGGCCAACGGATCTAATGGGAGGACGAAGAGGGACTAAAGAGACGAACTTGGTCCAAAGAAGGCCAACGGATCAAATGGGAGGACGAAGATGGACGAACGAGACGAATTTGTTCCAAAGAAGGCCAGAGGATCAAATGGGAAGACGAAAATGGACGAACGAGACGAACTTGGTCCAAAGAAGGCCAACGGATCTAATGGGAGGACGAAGAGGAACGAACGAGACGAACTTGGTCCAAAGAACGACAACGGATCTATTGGGAAGACGAAGATGGACGAACGAGACGAACTTGGTCCAAAGAATGCCAACGGATCTAATGGGAGGACGAAGATAGACGAACGAGACGAACATGGTCCAAAGAAGGACAACGGATCAAATGCGAGGACGAAGATGGACGAAGGAGACGAACTTGGTCCAAAGAAGGCCAACGGATCAAATGGGAGGACGAAGATGGACTAAAGAGACGAACTTGGACCAATGAAGGCCAACGGATCTAATGGGAGGACGAAGATGGACGAACGAGACGAACTTGGTCCAAAGAAGGCCAATGGATCAAATGGGAAGACGAAGATGGACGAACGAGACGAACTTGGTCCAACGAACTACAATGGATCTAATGGGAAGACGAAGATGGACGAACGAGACAAACATGGTCCAAAGAAGGCCAACGGATCAAATGGGAGGACGAAGATGGACGAACGAGACGAACCTGGTCCAAAGAAGGCCAATGGATCAAATGGGAAGACGAAGATGGACGAACGAGACGAACTTGGTCCAAAGAAGGCCAACGGATCTAATGGGAGGACGAAGAGGAACGAACGAGACGAACTTGGTCCAAAGAACGACAACGGATCTATTGGGAAGACGAAGACGGACGAACGAGACGAACATGGTCCAAAGAAGGCCAACGGATGTAATGGGAGGACGAAGATGGACGAACGAGACGAACTTGGTCCAAAGAAGGCCAACGGATCTAATGGGAGGACGAAGGTGGACGAACGAGACGACATGGTCCAAAGAAGGCCAACGGATCTAGTGGGAGGACGAAGATGGACGAACGAGACGAACATGGTCCAAAGAAGGCCAACGGATCTAATGGGAGGACGAAGATGGACGAACGAGACGAACTTGGTCCAAAGAAGGCCAACGGATCTAATGGGAGGACGAAGAGGAACGAACGAGACGAACTTGGTCCAAAGAACGACAACGGATCTATTGGGAACACGAAGATGGACGAACGAGACGAACTTGGTCCAAAGAAGGACAACGGATCTAATAGGAGGACGAAGATGGACGAACGAGACGACATGGTCCAAAGAAGGCCAACGAATCTAATGGGAGGACGAAGATGGACGAACGAGACGAACTTGGTCCAAAGAAGGCCAACGGATCTAATGGGAGGACGAAGAGGAACGAACGAGACGAACTTGGTCCAAAGAACGACAACGGATCTATTGGGAAGACGAAGATGGACGAACGAGACGAACATGGTCCAAAGAAGGCCAATGGATCTAAAGGCCAACGTATCAAATGGGAAGACGAAGATGGACGAACGAGACGAACTTGGTCCAAAGAAGGCCAACGGATCTAATGGGAGGACGAAGAGGAACGAACGAGACGAACTTGGTGCAAAGAACGACAACGGATATATTGGGAAGACGAAGATGGACGAACGAGACGAACTTGGTCCAAAGAAGGCCAACGGATCTAATGGGAGGACGAAGAGGGACTAAAGAGACGAACTTGGTCCAAAGAAGGCCAACGGATCTTATGGGTGGACGAAGATGGACGAACATGGTCCAAAGAAGGACAACGGATCAAATGCGAGGACGAAGATGGACGAACGAGACGAACCTGGTCCAAAGAAGGCCAATGGATCAAATGGGAAGACGAAGATGGACGAACGAGACGAACTTGGTCCAACGAACTACAACGGATCTAATGGGAAGACGAAGATGGACGAACGAGACGAACATGGTCCAAAGAAGGCCAACGGATTTAATGGGAGGACGAAGAGGAACGAACGAGACGAACTTGGTCCCAAGAACGACAACGGATCTATTGGGAAGACGAAGATGGACGAACGAGACGAACTTGGTCCAAAAAAGGCCAACGGATCTAATGGGAGGACGAAGATGGACGAACGAGACGAACATGGTCCAAAGAAGGACAACGGATCAAATGCGAGGACGAAGATGGACGAAGGAGACGAACTTGGTCGAAAGAAGGCCAACGGATCTAATGGGAGGACGAAGAGGAACGAACGAGACGAACTTGGTCCAAAGAACGACAACGGATCTATTGGGAAGACGAAGATGGACGAACGAGACGAACTTGGTCCAAAGAAGGCCAACGGATCTAATGGGAGGACGAAGAGGGACTAAAGAGACGAACTTGGTCCAAAGAAGGCCAACGGATCAAATGGGAGGACGAAGATGGACGAACGAGACGAATTTGGTCCAAAGAAGGCCAGAGGATCAAATGGGAAGACGAAAATGGACGAACGAGACGAACTTTGTCCAAAGAAGGCCAACGGTTCTAATGGGAGGACGAAGATGGACGAACGAGACGAACCTGGTCAAAAGAAGGCCAACGGATCTAATGGGAGGACGAAGAGGAACGAACGAGACGAACTTGGTCCAAAGAACGACAACGGATCTATTGGGAAGACGAAGATGGACGAACGAGACGAACTTGGTCCAAAGAAGGCCAACGGATCTAATGGGAGGACGAAGAGGAACGAACGAGACGAACTTGGTCCAACGAACGACAACGGATCTATTGGGAAGACGAAGATGGACGAACGAGACGAACTTGGTCCAAAGACCCCAACGGATCTAATGGGAGGACGAATATGGATGAACGAGACGAACTTGGTCCAAAGAACGACAACGGATCTATTGGGAAGACGAAGATGGACGAACGAGACGAACTTCGTCCAAAGAAGGCCAACGGATCTAATGGGAGGACGAAGAGGGACTAAAGAGACGAACTTGGTCCAAAGAAGGCCAACGGATCAAATGGGAGGACGAAGATGGACGAACGAGACGAATTTGTTCCAAAGAAGGCCAGAGGATCAAATGGGAAGACGAAAATGGACGAACGAGACGAACTTGGTCCAAAGAAGGCCAACGGATCTAATGGGAGGACGAAGAGGAACGAACGAGACGAACTTGGTCCAAAGAACGACAACGGATCTATTGGGAAGACGAAGATGGACGAACGAGACGAACTTGGTCCAAAGAATGCCAACGGATCTAATGGGAGGACGAAGATGGATGAACGAGACGAACTTGGTCCAAAGAACGACAACGGATCTATTGGGAAGACGAAGATGGACGAACGAGACGAACTTGGTCCAAAGAAGGCCAACGGATCTAATGGGAGGACGAAGAGGAACGAACGAGACGAACATGGTCCAAAGAAAGCCAACGGTTCTAATGGGAGGACGAAGATGGATGAACGAGACGAACTTGGTCCAAAGAACGACAACGGATCTATTGGGAAGACGAAGATGGACGAACGAGACGAACTTGGTCTAAAGAAGGCCAACGGATCTAATGGGAGGACGAAGAGGAACGAACGAGACGAACTTGGTCCAACGAACGACAACAGATCTAATGGGAAGACGAAGATGGACGAACGAGACGAACTTGGTCCAAAGAAGGCCAACGGATCTAATGGGAGGACGAAGATGGACGAACGAGACGAACTTGGTCCAAAGAAGGCCAACGGATCTAATGGGAGGACGAAGAGGAACGAACGAGACGAACTTGGTCCAAAGAACGACAACGGATCTATTGGGAACACGAAGATGGACGAACGAGACGAACTTGGTCCAAAGAAGGCCAACGGATCTAATGGGAGGACGAAGAGGGACTAAAGAGACGAACTTGGCCCAAAGAAGGCCAACGGATCAAATGGGAGGACGAAGATGGACGAACGAGACGAATTTGTTCCAAAGAAGGCCAGAGGATCAAATGGGAAGACGAAAATGGACGAACGAGACGAACTTGGTCCAAAGAAGGCCAACGGATCTAATGGGAGGACGAAGAGGAACGAACGAGACGAACTTGGTCCAAAGAACGACAACGGATCTATTGGGAAGACGAAGATGGACGAACGAGACGAACTTGGTCCAAAGAATGCCAACGGATCTAATAGGAGGACGAAGATAGACGAACGAGACGAACATGGTCCAAAGAAGGACAACGGATCAAATGCGAGGACGAAGATGGACGAAGGAGACGAACTTGGTCCAAAGAAGGCCAACGGATCTAATGGGAGGACGAAGATGGACGAACGAGACGAACTTGGTCCAAAGAAGGCCAACGGATCTAATGGGAAGACGAAGATGGACGAATGAGATGAACTTGGTCCAACGAACTACAACGGATCTAATGGGAAGACGAAGATGGACGAACGAGACAAACATGGTCCAAAGAAGGCCAACGGATCAAATGGGAGGACGAAGATGGACGAACGAGACGAACCTGGTCCAAAGAAGGCCAATGGATCAAATGGGAAGACGAAGATGGACGAACGAGACGAACTTGGTCCAAAGAAGGCCAACGGATGTAATGGGAGGACGAAGATGGACGAACGAGACGAACTTGGTCCAAAGAAGGCCAACGGATCTAATGGGAGGACGAAGGTGGACGAACGAGACGACATGGTCCAAAGAAGGCCAACGGATCTAGTGGGAGGACGAAGATGGACGAACGAGACGAACATGGTCCAAAGAAGGCCAACGGATCTAATGGGAGGACGAAGATGGACGAACGAGACGAACTTGGTCCAAAGAAGGCCAACGGATCTAATGGGAGGACGAAGAGGAACGAACGAGACGAACTTGGTCCAAAGAACGACAACGGATCTATTGGGAACACGAAGATGGACGAACGAGACGAACTTGGTCCAAAGAAGGACAACGGATCTAATAGGAGGACGAAGATGGACGAACGAGACGACATGGTCCAAAGAAGGCCAACGAATCTAATGGGAGGACGAAGATGGACGAACGAGACGAACTTGGTTCAAAGAAGGCCAACGGATCTAATGGGAGGACGAAGAGGAACGAACGAGACGAACTTGGTCCAAAGAACGACAACGGATCTATTGGGAAGACGAAGATGGACGAACGAGACGAACATGGTCCAAAGAAGGCCAATGGATCTAAAGGCCAACGTATCAAATGGGAAGACGAAGATGGACGAACGAGATGAACTTGGTCCAAAGAAGGCCAACGGATTTAATGGGAGGACGAAGAGGAACGAACGAGACGAACTTGGTCCAAAGAACGACAACGGATCTATTGGGAACACGAAGATGGACGAACGAGACGAACTTGGTCCAAAGAAGGACAACGGATCTAATAGGAGGACGAAGATGGACGAACGAGACGACATGGTCCAAAGAAGGCCAACGAATCTAATGGGAGGACGAAGATGGACGAACGAGACGAACTTGGTCCAAAGAAGGCCAACGGATCTAATGGGAGGACGAAGACGGACGAATGAGACGAACTTGGTCCAAAGAAGGCCAACGGATCTAATGGGAGGACGAAGATGGACGAACGAGACGAACATGGTCCAAAGAAGGCCAACGGATCTAATGGGAGGACGAAGAGGAACGAACGAGACGAACTTGGTCCAAAGAACGACAACGGATCTATTGGGAAGACGAAGATGGACGAATGAGACGAACTTGGTCCAAGGAAGGCCAACGGATCTAATGGGAGGACGAAGAGGGACTAAAGAGACGAACTTGGTCCAAAGAAGGCCAACGGATCTAATGGGAGGACGAAGATGGACGAACGAGACGAACTTGGTCCAAAGAAGGCCAACGGATCTAATGGGTGGACGAAGAGGAACGAACGAGACGAACTTGGTCCAACGAACGACAACAGATCTAATGGGAAGACGAAGATGGACGAACGAGACGAACTTGGTCCAAAGAAGGCCAACGGATCTAATGGGAGGACGAAGATGGACGAACGAGACGAACTTGGTCCAAAGAAGGCCAACGGTTCTAATGGGAGGACGAAGATGGACGAACGAGACGAACTTGGTCCAAAGAAGGCCAACGGATCTAATGGGAGGACGAAGAGGAACGAACGAGACGAACTTGGTGCAAAGAACGACAACGGATATATTGGGAAGACGAAGATGGACGAACGAGACGAACTTGGTCCAAAGAAGGCCAACGGATCTAATGGGAGGACGAAGAGGGACTAAAGAGACGAACTTGGTCCAAAGAAGGCCAACGGATCTTATGGGTGGACGAAGATGGACGAACATGGTCCAAAGAAGGACAACGGATCAAATGCGAGGACGAAGATGGACGAACGAGACGAACCTGGTCCAAAGAAGGCCAATGGATCAAATGGGAAGACGAAGATGGACGAACGAGACGAACTTGGTCCAACGAACTACAACGGATCTAATGGGAAGACGAAGATGGACGAACGAGACGAACATGGTCCAAAGAAGGCCAACGGATTTAATGGGAGGACGAAGAGGAACGAACGAGACGAACTTGGTCCCAAGAACGACAACGGATCTATTGGGAAGACGAAGACGGACGAACGAGACGAACTTGGTCCAAAAAAGGCCAACGGATCTAATGGGAGGACGAAGATGGACGAACGAGACGAACATGGTCCAAAGAAGGACAACGGATCAAATGCGAGGACGAAGATGGACAAAGGAGACGAACTTGGTCGAAAGAAGGCCAACGGATCTAATGGGAGGACGAAGATGGACTAAAGAGACGAACTTGGTCCAATGAAGGCCAACGGATCTAATGGGAGGACGAAGATGGACGAACGAGACGAACTTGGTCCAAAGAAGGCCAACAGATCTAATGGGAGGACGAAGATGGACGAACGAGACGAACTTGGTCCAATGAAGGCCAACGGATCTAATGGGAGGACGAAGATGGACGAACGAGACGAACTTGGTCCAAAGAAGGCCAACGGATCTAATGGGAGGACGAAGATGGACGAACGAGACGAACTTGGTCCAAAGAAGGACAACGGATCTAATGGGTGGACGAAGAGGAACGAACGAGACGAACTTGGTCCAACGAACGACAACAGATCTAATGGGAAGACGAAGATGGACGAACGAGACGAACTTGGTCCAAAGAAGGCCAACGGATCTAATGGGAGGACGAAGATGGACGAACGAGACGAACTTGGTCCAAAGAAGGCCAACGGTTCTAATGGGAGGACGAAGATGGACGAACGAGACGAACTTGGTCCAAAGAAGGCCAACGGATCTAATGGGAGGACGAAGAGGAACGAACGAGACGAACTTGGTGCAAAGAACGACAACGGATATATTGGGAAGACGAAGATGGACGAACGAGACGAACTTGGTCCAAAGAAGGCCAACGGATCTAATGGGAGGACGAAGAGGGACTAAAGAGACGAACTTGGTCCAAAGAAGGCCAACGGATCTTATGGGTGGACGAAGATGGACGAACATGGTCCAAAGAAGGACAACGGATCAAATGCGAGGACGAAGATGGACGAACGAGACGAACCTGGTCCAAAGAAGGCCAATGGATCAAATGGGAAGACGAAGATGGACGAACGAGACGAACTTGGTCCAACGAACTACAACGGATCTAATGGGAAGACGAAGATGGACGAACGAGACGAACATGGTCCAAAGAAGGCCAACGGATTTAATGGGAGGACGAAGAGGAACGAACGAGACGAACTTGGTCCCAAGAACGACAACGGATCTATTGGGAAGACGAAGATGGACGAACGAGACGAACTTGGTCCAAAAAAGGCCAACGGATCTAATGGGAGGACGAAGATGGACGAACGAGACGAACATGGTCCAAAGAAGGACAACGGATCAAATGCGAGGACGAAGATGGACAAAGGAGACGAACTTGGTCGAAAGAAGGCCAACGGATCTAATGGGAGGACGAAGATGGACTAAAGAGACGAACTTGGTCCAATGAAGGCCAACGGATCTAATGGGAGGACGAAGATGGACGAACGAGACGAACTTGGTCCAAAGAAGGCCAACAGATCTAATGGGAGGACGAAGATGGACGAACGAGACGAACTTGGTCCAATGAAGGCCAACGGATCTAATGGGAGGACGAAGATGGACGAACGAGACGAACTTGGTCCAAAGAAGGCCAACGGATCTAATGGGAGGACGAAGATGGACGAACGAGACGAACTTGGTCCAAAGAAGGACAACGGATCTAACGGGAGGACGAAGATGGACGAACGAGACGACATGGTCCAAAGAAGGCCAACGAATCTAACGGGAGGACGAAGATGGACGAACGAGACGAACTTGGTCCAAAGAAGGCCAACGGATCTAATGGGAGGACGAAGAGGAACGAACGAGACGAACTTGGTCCAAAGAACGACAACGGATCTATTGGGAAGACGAAGATGGACGAACGAGACGAACTTGGTCCAAAGAAGGCCAACGGATCTAATGGGAGGACGAAGAGGGACTAAAGAGACGAACTTGGTCCGAAGAAGGCCAACGGATCTAATGGGAGGACGAAGATGGACGAACGAGACGAACTTGGTCCAAAGAAGGCCAACGGATCTAATGGGTGGACGAAGAGGAACGAACGAGACGAACTTGGTCCAACGAACGACAACAGATCTAATGGGAGGACGAAGATGGACGAACGAGACGAACTTGGTCCAAAGAAGGCCAACGGATCTAATGGGAGGACGAAGATGGACGAACGAGACGAACTTGGTCCAAAGAAGGCCAACGGATCTAATGGGAGGACGAAGAGGAACGAACGAGACGAACTTGGTGCAAAGAACGACAACGGATATATTGGGAAGACGAAGATGGACGAACGAGACGAACTTGGTCCAAAGAAGGCCAACGGATCTAATGGGAGGACGAAGAGGGACTAAAGAGACGAACTTGGTCCAAAGAAGGCCAACGGATCTTATGGGAGGACGAAGATGGACGAACATGGTCCAAAGAAGGACAACGGATCAAATGCGAGGACGAAGATGGACGAACAAGACGAACCTGGTCCAAAGAAGGCCAATGGATCAAATGGGAAAACGAAGATGGACGAACGAGACGAACTTGGTCCAACGAACTACAACGGATCTAATGGGAAGACGAAGATGGACGAACGAGACGAACATGGTCCAAAGAAGGCCAACGGATTTAATGGGAGGACGAAGAGGAACGAACGAGACGAACTTGGTCCCAAGAACGACAACGGATCTATTGGGAAGACGAAGATGGACGAACGAGACGAACTTGGTCCAAAAAAGGCCAACGGATCTAATGGGAGGACGAAGATGGACGAACGAGACGAACATGGTCCAAAGAAGGACAACGGATCAAATGCGAGGACGAAGATGGACGAAGGAGACGAACTTGGTCGAAAGAAGGCCAACGGATCTAATGGGAGGACGAAGATGGACTAAAGAGACGAACTTGGTCCAATGAAGGCCAACGGATCTAATGGGAGGACGAAGATGGACGAACGAGACGAACTTGGTCCAATGAAGGCCAACGGATCTAATGGGAGGACGAAGATGGACGAACGAGACGAACTTGGTCCAAAGAAGGCCAACGGATCTAATGGGAGGACGAAGATGGACGAACGAGACGAACTTGGTCCAAAGAAGGACAACGGATCTAACGGGAGGACGAAGATGGACGAACGAGACGACATGGTCCAAAGAAGGCCAACGAATCTAATGGGAGGACGAAGATGGACGAACGAGACGAACTTGGTCCAAAGAAGGCCAACGGATCTAATGGGAGGACGAAGAGGAACGAACGAGACGAACTTGGTCCAAAGAACGACAACGGATCTATTGGGAAGACGAAGATGGACGAACGAGACGAACTTGGTCCAAAGAAGGCCAACGGATCTAATGGGAGGACGAAGAGGGACTAAAGAGACGAACTTGGTCCAAAGAAGGCCAACGGATCTTATGGGAGGACGAAGATGGACGAACATGGTCCAAAGAAAGACAACGGATCAAATGCGAGGACGAAGATGGACGAACGAGACGAACTTGCTCCAAAGAAGGCCAACGGATTTAATGGGAGGACGAAGAGGAACGAACGAGACAAACTTGGTCCAAAGAACGACAACGGATCTATTGGGAAGACGAAGATGGACGAACGAGACGAACTTGGTCCAAAGAAGGCCAACGGATCTAATGGGAGGACGAAGATGAACGAACGAGACGAACATGGTCGAAAGAAGGACAACGGATCAAATGCGAGGACGAAGATGGACGAAGGAGACGAACTTGGTCCAAAGAAGGCCAACGGATCTAATGGGACGACGAAGATGGACTAAAGAGACGAACTTGGTCCAATGAAGGCCAACGGATCTAATGGGAGAAGGAAGATGGACGAACCAGACGAACTTGGTCCAAAGAAGGCCAACGGATCTAATGGGAGGACGAAGATGGACGAACGAGACGAACCTGGTCCAAAGAAGGCCAACGGATCTAATGGGAGGACGAAGAGGGACTAAAGAGACGAACTTGGTCCAAAGAAGGGCAACGGATCAAATGGGAGGACGAAGATGGACGAACGAGATGAATTTGGTCCAAAGAAGGCCAACGGATCAAATGGGACGACGAAGATGGACGAACGAGATGAACTTGGTCCAAAGAAGGCCAACGGATCTAATGGGAAGACGAAGATGGACGAATGAGACGAACTTGGTCCAACGAACTACAACGGATCTAATGGGAAGACGAAGATGGACGAACGAGACAAACATGGTCCAAAGAAGGCCAACGGATCAAATGGGAGGACGAAGATGGACGAACGAGACGAACCTGGTCCAAAGAAGGCCAATGGATCAAATGGGAAGACGAAGATGGACGAACGAGACGAACTTGGTCCAACGAACTACAACGGATCTAATGGGAAGACGAAGATGGACGAACGAGACGAACATGGTCGAAAGAAGGCCAATGGATCTAAAGGCCAATGGATCAAATGGGAAGACGAAGATGGACGAACGAGACGAACATGGTGCAAAGAAGGCCAACGGATTTAATGGGAGGACGAAGAGGAACGAACGAGACGAACTTGGTCCAAAGAACGACAACGGATCTTTTGGGAACACGAAGATGGACGAACGAGACGAACTTGGTCCAAAGAAGGACAACGGATCTAATGGGAGGACGAAGAGGAACGAACGAGACGAACATGGTCCAATGAAGGCCAACGGATCTAATGGGAGGACGAAGATGGACGAACGAGACGAACTTGGTCCAAAGAAGGCCAACGGATCTAATGGGAGGACGAAGATGGACGAACGAGACGAACTTGGTCCAAAGAAGGACAACGGATCTAACGGGAGGACGAAGATGGACGAACGAGACGACATGGTCCAAAGAAGGCCAACGAATCTAATGGGAGGACGAAGATGGACGAACGAGACGAACTTGGTCCAAAGAAGGCCAACGGATCTAATGGGAGGACGAAGAGGAACGAACGAGACGAACTTGGTCCAAAGAACGACAACGGATCTATTGGGAAGACGAAGATGGACGAACGAGACGAACTTGGTCCAAAGAAGGCCAACGGATCTAATGGGAGGACGAAGAGGGACTAAAGAGACGAACTTGGTCCAAAGAAGGCCAACGGATCTTATGGGAGGACGAAGATGGACGAACATGGTCCAAAGAAAGACAACGGATCAAATGCGAGGACGAAGATGGACGAACGAGACGAACTTGCTCCAAAGAAGGCCAACGGATTTAATGGGAGGACGAAGAGGAACGAACGAGACAAACTTGGTCCAAAGAACGACAACGGATCTATTGGGAGGACGAAGATGGACGAACGAGACGAACTTGGTCCAAAGAAGGCCAACGGATCTAATGGGAGGACGAAGATGAACGAACGAGACGAACATGGTCCAAAGAAGGACAACGGATCAAATGCGAGGACGAAGATGGACGAAGGAGACGAACTTGGTCCAAAGAAGGCCAACGGATCTAATGGGACGACGAAGATGGACTAAAGAGACGAACTTGGTCCAATGAAGGCCAACGGATCTAATGGGAGAAGGAAGATGGACGAACCAGACGAACTTGGTCCAAAGAAGGCCAACGGATCTAATGGGAGGACGAAGATGGACGAACGAGACGAACCTGGTCCAAAGAAGGCCAACGGATCTAATGGGAGGACGAAGAGGGACTAAAGAGACGAACTTGGTCCAAAGAAGGGCAACGGATCAAATGCGAGGACGAAGATGGACGAAGGAGACGAACTTGGTCGAAAGAAGGCCAACGGATCTAATGGGAGGACGAAGATGGACTAAAGAGACGAACTTGGTCCAATGAAGGCCAACGGATCTAATGGGAGGACGAAGATGGACGAACGAGACGAACTTGGTCCAAAGAAGGCCAACAGATCTAATGGGAGGACGAAGATGGACGAACGAGACGAACTTGGTCCAATGAAGGCCAACGGATCTAATGGGAGGACGAAGATGGACGAACGAGACGAACTTGGTCCAAAGAAGGCCAACGGATCTAATGGGAGGACGAAGATGGACGAACGAGACGAACTTGGTCCAAAGAAGGACAACGGATCTAACGGGAGGACGAAGATGGACGAACGAGACGACATGGTCCAAAGAAGGCCAACGAATCTAACGGGAGGACGAAGATGGACGAACGAGACGAACTTGGTCCAAAGAAGGCCAACGGATCTAATGGGAGGACGAAGAGGAACGAACGAGACGAACTTGGTCCAAAGAATGACAACGGATCTATTGGGAAGACGAAGATGGACGAACGAGACGAACTTGGTCCAAAGAAGGCCAACGGATCTAATGGGAGGACGAAGAGGGACTAAAGAGACGAACTTGGTCCAAAGAAGGCCAACGGATCTAATGGGAGGACGAAGATGGACGAACGAGACGAACTTGGTCCAAAGAAGGCCAACGGATCTAATGGGTGGACGAAGAGGAACGAACGAGACGAACTTGGTCCAACGAACGACAACAGATCTAATGGGAGGACGAAGATGGACGAACGAGACGAACTTGGTCCAAAGAAGGCCAACGGATCTAATGGGAGGACGAAGATGGACGAACGAGACGAACTTGGTCCAAAGAAGGCCAACGGATCTAATGGGAGGACGAAGAGGAACGAACGAGACGAACTTGGTGCAAAGAACGACAACGGATATATTGGGAAGACGAAGATGGACGAACGAGACGAACTTGGTCCAAAGAAGGCCAACGGATCTAATGGGAGGACGAAGAGGGACTAAAGAGACGAACTTGGTCCAAAGAAGGCCAACGGATCTTATGGGAGGACGAAGATGGACGAACATGGTCCAAAGAAGGACAACGGATCAAATGCGAGGACGAAGATGGACGAACAAGACGAACCTGGTCCAAAGAAGGCCAATGGATCAAATGGGAAAACGAAGATGGACGAACGAGACGAACTTGGTCCAACGAACTACAACGGATCTAATGGGAAGACGAAGATGGACGAACGAGACGAACATGGTCCAAAGAAGGCCAACGGATTTAATGGGAGGACGAAGAGGAACGAACGAGACGAACTTGGTCCCAAGAACGACAACGGATCTATTGGGAAGACGAAGATGGACGAACGAGACGAACTTGGTCCAAAAAAGGCCAACGGATCTAATGGGAGGACGAAGATGGACGAACGAGACGAACATGGTCCAAAGAAGGACAACGGATCAAATGCGAGGACGAAGATGGACGAAGGAGACGAACTTGGTCGAAAGAAGGCCAACGGATCTAATGGGAGGACGAAGATGGACTAAAGAGACGAACTTGGTCCAATGAAGGCCAACGGATCTAATGGGAGGACGAAGATGGACGAACGAGACGAACTTGGTCCAATGAAGGCCAACGGATCTAATGGGAGGACGAAGATGGACGAACGAGACGAACTTGGTCCAAAGAAGGCCAACGGATCTAATGGGAGGACGAAGATGGACGAACGAGACGAACTTGGTCCAAAGAAGGACAACGGATCTAACGGGAGGACGAAGATGGACGAACGAGACGACATGGTCCAAAGAAGGCCAACGAATCTAATGGGAGGACGAAGATGGACGAACGAGACGAACTTGGTCCAAAGAAGGCCAACGGATCTAATGGGAGGACGAAGAGGAACGAACGAGACGAACTTGGTCCAAAGAACGACAACGGATCTATTGGGAAGACGAAGATGGACGAACGAGACGAACTTGGTCCAAAGAAGGCCAACGGATCTAATGGGAGGACGAAGAGGGACTAAAGAGACGAACTTGGTCCAAAGAAGGCCAACGGATCTTATGGGAGGACGAAGATGGACGAACATGGTCCAAAGAAAGACAACGGATCAAATGCGAGGACGAAGATGGACGAACGAGACGAACTTGCTCCAAAGAAGGCCAACGGATTTAATGGGAGGACGAAGAGGAACGAACGAGACAAACTTGGTCCAAAGAACGACAACGGATCTATTGGGAAGACGAAGATGGACGAACGAGACGAACTTGGTCCAAAGAAGGCCAACGGATCTAATGGGAGGACGAAGATGAACGAACGAGACGAACATGGTCGAAAGAAGGACAACGGATCAAATGCGAGGACGAAGATGGACGAAGGAGACGAACTTGGTCCAAAGAAGGCCAACGGATCTAATGGGACGACGAAGATGGACTAAAGAGACGAACTTGGTCCAATGAAGGCCAACGGATCTAATGGGAGAAGGAAGATGGACGAACCAGACGAACTTGGTCCAAAGAAGGCCAACGGATCTAATGGGAGGACGAAGATGGACGAACGAGACGAACCTGGTCCAAAGAAGGCCAACGGATCTAATGGGAGGACGAAGAGGGACTAAAGAGACGAACTTGGTCCAAAGAAGGGCAACGGATCAAATGGGAGGACGAAGATGGACGAACGAGATGAATTTGGTCCAAAGAAGGCCAACGGATCAAATGGGACGACGAAGATGGACGAACGAGATGAACTTGGTCCAAAGAAGGCCAACGGATCTAATGGGAAGACGAAGATGGACGAATGAGACGAACTTGGTCCAACGAACTACAACGGATCTAATGGGAAGACGAAGATGGACGAACGAGACAAACATGGTCCAAAGAAGGCCAACGGATCAAATGGGAGGACGAAGATGGACGAACGAGACGAACCTGGTCCAAAGAAGGCCAATGGATCAAATGGGAAGACGAAGATGGACGAACGAGACGAACTTGGTCCAACGAACTACAACGGATCTAATGGGAAGACGAAGATGGACGAACGAGACGAACATGGTCGAAAGAAGGCCAATGGATCTAAAGGCCAATGGATCAAATGGGAAGACGAAGATGGACGAACGAGACGAACATGGTGCAAAGAAGGCCAACGGATTTAATGGGAGGACGAAGAGGAACGAACGAGACGAACTTGGTCCAAAGAACGACAACGGATCTTTTGGGAACACGAAGATGGACGAACGAGACGAACTTGGTCCAAAGAAGGACAACGGATCTAATGGGAGGACGAAGAGGAACGAACGAGACGAACATGGTCCAATGAAGGCCAACGGATCTAATGGGAGGACGAAGATGGACGAACGAGACGAACTTGGTCCAAAGAAGGCCAACGGATCTAATGGGAGGACGAAGATGGACGAACGAGACGAACTTGGTCCAAAGAAGGACAACGGATCTAACGGGAGGACGAAGATGGACGAACGAGACGACATGGTCCAAAGAAGGCCAACGAATCTAATGGGAGGACGAAGATGGACGAACGAGACGAACTTGGTCCAAAGAAGGCCAACGGATCTAATGGGAGGACGAAGAGGAACGAACGAGACGAACTTGGTCCAAAGAACGACAACGGATCTATTGGGAAGACGAAGATGGACGAACGAGACGAACTTGGTCCAAAGAAGGCCAACGGATCTAATGGGAGGACGAAGAGGGACTAAAGAGACGAACTTGGTCCAAAGAAGGCCAACGGATCTTATGGGAGGACGAAGATGGACGAACATGGTCCAAAGAAAGACAACGGATCAAATGCGAGGACGAAGATGGACGAACGAGACGAACTTGCTCCAAAGAAGGCCAACGGATTTAATGGGAGGACGAAGAGGAACGAACGAGACAAACTTGGTCCAAAGAACGACAACGGATCTATTGGGAGGACGAAGATGGACGAACGAGACGAACTTGGTCCAAAGAAGGCCAACGGATCTAATGGGAGGACGAAGATGAACGAACGAGACGAACATGGTCCAAAGAAGGACAACGGATCAAATGCGAGGACGAAGATGGACGAAGGAGACGAACTTGGTCCAAAGAAGGCCAACGGATCTAATGGGACGACGAAGATGGACTAAAGAGACGAACTTGGTCCAATGAAGGCCAACGGATCTAATGGGAGAAGGAAGATGGACGAACCAGACGAACTTGGTCCAAAGAAGGCCAACGGATCTAATGGGAGGACGAAGATGGACGAACGAGACGAACCTGGTCCAAAGAAGGCCAACGGATCTAATGGGAGGACGAAGAGGGACTAAAGAGACGAACTTGGTCCAAAGAAGGGCAACGGATCAAATGGGAGGACGAAGATGGACGAACGAGATGAATTTGGTCCAAAGAAGGCCAACGGATCAAATGGGACGACGAAGATGGACGAACGAGATGAACTTGGTCCAAAGAAGGCCAACGGATCTAATGGGAAGACGAAGATGGACGAATGAGACGAACTTGGTCCAACGAACTACAACGGATCTAATGGGAAGACGAAGATGGACGAACGAGACAAACATGGTCCAAAGAAGGCCAACGGATCAAATGGGAGGACGAAGATGGACGAACGAGACGAACCTGGTCCAAAGAAGGCCAATGGATCAAATGGGAAGACGAAGATGGACGAACGAGACGAACTTGGTCCAACGAACTACAACGGATCTAATGGGAAGACGAAGATGGACGAACGAGACGAACATGGTCGAAAGAAGGCCAATGGATCTAAAGGCCAACGGATCAAATGGGAAGACGAAGATGGACGAACGAGACGAACATGGTGCAAAGAAGGCCAACGGATTTAATGGGAGGACGAAGAGGAACGAACGAGACGAACTTGGTCCAAAGAACGACAACGGATCTTTTGGGAACACGAAGATGGACGAACGAGACGAACTTGGTCCAAAGAAGGACAACGGATCTAACGGGAGGACAAAGATGGACGAACGAGACGACATGGTCCATAGAAGGCCAACGGATCTAATGGGAGGACGAAGAGGAACGAACGAGACGAACTTTGATGGCCTCCTTGTTGTAACAACTTGGCCAATGACTTGAATTCACCACTTAGATTCTGGTTGTGACTTAGAACTAGTGATTTTTGATCTTTAAGAAAGAATAGCAAGAAAGGATTGTTCTTATTTTAACAAGAACAAGTGAGCAGAATAAGAACAAGTGAACAAAATGGAAGTGAAGAATAAGAGTTCTTGTTATAACAAGCAAACAAGAGAGCAGATTGTAAAACAAAGAACAAGAAGAATGGATGGGAGGCAAGGGGCGCCACCTTGGTCTAATCCAAGACAAGGATAAGCCTATGGAAATGAGGATCACCACAAGAAAGGATTCTTGGTAAGATCAAAGTCTGGTTCAATCCAGAACCAAAGAGTAAGGACTCAATTACACAAGGTAATATTTTTGCTCAAAATCAAAGTTGTCTTTCAAGGCACCATGCGCCCCCTATTTATAGTGAGGGAGGCTGGTCTGATTACAAGTGCAGACTTGGGCTATGCCTTTCAAGGCTTACAAGGAATCCTAGGTGCTCATTAAGGAGCAATTACAAGCAATAAAATGGCTGCCAACCAGCCCCTTCTATGCGCCCCAATCCAAGGAATCCTAGGCTAGAATTAACAAGCAATTACAAGGCAATTACATGTAATTATATGGCTGCTCCCTATCTCACTAATGATGCAAGGAATCTTAAGAAACCAAATCAGTTTGGCTGCTGACCAGCCACACCAATGCAGCGCACACCCTCTTGTCTTGGATGCCTTCTTTGATTGCTCTTTAAGTCCTTTACTAATGGTGCAAGGAATCCCAAGAAACCAAATCAGTTTGGCTGCTGACCATGGCCTTCAATATGCGCTTAACTCCTCCTCAATGCAGCCACCATGGCTGTTACACTTTTAATGTGGTGTTTGGAGCATTCATGCCTTTGTCTTGATTGCTATGAATTCTTTGTCTTGTGTAACTCCTTCTTGCCTTGATGTGCTTTGATTCACTTTGTCTTCCTTGACTTCATTTAAGCGCCCACCATGCAGCCTTTATTAAGTCCCTCTTGCTTTTATTCAAGCAACCACTTAAAGTGGATTAAACACACCAAAAATTAACAAGGAATTAAATAACTTAGTGCCTTGGTCCCAAATAAATCAATTGGTCACATGCACTTTATTTAAAACAAAATAACATGGCTGGTTTCATGAGTGTTGCGCCTCCTCCATAGCTTGGATGACAAGCATGGTCTTTGGTGCAATTACTTCTTTGTCCATGTTGGAAATTGTCTTAGTCATGAATTGGACTAAGCCTTCTTGGACCTTTCTTGACATTGCCCTAGTCATTGGGCCTCCTAGGCTTTGAATGGCTTCTTGGACCTCCATGTCCTCATCAAACTTGGTCCAAAGAACGACAACGGATCTATTGGGAAGACGAAGATGGACGAACGAGACGAACTTGGTCCAAAGAAGGCCAACGGATCTAATGGGAGGACGAAGAGGGACTAAAGAGATGAACTTGGTCCAAAGAAGGCCAACGGATCTTATGGGGGGACGAAGATGGACGAACATGGTCCAAAGAAGGACAACGGATCAAATGCGAGGACGAAGATGGACGAACGAGACGAACCTGGTCCAAAGAAGGCCAATGGATCAAATGGGAAGACGAAGATGGACGAAAGAGACGAACTTGGTCCAACGAACTACAACGGATCTAATGGGAAGACGAAGATGGACGAACGAGACGAACATGGTCCAAAGAAGGCCAACGGATTTAATGGGAGGACGAAGAGGAACGAACGAGACGAACTTGGTCCCAAGAACGACAACGGATCTATTGGGAAGACGAAGATTGACGAACGAGACGAACTTGGTCCAAAGAAGGCCAACGGATCTAATGGGAGGACGAAGATGGACGAACGAGACGAACATGGTCCAAAGAAGGACAACGGATTAAATGCGAGGACGAAGATGGACGAAGGAGACGAACTTGGTCCAAAGAAGGCCAACGGATCTAATGGGAGGACGAAGATGGACTAAAGAGACGAACTTGGTCCAATGAAGGCCAACGGATCTAATGGGAGGACGAAGATGGACGAACGAGACGAACTTGGTCCAAAGAAGGCCAACGGATCTAATGGGAGGACGAAGATGGACGAACGAGACAAACATGGTCCAAAGAAGGCCAACGGATCAAATGGGAGGACGAAGATGGACGAACGAGACGAACCTGGTCCAAAGAAGGCCAATGGATCAAATGGGAAGACGAAGATGGACGAACGAGACGAACTTGGTCCAACAAACTACAACGGATCTAATGGGAAGACGAAGATGGACGAACGAGACGAACATGGTCCAAAGAAGGCCAATGGATCTAAAGGCCAACGGATCAAATGGGAAGACGAAGATGGACGAACGAGACGAACTTGGTCCAAAGAAGGCCAACGGATTTAATGGGAGAACGAAGAGGAACGAACGAGACGAACTTGGTTCAAAGAACGTCAACGGATCTTTTGGGAACACGAAGATGGACGAACGAGACGAACTTGGTCCAAAGAAGGACAACGGATCTAACGGGAGGACGAAGATGGACGAACGAGACGACATGGTCCAAAGAAGGCCAACGAATCTAATGGGAGGACGAAGATGGACGAACGAGACGAACTTGGTCCAAAGAAGGCCAACGGATCTAATGGGAGGACGAAGAGGAACGAACGAGACGAACTTGGTCCATAGAACGACAACGGATCTATTGGGAAGACGAAGATGGACGAACGAGACGAACTTGGTCCAAAGAAGGCCAACGGATCTAATGGGAGGACGAAGAGGGACTAAAGAGACGAACTTGGTCCAAAGAAGGCCAACGGATCTTATGGGAGGACGAAGATGGACGAACATGGTCCAAAGAAGGACAACGGATCAAATGCGAGGACGAAGATGGACGAACGAGACGAACTTGCTCCAAAGAAGGCCAACGGATTTAATGGGAGGACGAAGAGGAACGAACGAGACAAACTTGGTCCAAAGAACGACAACGGATCTATTGGGAAGACGAAGATGGACGAACGAGACGAACTTGGTCCAAAGAAGGCCAACGGATCTAATGGGAGGACGAAGATGAACGAACGAGACGAACATGGTCCAAAGAAGGACAACGGATCAAATACGAGGACGAAGGAGACGAACTTGGTCCAAAGAAGGCCAACGGATCTAATGGGAGGACGAAGATGAACGAACGAGACGAACATGGTCCAAAGAAGGACAACGGATCAAATACGAGGACGAAGGAGACGAACTTGGTCCAAAGAAGGCCAACGGATCTAATGGGAGAAGGAAGATGGACGAACCAGACGAACTTGGTCCAAAGAAGGCCAACGGATCTAATGGGAGGACGAAGATGGACGAACGAGACGAACCTGGTCCAAAGAAGGCCAACGGATCTAATGGGAGGACGAAGAGGGACTAAAGAGACGAACTTGGTCCAAAGAAGGCCAACGGATCAAATGGGAGGACGAAGATGGACGAACGAGATGAATTTGGTCCAAAGAAGCCCAACGTATCAAATGGGAAGACGAAGATGGACGAACGAGATGAACTTGGTCCAAAGAAGGCCAACGGATCTAATGGGAAGACGAAGATGGACGAATGAGACGAACTTGGTCCAACGAACTACAACGGATCTAATGGGAAGACGAAGATGGACGAACGAGACAAACATGGTCCAAAGAAGGCCAACGGATCAAATGGGAGGACGAAGATGGACGAACGAGACGAACCTGGTCCAAAGAAGGCCAATGGATCAAATGGGAAGACGAAGATGGACGAACGAGACGAACTTGGTCCAACGAACTACAACGGATCTAATGGGAAGACGAAGATGGACGAACGAGACGAACATGGTCCAAAGAAGGCCAATGGATCTAATGGGAGGACGAAGAGGAACGAACGAGACGAACTTGGTCCAACGAACGACAACGGAACTATTGGGAAGACGAAGATGGACGAACGAGACGAACATGGTGCAAAGAAGGCCAACGGATTTAATGGGAGGACGAAGAGGAACGAACGAGACGAACTTGGTCCAAAGAACGACAACGGATCTTTTGGGAACACGAAGATGGACGAACGAGACGAACTTGGTCCAAAGAAGGACAACGGATCTAACTGGAGGACAAAGATGGACGAACGAGACGACATGGTCCAAAGAAGGCCAACAGATCTAATGGGAGGACGAAGAGGAACGAACGAGACGAACTTGGTCCAAAGTACGACAACGGATCTATTGGGAAGACGAAGATGGACGAACGAGACGAACTTGGTCCAAAGAAGGCCAACGGATCTAATGGGAGGACGAAGAGGGACTAAAGAGACGAACTTGGTCCAAAGAAGGCCAACGGATCTTATGGGAGGACGAAGATGGACGAACATGGTCCAAAGAAGGACAACGAATCAAATGCGAGGACGAAGATGGACGAACGAGACGAACCTGGTCCAAAGAAGGCCAATGGATCAAATGGGAAGACGAAGATGGACGAACGAGACGAACTTGGTCCAACGAACTACAACGGATCTAATGGGAAGACGAAGATGGACGAACGAGACGAACATGGTCCAAAGAAGGCCAACGGATTTAATGGGAGGACGAAGAGGAACGAACGAGACGAACTTGGTCCCAAGAACGACAACGGATCTATTGGGAAGACGAAGATGGACGAACGAGACGAACTTGGTCCAAAGAAGGCCAACGGATCTAATGGGAGGACGAAGATGGACGAACGAGACGAACTTGGTCCAAAGAAGGCCAACGGATCTAATGGGAGGACGAAGATGGACGAACGAGACGAACATGGTCCAAAGGAGGACAACGGATTAAATGCGAGGACGAAGATGGACGAAGGAGACGAACTTGGTCCAAAGAAGGCCAACGGATCTAATGGGAGGACGAAGATGGACTAAAGAGACGAACTTCGTCCAATGAAGGCCAACGGATCTAATGGGAGGACGAAGATGGACGAACGAGACGAACTTGGTCCAAAGAAGGCCAATGGATCTAATGGGAAGACGAAGATGGACGAACGAGACGAACTTGGTCCAACGAACTACAACGGATCAAATGGGAAGACGAAGATGGACGAACGAGACGAACTTGGTCCAAAGAAGGCCAACGGATTTAATGGGAGGACGAAGAGGAACGAACGAGACGAACTTGGTCCAAAGAATGACAACGGATCTATTGGGAAGACGAAGATGGACGAACGAGACGAACTTGGTCCAAAGAAGGCCAACGGATCTAATGGGAGGACGAAGATGGACGAACGAGACGAACATGGTCCAAAGATGGACAACGGATCAAATGCGAGGACGAAGATGGACGAAGGAGACGAACTTGGTCCAAAGAAGGCCAACGGATCTAATGGGAGGACGAAGATGGACTAAAGAGACGAACTTGGTCCAATGAAGGCCAACGGATCAAATGGGAGGACGAAGATGGACGAACGAGATGAATTTGTTCCAAAGAAGGCCAACGGATCAAATGGGAAGACGAAGATGGACGAACGAGATGAACTTGGTCCAAAGAAGGCCAACGGATCTAATGGGAAGACGAAGATGGACGAATGAGACGAACTTGGTCCAACGAACTACAACGGATCTAATGGGAAGACGAAGATGGACGAACGAGACAAACATGGTCCAAAGAAGGCCAACGGATCAAATGGGAGGACGAAGATGGACGAACGAGACGAACCTGGTCCAAAGAAGGCCAATGGATCAAATGGGAAGACGAAGATGGACGAACGAGACGAACTTGGTCCAACGAACTACAACGGATCTAATGGGAAGACGAAGATGGACGAACGAGACGAACATGGTCCAAAGAAGGCCAACGGATTTAATGGGAGGACGAAGAGGAACGAACGAGACGAACTTGGTCCCAAGAACGACAACGGATCTATTGGGAAGACGAAGATGGACGAACGAGACGAACTTGGTCCAAAGAAGGCCAACAGATCTAATGGGAGGACGAAGATGGACGAAGGAGACGAACTTGGTCCAAAGAAGGCCAACGGATCTAATGGGAGGACGAAGATGGACTAAAGAGACGAACTTGGTCAAATGAAGGCCAACGGATCTAATGGGAGGACGAAGATGGACGAACGAGACGAACATGGTCCAAAGAAGGCCAACGGATCTAATGGGAGGACGAAGATGGACGAACGAGACGAACTTGGTCCAAATAAGGCCAATGGATCTAATGGGAAGACGAAGATGGACGAACGAGACGAACTTGGTCCAACGAACTTCAACGGATCAAATGGGAAGACGAAGATGGACGAACGAGACGAACTTGGTCCAAAGAAGGCCAACGGATTTAATGGGAGGACGAAGAGGAACGAACGAGACGAACTTGGTCCAAAGAATGACAACGGATCTATTGGGAAGACGAAGATGGACGAACGAGACGAACTTGGTCCAAAGAAGGCCAACGGATCTAATGGGAGGACGAAGATGGACGAACGAGACGAACATGGTCCAAAGAAGGACAACAGATCAAATGCGAGGACGAAGATGGACGAAGGAGACGAATTTGGTCCAAAGAAGGCCAACGGATCTAATGGGAGGACGAAGATGGACTAAAGAGACGAACTTGGTCCAATGAAGGCCAACGGATCTAATGGGAGAAGGAAGATGGACGAACCAGACGAACTTGGTCCAAAGAAGGCCAACGGATCTAATGGGCGGACGAAGATGGACGAACAAGACGAACTTGGTCCAAAGAAGGCCAACGGATCTAATGGGAGGACGAAGAGGGACTAAAGAGACGAACTTGGTCCAAAGAAGGCCAACGGATCAAATGGAAGGACGAAGATGGACGAACGAGATGAATTTGGTCCAAAGAAGGCCAACGGATCAAAAGGGAAGACGAAGATGGACAAACGAGACGAACTTGGTCCAAAGAAGGCCAACGGATCTAATGGGAGGACGAAGACGGACGAACGAGACGAACATGGTCCAAAGAAGGACAACGGATCAAATGCGAGGACGAAGATGGACGAAGGAGACGAACTTGGTCCAAAGAAGGCCAACGGATCTAATGGGAGGACGAAGATGGACTAAAGAGACGAACTTGGTCCAATGAAGGCCAACGGATCTAATGGGAGGACGAAGAGGGACTATAGAGACGAAATTGGTCCAAAGAAGGCCAACGGATCAAATGGGAGGACGAAGATGGACGAACGAGACGAATTTGGTCCAAAGAAGGCCAATGGATCAAATGGGAAGACGAAGATGGACGAACGAGACGAACTTGGTCCAACGAACTACAACGGATCTAATGGGAAGACGAAGATGGACGAACGAGACGAACATGGTCCAAAGAAGGCCAACGGATTTAATGGGAGGACGAAGAGGAACGAACGAGACGAACTTGGTCCCAAGAACGACAACGGATCTATTGGGAAGACGAAGATGGACGAACGAGACGAACTTGGTCCAAAGAAGAACAACGGATCTAATGGGAGGACGAAGATGGACGAACGAGACGAACTTGGTCCAAAGAAGGCCAACGGATCTAATGGGAGGACGAAGATGGACGAACGAGACGAACATGGTCAAAAGAAGGACAACGGATTAAATGCGAGGACGAAGATGGACGAAGGAGACGAACTTGGTCCAAAGAAGGCCAACGGATCTAATGGGAGGACGAAGATGGACTAAAGAGACGAACTTGGTCCAATGAAGGCCAACAGATCTAATGGGAGGACGAAGATGGACGAATGAGACGAACTTGGTCCAAAGAAGGCCAATGGATCTAATGGGAAGACGAAGATGGACGAACGAGACGAACTTGGTCCAACGAACTACAACGGATCAAATGGGAAGACGAAGATGGACGAACGAGACGAACTTGGTCCAAAGAAGGCCAACGGATTTAATGGGAGGACGAAGAGGAACGAACGAGACGAACTTGGTCCAAAGAATGACAACGGATCTATTGGGAAGACGAAGATGGACGAACGAGACGGACTTGGTCCAAAGAAGGCCAACGGATCAAATGCGAGGACGAAGATGGACGAAGGAGACGAACTTGGTCCAAAGAAGGCCAACGGATCTAACGGGAGGACGAAGATGGACTAAAGAGACGAACTTGGTCCAATGAAGGCCAACGGATCAAATGGGAGGACGAAGATGGACGAACGAGATGAATTTGTTCCAAAGAAGGCCAACGGATCAAATGGGAAGACGAAGATGGACGAACGAGATGAACTTGGTCCAAAGAAGGCCAACGGATCTAATGGGAAGACGAAGATGGACGAATGAGACGAACTTGGTCCAACGAACTACAACGGATCTAATGGGAAGACGAAGATGGACGAACGAGACAAACATGGTCCAAAGAAGGCCAACGGATCAAATGGGAGGACGAAGATGGACGAACGAGACGAACCTGGTCCAAAGAAGGCCAATGGATCAAATGGGAAGACGAAGATGGACGAACGAGACGAACTTGGTCCAACGAACTACAACGGATCTAATGGGAAGACGAAGATGGACGAACGAGACGAACATGGTCCAAAGAAGGCCAACGGATTTAATGGGAGGACGAAGAGGAACGAACGAGACGAACTTGGTCCCAAGAACGACAACGGATCTATTGGGAAGACGAAGATGGACGAACGAGACGAACTTGGTCCAAAGAAGGCCAACAGATCTAATGGGAGGACGAAGATGGACGAACGAGACGAACATGGTCCAAAGAAGGACAACGGATCAAATGCGAGGACGAAGATGGACGAAGGAGACGAACTTGGTCCAAAGAAGGCCAACGGATCTAATGGGAGGACGAAGATGGACTAAAGAGACGAACTTGGTCAAATGAAGGCCAACGGATCTAATGGGAGGACGAAGATGGACGAACGAGACGAACATGGTCCAAAGAAGGCCAACGGATCTAATGGGAGGACGAAGATGGACGAACGAGACGAACTTGGTCCAAATAAGGCCAATGGATCTAATGGGAAGACGAAGATGGACGAACGAGACGAACTTGGTCCAACGAACTTCAACGGATCAAATGGGAAGACGAAGATGGACGAACGAGACGAACTTGGTCCAAAGAAGGCCAACGGATTTAATGGGAGGACGAAGAGGAACGAACGAGACGAACTTGGTCCAAAGAATGACAACGGATCTATTGGGAAGACGAAGATGGACGAACGAGACGAACTTGGTCCAAAGAAGGCCAACGGATCTAATGGGAGGACGAAGATGGACGAACGAGACGAACATGGTCCAAAGAAGGACAACAGATCAAATGCGAGGACGAAGATGGACGAAGGAGACGAATTTGGTCCAAAGAAGGCCAACGGATCTAATGGGAGGACGAAGATGGACTAAAGAGACGAACTTGGTCCAATGAAGGCCAACGGATCTAATGGGAGAAGGAAGATGGACGAACCAGACGAACTTGGTCCAAAGAAGGCCAACGGATCTAATGGGAGGACGAAGATGGACGAACAAGACGAACTTGGTCCAAAGAAGGCCAACGGATCTAATGGGAGGACGGAGAGGGACTAAAGAGACGAACTTGGTCCAAAGAAGGCCAACGGATCAAATGGAAGGACGAAGATGGACGAACGAGATGAATTTGGTCCAAAGAAGGCCAACGGATCAAAAGGGAAGACGAAGATGGACAAACGAGACGAACTTGGTCCAAAGAAGGCCAACGGATCTAATGGGAGGACGAAGATGGACGAACGAGACGAACATGGTCCAAAGAAGGACAACGGATCAAATGCGAGGACGAAGATGGACGAAGGAGACGAACTTGGTCCAAAGAAGGCCAACAGATCTAATGGGAGGACGAAGATGGACTAAAGAGACGAACTTGGTCCAATTAAGGCCAACGGATCTAATGGGAGGACGAAGAGGGACTATAGAGACGAAATTGGTCCAAAGAAGGCCAACGGATCAAATGGGAGGACGAAGATGGACGAACGAGACGAATTTGGTCCAAAGAAGGCCAATGGATCAAATGGGAAGACGAAGATGGACGAACGAGACGAACTTGGTCCAACGAACTACAACGGATCTAATGGGAAGACGAAGATGGACGAACGAGACGAACATGGTCCAAAGAAGGCCAACGGATTTAATGGGAGGACGAAGAGGAACGAACGAGACGAACTTGGTCCCAAGAACGACAACGGATCTATTGGGAAGACGAAGATGGACGAACGAGACGAACTTGGTCCAAAGAAGGCCAACGGATCTAATGGGAGGACGAAGATGGACGAACGAGACGAACTTGGTCCAAAGAAGGCCAACGGATCTAATGGGAGGACGAAGATGGACGAACGAGACGAACATGGTCAAAAGAAGGACAACGGATTAAATGCGAGGACGAAGATGGACGAAGGAGACGAACTTGGTCCAAAGAAGGCCAACGGATCTAATGGGAGGACGAAGATGGACTAAAGAGACGAACTTGGTCCAATGAAGGCCAACAGATCTAATGGGAGGACGAAGATGGACGAATGAGACGAACTTGGTCCAAAGAAGGCCAATGGATCTAATGGGAAGACGAAGATGGACGAACGAGACGAACTTGGTCCAACGAACTACAACGGATCAAATGGGAAGACGAAGATGGACGAACGAGACGAACTTGGTCCAAAGAAGGCCAACGGATTTAATGGGAGGACGAAGAGGAACGAACGAGACGAACTTGGTCCAAAGAATGACAACGGATCTATTGGGAAGACGAAGATGGACGAACGAGACGGACTTGGTCCAAAGAAGGCCAACGGATCAAATGCGAGGACGAAGATGGACGAAGGAGACGAACTTGGTCCAAAGAAGGCCAACGGATCTAATGGGAGGACGAAGATGGACTAAAGAGACGAACTTGGTCCAATGAAGGCCAACGGATCAAATGGGAGGACGAAGATGGACGAACGAGATGAATTTGTTCCAAAGAAGGCCAACGGATCAAATGGGAAGACGAAGATGGACGAACGAGATGAACTTGGTCCAAAGAAGGCCAACGGATCTAATGGGAAGACGAAGATGGACGAATGAGACGAACTTGGTCCAACGAACTACAACGGATCTAATGGGAAGACGAAGATGGACGAACGAGACAAACATGGTCCAAAGAAGGCCAACGGATCAAATGGGAGGACGAAGATGGACGAACGAGACGAACCTGGTCCAAAGAAGGCCAATGGATCAAATGGGAAGACGAAGATGGACGAACGAGACGAACTTGGTCCAACGAACTACAACGGATCTAATGGGAAGACGAAGATGGACGAACGAGACGAACATGGTCCAAAGAAGGCCAACGGATTTAATGGGAGGACGAAGAGGAACGAACGAGACGAACTTGGTCCCAAGAACGACAACGGATCTATTGGGAAGACGAAGATGGACGAACGAGACGAACTTGGTCCAAAGAAGGCCAACAGATCTAATGGGAGGACGAAGATGGACGAACGAGACGAACATGGTCCAAAGAAGGACAACGGATCAAATGCGAGGACGAAGATGGACGAAGGAGACGAACTTGGTCCAAACAAGGCCAACGGATCTAATGGGAGGACGAAGATGGACTAAAGAGACGAACTTGGTCAAATGAAGGCCAACGGATCTAATGGGAGGACGAAGATGGACGAACGAGACGAACATGGTCCAAAGAAGGCCAACGGATCTAATGGGAGGACGAAGATGGACGAACGAGACGAACTTGGTCCAAATAAGGCCAATGGATCTAATGGGAAGACGAAGATGGACGAACGAGACGAACTTGGTCCAACGAACTACAACGGATCAAATGGGAAGACGAAGATGGACGAACGAGACGAACTTGGTCCAAAGAAGGCCAACGGATTTAATGGGAGGACGAAGAGGAACGAACGAGACGAACTTGGTCCAAAGAACGACAACGGATCTATTGGGAAGACGAAGATGGACGAACGAGACGAACTTGGTTCAAAGAAGGCCAACGGATCTAATGGGAGGACGAAGATGGACGAATGAGACGAACATGGTCCAAAGAAGGACAACGGATCAAATGCGAGGACGAAGATGGACGAAGGAGACGAATTTGGTCCAAAGAAGGCCAACGGATCTAATGGGAGGACGAAGATGGACTAAAGAGACGAACTTGGTCCAATGAAGGCCAACGGATCTAATGGGAGAAGGAAGATGGACGAACCAGACGAACTTGGTCCAAAGAAGGCCAACGGATCTAATGGGAGGACGAAGATGGACGAACAAGACGAACTTGGTCCAAAGAAGGCCAACGGATCTAATGGGAGGACGAAGAGGGACTAAAGAGACGAACTTGGTCCAAAGAAGGCCAACGGATCAAATGGGAGGACGAAGATGGACGAACGAGATGAATTTGGTCCAAAGAAGGCCAACGGATCAAATGGGAAGACGAAGATGGACAAACGAGACGAACTTGGTCCAAAGAAGGCCAACGGATCTAATGGGAGGACGAAGATGGACGAACGAGACGAACATGGTCCAAAGAAGGACAACGGATCAAATGCGAGGACGAAGATGGACGAAGGAGACGAACTTGGTCCAAAGAAGGCCAACGGATCTAATGGGAGGACGAAGATGGACTAAAGAGACGAACTTGGTCCAATGAAGGCAAACGGATCAAATGGGAGGACGAACATGGACGAACGAGACGAATTTGGTCCAAAGAAGGCCAACGGATCAAATGGGAAGACGAAGATGGATGAACGAGATGAACTTGGTCCAAAGAAGGCCAACGGATCTAATGGGAGGACGAAGATGTACGAACGAGACGAACATGGTCCAAAGAAGGACAACGGATCAAATGCGAGGATGAAGATGGACGAAGGAGACGAACTTGGTCCAAAGAAGGCCAACGGATCTAATGGGAGGACGAAGATGGACTAAAGAGACGAACTTGGTCCAATGTAGGCCAACGGATCTAATGGGAGGACGAAGAGGGACTAAAGAGACGAACTTGGTCCAAAGAAGGCCAACGGATCAAATGGGAGGACGAAGATGGACGAACGAGACGAACTTGGTCCAAAGAAGGCCAACGGATTTAATGGGAGGACGAATAGGAACGAACGAGACGAACTTGGTCCAAAGAACGACAACGGATCTTTTGGGAACACGAAGATGGACGAACGAGACGAACTTGGTCCAAAGAAGGACAACGGATCTAACGGGAGGACAAAGATGGACGAACGAGACGACATGGTCCAAAGAAGGCCAACGGATCTAATGGGAGGACGAAGAGGAACGAACGAGACGAACTTGGTCCAAAGAACGACAACGGATCTATTGGGAAGACGAAGATGGACGAACGAGACGAACTTGGTCCAAAGAAGGCCAACGGATCTAATGGGAGGACGAAGAGGGACTAAAGAGACGAACTTGGTCCAAAGAAGGCCAACGGATCTTATGGGAGGACGAAGATGGACGAACATGGTCCAAAGAAGGACAACGAATCAAATGCGAGGACGAAGATGGACGAACGAGACGAACCTGGTCCAAAGAAGGCCAATGGATCAAATGGGAAGACGAAGATGGACGAACGAGACGAACTTGGTCCAACGAACAACAACGGATCTAATGGGAAGACGAAGATGGACGAACGAGACGAACATGGTCCAAAGAAGGCCAACGGATTTAATGGGAGGACGAAGAGGAACGAACGAGACGAACTTGGTCCCAAGAACGACAACGGATCTATTGGGAAGACGAAGATGGACGAACGAGACGAACTTGGTCCAAAGAAGGCCAACGGATCTAATGGGAGGACGAAGATGGACGAACGAGACGAACATGGTCCAAAGAAGGACAACGGATTAAATGCGAGGACGAAGATGGACGAAGGAGACGAACTTGGTCCAAAGAAGGCCAACGGATCTAATGGGAGGACGAAGATGGACTAAAGAGACGAACTTGGTCCAATGAAGGCCAACGGATCTAATGGGAGGACGAAGATGGACGAACGAGACGAACTTGGTCCAAAGAAGGCCAACGGATCTAATGGGAGGACGAAGATGGACGAACGAGACGAACTTGGTCCAAAGAAGGCCAATGGATCTAATGGGAAGACGAAGATGGACGAACGAGACGAACTTGGTCCAACGAACTACAACGGATCAAATGGGAAGACGAAGATGGACGAACGAGACGAACTTGGTCCAAAGAAGGCCAACGGATTTAATGGGAGGACGAAGAGGAACGAACGAGACGAACTTGGTCCAAAGAATGACAACGGATCTATTGGGAAGACGAAGATGGACGAACGAGACGAACTTGGTCCAAAGAAGGCCAACGGATCTAATGGGAGGACGAAGATGGACGAACGAGACGAACATGGTCCAAAGAAGGACAACGGATCAAATGCGAGGACGAAGATGGACGAAGGAGACGAACTTGGTCCAAAGAAGGCCAACGGATCTAATGGGAGGACGAAGATGGACTAAAGAGACGAACTTGGTCCAATGAAGGCCAACGGATCAAATGGGAGGACGAAGATGGACGAACGAGATGAATTTGGTCCAAAGAAGGCCAACGGATCAAATGGGAAGACGAAGATGGACGAACGAGATGAACTTGGTCCAAAGAAGGCCAACGGATCTAATGGGAAGACGAAGATGGACGAATGAGACGAACTTGGTCCAACGAACTACAACGGATCTAATGGGAAGACGAAGATGGACGAACGAGACAAACATGGTCCAAAGAAGGCCAACGGATCAAATGGGAGGACGAAGATGGACGAACGAGACGAACCTGGTCCAAAGAAGGCCAATGGATCAAATGGGAAGACGAAGATGGACGAACGAGACGAACTTGGTCCAACGAACTACAACGGATCTAATGGGAAGACGAAGATGGACGAACGAGACGAACATGGTCCAAAGAAGGACAACGGATCAAATGCGAGGACGAAGATGGACGAAGGAGACGAACTTGGTCCAAAGAAGGCCAACGGATCTAATGGGAGGACGAAGATGGACTAAAGAGACGAACTTGGTCCAATGAAGGCCAACGGATCTAATGGGAGAAGGAAGATGGACGAACCAGACGAACTTGGTCCAAAGAAGGCCAACGGATCTAATGGGAGGACGAAGATGGACGAACAAGACGAACTTGGTCCAAAGAAGGCCAACGGATCTAATGGGAGGACGAAGAGGGACTAAAGAGACGAACTTGGTCCAAAGAAGGCCAACGGATCAAATGGGAGGACGAAGATGGACGAACGAGATGAATTTGGTCCAAAGAAGGCCAACGGATCAAATGGGAAGACGAAGATGGACGAACGAGACGAACTTGGTCCAAAGAAGGCCAACGGATCTAATGGGAGGACGAAGATGGACGAATGAGACGAACATGGTCCAAAGAAGGACAACGGATCAAATGCGAGGACGAAGATGGACGAAGGAGACGAACTTGGTCCAAAGAAGGCCAACGGATCTAATGGGAGGAAGAAGATGGACTAAAGAGACGAACTTGGTCCAATGAAGGCCAACGGATCTAATGGGAGGACGAAGAGGGACTATAGAGACGAAATTGGTCCAAAGAAGGCCAACGGATCAAATGGGAGGACGAAGATGGACGAACGAGACGAATTTGGTCCAAAGAAGGCCAACGGATCAAATGGGAAGACGAAGATGGACGAACGAGATGAACTTGGTCCAAAGAAGGCCAACGGATCTAATGGGAGGACGAAGATGTACGAACGAGACGAACATGGTCCAAAGAAGGACAACGGATCAAATGCGAGGATGAAGATGGACGAAGGAGACGAACTTGGTCCAAAGAAGGCCAACGGATCTAATGGGAGGACGAAGATGGACTAAAGAGACGAACTTGGTCCAATGTAGGCCAACGGATCTAATGGGAGGACGAAGAGGGACTAAAGAGACGAACTTGGTCCAAAGAAGGCCAACGGATCAAATGGGAGGACGAAGATGGACGAACGAGACGAACTTGGTCCAAAGAAGGCCAACGGATTTAATGGGAGGACGAAGAGGAACGAACGAGACGAACTTGGTCCAAAGAACGACAACGGATCTATTGGGAAGACGAAGATGGACGAACGAGACGAACTTGGTCCAACGAACTACAACGGATCAAATGGGAAGACGAAGATGGACGAACGAGACGAACTTGGTCCAAAGAAGGCCAACGGATTTAATGGGAGGACGAAGAGGAACGAACGAGACGAACTTGGTCCAAAGAACGACAACGGATCTATTGGGAAGACGAAGATGGACGAACGAGACGAACATGGTCCAAAGAAGGCCAACGGATCTAATGGGAGGACGAAGATGGACGAACGAGACGAACTTGGTCCAAAGAAGGCCAACGGATCTAATGGGAGGACGAAGATGGACGAACGAGACGAACTTGGTCCAAAGAAGGCCAACGGATCTAATGGGAGGACGAAGAGGGACTAAAGAGACGAACTTGGTCCAAAGAAGGCCAACGGATCTAATGGGAAGACGAAGATGGACGAATGAGATGAACTTGGTCCAACGAACTACAACGGATCTAATGGGAAGACGAAGATGGACGAACGAGACAAACATGGTCCAAAGAAGGCCAACGGATCAAATGGGAGGACGAAGATGGACGAACGAGACGAACCTGGTCCAAAGAAGGCCAATGGATCAAATGGGAAGACGAAGATGGACGAACGAGACGAACTTGGTCCAACGAACTACAACGGATCTAATGGGAAGACGAAGATGGACGAACGAGACGAACATGGTCCATAGAAGGCCAATGGATCTAAAGGCCAACGGATCAAATGGGAAGACGAAGATGGACGAACGAGACGAACTTGGTCCAAAGAAGGCCAACAGATTTAATGGGAGAACGAAGAGGAACGAACGAGACGAACTTGGTCCAAAGAACGACAACGGATCTTTTGGGAACACGAAGATGGACGAACGAGACGAACTTGGTCCAAAGAAGGACAACGGATCTAACGGGAGGACGAAGATGGACGAACGAGACGACATGGTCCAAAGAAGGCCAACGAATCTAATGGGAGGACGAAGATGGACGAACGAGACGAACTTGGTCCAAAGAAGGCCAACGGATCTAATGGGAGGACGAAGAGGGACTAAAGAGACGAACTTGGTCCAAAGAACGACAACGGATCTTTCGGGAACACGAAGATGGACGAACGAGACGAACTTGGTCCAAAGAAGGACAACAGATCTAACGGGAGGACGAAGATAGACGAACGAGACGACATGGTCCAAAGAAGGCCAACGAATCTAATGGGAGGACGAAGATGGACGAACGAGACGAACTTGGTCCAAAGAAGGCCAACGGATTTAATGGGAGGACGAAGAGGAACGAACGAGACGAACTTGGTCCAAAGAACGACAACGGATCTATTGGGAAGACGAAGATGGACGAACGAGACGAACTTGGTCCAACGAACTACAACGGATCAAATGGGAAGACGAAGATGGACGAACGAGACGAATTTGGTCCAAAGAAGGCCAACGGATTTAATGGGAGGACGAAGAGGAACGAACGAGACGAACTTGGTCCAAAGAACGACAACGGATCTATTGGGAAGACGAAGATGGACGAACGAGACGAACATGGTCCAAAGAAGGCCAACGGATCTAATGGGAGGACGAAGATGGACGAACGAGACGAACTTGGTCCAAAGAAGGCCAACGGATCTAATGGGAGGACGAAGATGGACGAACGAGACGAACTTGGTCCAAAGAAGGCCAACGGATCTAATGGGAGGACGAAGAGGGACTAAAGAGACGAACTTGGTCCAAAGAAGGCCAACGGATCTAATGGGAAGACGAAGATGGACGAATGAGATGAACTTGGTCCAACGAACTACAACGGATCTAATGGGAAGACGAAGATGGACGAACGAGACAAACATGGTCCAAAGAAGGCCAACGGATCAAATGGGAGGACGAAGATGGACGAACGAGACGAACCTGGTCCAAAGAAGGCCAATGGATCAAATGGGAAGACGAAGATGGACGAACGAGACGAACTTGGTCCAACGAACTACAACGGATCTAATGGGAAGACGAAGATGGACGAACGAGACGAACATGGTCCATAGAAGGCCAATGGATCTAAAGGCCAACGGATCAAATGGGAAGACGAAGATGGACGAACGAGACGAACTTGGTCCAAAGAAGGCCAACAGATTTAATGGGAGAACGAAGAGGAACGAACGAGACGAACTTGGTCCAAAGAACGACAACGGATCTTTTGGGAACACGAAGATGGACGAACGAGACGAACTTGGTCCAAAGAAGGACAACGGATCTAACGGGAGGACGAAGATGGACGAACGAGACGACATGGTCCAAAGAAGGCCAACGAATCTAATGGGAGGACGAAGATGGACGAACGAGACGAACTTGGTCCAAAGAAGGCCAACGGATCTAATGGGAGGACGAAGAGGGACTAAAGAGACGAACTTGGTCCAAAGAACGACAACGGATCTTTCGGGAACACGAAGATGGACGAACGAGACGAACTTGGTCCAAAGAAGGACAACAGATCTAACGGGAGGACGAAGATAGACGAACGAGACGACATGGTCCAAAGAAGGCCAACGAATCTAATGGGAGGACGAAGATGGACGAACGAGACGAACTTGGTCCAAAGAAGGCCAACGGATCTAATGGGAGGACGAAGAGGAACGAACGAGACGAACTTGGTCCAAACAACGACAACGGATCTATTGGGAAGACGAAGATGGACGAACGAGACGAACTTGGTCCAAAGAAGGCCAACGGATCTAATGGGAGGACGAAGAGGGACTAAAGAGACGAACTTGGTCCAAAGAAGGCCAACGGATCTTATGGGAGGACGAAGATGGACGAACATGGTCCAAAGAAGGACAACGGATCAAATGCGAGGACGAAGATGGACGAACGAGACGAACTTGGTCCAAAGAAGGCCAACGGATTTAATGGGAGGACGAAGAGGAACGAACGAGACAAACTTGGTCCAAAGAACGACAACGGATCTATTGGGAAGACGAAGATGGACGAACGAGACGAACTTGGTCCAAAGAAGGCCATCGGATCTAATGGGAGGACGAAGATGAACGAACGAGACGAACATGGTCCAAAGAAGGACAACGGATCAAATGCGAGGACGAAGATGGACGAAGGAGACGAACTTGGTCCAAAGAAGGCCAACGGATCAAATGGGAGGACGAAGATGGACTAAAGGGACGAACTTGGTCCAATGAAGGCCAACGGATCTAATGGGAGAAGGAAGATGGACGAACCAGACGAACTTGGTCCAATGATGGCCAACGGATCTAATGGGAGAAGGAAGATGGACGAACCAGACGAACTTGGTCCAAAGAAGGCCAACGGATCTAATGGGAGGACGAAGATGGACGAACGAGACGAACTTGGTCCAAAGAAGGCCAACGGATCTAATGGGAGGACGAAGAGGGACTAAAGAGACGAACTTGGTCCAAAGAAGGCCAACGGATCAAATGGGAGGACGAAGATGGACGAACGAGATGAATTTGGTCCAAAGAAGGCCAACGGATCAAATGGGAAGACGAAGATGGATGAACGAGATGAACTTGGTCCAAAGAAGGCCAACGGATCTAATGGGAAGACGAAGATGGACGAATGAGACGAACTTGGTCCAACGAACTACAACGGATCTAATGGGAAGACGAAGATGCACGAACGAGACAAACATGGTCCAAAGAAGGCCAACGGATCAAATGGGAGGACGAAGATGGACGAACGAGACGAACCTGGTCCAAAGAAGGCCAATGGATCAAATGGGAAGACGAAGATGGACGAACGAGACGAACTTGGTCCAACGAACTACAACGGATCTAATGGGAAGACGAAGATGGACGAACGAGACGAACATGGTCCAAAGAAGGCCAATGGATCTAAAGGCCAACGGATCAAATGGGAAGACGAAGATGGACGAACGAGACGAACTTGGTGCAAAGAAGGCCAACGGATTTAATGGGAGGACGAAGAGGAACGAACGAGACGAACTTGGTCCAAAGAACGACAACGGATCTTTTGGGAACACGAAGATGGACAAACGAGACGAACTTGGTCCAAAGAAGGACAACGGATCTAACGGGAGGACAAAGATGGACGAACGAGACGACATGGTCCAAAGAAGGCCAACGGATCTAATGGGAGGACGAAGAGGAACGAACGAGACGAACTTGGTCCAAAGAACGACAACGGATCTATTGGGAAGACGAAGATGGACGAATGAGACGAACTTGGTCCAAAGAAGGCCAACGGATCTAATGGGAGGACGAAGAGGGACTAAAGAGACGAACTTGGTCCAAAGAAGGCCAACGGATCTTATGGGAGGACGAAGATGGACGAACATGGTCCAAAGAAGGACAACGGATCAAATGCGAGGACGAAGATGGACGAACGAGACGAACCTGGTCCAAAGAAGGCCAATGGATCAAATGGGAAGACGAAGATGGACGAACGAGACGAACTTGGTCCAACGAACCACAACGGATCTAATGGGAAGACGAAGATGGACGAACGAGACGAACATGGTCCAAAGAAGGCCAACGGATTTAATGGGAGGGCGAAGAGGAACGAACGAGACGAACTTGGTCCAAAGAAGGACAACGGATCTATTGGGAAGACGAAGATGGACGAACGAGACGAACTTCGTCCAAAGAAGGCCAACGGATCTAATGGGAGGACGAAGATGGACGAACGAGACGAACATGGTCCAAAGAAGGACAACGGATCAAATGCGAGGACGAAGATGGACGAAGGAGAAGAACTTGGTCCAAAGAAGGCCAACGGATCTAATGGGAGGACGAAGATGGACTAAAGAGACGAACTTGGTCCAATGAAGGCCAACGGATCTAATGGGAGGACGAAGATGGACGAACGAGACGAATTTGGTCCAAAGAAGGCCAACGGATCTAATGGGAGGACGAAGATGGACGAACGAGACGAACTTGGTCCAAAGAAGTCCAATGGATCTAATGGGAAGACGAAGATGGACGAACGAGACGAACTTGGTCCAACGAACTACAACGGATCAAATGGGAAGACGAAGATGGACGAACGAGACGAACTTGGTCCAAAGAAGGCCAACGGATTTAATGGGAGGACGAAGAGGAACGAACGAGACGAACTTGGTCCAAAGAACGACAACGGATCTATTGGGAAGACGAAGATGGACGAACGAGATGAACTTGGTCCAAAGAAGGCCAACGGATCTAATGGGAGGACGAAGATGGACGAACGAGACGAACATGGTCCAAAGAAGGACAACGGATCAAATGCGAGGACGAAGATGGACGAAGGAGACGAACTTGGTCCAAAGAAGGCCAACGGATCTAATGGGAGGACGAAGATGGACTAAAGAGACGAACTTGGTCCAATGAAGGCCAACGGATCTAATGGGAGGACGAAGATGGACGAACGAGACGAACTTGGTCCAAAGAAGGCCAACGGATCTAATGGGAGGACGAAGATGGACGAACGAGACGAACTTGGTCCAAAGAAGGCCAACGGATCTAATGGGAGGACGAAGAGGCACGAACGAGACGAACTTGGTCCAAAGAACGACAACGGATCTATTGGGAAGACGAAGATGGACGAACGAGACGAACTTGGTCCAAAGAAGGCCAACGGATCTAATGGGAGGACGAAGAGGGACTAAAGAGACGAACTTGGTCCAAAGAAGGCCAACGGATCAAATGGGAGGACGAAGATGGACGAACGAGACGAATTTGGTCCAAAGAAGGCCAGAGGATCAAATGGGAAGACGAAAATGGACGAACGAGACGAACTTGGTCCAAAGAAGGCCAACGGATCTAATGGGAGGACGAAGAGGAACGAACGAGACGAACTTGGTCCAAAGAACGACAACGGATCTATTGGGAAGACGAAGATGGACGAACGAGACGAACTTGGTCCAAAGAAAGCCAACGGATCTATTGGGAGGACGAAGATGGACGAACGAGACGAAGATGGTCCAAAGAAGGACAACGGATCAAATGCGAGGACAAAGATGGACGAAGGAGACGAACTTGGTCCAGAGAAGGCCAACGGATCTAATGGGAGGACGAAGATGGACTAAAGAGATGAACTTGGTCCAATGAAGGCCAACGGATCTAATGGGAGGACGAAGATGGACGAACGAGGCGAACTTGGTCCAAAGAAGGCCAATGGATCAAATGGGAAGACGAAGATGGACGAACGAGACGAACTTGGTCCAATGAACTACAACGGATCTAATGGGAAGGCGAAGATGGACGAACGAGACGAACATGGTCCAAAGAAGGCCAACGGATCTAATGGGAGGACGAAGATGGACGAACGAGACGAACCTGGTCCAAAGAAGGCCAATGGATCAAATGGAAAGACGAAGATGGACGAACGAGACGAACTTGGTCCAACGAACTACAATGGATCTAATGGGATGACGAAGATGGACGAACGAGACGAACATGGTCCAAAGAAGGCCAATGGATCTAAAGGCCAACGGATCAAATGGGAAGACGAAGATGGACGAACCAGATGAACTTGGTCCAAAGAAGGCCAACGGATTTAATGGGAGGACGAAGAGGAACGAACGAGACGAACTTGGTCCAAAGAACGAAAACGGATCTATTGGGAACACGAAGATGGACGAACGAGACGAACTTGGTCCAAAGAAGGACAACGGATCTAATAGGAGGACGAAGATGGACGAACGAGACGACATGGTCCAAAGAATGCCACGAATCTAATGGGAGGACGAAGATGGACGAACGAGACGAACTTGGTCCAAAGAAGGCCAACGGATCTAATGGGAGGACGAAGATGGACGAACGAGACGAATATGGTCCAAAGAAGGCCAACGGATCTAATGGGAGGACGAAGAGGAACGAACGAGACGAACTTGGTCCAAAGAACGACAACGGATCTATTGGGAAGACGAAGACGGACGAATGAGACGAACTTGGTCCAAGGAAGGCCAACGGATCTAATGGGAGGACGAAGAGGGACTAAAGAGACTAACTTGGTCCAAAGAAGGCCAACGGATCTAATGGGAGGACGAAGATGGATGAACGAGACGAACTTGGTCCAAAGAACGACAACGGATCTTTTGGGAACACGAAGATGGACAAACGAGACGAACTTGGTCCAAAGAAGGACAACGGATCTAACGGGAGGACAAAGATGGACGAACGAGACGACATGGTCCAAAGAAGGCCAACGGATCTAATGGGAGGACGAAGAGGAACGAACGAGACGAACTTGGTCCAAAGAACGACAACGGATCTATTGGGAAGACGAAGATGGACGAATGAGACGAACTTGATCCAAAGAAGGCCAACGGATCTAATGGGAGGACGAAGAGGGACTAAAGAGACGAACTTGGTCCAAAGAAGGCCAACGGATCTTATGGGAGGACGAAGATGGACGAACATGGTCCAAAGAAGGACAACGGATCAAATGCGAGGACGAAGATGGACGAACGAGACGAACCTGGTCCAAAGAAGGCCAATGGATCAAATGGGAAGACGAAGATGGACGAACGAGACGAACTTGGTCCAACGAACCACAACGGATCTAATGGGAAGACGAAGATGGACGAACGAGACGAACATGGTCCAAAGAAGGCCAACGGATTTAATGGGAGGGCGAAGAGGAACGAACGAGACGAACTTGGTCCAAAGAAGGACAACGGATCTATTGGGAAGACGAAGATGGACGAACGAGACGAACTTCGTCCAAAGAAGGCCAACGGATCTAATGGGAGGACGAAGATGGACGAACGAGACGAACATGGTCCAAAGAAGGACAACGGATCAAATGCGAGGACGAAGATGGACGAAGGAGAAGAACTTGGTCCAAAGAAGGCCAACGGATCTAATGGGAGGACGAAGATGGACTAAAGAGACGAACTTGGTCCAATGAAGGCCAACGGATCTAATGGGAGGACGAAGATGGACGAACGAGACGAATTTGGTCCAAAGAAGGCCAACGGATCTAATGGGAGGACGAAGATGGACGATCGAGACGAACTTGGTCCAAAGAAGTCCAATGGATCTAATGGGAAGACGAAGATGGACGAACGAGACGAACTTGGTCCAACGAACTACAACGGATCAAATGGGAAGACGAAGATGGACGAACGAGACGAACTTGGTCCAAAGAAGGCCAACGGATTTAATGGGAGGACGAAGAGGAACGAACGAGACGAACTTGGTCCAAAGAACGACAACGGATCTATTGGGAAGACGAAGATGGACGAACGAGATGAACTTGGTCCAAAGAAGGCCAACGGATCTAATGGGAGGACGAAGATGGACGAACGAGACGAACATGGTCCAAAGAAGGACAACGGATCAAATGCGAGGACGAAGATGGACGAAGGAGACGAACTTGGTCCAAAGAAGGCCAACGGATCTAATGGGAGGACGAAGATGGACTAAAGAGACGAACTTGGTCCAATGAAGGCCAACGGATCTAATGGGAGGACGAAGATGGACGAACGAGACGAACTTGGTCCAAAGAAGGCCAACGGATCTAATGGGAGGACGAAGATGGACGAACGAGACGAACTTGGTCCAAAGAAGGCCAACGGATCTAATGGGAGGACGAAGAGGCACGAACGAGACGAACTTGGTCCAAAGAACGACAACGGATCTATTGGGAAGACGAAGATGGACGAACGAGACGAACTTGGTCCAAAGAAGGCCAACGGATCTAATGGGAGGACGAAGAGGGACTAAAGAGACGAACTTGGTCCAAAGAAGGCCAACGGATCAAATGGGAGGACGAAGATGGACGAACGAGACGAATTTGGTCCAAAGAAGGCCAGAGGATCAAATGGGAAGACGAAAATGGACGAACGAGACGAACTTGGTCCAAAGAAGGCCAACGGATCTAATGGGAGGACGAAGAGGAACGAACGAGACGAACTTGGTCCAAAGAACGACAACGGATCTATTGGGAAGACGAAGATGGACGAACGAGACGAACTTGGTCCAAAGAAGGCCAACGGATCTATTGGGAGGACGAAGATGGACGAACGAGACGAAGATGGTCCAAAGAAGGACAACGGATCAAATGCGAGGACAAAGATGGACGAAGGAGACGAACTTGGTCCAGAGAAGGCCAACGGATCTAATGGGAGGACGAAGATGGACTAAAGAGATGAACTTGGTCCAATGAAGGCCAACGGATCTAATGGGAGGACGAAGATGGACGAACGAGGCGAACTTGGTCCAAAGAAGGCCAATGGATCAAATGGGAAGACGAAGATGGACGAACGAGACGAACTTGGTCCAATGAACTACAACGGATCTAATGGGAAGGCGAAGATGGACGAACGAGACGAACATGGTCCAAAGAAGGCCAACGGATCAAATGGGAGGACGAAGATGGACGAACGAGACGAACCTGGTCCAAAGAAGGCCAATGGATCAAATGGAAAGACGAAGATGGACGAACGAGACGAACTTGGTCCAACGAACTACAATGGATCTAATGGGATGACGAAGATGGACGAACGAGACGAACATGGTCCAAAGAAGGCCAATGGATCTAAAGGCCAACGGATCAAATGGGAAGACGAAGATGGACGAACGAGATGAACTTGGTCCAAAGAAGGCCAACGGATTTAATGGGAGGACGAAGAGGAACGAACGAGACGAACTTGGTCCAAAGAACGACAACGGATCTATTGGGAACACGAAGATGGACGAACGAGACGAACTTGGTCCAAAGAAGGACAACGGATCTAATAGGAGGACGAAGATGGACGAACGAGATGACATGGTCCAAAGAATGCCACGAATCTAATGGGAGGACGAAGATGGACGAACGAGACGAACTTGGTCCAAAGAAGGCCAACGGATCTAATGGGAGGACGAAGATGGACGAACGAGACGAATATGGTCCAAAGAAGGCCAACGGATCTAATGGGAGGACGAAGAGGAACGAACGAGACGAACTTGGTCCAAAGAACGACAACGGATCTATTGGGAAGACGAAGATGGACGAATGAGACGAACTTGGTCCAAGGAAGGCCAACGGATCTAATGGGAGGACGAAGAGGGACTAAAGAGACTAACTTGGTCCAAAGAAGGCCAACGGATCTAATGGGAGGACGAAGATGGACGAACGAGACGAACTTGGTCCAAAGAAGGCCAACGGATCTAATGGGGGGACGAAGAGGAACGAACGAGACGAACTTGGTCCAACGAACGACAACAGGTCTAACGGGAAGACGAAGATGGACGAACGAGACGAACATGGTCCAAAGAAGGCCAACGGATCTAATGGGAGGACAAAGATGGACGAACGAGACGAACTTGGTCCAAAGAAGGCCAACGGATCTAATGGGAGGACGAAGATGGACGAACGAGACGAACTTGGTCCAAAGAAGGCCAACAGATCTAATGGGAGGACGAAGAGGAACGAACGAGACGAACTTGGTGCAAAGAACGACAACGGATCTATTGGGAAGACGAAGATGGACGAACGAGACGAACTTGGTCCAAAGAAGGCCAACGGATCTAATGGGAGGACGAAGAGGGACTAAAGAGACGAACTTGGTCCAAAGAAGGCCAACGGATCTTATGGGAGGACGAAGATGGACGAACATGGTCCAAAGAAGGACAACGGATCAAATGCGAGGACGAACATGGACGAACGAGACGAACCTGGTCCAAAGAAGGCCAATGGATCAAATGGGAAGACGAAGATGGACGAACGAGACGAACTTGGTCCAACGAACTACAACGGATCTAATGGGAAGACGAAGATGGACGAACGAGACGAACATGGTCCAAAGAAGGCCAACGGATTTAATGGGAGGACGAAGAGGAACAAACGAGACGAACTTGGTCCAAAGAACGACAACGGATCTATTGGGAAGACGAAGATGGACGAACGAGACGAACGTGGTCCAAAGAAGGCCAACGGATCGAATGGGAGGACGAAGATGGACGAACGAGACGAACCTGGTCCAAAGAAGGACAACGGATCAAATGCAAGGACGAAGATGGACGAAGGAGACGAACTTGGTCCAAAGAAGGCCAACGGATCTAATGGGAGAACGAAGATGGACTAAAGAGACGAACTTGGTCCAATGAAGGCCAACGGATCTAATGGGTGGACGAAGATGGACGAACGAGACGAACTTGGTCCAAAGAAGGCCAACGGATCTAATGGGAGGACGAAGATGGACGAACGAGACGAACTTGGTCCAAAGATGGCCAATGGATCTAATGGGAAGACGAAGATGGACGAACGAGACGAACTTGGTCCATCGAACTACAACGGATCAAATGGGAAGACGAAGATGGACGAACGAGACGAACTTGGTCCAAAGAAGGCCAACGGATTTAATGGGAGGACGAAGAGGAACGAACGAGACAAACTTGGTCCAAAGAACGACAACGGATCTATTGGGAAGACGAAGATGGACGAACGAGACGAACTTGGTCCAAAGAAGGCCAACGGATCTAATAGGAGGACGAAGATGGACGAACGAGACGACATGGTCGAAAGAAGGCCAACGGATCTAATGGGAGGACGAAGAGGAACGAACGAGACGAACTTGGTCCAAAGAACGACAACGGATCTATTGGGAAGACGAAGATGGACGAATGAGACGAACTTGGTCCAAGGAAGGCCAACGGATCTAATGGGAGGACGAAGAGGGACTAAAGAGACGAACTTGGTCCAAAGAAGGCCAACGAATCTAATGGGAGCACGAAGATGGACGAACGAGACGAACTTGGTCCAAAGAAGGCCAACGGATCTAATGGGAGGACGAAGAGGAACGAACGAGACGAACTTGGTCCAACGAACGACAACAGATCTAATGGGAAGACGAAGATGGACGAACTAGACGAACTTGGTCCAAAGAAGGCCAACGGATCTAATGGGAGGACGAAGATGGACGAACGAGACGAACTTGGTCCAAAGAAGGCCAACGAATCTAATGGGAGGACGAAGATGGACGAACGAGACGAACTTGGTCCAAAGAAGGCCAACGGATCTAATGGGAGGACGAAGAGGGACTAAAGAGACGAACTTGGTCCAAAGAAGGCCAACGGATCTTATGGGAGGACGAAGATGGACGAACATGGTCCAAAGAAGGACAACGGATCAAATGCGAGGACGAAGATGGACGAACGAGACGAACCTGGTCCAAAGAAGGCCAATGGATCAAATGGGAAGACGAAGATGGACGAACGAGACGAACTTGGTCCAACGAACTACAACGGATCTAATGGGAAGACGAAGATGGACGAACGAGACGAACATGGTCCAAAGAAGGCCAACGGATTTAATGGGAGGACGAAGAGGAACGAACGAGACGAACTTGGTCCTAAGAACGACAACGGATCTATTGGGAAGACGAAGATGGACGAACGAGACGAACTTGGTCCAAAGAAGGCCAACGGATCTAATGGGCGGACGAAGATGGACGAACGAGACGAACATGGTCCAAAGAAGGACAACGGATCAAATGCGAGGACGAAGATGGACGAAGGAGACGAACTTGGTCCAAAGAAGGCCAACGGATCTAATGCGAGGACGAAGATGGACGAAGGAGACGAACTTGGTCCAAAGAAGGCCAACGGATCTAATGGGAGGACGAAGATGGACTAAAGAGACGAACTTGGTCCAATGAAGGCCAACGGATCTAATGGGAGGACGAAGATGGACGAACGAGACGAACTTGGTCCAAAGAAGGCGAACGGATCTAATGGGAGGACGAAGATGGACGAACGAGACGAACTTGGTCCATCGAACTACAACGGATCAAATGGGAAGACGAAGATGGATGAACGAGACGAACTTGGTCCAAAGAAGGCCAACGGATTTAATGGGACGATGAAGAAGAACGAACGAGACGAACATGGTCCAAAGAAGGCCAACGGATCTAATGGGAGGACGAAGATGGACGAACGAGACGAACATGGTCCAAAGAAGGCCAACGGATCTAATGGGAGGACGAAGATGGACGAACGAGACGAACATGGTCCAAAGAAGGACAACGGATCAAATGCGAGGACGAAGATGGACGAAGGAGACGAACTTGGTCCAAAGAAGGCCAACGGATCTAATGGGAGGACGAAGAGGAACGAACGAGACGAACTTGGTCCAAAGAATGACAACGGATCTATTGGGAAGACGAAGATGGACGAACGAGACGAACTTGGTCCAAAGAAGGCCAACGGATCTAATGGGAGGACGAAGATGGACGAACGAGACGAACATGGTCCAAAGAAGGCCAACGGATCTAATGGGAGGACGAAGAGGAACGAACGAGACGAACTTGGTCCAACGAACGACAACGGATCTATTGGGAAGACGAAGATGGACGAATGAGACGAACTTGGTCCAAAGACCCCAACGGATCTAATGGGAGGACGAAGATGGATGAACGAGACGAACATGGTCCAAAGAAGGACAACGGATCAAATGCGAGGACGAAGATGGACGAAGGAGACGAACTTGGTCCAAAGAAGGCCAACGGATCTAATGGGAGGACGAAGATGGACGAACGAGACGAACTTGGTCCAAAGATGGCCAATGGATCTAATGGGAAGACGAAGATGGACGAACGAGACGAACTTGGTCCATCGAACTACAACGGATCAAATGGGAAGACGAAGATGGACGAACGAGACGAACTTGGTCCAAAGAAGGCCAACGGATTTAATGGGAGGACGAAGAGGAACGAACGAGACAAACTTGGTCCAAAGAACGACAACGGATCTATTGGGAAGACGAAGATGGACGAACGAGACGAACTTGGTCCAAAGAAGGCCAACGGATCTAATAGGAGGACGAAGATGGACGAACGAGACGACATGGTCCAAAGAAGGCCAACGGATCTAATGGGAGGACGAAGAGGAACGAACGAGACGAACTTGGTCCAAAGAACGACAACGGATCTATTGGGAAGACGAAGATGGACGAATGAGACGAACTTGGTCCAAGGAAGGCCAACGGATCTAATGGGAGGACGAAGAGGGACTAAAGAGACGAACTTGGTCCAAAGAAGGCCAACGGATCTAATGGGAGCACGAAGATGGACGAACGAGACGAACTTGGTCCAAAGAAGGCCAACGGATCTAATGGGAGGACGAAGAGGAACGAACGAGACGAACTTGGTCCAACGAACGACAACAGATCTAATGGGAAGACGAAGATGGACGAACGAGACGAACTTGGTCCAAAGAAGGCCAACGGATCTAATGGGAGGACGAAGATGGACGAACGAGACGAACTTGGTCCAAAGAAGGCCAACGAATCTAATGGGAGGACGAAGAGGTACGAACGAGACGAACTTGGTCCAAAGAACGACAACGGATCTATTGGGAGGACGAAGATGGACGAACGAGACGAACTTGGTCCAAAGAAGGCCAACGGATCTAATGGGAGGACGAAGAGGGACTAAAGAGACGAACTTGGTCCAAAGAAGGCCAACGGATCTTATGGGAGGACGAAGATGGACGAACATGGTCCAAAGAAGGACAACGGATCAAATGCGAGGACGAAGATGGACGAACGAGACGAACCTGGTCCAAAGAAGGCCAATGGATCAAATGGGAAGACGAAGATGGACGAACGAGACGAACTTGGTCCAACGAACTACAACGGATCTAATGGGAAGACGAAGATGGACGAACGAGACGAACATGGTCCAAAGAAGGCCAACGGATTTAATGGGAAGACGAAGAGGAACGAACGAGACGAACTTGGTCCTAAGAACGACAACGGATCTATTGGGAAGACGAAGATGGACGAACGAGACGAACTTGGTCCAAAGAAGGCCAACGGATCTAATGGGCGGACGAAGATGGACGAACGAGACGAACATGGTCCAAAGAAGGACAACGGATCAAATGCGAGGACGAAGATGGACGAAGGAGACGAACTTGGTCCAAAGAAGGCCAACGGATCTAATGGGAGGACGAAGATGGACTAAAGAGACGAACTTGGTCCAATGAAGGCCAACGGATCTAATGGGAGGACGAAGATGGACGAACGAGACGAACTTGGTCCAAAGAAGGCCAACGGATCTAATGGGAGGACGAAGATGGACGAACGAGACGAACTTGGTCCAAAGAAGGCCAATGGATCTAATGGGAAGACGAAGACGGACGAACGAGACGAACTTGGTCCATCGAACTACAACGGATCAAATGGGAAGACGAAGATGGATGAACGAGACGAACTTGGTCCAAAGAAGGCCAACGGATTTAATGGGACGATGAAGAAGAACGAACGAGACGAACTTGGTCCAAAGAACGACAACGGATCTATTGGGAAGACGAAGATGGACGAACGAGACGAACATGGTCCAAAGAAGGCCAACGGATCTAATGGGAGGACGAAGATGGATGAACGAGACGAACATGGTCCAAAGAAGGACAACGGATCAAATGCGAGGACGAAGATGGACGAAGGAGACGAACTTGGTCCAAAGAAGGCCAACGGATCTAATGGGAGGACGAAGATGGACGAACGAGACGAACATGGTCCAAAGAAGGACAACGGATCAAATGCGAGGACGAATATGGACGAAGGAGACGAACTTGGTCCAAAGACCCCAACGGATCTAATGGGAGGACGAAGATGGACGAACGAGACGAACATGGTCCAAAGAAGGACAACGGATCAAATGCGAGGACGAAGATGGACGAAGGAGACGAACTTGGTCCAAAGAAGGCCAACGGATCTAATGGGAGGACGAAGAGGAACGAACGAGACGAACTTGGTCCAAAGAACGACAACGGATCTATTGGGAAGACGAAGATGGACGAACGAGACGAACTTGGTCCAAAGAAGGCCAACGGATCTAATGGGAGGACGAAGATGGACGAACGAGACGAACATGGTCCAAAGAAGGCCAACGGATCTAATGGGAGGACGAAGAGGAACGAACGAGACGAACTTGGTCCAACGAACGACAACAGATCTAATGGGAAGACGAAGATGGACGAACGAGACGAACTTGGTCCAAAGAAGGCCAACGGATCTAATGGGAGGACGAAGATGGACGAACGAGACGAACTTGGTCCAAAGAAGGCCAACGAATCTAATGGGAGGACGAAGATGGACGAACGAGACGAACTTGGTCCAAAGAAGGCCAACGGATCTAATGGGAGGACGAAGAGGGACTAAAGAGACGAACTTGGTCCAAAGAAGGCCAACGGATCTTATGGGAGGACGAAGATGGACGAACATGGTCCAAAGAAGGACAACGGATCAAATGCGAGGACGAAGATGGACGAACGAGACGAACCTGGTCCAAAGAAGGCCAATGGATCAAATGGGAAGACGAAGATGGACGAACGAGACGAACTTGGTCCAACGAACTACAACGGATCTAATGGGAAGACGAAGATGGACGAACGAGACGAACATGGTCCAAAGAAGGCCAACGGATTTAATGGGAGGACGAAGAGGAACGAACGAGACGAACTTGGTCCAAAGAACGACAACGGATCTATTGGGAAGACGAAGATGGACGAACGAGACGAACTTGGTCCAAAGAAGGACAACGGATCAAATGCGAGGATGAAGATGGACGAAGGAGACGAACTTGGTCCAAAGAAGGCCAACGGATCTAATGGGAGGACGAAGATGGACTAAAGAGACGAACTTGGTCCAACGAAGGCCAACGGATCTAATGGGAGGATGAAGATGGACGAACGAGACGAACTTGGTCCAAAGAAGGCCAACGGATCTAATTGGAGGACGAAGATGGACGAACGAGACGAACTTGGTCCAAAGAAGGCCAATGGATCTAATGGGAGGACGAAGAGGGACTAAAGAGACGAACTTGGTCCAAAGAAGGCCAACGGATCAAATGGGAGGACGAAGATGGACGAACGAGATGAATTTGGTCCAAAGAAGGCCAACGGATCAAATGGGAAGACGAAGATGGACGAACGAGATGAACTTGGTCCAAAGATGGCCAATGGATCTAATGGGAAGACGAAGATGGACGAACGAGACGAACTTGGTCCATCGAACTACAACGGATCAAATGGGAAGACGAAGATGGACGAACGAGACGAACTTGGTCCAAAGAAGGCCAACGGATTTAATGGGAGGACGAAGAGGAACGAACGAGACAAACTTGGTCCAAAGAACGACAACGGATCTATTGGGAAGACGAAGATGGACGAACGAGACGAACTTGGTCCAAAGAAGGCCAACGGATCTAATAGGAGGACGAAGATGGACGAACGAGACGACATGGTCCAAAGAAGGCCAACGGATCTAATGGGAGGACGAAGAGGAACGAACGAGACGAACTTGGTCCAAAGAACGACAACGGATCTATTGGGAAGACGAAGATGGACGAATGAGACGAACTTGGTCCAAGGAAGGCCAACGGATCTAATGGGAGGACGAAGAGGGACTAAAGAGACGAACTTGGTCCAAAGAAGGCCAACGGATCTAATGGGAGCACGAAGATGGACGAACGAGACGAACTTGGTCCAAAGAAGGCCAACGGATCTAATGGGAGGACGAAGAGGAACGAACGAGACGAACTTGGTCCAACGAACGACAACAGATCTAATGGGAAGACGAAGATGGACGAACGAGACGAACTTGGTCCAAAGAAGGCCAACGGATCTAATGGGAGGACGAAGATGGACGAACGAGACGAACTTGGTCCAAAGAAGGCCAACGAATCTAATGGGAGGACGAAGATGGACGAACGAGACGAACTTGGTCCAAAGAAGGCCAACGGATCTAATGGGAGGACGAAGAGGGACTAAAGAGACGAACTTGGTCCGAAGAAGGCCAACGGATCTTATGGGAGGACGAAGATGGACGAACATGGTCCAATGAAGGACAACGGATCAAATGCGAGGACGAAGATGGACGAACGAGACGAACCTGGTCCAAAGAAGGCCAATGGATCAAATGGGAAGACGAAGATGGACGAACGAGACGAACTTGGTCCAACGAACTACAACGGATCTAATGGGAAGACGAAGATGGACGAACGAGACGAACATGGTCCAAAGAAGGCCAACGGATTTAATGGGAAGACGAAGAGGAACGAACGAGACGAACTTGGTCCTAAGAACGACAACGGATCTATTGGGAAGACGAAGATGGACGAACGAGACGAACTTGGTCCAAAGAAGGCCAACGGATCTAATGGGCGGACGAAGATGGACGAACGAGACGAACATGGTCCAAAGAAGGACAACGGATCAAATGCGAGGACGAAGATGGACGAAGGAGACGAACTTGGTCCAAAGAAGGCCAACGGATCTAATGGGAGGACGAAGATGGACTAAAGAGACGAACTTGGTCCAATGAAGGCCAACGGATCTAATGGGAGGACGAAGATGGACGAACGAGACGAACTTGGTCCAAAGAAGGCCAACGGATCTAATGGGAGGACGAAGATGGACGAACGAGACGAACTTGGTCCAAAGAAGGCCAATGGATCTAATGGGAAGACGAAGATGGACGAACGAGACGAACTTGGTCCATCGAACTACAACGGATCAAATGGGAAGACGAAGATGGATGAACGAGACGAACTTGGTCCAAAGAAGGCCAACGGATTTAATGGGACGATGAAGAAGAACGAACGAGACGAACTTGGTCCAAAGAACGACAACGGATCTATTGGGAAGACGAAGATGGACGAACGAGACGAACATGGTCCAAAGAAGGTCAACGGATCTAATGGGAGGACGAAGATGGACGAACGAGACGAACATGGTCCAAAGAAGGACAACGGATCAAATGCGAGGACGAAGATGGACGAAGGAGACGAACTTGGTCCAAAGAAGGCCAACGGATCTAATGGGAGGACGAAGAGGAACGAACGAGACGAACTTGGTCCAAAGAATGACAACGGATCTATTGGGAAGACGAAGATGGACGAACGAGACGAACTTGGTCCAAAGAAGGCCAACGGATCTAATGGGAGGACGAAGATGGACGAACGAGACGAACATGGTCCAAAGAAGGCCAACGGATCTAATGGGAGGACGAAGAGGAACGAACGAGACGAACTTGGTCCAACGAACGACAACGGATCTATTGGGAAGACGAAGATGGACGAATGAGACGAACTTGGTCCAAAGACCCCAACGGATCTAATGGGAGGACGAAGATGGATGAACGAGACGAACATGGTCCAAAGAAGGACAACGGATCAAATGCGAGGACGAAGATGGACGAAGGAGACGAACTTGGTCCAAAGAAGGCCAACGGATCTAATGGGAGGACGAAGATGGACGAACGAGACGAACATGGTCCAAAGAAGGACAACGGATCAAATGCGAGGACGAATATGGACGAAGGAGACGAACTTGGTCCAAAGACCCCAACGGATCTAATGGGAGGACGAAGATGGACGAACGAGACGAACATGGTCCAAAGAAGGACAACGGATCAAATGCGAGGACGAAGATGGACGAAGGAGACGAACTTGGTCCAAAGAAGGCCAACGGATCTAATGGGAGGACGAAGAGGAACGAACGAGACGAACTTGGTCCAAAGAACGACAACGGATCTATTGGGAAGACGAAGATGGACGAACGAGACGAACTTGGTCCAAAGAAGGCCAACGGATCTAATGGGAGGACGAAGATGGACGAACGAGACGAACATGGTCCAAAGAAGGCCAACGGATCTAATGGGAGGACGAAGAGGAACGAACGAGACGAACTTGGTCCAACGAACGACAACAGATCTAATGGGAAGACGAAGATGGACGAACGAGACGAACTTGGTCCAAAGAAGGCCAACGGATCTAATGGGAGGACGAAGATGGACGAACGAGACGAACTTGGTCCAAAGAAGGCCAACGAATCTAATGGGAGGACGAAGATGGACGAACGAGACGAACTTGGTCCAAAGAAGGCCAACGGATCTAATGGGAGGACGAAGAGGGACTAAAGAGACGAACTTGGTCCAAAGAAGGCCAACGGATCTTATGGGAGGACGAAGATGGACGAACATGGTCCAATGAAGGACAACGGATCAAATGCGAGGACGAAGATGGACGAACGAGACGAACCTGGTCCAAAGAAGGCCAATGGATCAAATGGGAAGACGAAGATGGACGAACGAGACGAACTTGGTCCAACGAACTACAACGGATCTAATGGGAAGACGAAGATGGACGAACGAGACGAACATGGTCCAAAGAAGGCCAACGGATTTAATGGGAAGACGAAGAGGAACGAACGAGACGAACTTGGTCCTAAGAACGACAACGGATCTATTGGGAAGACGAAGATGGACGAACGAGACGAACTTGGTCCAAAGAAGGCCAACGGATCTAATGGGCGGACGAAGATGGACGAACGAGACGAACATGGTCCAAAGAAGGACAACGGATCAAATGCGAGGACGAAGATGGACGAAGGAGACGAACTTGGTCCAAAGAAGGCCAACGGATCTAATGGGAGGACGAAGATGGACTAAAGAGACGAACTTGGTCCAATGAAGGCCAACGGATCTAATGGGAGGACGAAGATGGACGAACGAGACGAACTTGGTCCAAAGAAGGCCAACGGATCTAATGGGAGGACGAAGATGGACGAACGAGACGAACTTGGTCCAAAGAAGGCCAATGGATCTAATGGGAAGACGAAGATGGACGAACGAGACGAACTTGGTCCATCGAACTACAACGGATCAAATGGGAAGACGAAGATGGATGAACGAGACGAACTTGGTCCAAAGAAGGCCAACGGATTTAATGGGACGATGAAGAAGAACGAACGAGACGAACTTGGTCCAAAGAACGACAACGGATCTATTGGGAAGACGAAGATGGACGAACGAGACGAACATGGTCCAAAGAAGGCCAACGGATCTAATGGGAGGACGAAGATGGACGAACGAGACGAACATGGTCCAAAGAAGGACAACGGATCAAATGCGAGGACGAAGATGGACGAAGGAGACGAACTTGGTCCAAAGAAGGCCAACGGATCTAATGGGAGGACGAAGAGGAACGAACGAGACGAACTTGGTCCAAAGAATGACAACGGATCTATTGGGAAGACGAAGATGGACGAACGAGACGAACTTGGTCCAAAGAAGGCCAACGGATCTAATGGGAGGACGAAGATGGACGAACGAGACGAACATGGTCCAAAGAAGGCCAACGGATCTAATGGGAGGACGAAGAGGAACGAACGAGACGAACTTGGTCCAACGAACGACAACGGATCTATTGGGAAGACGAAGATGGACGAATGAGACGAACTTGGTCCAAAGACCCCAACGGATCTAATGGGAGGACGAAGATGGATGAACGAGACGAACATGGTCCAAAGAAGGACAACGGATCAAATGCGAGGACGAAGATGGACGAAGGAGACGAACTTGGTCCAAAGAAGGCCAACGGATCTAATGGGAGGACGAAGATGGACGAACGAGACGAACATGGTCCAAAGAAGGACAACGGATCAAATGCGAGGACGAATATGGACGAAGGAGACGAACTTGGTCCAAAGACCCCAACGGATCTAATGGGAGGACGAAGATGGACGAACGAGACGAACATGGTCCAAAGAAGGACAACGGATCAAATGCGAGGACGAAGATGGACGAAGGAGACGAACTTGGTCCAAAGAAGGCCAACGGATCTAATGGGAGGACGAAGAGGAACGAACGAGACGAACTTGGTCCAAAGAACGACAACGGATCTATTGGGAAGACGAAGATGGACGAACGAGACGAACTTGGTCCAAAGAAGGCCAACGGATCTAATGGGAGGACGAAGATGGACGAACGAGACGAACATGGTCCAAAGAAGGCCAACGGATCTAATGGGAGGACGAAGAGGAACGAACGAGACGAACTTGGTCCAACGAACGACAACAGATCTAATGGGAAGACGAAGATGGACGAACGAGACGAACTTGGTCCAAAGAAGGCCAACGGATCTAATGGGAGGACGAAGATGGACGAACGAGACGAACTTGGTCCAAAGAAGGCCAACGAATCTAATGGGAGGACGAAGATGGACGAACGAGACGAACTTGGTCCAAAGAAGGCCAACGGATCTAATGGGAGGACGAAGAGGGACTAAAGAGACGAACTTGGTCCAAAGAAGGCCAACGGATCTTATGGGAGGACGAAGATGGACGAACATGGTCCAAAGAAGGACAACGGATCAAATGCGAGGACGAAGATGGACGAACGAGACGAACCTGGTCCAAAGAAGGCCAATGGATCAAATGGGAAGACGAAGATGGACGAACGAGACGAACTTGGTCCAACGAACTACAACGGATCTAATGGGAAGACGAAGATGGACGAACGAGACGAACATGGTCCAAAGAAGGCCAACGGATTTAATGGGAGGATGAAGAGGAACGAACGAGACGAACTTGGTCCAAAGAACGACAACGGATCTATTGGGAAGACGAAGATGGACGAACGAGACGAACTTGGTCCAAAGAAGGACAACGGATCAAATGCGAGGATGAAGATGGACGAAGGAGACGAACTTGGTCCAAAGAAGGCCAACGGATCTAATGGGAGGACGAAGATGGACTAAAGAGACGAACTTGGTCCAACGAAGGCCAACGGATCTAATGGGAGGATGAAGATGGACGAACGAGACGAACTTGGTCCAAAGAAGGCCAACGGATCTAATTGGAGGACGAAGATGGACGAACGAGACGAACTTGGTCCAAAGAAGGCCAATGGATCTAATGGGAGGACGAAGAGGGACTAAAGAGACGAACTTGGTCCAAAGAAGGCCAACGGATCTAATGGGAGGACGAAGATGGACGAACGAGATGAATTTGGTCCAAAGAAGGCCAACGGATCAAATGGGAAGACGAAGATGGACGAACGAGATGAACTTGGTCCAAAGAAGGCCAACGGATCTAATGGGAAGACGAAGATGGACGAATGAGACGAACTTGGTCCAACGAACTACAACGGATCTAATGGGAAGACGAAGATGGACGAACGAGACAAACATGGTCCAAAGAAGGCCAACGGATCAAATGGGAGGACGAAGATGGACGAACGAGACGAACCTGGTCCAAAGAAGGCCAATGGATCAAATGGGAAGACGAAGATGGACGAACGAGAAGAACTTGGTCCAACGAACTACAACGGATGTAATGGGAAGACGAAGATGGACGAACGAGACGAACATGGTCCAAAGAAGGCCAATGGATCTAAAGGCCAACGGATCAAATGGGAAGACGAAGATGGACGAACGAGACGAACTTGGTCCAAAGAAGGCCAACGGATTTAATGGGAGGACGAAGAGGAACGAACGAGACGAACTTGGTCCAAAGAACGACAACGGATCTTTTGGGAACACGAAGATGGACGAACGAGACGAACTTGGTCCAAAGAAGGAGAAAGGATCGAACGGGAGGACGAAGATGGACGAACGAGACAACATGGTCCAAAGAAGGCCAACGGATCTAATGGGAGGAGGAAGATGGACGAACGAGACGAACTTGGTCCAAAGAAGGCCAACGGATCTAATGGGAGGAGGAAGATGGACGAACGAGACGAACTTGGTCCAAAGAAGGCCAACGGATCTAATGGGAGGAGGAAGATGGACGAACGAGACGAACTTGGTCCAAAGAAGGCCAACGGATCTAATGGGAGGACGAAGATGGACGAACGAGACGAACATGGTCCAAAGAAGGCCAACGGATCTAATGGGAGGACGAAGAGGAACGAACGAGACGAACTTGGTCCAAAGAACGACAACGGATCTATTGGGAAGACGAAGATGGACGAATGAGACGAACTTGGTCCAAGGAAGGCCAACGGATCTAATGGGAGGACGAAGAGGGACTAAAGAGACGAACTTGGTCCAAAGAAGGCCAACGGATCTTATGGGAGGACGAAGATGGACGAACATGGTCCAAAGAAGGACAACGGATCAAATGCGAGGACGTAGATGGACGAACGAGACGAATTTGGTCCAAAGAAGGCCAACGGATCAAATGGGAGGACGAAGATGGACTAAAGAGACGAACTTGGTCCAAAGAAGGACAACGGATCAAATGCGAGGACGAAGATGGACGAAGGAGACGAACTTGGTCCAAAGAAGGCCAACGGATCTAATGGGAGGACGAAGATGGACTAAAGAGACGAACTTGGTCCAATGAAGGCCAACGGATCTAATGGGAGGACGAAGATGGACGAACGAGACGAACTTGGTCCAAAGAAGGCCAACGGATCTAATGGGAGGAGGAAGATGGACGAACGAGACGAACTTGGTCCAAAGAAGGCCAACGGATCTAATGGGAGGACGAAGATGGACGAACGAGACGAACATGGTCCAAAGAAGGCCAACGGATCTAATGGGAGGACGAAGAGGAACGAACGAGACGAACTTGGTCCAAAGAACGACAACGGATCTATTGGGAAGACGAAGATGGACGAATGAGACGAACTTGGTCCAAGGAAGGCCAACGGATCTAATGGGAGGACGAAGAGGGACTAAAGAGACGAACTTGGTCCAAAGAAGGCCAATGGATCAAATGGGAGGACGAAGATGGACGAACGAGACGAATTTGGTCCAAAGAAGGCCAACGGATCAAATGGGAGGACGAAGATGGACGAACGAGACGAACTTGGTCCAAAGAAGGCCAACGGATCTAATGGGAGGACGAAGAGGGACTAAAGAGACGAACTTGGTCCAAAGAAGGCCAACGGATCTAATGGGAGGACGAAGATGGACGAACGACACGAACTTGGTCCAAAGAAGGCCAACGGATCTAATGGGAGGACGAAGAGGAACAAACGAGACGAACTTGGTCCAACAAACGACAACAGATCTAATGGGAAGACGAAGATGGACGAACGAGACGAACTTGGTCCAAAGAAGGCCAACGGATCTAATGGGAGGACGAAGATGGACGAACGAGACGAACTTGGTCCAAAGAAGGCCAACGGATCTAATGGGAGGACGAAGATGGACGAACGAGACGAACTTGGTCCAAAGAAGGCCAACGGATCTAATGGGAGGACGAAGAGGCACGAACGAGACGAACTTGGTCCAAAGAATGACAACGGATCTATTGGGAAGACGAAGATGGACGAACGAGACGAACTTGGTCCAAAGAAGGCCAACGGATCTAATGGGAGGACGAAGAGGGACTAAAGAGACGAACTTGGTCCAAAGAAGGCCAACGGATCTTATGGGAGGACGAAGATGGACGAACATGGTCCAAAGAAGGACAACGGATCAAATGCGGGACGAAGATGGACGAACGAGACGAATTTGGTCCAAAGAAGGCCAACGGATCAAATGGGAGGACGAAGATGGACGAACGAGACGAACATGGTCCAAAGAAGGACAACGGATCAAATGCGAGGACGAAGATGGACGAAGGAGACGAACTTGGTCCAAAGAAGGCCAACGGATCTAATGGGAGGACGAAGATGGACTAAAGAGACGAACTTGGTCCAATGAAGGCCAACGGATCTAATGGGAGGACGAGGATGGACGAACGAGACGAACTTGGTCCAAAGAAGGCCAACGGATCTAATGGGAGGACGAAGATGGACGAACGAGACGAAAGTGGTCCAAAGAAGGCCAATGGATCTAATGGGAAGACGAAGATGGACGAACGAGACGAACTTGGTCCAACGAACTACAAATGATCAAATGGGAAGACGAAGATGGACGAACGAGACGAACTTGGTCCAAAGAAGGCCAACGGATTTAATGGGAGGACGAAGAGGAACGAACGAGACGAACTTGGTCCAAAGAACGACAACGGATCTATTGGGAAGACGAAGATGGACGAACGAGACGAACTTGGTCCAAAGAAGGCCGACGGATCTAATGGGAGGACGAAGATGGACGAACGAGACGAACATGGTCCAAAGAAGGACAACGGATCAAATGCGAGGACGAAGATGGACGAAGGAGACGAACTTGGTCCAAAGAAGGCCAACGGATCTAATGGGAGGACGAAGATGGACTAAAGAGACGAACTTGGTCCAATGAAGGCCAACGGATCTAATGGGAGGACGAAGATGGACGAACGAGACGAACTTGGTCCAAAGAAGGCCAACGGATCTAATGGGAGGACGAAGATGGACGAACGAGACGAACTTGGTCCAAAGAAGGCCAACGGATCTAATGGGAGGACGAAGATGGACGAACGAGACGAACTTGGTCCAAAGAAGGCCAATGGATCTAATGGGAGGACGAAGAGGGACTAAAGAGACGAACTTGGTCCAAAGAAGGCCAACGGATCAAATGGGAGGACGAAGATGGACGAACGAGACGAATTTGGTCCAAAGAAGGCCAACGGATCAAATGGGAAGACGAAGATGGACGAACGAGATGAACTTGGTCCAAAGAAGGCCAACGGATCTAATGGGAAGACGAAGATGGACGAACGAGACGAATTTGGTCCAAAGAAGGCCAACGGATCAAATGGGAAGACGAAGATGGACGAACGAGATGAACTTGGTCCAAAGAAGGCCAACGGATCTAATGGGAAGACGAAGATGGACGAATGAGACGAACTTGGTCCAACGAACTACAACGGATCTAATGGGAAGACGAAGATGGACGAACGAGACGAACATGGTCCAAAGAAGGCCAATGCATCTAAAGGCCAACGGATCAAATGGGAAGACGAAGATGGACGAACGAGACGAACTTGGTCCAAAGAAGGCCAACGGATTTAATGGGAGGACGAAGAGGAACGAACGAGACGAACTTGGTCCAAAGAACGACAACGGATCTTTTGGGAACACGAAGATGGACGAACGAGACGAACTTGGTCCAAAGAAGGACAACAGATCTAACGGGAGGACGAAGATCGACGAACGAGACGACATGGTCCAAAGAAGGCCAACGAATCTAATGGGAGGACGAAGATGGACGAACGAGACGAACTTGGTCCAAAGAAGACCAACGGATCTAATGGGAGGACGAAGATGGACGAACGAGACGAACTTGGTCCAAAGAAGGCCAACGGATCTAATGGGAGGACGAAGAGGCACGAACGAGACGAACTTGGTCCAAAGAACGACAACGGATCTATTGGGAAGACGAAGATGGACGAACGAGACGAACTTGGTCCAAAGAAGGCCAACGGATCTAATGGGAGGACGAAGAGGGACTAAAGAGACGAACTTGGTCCAAAGAAGGCCAACGGATCTTATGGGAGGACGAAGATGGACGAACATGGTCCAAAGAAGGACAACGGATCAAATGCGGGACGAAGATGGACGAACGAGACGAATTTGGTCCAAAGAAGGCCAACGGATCAAATGGGAGGACGAAGATGGACGAACGAGACGAACATGGTCCAAAGAAGGACAACGGATCAAATGCGAGGACGAAGATGGACGAAGGAGACGAACTTGGTCCAAAGAAGGCCAACGGATCTAATGGGAGGACGAAGATGGACTAAAGAGACGAACTTGGTCCAATGAAGGCCAACGGATCTAATGGGAGGACGAGGATGGACGAACGAGACGAACTTGGTCCAAAGAAGGCCAACGGATCTAATGGGAGGACGAAGATGGACGAACGAGACGAACGTGGTCCAAAGAAGGCCAATGGATCAAATGGGAAGACGAAGATGGACGAACGAGACGAACTTGGTCCAACGAACTACAAATGATCAAATGGGAAGACGAAGATGGACGAACGAGACGAACTTGGTCCAAAGAAGGCCAACGGATTTAATGGGAGGACGAAGAGGAACGAACGAGACGAACTTGGTCCAAAGAACGACAACGGATCTATTGGGAAGACGAAGATGAACGAACGAGACGAACTTGGTCCAAAGAAGGCCGACGGATCTAATGGGAGGACGAAGATGGACGAACGAGACGAACATGGTCCAAAGAAGGACAACGGATCAAATGCGAGGACGAAGATGGACGAAGGAGACGAACTTGGTCCAAAGAAGGCCAACGGATCTAATGGGAGGACGAAGATGGACTAAAGAGACGAACTTGGTCCAATGAAGGCCAACGGATCTAATGGGAGGACGAAGATGGACGAACGAGACGAACTTGGTCCAAAGAAGGCCAACGGATCTAATGGGAGGACGAAGATGGACGAACGAGACGAACTTGGTCCAAAGAAGGCCAACGGATCTAATGGGAGGACGAAGATGGACGAACGAGACGAACTTGGTCCAAAGAAGGCCAATGGATCTAATGGGAGGACGAAGAGGGACTAAAGAGACGAACTTGGTCCAAAGAAGGCCAACGGATCAAATGGGAGGACGAAGATGGACGAACGAGACGAATTTGGTCCAAAGAAGGCCAACGGATCTAATGGGAAGACGAAGATGGACGAACGAGACGAATTTGGTCCAAAGAAGGCCAACGGATCAAATGGGAAGACGAAGATGGACGAACGAGATGAACTTGGTCCAAAGAAGGCCAACGGATCTAATGGGAAGACGAAGATGGACGAATGAGACGAACTTGGTCCAACGAACTACAACGGATCTAATGGGAAGACGAAGATGGACGAACGAGACGAACATGGTCCAAAGAAGGCCAATGCATCTAAAGGCCAACGGATCAAATGGGAAGACGAAGATGGACGAACGAGACGAACTTGGTCCAAAGAAGGCCAACGGATTTAATGGGAGGACGAAGAGGAACGAACGAGACGAACTTGGTCCAAAGAACGACAACGGATCTTTTGGGAACACGAAGATGGACGAACGAGACGAACTTGGTCCAAAGAAGGACAACAGATCTAACGGGAGGACGAAGATCGACGAACGAGACGACATGGTCCAAAGAAGGCCAACGAATCTAATGGGAGGACGAAGATGGACGAACGAGACGAACTTGGTCCAAAGAAGGCCAACGGATCTAATGGGAGGACGAAGATGGACGAACGAGACGAACTTGGTCCAAAGAAGGCCAACGGATCTAATGGGAGGACGTAGATGGACGAACGAGACGAACATGGTCCAAAGAAGGCCAACGGATCTAATGGGAGGACGAAGAGGAACGAACGAGACGAACTTGGTCCGAAGAACGACAACGGATCTATTGCGAAGACGAAGACGGACGAATGAGACGAACTTGGTCCAAGGAAGGCCCACGGATCTAATGGGAGGACAAAGAGGGACTAAAGAGACGAACTTGGTCCAAAGAAGGCCAATGGATCAAATGGGAGGACGAAGATGGATGAACGAGACGAATTTGGTCCAAAGAAGGCCAACGGATCAAATGGGAAGACGAAAATGGACGAACGAGACGAACTTGGTCCAAAGAAGGGCAACGGATCTAATGGGAGGACGAAGAGGAACGAACGAGACGAACCTGGTCCAAAGAACGACAACTGATCTATTGGGAAGACGAAGATGGACGAACGAGACGAACTTGGTCCAAAGAAGGCCAACGGATCTTATGGGACGACGAAGATGGACGAACATGGTCCAAAGAAGGACAACGGATCAAATGCGAGGACGAAGATGGACTAACGAGACGAACCTGGTGCAAAGAAGGCCAATGGATCAAATGGGAAGACGAAGATGGACGAACGAGACGAACTTGGTCCAACGAACTACAACGGATCTAATGGGAAGACGAAGATGGACGAACGAGACGAACATGGTCCAAAGAAGGCCAACGGATCAAATGGGAGGACGAAGATGGACGAACGAGACGAACCTGGTCCAAAGAAGGCCAATGGATCAAATGGGAAGACGAAGATGGACGAACGAGACGAACATGGTCCAAAGAAGGACAACGGATCAAATGCGAGGACGAAGATGGACGAACGAGACGAACTTGGTCCAAAGAAGGCCAATGGATCTAATGGGAAGACGAAGATGGACGAACGAGACGAACTTGGTCCAACGAACTACAACGGATCAAATGGGAAGACGAAGATGGACGAACGAGACGAACTTGGTCCAAAGAAGGACAACGGATCAAATGCGAGGACGAAGATGGACGAACGAGACGAACTTGGTCCAAAGAAGGCCAATGGATCTAATGGGAAGACGAAGATGGACGAACGAGACGAACTTGGTCCAACGAACTACAACGGATCTAATGGGAAGACGAAGATGGACGAACGAGACGAACATGGTCCAAAGAAGGCCAATGCATCTAAAGGCCAACGGATCAAATGGGAAGACGAAGATGGACGAACGAGACGAACTTGGTCCAAAGAAGGCCAACGGATTTAATGGGAGGACGAAGAGGAACGAACGAGACGAACTTGGTCCAAAGAACGACAACGGATCTTTTGGGAACACGAAGATGGACGAACGAGACGAACTTGGTCCAAAGAAGGACAACAGATCTAACGGGAGGACGAAGATCGACGAACGAGACGACATGGTCCAAAGAAGGCCAACGAATCTAATGGGAGGACGAAGATGGACGAACGAGACGAACTTGGTCCAAAGAAGACCAACGGATCTAATGGGAGGACGAAGATGGACGAACGAGACGAACTTGGTCCAAAGAAGGCCAACGGATCTAATGGGAGGACGAAGAGGCACGAACGAGACGAACTTGGTCCAAAGAACGACAACGGATCTATTGGGAAGACGAAGATGGACGAACGAGACGAACTTGGTCCAAAGAAGGCCAACGGATCTAATGGGAGGACGAAGAGGGACTAAAGAGACGAACTTGGTCCAAAGAAGGCCAACGGATCTTATGGGAGGACGAAGATGGACGAACATGGTCCAAAGAAGGACAACGGATCAAATGCGGGACGAAGATGGACGAACGAGACGAATTTGGTCCAAAGAAGGCCAACGGATCAAATGGGAGGACGAAGATGGACGAACGAGACGAACATGGTCCAAAGAAGGACAACGGATCAAATGCGAGGACGAAGATGGACGAAGGAGACGAACTTGGTCCAAAGAAGGCCAACGGATCTAATGGGAGGACGAAGATGGACTAAAGAGACGAACTTGGTCCAATGAAGGCCAACGGATCTAATGGGAGGACGAGGATGGACGAACGAGACGAACTTGGTCCAAAGAAGGCCAACGGATCTAATGGGAGGACGAAGATGGACGAACGAGACGAACGTGGTCCAAAGAAGGCCAATGGATCAAATGGGAAGACGAAGATGGACGAACGAGACGAACTTGGTCCAACGAACTACAAATGATCAAATGGGAAGACGAAGATGGACGAACGAGACGAACTTGGTCCAAAGAAGGCCAACGGATTTAATGGGAGGACGAAGAGGAACGAACGAGACGAACTTGGTCCAAAGAACGACAACGGATCTATTGGGAAGACGAAGATGAACGAACGAGACGAACTTGGTCCAAAGAAGGCCGACGGATCTAATGGGAGGACGAAGATGGACGAACGAGACGAACATGGTCCAAAGAAGGACAACGGATCAAATGCGAGGACGAAGATGGACGAAGGAGACGAACTTGGTCCAAAGAAGGCCAACGGATCTAATGGGAGGACGAAGATGGACTAAAGAGACGAACTTGGTCCAATGAAGGCCAACGGATCTAATGGGAGGACGAAGATGGACGAACGAGACGAACTTGGTCCAAAGAAGGCCAACGGATCTAATGGGAGGACGAAGATGGACGAACGAGACGAACTTGGTCCAAAGAAGGCCAACGGATCTAATGGGAGGACGAAGATGGACGAACGAGACGAACTTGGTCCAAAGAAGGCCAATGGATCTAATGGGAGGACGAAGAGGGACTAAAGAGACGAACTTGGTCCAAAGAAGGCCAACGGATCAAATGGGAGGACGAAGATGGACGAACGAGACGAATTTGGTCCAAAGAAGGCCAACGGATCTAATGGGAAGACGAAGATGGACGAACGAGACGAATTTGGTCCAAAGAAGGCCAACGGATCAAATGGGAAGACGAAGATGGACGAACGAGATGAACTTGGTCCAAAGAAGGCCAACGGATCTAATGGGAAGACGAAGATGGACGAATGAGACGAACTTGGTCCAACGAACTACAACGGATCTAATGGGAAGACGAAGATGGACGAACGAGACGAACATGGTCCAAAGAAGGCCAATGCATCTAAAGGCCAACGGATCAAATGGGAAGACGAAGATGGACGAACGAGACGAACTTGGTCCAAAGAAGGCCAACGGATTTAATGGGAGGACGAAGAGGAACGAACGAGACGAACTTGGTCCAAAGAACGACAACGGATCTTTTGGGAACACGAAGATGGACGAACGAGACGAACTTGGTCCAAAGAAGGACAACAGATCTAACGGGAGGACGAAGATCGACGAACGAGACGACATGGTCCAAAGAAGGCCAACGAATCTAATGGGAGGACGAAGATGGACGAACGAGACGAACTTGGTCCAAAGAAGGCCAACGGATCTAATGGGAGGACGAAGATGGACGAACGAGACGAACTTGGTCCAAAGAAGGCCAACGGATCTAATGGGAGGACGTAGATGGACGAACGAGACGAACATGGTCCAAAGAAGGCCAACGGATCTAATGGGAGGACGAAGAGGAACGAACGAGACGAACTTGGTCCAAAGAACGACAACGGATCTATTGCGAAGACGAAGACGGACGAATGAGACGAACTTGGTCCAAGGAAGGCCCACGGATCTAATGGGAGGACAAAGAGGGACTAAAGAGACGAACTTGGTCCAAAGAAGGCCAATGGATCAAATGGGAGGACGAAGATGGATGAACGAGACGAATTTGGTCCAAAGAAGGCCAACGGATCAAATGGGAAGACGAAAATGGACGAACGAGACGAACTTGGTCCAAAGAAGGGCAACGGATCTAATGGGAGGACGAAGAGGAACGAACGAGACGAACCTGGTCCAAAGAACGACAACTGATCTATTGGGAAGACGAAGATGGACGAACGAGATGAACTTGGTCCAAAGAAGGCCAACGGATCTTATGGGACGACGAAGATGGACGAACATGGTCCAAAGAAGGACAACGGATCAAATGCGAGGACGAAGATGGACTAACGAGACGAACCTGGTGCAAAGAAGGCCAATGGATCAAATGGGAAGACGAAGATGGACGAACGAGACGAACTTGGTCCAACGAACTACAACGGATCTAATGGGAAGACGAAGATGGACGAACGAGACGAACATGGTCCAAAGAAGGCCAACGGATCAAATGGGAGGACGAAGATGGACGAACGAGACGAACCTGGTCCAAAGAAGGCCAATGGATCAAATGGGAAGACGAAGATGGACGAACGAGACGAACATGGTCCAAAGAAGGACAACGGATCAAATGCGAGGACGAAGATGGACGAACAAGACGAACTTGGTCCAAAGAAGGCCAATGGATCTAATGGGAAGACGAAGATGGACGAACGAGACGAACTTGGTCCAACGAACTACAACGGATCAAATGGGAAGACGAAGATGGACGAACGAGACGAACTTGGTCCAAAGAAGGCCAACGGATTTAATGGGAGGACGAAGAGGAACGAACGAGACGAACTTGGTCCAAAGAAGACCAACGGATCTAATGGGAGGACGTAGATGGACGAACGAGACGAACATGGTCCAAAGAAGGCCAACGGATCTAATGGGAGGACGAAGAGGAACGAACGAGACGAACTTGGTCCAAAGAACGACAACGGATCTATTGCGAAGACGAAGACGGACGAATGAGACGAACTTGGTCCAAGGAAGGCCCACGGATCTAATGGGAGGACGAAGAGGGACTAAAGAGACGAACTTGGTCCAAAGAAGGCCAATGGATCAAATGGGAGGACGAAGATGGACGAACGAGACGAATTTGGTCCAAAGAAGGCCAACGGATCAAATGGGAAGACGAAAATGGACGAACGAGACGAACTTGGTCCAAAGAAGGCCAACGGATCTAATGGGAGGACGAAGAGGAACGAACGAGACGAACTTGGTCCAAAGAACGACAACGGATCTATTGGGAAGACGAAGATGGACGAACGAGACGAACTTGGTCCAAAGAAGGCCAACGGATCTTATGGGAGGACGAAGATGGACGAACATGGTCCAAAGAAGGACAACGGATCAAATGCGAGGACGAAGATGGACGAACGAGACGAACCTGGTGCAAAGAAGGCCAATGGATCAAATGGGAAGACAAAGATGGACGAACGAGACGAACTTGGTCCAACGAACTACAACGGATCTAATGGGAAGACGAAGATGGACGAACGAGACGAACATGGTCCAAAGAAGGCCAACGGATCAAATGGGAGGACGAAGATGGACGAACGAGACGAACCTGGTCCAAAGAAGGCCAATGGATCAAATGGGAAGACGAAGATGGACGAACGAGACGAACATGGTCCAAAGAAGGACAACGGATCAAATGCGAGGACGAAGATGGACGAACGAGACGAACATGGTCCAAAGAAGGACAACGGATCAAATGCGAGGACGAAGATGGACGAACGAGACGAACTTGGTCCAAAGAAGGCCAATGGATCTAATGGGAAGACGAAGATGGACGAACGAGACGAACTTGGTCCAACGAACTACAACGGATCAAATGGGAAGACGAAGATGGACGAACGAGACGAACTTGGTCCAAAGAAGGCCAACGGATCTAATGGGAGGACGAAGATGGACGAACGAGACGAACTTGGTCCAAAGAAGGCCAACGGATCTAATGGGAGGACGTAGATGGACAAACGAGACGAACATGGTCCAAAGAAGGCGAACGGATCTAATGGGAGGACGAAGAGGAACGAACGAGACGAACTTGGTCCAAAGAACGACAACGGATCTATTGCGAAGACGAAGACGGACGAATGAGACGAACTTGGTCCAAGGAAGGCCCACGGATCTAATGGGAGGACGAAGAGGGACTAAAGAGACGAACTTGGTCCAAAGAAGGCCAATGGATCAAATGGGAGGACGAAGATGGACGAACGAGACGAATTTGGTCCAAAGAAGGCCAACGGATCAAATGGGAAGACGAAAATGGACGAACGAGACGAACTTGGTCCAAAGAAGGCCAACGGATCTAATGGGAGGACGAAGAGGATCGAACGAGACGAACTTGGTCCAAAGAACGACAACGGATCTATTGGGAAGACGAAGATGGACGAACGAGACGAACTTGGTCCAAAGAAGGCCAACGGATCTTATGGGAGGACGAAGATGGACGAACATGGTCCAAAGAAGGACAACGGATCAAATGCGAGGACGAAGATGGACGAACGAGACGAATCTGGTGCAAAGAAGGCCAATGGATCAAATGGGAAGACGAAGATGGACGAACGAGACGAACTTGGTCCAACGAACTACAACGGATCTAATGGGAAGACGAAGATGGACGAACGAGACGAACATGGTCCAAAGAAGGCCAACGGATCAAATGGGAGGACGAAGATGGACGAACGAGACGAACCTGGTCCAAAGAAGGCCAATGGATCAAATGGGAAGACGAAGATGGACGAACGAGACGAACATGGTCCAAAGAAGGACAACGGATCAAATGCGAGGACGAAGATGGACGAACGAGACGAACTTGGTCCAAAGAAGGCCAATGGATCTAATGGGAAGACGAAGATGGACGAACGAGACGAACTTGGTCCAACGAACTACAACGGATCAAATGGGAAGACGAAGATGGACGAACGAGACGAACTTGGTCCAAAGAAGGCCAACGGATTTAATGGGAGGACGAAGAGGAACGAACGAGACGAACTTGATCCAAAGAACGACAACGGATCTTTTGGGAAGACGAAGATGGACGAACGAGACGAACTTGGTCCAAAGAAGGCCAACGGATCTAATGGGAGGATGAAGATGGACGAACGAGACGAACATGGTCCAAAGAAGGACAACGGATCAAATGCGAGGACGAAGATGGACGAAGGAGACGAACTTGGTCCAAAGAAGGCCAACGGATCTAATGGGAGGACGAAGATGGACTAAAGAGACGAACTTGGTCCAATGAGGGCCAACGGATCTAATGGGAGGACGAAGATGGACGAACGAGACGAACTTGGTCCAAAGAAGGCCAACGGATCTAATGGGAGGACGAAGATGGACGAACGAGATGAACTTGGTCCAAAGAAGGCCAATGGATCTAATGGGAGGACGAAGAGGGACTAAAGAGACGAACTTGGTCCAAAGAAGGCCAACGGATCAAATGGGAGGACGAAGATGGACGAACGAGACGAATTTGGTCCAAAGAAGGCCAACGGATCAAATGGGAAGACGAAGATGGACGAACGAGATGAACTTGGTCCAAAGAAGGCCAACGGATCTAATGGGAAGACGAAGATGGACGAATGAGACGAACTTGGTCCAACGAACTACAACGGATCTAATGGGAAGACGAAGATGGACGAACGAGACAAACATGGTCCAAAGAAGGCCAACGGATCAAATGGGAGGACGAAGATGGACGAAGGAGACGAACCTGGTCCAAAGAAGGCCAATGGATCAAATGGGAAGACGAAGATGGACGAACGAGACGAACTTGGTCCAACGAACTACAACGGATCTAATGGGAAGACGAAGATGGACGAACGAGACGAACATGGTCCAAAGAAGGCCAATGGATCTAAAGGCCAACGGATCAAATGGGAAGACGAAGATGGACGAACGAGACGATCTTGGTCCAAAGAAGGCCAACGGATTTAATGGGAGGACGAAGAGGAACGAACGAGACGAACTTGGTCCAAAGAACGACAACGGATCTTTTGGGAACACGAAGATGGACGAACAAGACGAACTTGGTCCAAAGAAGGACAACGGATCTAACGGGAGGACGAAGATGGACGAACGAGACGACATGGTCCAAAGAAGGCCAACGAATCTAATAGGAGGACGAAGATGGACGAACGAGACGAACTTGGTCCAAAGAAGGCCAACGGATCTAATGGGAGGACGAAGATGGACGAACGAGACGAACTTGGTCCAAAGAAGGCCAACGGATCTAATGGGAGGACGAAGATGGACGAACGAGACGAACATGGTCCAAAGAAGGCCAACGGATCTAATGGGAGGACGAAGAGGAACGAACGAGACGAACTTGGTCCAAAGAACGCCAAGGGATCAAATGGGAGGACGAAGATGGACGAACGAGACGAATTTGGTCCAAAGAAGGCCAACGGATCAAATGGGAAGACAAAAATGGACGAACGAGAGGAACTTGGTCCAAAGAAGGCCAACGGATCTAATGGGAGGACGAAGAAGAACGAACGAGACGAACTTGGTCCAAAGAACGACAACGGATCTATTGGGAAGACGAAGATGGACGAACGAGACGAACTTGGTCCAAAGATGGCCAACGGATCTTATGGGAGGACGAAGATGGACGAACATGGTCCAAAGAAGGACAACGGATCAAATGCGAGGACGAAGATCGACGAACGAGACGAACCTGGTCCAAAGAAGGCCAATGGATCAGATGGGAAGACGAAGATGGACGAACGAGACGAACTTGGTCCAACGAACTACAACGGATCTAATGGGAAGACGAAGATGGACGAACGAGACGAACATGGTCCAAAGAAGGCCAATGGATCAAATGGGAGGACGAAGATGGACGAACGAGACGAACCTGGTCCAAAGAAGGCCAATGGATCAAATGGGAAGACGAAGATGGACGAACGAGACGAACTTGGTCCAATGAGGGCCAACGGATCTAATGGGAGGACGAAGATGGACGAACGAGACGAACTTGGTCCAAAGAAGGCCAACGGATCTAATGGGAGGACGAAGATGGACGAACGAGACGAACTTGGTCCAAAGAACGACAACGGATCTATTGGGAAGACGAAGATGGACGAACGAGACGAACTTGGTCCAAAGATGGCCAACGGATCTTATGGGAGGACGAAGATGGACGAACATGGTCCAAAGAAGGACAACGGATCAAATGCGAGGACGAAGATCGACGAACGAGACGAACCTGGTCCAAAGAAGGCCAATGGATCAAATGGGAAGACGAAGATGGACGAACGAGACGAACTTGGTCCAACGAACTACAACGGATCTAATGGGAAGACGAAGATGGACGAACGAGACGAACATGGTCCAAAGAAGGCCAATGGATCTAAAGGCCAACGGATCAAATGGGAAGACGAAGATGGACGAACGAGACGATCTTGGTCCAAAGAAGGCCAACGGATTTAATGGGAGGACGAAGAGGAACGAACGAGACGAACTTGGTCCAAAGAACGACAACGGATCTTTTGGGAACACGAAGATGGACGAACAAGACGAACTTGGTCCAAAGAAGGACAACGGATCTAACGGGAGGACGAAGATGGACGAACGAGACGACATGGTCCAAAGAAGGCCAACGAATCTAATGGGAGGACGAAGATGGACGAACGAGACGAACTTGGTCCAAAGAAGGCCAACGGATCTAATGGGAGGACGAAGATGGACGAACGAGACGAACTTGGTCCAAAGAAGGCCAACGGATCTAATGGGAGGACGAAGATGGACGAACGAGACGAACATGGTCCAAAGAAGGCCAACGGATCTAATGGGAGGACGAAGAGGAACGAACGAGACGAACTTGGTCCAAAGAACGCCAAGGGATCAAATGGGAGGACGAAGATGGACGAACGAGACGAATTTGGTCCAAAGAAGGCCAACGGATCAAATGGGAAGACAAAAATGGACGAACGAGAGGAACTTGGTCCAAAGAAGGCCAACGGATCTAATGGGAGGACGAAGAAGAACGAACGAGACGAACTTGGTCCAAAGAACGACAACGGATCTATTGGGAAGACGAAGATGGACGAACGAGACGAACTTGGTCCAAAGATGGCCAACGGATCTTATGGGAGGACGAAGATGGACGAACATGGTCCAAAGAAGGACAACGGATCAAATGCGAGGACGAAGATCGACGAACGAGACGAACCTGGTCCAAAGAAGGCCAATGGATCAAATGGGAAGACGAAGATGGACGAACGAGACGAACTTGGTCCAACGAACTACAACGGATCTAATGGGAAGACGAAGATGGACGAACGAGACGAACATGGTCCAAAGAAGGCCAATGGATCAAATGGGAGGACGAAGATGGACGAACGAGACGAACCTGGTCCAAAGAAGGCCAATGGATCAAATGGGAAGACGAAGATGGACGAACGAGACGAACTTGGTCCAATGAGGGCCAACGGATCTAATGGGAGGACGAAGATGGACGAACGAGACGAACTTGGTCCAAAGAAGGCCAACGGATCTAATGGGAGGACGAAGATGGACGAACGAGACGAACTTGGTCCAAAGAACGACAACGGATCTATTGGGAAGACGAAGATGGACGAACGAGACGAACTTGCTCCAAAGATGGCCAACGGATCTTATGGGAGGACGAAGATGGACGAACATGGTCCAAAGAAGGACAACGGATCAAATGCGAGGACGAAGATCGACGAACGAGACGAACCTGGTCCAAAGAAGGCCAATGGATCAAATGGGAAGACGAAGATGGACGAACGAGACGAACTTGGTCCAACGAACTACAACGGATCTAATGGGAAGACGAAGATGGACGAACGAGACGAACATGGTCCAAAGAAGGCCAATGGATCAAATGGGAGGACGAAGATGGACGAACGAGACGAACCTGGTCCAAAGAAGGCCAATGGATCAAATGGGAAGACGAAGATGGACGAACGAGACGAACTTGGTCCAATGAGGGCCAACGGATCTAATGGGAGGACGAAGATGGACGAACGAGACGAACTTGGTCCAAAGAAGGCCAACGGATCTAATGGGAGGACGAAGATGGACGAACGAGACGAACTTGGTCCAAAGAACGACAACGGATCTATTGGGAAGACGAAGATGGACGAACGAGACGAACTTGGTCCAAAGATGGCCAACGGATCTTATGGGAGGACGAAGATGGACGAACATGGTCCAAAGAAGGACAACGGATCAAATGCGAGGACGAAGATCGACGAACGAGACGAACCTGGTCCAAAGAAGGCCAATGGATCAAATGGGAAGACGAAGATGGACGAACGAGACGAACTTGGTCCAACGAACTACAACGGATCTAATGGGAAGACGAAGATGGACGAACGAGACGAACATGGTCCAAAGAAGGCCAATGGATCTAAAGGCCAACGGATCAAATGGGAAGACGAAGATGGACGAACGAGACGATCTTGGTCCAAAGAAGGCCAACGGATTTAATGGGAGGACGAAGAGGAACGAACGAGACGAACTTGGTCCAAAGAACGACAACGGATCTTTTGGGAACACGAAGATGGACGAACAAGACGAACTTGGTCCAAAGAAGGACAACGGATCTAACGGGAGGACGAAGATGGACGAACGAGACGACATGGTCCAAAGAAGGCCAACGAATCTAATGGGAGGACGAAGATGGACGAACGAGACGAACTTGGTCCAAAGAAGGCCAACGGATCTAATGGGAGGACGAAGATGGACGAACGAGACGAACTTGGTCCAAAGAAGGCCAACGGATCTAATGGGAGGACGAAGATGGACGAACGAGACGAACATGGTCCAAAGAAGGCCAACGGATCTAATGGGAGGACGAAGAGGAACGAACGAGACGAACTTGGTCCAAAGAACGCCAAGGGATCAAATGGGAGGACGAAGATGGACGAACGAGACGAATTTGGTCCAAAGAAGGCCAACGGATCAAATGGGAAGACAAAAATGGACGAACGAGAGGAACTTGGTCCAAAGAAGGCCAACGGATCTAATGGGAGGACGAAGAAGAACGAACGAGACGAACTTGGTCCAAAGAACGACAACGGATCTATTGGGAAGACGAAGATGGACGAACGAGACGAACTTGGTCCAAAGATGGCCAACGGATCTTATGGGAGGACGAAGATGGACGAACATGGTCCAAAGAAGGACAACGGATCAAATGCGAGGACGAAGATCGACGAACGAGACGAACCTGGTCCAAAGAAGGCCAATGGATCAAATGGGAAGACGAAGATGGACGAACGAGACGAACTTGGTCCAACGAACTACAACGGATCTAATGGGAAGACGAAGATGGACGAACGAGACGAACATGGTCCAAAGAAGGCCAATGGATCAAATGGGAGGACGAAGATGGACGAACGAGACGAACCTGGTCCAAAGAAGGCCAATGGATCAAATGGGAAGACGAAGATGGACGAACGAGACGAACTTGGTCCAATGAGGGCCAACGGATCTAATGGGAGGACGAAGATGGACGAACGAGACGAACTTGGTCCAAAGAAGGCCAACGGATCTAATGGGAGGACGAAGATGGACGAACGAGACGAACTTGGTCCAAAGAACGACAACGGATCTATTGGGAAGACGAAGATGGACGAACGAGACGAACTTGCTCCAAAGATGGCCAACGGATCTTATGGGAGGACGAAGATGGACGAACATGGTCCAAAGAAGGACAACGGATCAAATGCGAGGACGAAGATCGACGAACGAGACGAACCTGGTCCAAAGAAGGCCAATGGATCAAATGGGAAGACGAAGATGGACGAACGAGACGAACTTGGTCCAACGAACTACAACGGATCTAATGGGAAGACGAAGATGGACGAACGAGACGAACATGGTCCAAAGAAGGCCAATGGATCAAATGGGAGGACGAAGATGGACGAACGAGACGAACCTGGTCCAAAGAAGGCCAATGGATCAAATGGGAAGACGAAGATGGACGAACGAGACGAACTTGGTCCAATGAGGGCCAACGGATCTAATGGGAGGACGAAGATGGACGAACGAGACGAACTTGGTCCAAAGAAGGCCAACGGATCTAATGGGAGGACGAAGATGGACGAACGAGACGAACTTGGTCCAAAGAACGACAACGGATCTATTGGGAAGACGAAGATGGACGAACGAGACGAACTTGGTCCAAAGATGGCCAACGGATCTTATGGGAGGACGAAGATGGACGAACATGGTCCAAAGAAGGACAACGGATCAAATGCGAGGACGAAGATCGACGAACGAGACGAACCTGGTCCAAAGAAGGCCAATGGATCAAATGGGAAGACGAAGATGGACGAACGAGACGAACTTGGTCCAACGAACTACAACGGATCTAATGGGAAGACGAAGATGGACGAACGAGACGAACATGGTCCAAAGAAGGCCAATGGATCAAATGGGAGGACGAAGATGGACGAACGAGACGAACCTGGTCCAAAGAAGGCCAATGGATCAAATGGGAAGACGAAGATGGACGAACGAGACGAACTTGGTCCAATGAGGGCCAACGGATCTAATGGGAGGACGAAGATGGACGAACGAGACGAACTTGGTCCAAAGAAGGCCAACGGATCTAATGGGAGGACGAAGATGGACGAACGAGACGAACTTGGTCCAAAGAACGACAACGGATCTATTGGGAAGACGAAGATGGACGAACGAGACGAACTTGGTCCAAAGATGGCCAACGGATCTTATGGGAGGACGAAGATGGACGAACATGGTCCAAAGAAGGACAACGGATCAAATGCGAGGACGAAGATCGACGAACGAGACGAACCTGGTCCAAAGAAGGCCAATGGATCAAATGGGAAGACGAAGATGGACGAACGAGACGAACTTGGTCCAACGAACTACAACGGATCTAATGGGAAGACGAAGATGGACGAACGAGACGAACATGGTCCAAAGAAGGCCAATGGATCTAAAGGCCAACGGATCAAATGGGAAGACGAAGATGGACGAACGAGACGATCTTGGTCCAAAGAAGGCCAACGGATTTAATGGGAGGACGAAGAGGAACGAACGAGACGAACTTGGTCCAAAGAACGACAACGGATCTTTTGGGAACACGAAGATGGACGAACAAGACGAACTTGGTCCAAAGAAGGACAACGGATCTAACGGGAGGACGAAGATGGACGAACGAGACGACATGGTCCAAAGAAGGCCAACGAATCTAATGGGAGGACGAAGATGGACGAACGAGACGAACTTGGTCCAAAGAAGGCCAACGGATCTAATGGGAGGACGAAGATGGACGAACGAGACGAACTTGGTCCAAAGAAGGCCAACGGATCTAATGGGAGGACGAAGATGGACGAACGAGACGAACATGGTCCAAAGAAGGCCAACGGATCTAATGGGAGGACGAAGAGGAACGAACGAGACGAACTTGGTCCAAAGAACGCCAAGGGATCAAATGGGAGGACGAAGATGGACGAACGAGACGAATTTGGTCCAAAGAAGGCCAACGGATCAAATGGGAAGACAAAAATGGACGAACGAGAGGAACTTGGTCCAAAGAAGGCCAACGGATCTAATGGGAGGACGAAGAAGAACGAACGAGACGAACTTGGTCCAAAGAACGACAACGGATCTATTGGGAAGACGAAGATGGACGAACGAGACGAACTTGGTCCAAAGATGGCCAACGGATCTTATGGGAGGACGAAGATGGACGAACATGGTCCAAAGAAGGACAACGGATCAAATGCGAGGACGAAGATCGACGAACGAGACGAACCTGGTCCAAAGAAGGCCAATGGATCAAATGGGAAGACGAAGATGGACGAACGAGACGAACTTGGTCCAACGAACTACAACGGATCTAATGGGAAGACGAAGATGGACGAACGAGACGAACATGGTCCAAAGAAGGCCAATGGATCAAATGGGAGGACGAAGATGGACGAACGAGACGAACCTGGTCCAAAGAAGGCCAATGGATCAAATGGGAAGACGAAGATGGACGAACGAGACGAACTTGGTCCAATGAGGGCCAACGGATCTAATGGGAGGACGAAGATGGACGAACGAGACGAACTTGGTCCAAAGAAGGCCAACGGATCTAATGGGAGGACGAAGATGGACGAACGAGACGAACTTGGTCCAAAGAACGACAACGGATCTATTGGGAAGACGAAGATGGACGAACGAGACGAACTTGCTCCAAAGATGGCCAACGGATCTTATGGGAGGACGAAGATGGACGAACATGGTCCAAAGAAGGACAACGGATCAAATGCGAGGACGAAGATCGACGAACGAGACGAACCTGGTCCAAAGAAGGCCAATGGATCAAATGGGAAGACGAAGATGGACGAACGAGACGAACTTGGTCCAACGAACTACAACGGATCTAATGGGAAGACGAAGATGGACGAACGAGACGAACATGGTCCAAAGAAGGCCAATGGATCAAATGGGAGGACGAAGATGGACGAACGAGACGAACCTGGTCCAAAGAAGGCCAATGGATCAAATGGGAAGACGAAGATGGACGAACGAGACGAACTTGGTCCAATGAGGGCCAACGGATCTAATGGGAGGACGAAGATGGACGAACGAGACGAACTTGGTCCAAAGAAGGCCAACGGATCTAATGGGAGGACGAAGATGGACGAACGAGACGAACTTGGTCCAAAGAACGACAACGGATCTATTGGGAAGACGAAGATGGACGAACGAGACGAACTTGGTCCAAAGATGGCCAACGGATCTTATGGGAGGACGAAGATGGACGAACATGGTCCAAAGAAGGACAACGGATCAAATGCGAGGACGAAGATCGACGAACGAGACGAACCTGGTCCAAAGAAGGCCAATGGATCAAATGGGAAGACGAAGATGGACGAACGAGACGAACTTGGTCCAACGAACTACAACGGATCTAATGGGAAGACGAAGATGGACGAACGAGACGAACATGGTCCAAAGAAGGCCAATGGATCTAAAGGCCAACGGATAAAATGGAAAGACGAAGATGGACGAACGAGACGATCTTGGTCCAAAGAAGGCCAACGGATTTAATGGGAGGACGAAGAGGAACGAACGAGACGAACTTGGTCCAAAGAACGACAACGGATCTTTTGGGAACACGAAGATGGACGAACAAGACGAACTTGGTCCAAAGAAGGACAACGGATCTAACGGGAGGATGAAGATGGACGAACGAGACGACATGGTCCAAAGAAGGCCAACGAATCTAATGGGAGGACGAAGATGGACGAACGAGACGAACTTGGTCCAAAGAAGGCCAACGGATCTAATGGGAGGACGAAGATGGACGAACGAGACGAACTTGGTCCAAAGCAGGCCAACGGATCTAATGGGAGGACGAAGATGGACGAACGAGACGAACATGGTCCAAAGAAGGCCAACGGATCTAATGGGAGGACGAAGAGGAACGAACGAGACGAACTTGGTCCAAAGAACGCCAAGGGATCAAATGGGAGGACGAAGATGGACGAACGAGACGAATTTGGTCCAAAGAAGGCCAACGGATCAAATGGGAAGACAAAAATGGACGAACGAGAGGAACTTGGTCCAAAGAAGGCCAACGGATCTAATGGGAGGACGAAGAAGAACGAACGAGACGAACTTGGTCCAAAGAACGACAACGGATCTATTGGGAAGACGAAGATGGACGAACGAGACGAACTTGGTCCAAAGATGGCCAACGGATCTTATGGGAGGACGAAGATGGACGAACATGGTCCAAAGAAGGACAACGGATCAAATGCGAGGACGAAGATCGACGAACGAGACGAACCTGGTCCAAAGAAGGCCAATGGATCAAATGGGAAGACGAAGATGGACGAACGAGACGAACTTGGTCCAACGAACTACAACGGATCTAATGGGAAGACGAAGATGGACGAACGAGACGAACATGGTCCAAAGAAGGCCAATGGATCAAATGGGAGGACGAAGATGGACGAACGAGACGAACCTGGTCCAAAGAAGGCCAATGGATCAAATGGGAAGACGAAGATGGACGAACGAGACGAACTTGGTCCAATGAGGGCCAACGGATCTAATGGGAGGACGAAGATGGACGAACGAGACGAACTTGGTCCAAAGAAGGCCAACGGATCTAATGGGAGGACGAAGATGGACGAACGAGACGAACTTGGTCCAAAGAACGACAACGGATCTATTGGGAAGACGAAGATGGACGAACGAGACGAACTTGGTCCAAAGATGGCCAACGGATCTTATGGGAGGACGAAGATGGACGAACATGGTCCAAAGAAGGACAACGGATCAAGTGCGAGGACGAAGATCGACGAACGAGACGAACCTGGTCCAAAGAAGGCCAATGGATCAAATGGGAAGACGAAGATGGACGAACGAGACGAACTTGGTCCAATGAGGGCCAACGGATCTAATGGGAGGACGAAGATGGACGAACGAGACGAACTTGGTCCAAAGAAGGCCAACGGATCTAATGGGAGGACGAAGATGGACGAACGAGACGAACTTGGTCCAAAGAACGACAACGGATCTATTGGGAAGACGAAGATGGACGAACGAGACGAACTTGGTCCAAAGATGGCCAACGGATCTTATGGGAGGACGAAGATGGACGAACATGGTCCAAAGAAGGACAACGGATCAAATGCGAGGACGAAGATCGACGAACGAGACGAACCTGGTCCAAAGAAGGCCAATGGATCAAATGGGAAGACGAAGATGGACGAACGAGACGAACTTGGTCCAACGAACTACAACGGATCTAATGGGAAGACGAAGATGGACGAACGAGACGAACATGGTCCAAAGAAGGCCAATGGATCTAAAGGCCAACGGATAAAATGGAAAGACGAAGATGGACGAACGAGACGATCTTGGTCCAAAGAAGGCCAACGGATTTAATGGGAGGACGAAGAGGAACGAACGAGACGAACTTGGTCCAAAGAACGACAACGGATCTTTTGGGAACACGAAGATGGACGAACAAGACGAACTTGGTCCAAAGAAGGACAACGGATCTAACGTGAGGACGAAGATGGACGAACGAGACGACATGGTCCAAAGAAGGCCAACGAATCTAATGGGAGGACGAAGATGGACGAACGAGACGAACTTGGTCCAAAGAAGGCCAACGGATCTAATGGGAGGACGAAGATGGACGAACGAGACGAACTTGGTCCAAAGTAGGCCAACGGATCTAATGGGAGGACGAAGATGGACGAACGAGACGAACATGGTCCAAAGAAGGCCAACGGATCTAATGGGAGGACGAAGAGGAACGAACGAGACGAACTTGGTCCAAAGAACGCCAAGGGATCAAATGGGAGGACGAAGATGGACGAACGAGACGAATTTGGTCCAAAGAAGGCCAACGGATCAAATGGGAAGACAAAAATGGACGAACGAGAGGAACTTGGTCCAAAGAAGGCCAACGGATCTAATGGGAGGACGAAGAAGAACGAACGAGACGAACTTGGTCCAAAGAACGACAACGGATCTATTGGGAAGACGAAGATGGACGAACGAGACGAACTTGGTCCAAAGATGGCCAACGGATCTTATGGGAGGACGAAGATGGACGAACATGGTCCAAAGAAGGACAACGGATCAAATGCGAGGACGAAGATCGACGAACGAGACGAACCTGGTCCAAAGAAGGCCAATGGATCAAATGGGAAGACGAAGATGGACGAACGAGACGAACTTGGTCCAACGAACTACAACGGATCTAATGGGAAGACGAAGATGGACGAACGAGACGAACATGGTCCAAAGAAGGCCAATGGATCAAATGGGAGGACGAAGATGGACGAACGAGACGAACCTGGTCCAAAGAAGGCCAATGGATCAAATGGGAAGACGAAGATGGACGAACGAGACGAACTTGGTCCAATGAGGGCCAACGGATCTAATGGGAGGACGAAGATGGACGAACGAGACGAACTTGGTCCAAAGAAGGCCAACGGATCTAATGGGAGGACGAAGATGGACGAACGAGACGAACTTGGTCCAAAGAACGACAACGGATCTATTGGGAAGACGAAGATGGACGAACGAGACGAACTTGGTCCAAAGATGGCCAACGGATCTTATGGGAGGACGAAGATGGACGAACATGGTCCAAAGAAGGACAACGGATCAAGTGCGAGGACGAAGATCGACGAACGAGACGAACCTGGTCCAAAGAAGGCCAATGGATCAAATGGGAAGACGAAGATGGACGAACGAGACGAACTTGGTCCAACGAACTACAACGGATCTAATGGGAAGACGAAGATGGACGAACGAGACGAACATGGTCCAAAGAAGGCCAATGGATCAAATGGGAGGACGAAGATGGACGAACGAGACGAACCTGGTCCAAAGAAGGCCAATGGATCAAATGGGAAGACGAAGATGGACGAACGAGACGAACTTGGTCCAAAGAAGGACAACGGATCAAATGCGAGGACGAAGATGGACGAACGAGACGAACTTGGTCCAAAGAAGGCCAATGGATCTAATGGGAAGACGAAGATGGACGAACGAGACGAACTTGGTCCAAAGAAGGCCAATGGATCTAATGGGAAGACGAAGATGGACGAACGAGACGAACTTGGTCCAACGAACTACAACGGATCAAATGGGAAGACGAAGATGGACGAACGAGACGAACTTGGTCCAAAGAAGGCCAACGGATTTAATGGGAGGACGAAGAGGAACGAACGAGACGAACTTGGTCCAAAGAACGACAACGGATCTATTGGGAAGACGAAGATGGACGAACGAGACGAACTTGGTCCAAAGAAGGCCAACGGATTTAATGGGAGGACGAAGAGGAACGAACGAGACGAACTTGGTCCAAAGAACGACAACGGATCTATTGGGAAGACGAAGATGGACGAACGAGACGAACTTGGTCCAAAGAACGACAACGGATCTATTGGGAAGACGAAGATGGACGAACGAGACGAACTTGGTCCAAAGAAGGCCAACGGATTTAATGGGAGGACGAAGAGGAACGAACGAGACGAACTTGGTCCAAAGAACGACAACGGATCTATTGGGAAGACGAAGATGGACGAACGAGACGAACTTGGTCCAAAGAAGGCCAACAGATCTAATGGGAGGACGAAGAGGGACGAACGAGACGAACATGGTCCAAAGAAGGCCAATGGATCTAAAGGCCAACGGATCAAATGGGAAGACGAAGATGGACGAACGAGACGAACTTGGTCCAAAGAAGGCCAACGGATTTAATGGGAGGACGAAGAGGAACGAACGAGACGAACTTGGTCCAACGAACGACAACGGATCTTTTGGGAACACGAAGATGGACGAACGAGACGAACTTGGTCCAAAGAAGGACAACGGATCTAACGGGAGGACGAAGATGGACGAACGAGACGACATGGTCCAAAGAAGGCCAACGAATCTAATGGGAGGACGAAGATGGACGAACGAGACGAACTTGGTCCAAAGAAGGCCAACGGATCTAATGGGAGGAGGAAGATGGACGAACTAGACGAACTTGGTCCAAAGAAGGCCAACGGATCTAATGGGAGGACGAAGAGGGACGAACGAGACGAACATGGTCCAAAGAAGGCCAACGGATCTATTGGGAAGACGAAGATGGACGAATGAGACGAACTTGGTCCATGGAAGGCCAACGGATCTAATGGGAGGACGAAGAGGGACTAAAGAGACGAACTTGGTCCAAAGAAGGCCAACGGATCTTATGGGAGGGCGAAGATGGACGAACATGGTCCAAAGAAGGACAACGGATCAAATGCGAGGACGTAGATGGACGAACGAGACGAATTTGGTCCAAAGAAGGCCAACGGATCAAATGGGAGGACGAAGATGGACTAAAGAGACGAACTTGGTCCAAAGACGGACAACGGATCAAATGCGAGGACGAAGATGGACGAAGGAGACGAACTTGGTCCAAAGAAGGCCAACGGATCTAATGGGAGGACGAAGATGGACTAAAGAGACGAACTTGGTCCAATGAAGGCCAACGGATCTAATGGGAGGACGAAGATGGACGAACGAGACGAACTTGGTCCAAAGAAGGCCAACGGATCTAATGGGAGGAGGAAGATGGACGAACGAGACGAACTTGGTCCAAAGAAGGCCAACGGATCTAATGGGAGGATGAAGATGGACGAACGAGACGAACATGGTCCAAAGAAGGCCAACGGATCTAATGGGAGGACGAAGAGGAACGAACGAGACGAACTTGGTCCAAAGAACGACAACGGATCTATTGGGAAGACGAAGATGGACGAATGAGACGAACTTGTTCCAAGGAAGGCCAACGGATCTAATGGGAGGACGAAGATGGACGAACGAGACGAACTTGGTCCAAAGAAGGCCAATGGATCAAATGGGAGGACGAAGATGGACGAACGAGACGAATTTGGTCCAAAGAAGGCCAACGGATAAAATGGGAGGACGAAGATGGACGAAGGAGACGAACTTGGTCCAAAGAAGGCCAACGGATCTAATGGGAGGACGAAGAGGGACTAAAGAGACGAACTTGGTCCAAAGAAGGCCAACGGATCTAATGGGAGGACGAAGAGGAACGAACGAGTCGAACTTGGTCCAACGAACGACAACAGATCTAATGGGAAGACGAAGATGGACGAACGAGACGAACTTGGTCCAAAGAAGGCCAACGGATCTAATGGGAGGACGAAGATGGACGAACGAGACGAACTTGGTCCAAAGAAGGCCAACGGATCTAATGGGAGGACGAAGATGGACGAACGAGACGAACTTGGTCCAAAGAACGACAACGGATCTATTGGGAAGACGAAGATGGACGAACGAGACGAACTTGGTCCAAAGAAGGCCAACGGATCTAATGGGAGGACGAAGAGGGACTAAAGAGACGAACTTTGTCCAAAGAAGGCCAACGGATCTTATGGGAGGACGAAGATGGACGAACATGGTCCAAAGAAGGACAACGGATCAAATGCGAGGACGAAGAAGGACGAACGAGACGAATTTGGTCCAAAGAAGGCCAACGGATCAAATGGGAGGACGAAGATGGACGAACGAGACGAACATGGTCCAAAGAAGGACAACGGATCAAATGCGAGGACGAAGATGGACGAAGGAGACGAACTTGGTCCAAAGAAGGCCAACGGATCTAATGGGAGGACGAAGATGGACTAAAGAGACGAACTTGGTCCAATGAAGGCCAACGGATCTAATGGGAGGACGAGGATGGACGAACGAGACGAACTTGGTCCAAAGAAGGCCAACGGATCTAATGGGAGGACGAAGATGGACGAACGAGACGAACGTGGTCCAAAGAAGGCCAATGGATCTAATGGGAAGACGAAGATGGACGAACGAGACGAACTTGGTCCAACGAACTACAAATGATCAAATGGGAAGACGAAGATGGACGAACGAGACGAACTTGGTCCAAAGAAGGCCAACGGATTTAATGGGAGGACGAAGAGGAACGAACGAGACGAACTTGGTCCAAAGAACGACAACGAATCTATTGGGAAGACGAAGATGGACGAACGAGACGAACTTGGTCCAAAGAAGGCCGACGGATCTAATGGGAGGACGAAGATGGACGAACGAGACGAACATGGTCCAAAGAAGGACAACGGATCAAATGCGAGGACGAAGATGGACGAAGGAGACGAACTTGGTCCAAAGAAGGCCAACGGATCTAATGGGAGGACGAAGATGGACTAAAGAGACGAACTTGGTCCAATGAAGGCCAACGGATCTAATGGGAGGACGAAGATGGACGAACGAGACGAACTTGGTCCAAAGAAGGCCAACGGATCTAATGGGAGGACGAAGATGGACGAACGAGACGAACTTGGTCCAAAGAAGGCCAATGGATCTAATGGGAGGACGAAGAGGGACTAAAGAGACGAACTTGGTCCAAAGAAGGCCAACGGATCAAATGGGAAGACGAAGATGGACGAACGAGACGAATTTGGTCCAAAGAAGGCCAACGGATCAAATGGGAAGACGAAGATGGACGAACGAGATGAACTTGGTCCAAAGAAGGCCAACAGATCTAATGGGAAGACGAAGATGGACGAATGAGACGAACTTGGTCCAAAGAACTACAACGGATCTAATGGGAAGACGAAGATGGACGAACGAGACGAACATGGTCCAAAGAAGGCCAATGCATCTAAAGGCCAACGGATCAAATGGGAAGACGAAGATGGACGAACGAGACGAACTTGGTCCAAAGAAGGCCAACGGATTTAATGGGAGGACGAAGAGGAACGAACGAGACGAACTTGGTCCAAAGAACGACAACGGATCTTTTGGGAACACGAAGATGGACGAACGAGACGAACTTGGTCCAAAGAAGGACAACAGATCTAACGGGAGGACGAAGATCGACGAACGAGACGACATGGTCCAAAGAAGGCCAACGAATCTAATGGGAGGACGAAGATGGACGAACGAGACGAACTTGGTCCAAAGAAGGCCAACGGATCTATTGGGAGGACGAAGATGGACGAACGAGACGAACTTGGTCCAAAGAAGGCCAACGGATCTAATGGGAGGACGTAGATGGACGAACGAGACGAACATGGTCCAAAGAAGGCCAACGGATCTAATGGGTGGACGAAGAGGAACGAACGAGACGAACTTGGTCCAAAGAACGACAACGGATCTATTGCGAAGACGAAGACTGACGAATGAGACGAACTTGGTCCAAGGAAGGCCCACGGATCTAATGGGAGGACGAAGAGGGACTAAAGAGACGAACTTGGTCCAAAGAAGGCCAATGGATCAAATGGGAGGACGAAGATGGACGAACGAGACGAATTTGGTCCAAAGAAGGCCAACGGATCAAATGGGAAGACGAAAATGGACGAACGAGACGAACTTGGTCCAAAGAAGGCCAACGGATCTAATTGGAGGACGAAGAGGAACGAACGAGACGAACTTGGTCCAAAGAACGACAACGGATCTATTGGGAAGACGAAGATGGACGAACGAGACGAACTTGGTCCAAAGAAGGCCAACGGATCTTATGGGAGGACGAAGATGGACGAACATGGTCCAAAGAAGGACAACGGATCAAATGCGAGGACGAAGATGGACGAACGAGACGATCATGGTCCAAAGAAGGCCAACGGATCAAATGGGAGGACGAAGATGGACGAACGAGACGAACCTGGTCCAAAGAAGGCCAATGGATCAAATGGGAAGACGAAGATGGACGAACGAGACTAACATGGTCCAAAGAAGGACAACGGATCAAATGCGAGGACGAAGATGGACGAACGAGACGAACTTGGTCCAAAGAAGGCCAATGGATCTAATGGGAAGACGAAGATGGACGAACGAGACGAACTTGGTCCAACGAACTACAACGGATCAAATGGGAAGACGAAGATGGACGAACGAGACGAACTTGGTCCAAAGAAGGCCAACGGATTTAATGGGAGGACGAAGAGGAACGAACGAGACGAACTTGGTCCAAAGAACGACAACGGATCTTTTCGGAAGACGAAGATGGACGAACGAGACGAACTTGGTCCAAAGAAGGCCAACGGATCTAATGGGAGGACGAAGATGGACGAACGAGACGAACATTGTCCAAAGAAGGACAACGGATCAAATGCGAGGACGAAGATGGACGAAGGAGACGAACTTGGTCCAAAGAAGGCCAACGGATCTAATGGGAGGACGAAGAGGGACTAAAGAGACGAACTTGGTCCAAAGAAGGCCAATGGATCAAATGGGAGGACGAAGATGGACGAACGAGACGAATTTGGTCCAAAGAAGGCCAACGGATCAAATGGGAAGACGAAAATGGACGAACGAGATGAACTTGGTCCAAAGAAGGCCAACGGATCTAATGGGAAGACGAAGATGGACGAATGAGACGAACTTGGTCCAACGAACTACAACGGATCTAATGGGAAGACGAAGATGGACGAACGAGACGAACATGGTCCAAAGAAGGCCAATGCATCTAAAGGCCAACGGATCAAATGGGAAGACGAAGATGGACGAACGAGACGAACTTGGTCCAAAGAAGGCCAACGGATTTAATGGGAGGACGAAGAGGAACGAACCAGACGAACTTGGTCCAAAGAACGACAACGGATCTTTTGGGAACACGAAGATGGACGAACGAGACGAACTTGGTCCAAAGAAGGACAACAGATCTAACGGGAGGACGAAGATCGACGAACGAGACGACATGGTCCAAAGAAGGCCAACGAATCTAATGGGAGGACGAAGATGGACGAACGAGACGAACTTGGTCCAAAGAAGGCCAACGGATCTAATGGGAGGACGAAGATGGACGAACGAGACGAACTTGGTCCAAAGAAGGCCAACGGATCTAATGGGAGGACGTAGATGGACGAACGAGACGAACATGGTCCAAAGAAGGCCAACGGATCTAATGGGAGGACGAAGAGGAACGAACGAGACGAACTTGGTCCAAAGAACAACAACGGATCTATTGCGAAGACGAAGACGGACGAATGAGACGAACTTGGTCCAAGGAAGGCCCACGGATCTAATGGGAGGACGAAGAGGGACTAAAGAGACGAACTTGGTCCAAAGAAGGCCAATGGATCAAATGGGAGGACGAAGATGGACGAACGAGACGAATTTGGTCCAAAGAAGGCCAACGGATCAAATGGGAAGACGAAAATGGACGAACGAGACGAACTTGGTCCAAAGAAGGCCAACGGATCTAATGGGAGGACGAAGAGGAACGAATGAGACGAACTTGGTCCAAAGAACGACAACGGATCTATTGGGAAGACGAAGATGGACGAACGAGACGAACTTGGTCCAAAGAAGGCGAACGGATCTTATGGGAGGACGAAGATGGACGAACATGGTCCAAAGAAGGACAACGGATCAAATGCGAGGACGAAGATGGACGAACGAGATGAACCTGGTGCAAAGAAGGCCAATGGATCAAATGGGAAGACGAAGATGGACGAACGAGACGAACTTGGTCCAACGAAATACAACGGATCTAATGGGAGGACGAAGATGGACGAACGAGACGAACTTGGTCCAAAGAAGGCCAACGGATCTAATGGGAGGACGTAGATGGACGAACGAGACGAACATGGTCCAAAGAAGGCCAACGGATCTAATGGGAGGACGAAGAGGAACGAACGAGACGAACTTGGTCCAAAGAACAACAACGGATCTATTGCGAAGACGAAGACGGACGAATGAGACGAACTTGGTCCAAGGAAGGCCCACGGATCTAATGGGAGGACGAAGAGGGACTAAAGAGACGAACTTGGTCCAAAGAAGGCCAATGGATCAAATGGGAGGACGAAGATGGACGAACGAGACGAATTTGGTCCAAAGAAGGCCAACGGATCAAATGGGAAGACGAAAATGGACGAACGAGACGAACTTGGTCCAAAGAAGGCCAATGGATCTAATGGGAAGACGAAGATGGACGAACGAGACGAACTTGGTCCAACGAACTACAACGGATCAAATGGGAAGACGAAGATGGACGAACGAGACGAACTTGGTCCAAAGAAGGCCAACGGATTTAATGGGAGGACGAAGAGGAACGAACGAGACGAACTTGGTCCAAAGAACGACAACGGATCTTTTGGGAAGACGAAGATGGACGAACGAGACGAACTTGGTCCAAAGAAGGCCAACGGATCTAATGGGAGGACGAAGATGGACGAACGAGACGAACATGGTCCAAAGAAGGACAACGGATCAAATGCGAGGACGAAGATGGACGAAGGAGACGAACTTGGTCCAAAGAAGGCCAACGGATCTAATGGGAGGACGAAGATGGACTAAAGAGACGAACTTGGTCCAATGAAGGCCAACGGATCTAATGGGAGGACGAAGATGGACGAACGAGACGAACTTGGTCCAAAGAAGGCCAACGGATCTAATGGGAGGACGTAGATGGACGAACGAGACGAACATGGTCCAAAGAAGGCCAACGGATCTAATGGGAGGACGAAGAGGAACGAACGAGACGAACTTGGTCCAAAGAACAACAACGGATCTATTGCGAAGACGAAGACGGACGAATGAGACGAACTTGGTCCAAGGAAGGCCCACGGATCTAATGGGAGGACGAAGAGGGACTAAAGAGACGAACTTGGTCCAAAGAAGGCCAATGGATCAAATGGGAGGACGAAGATGGACGAACGAGACGAATTTGGTCCAAAGAAGGCCAACGGATCAAATGGGAAGACGAAAATGGACGAACGAGACGAACTTGGTCCAAAGAAGGCCAACGGATCTAATGGGAGGACGAAGAGGAACGAATGAGACGAACTTGGTCCAAAGAACGACAACGGATCTATTGGGAAGACGAAGATGGACGAACGAGACGAACTTGGTCCAAAGAAGGCCAACGGATCTTATGGGAGGACGAAGATGGACGAACATGGTCCAAAGAAGGACAACGGATCAAATGCGAGGACGAAGATGGACGAACGAGACGAACCTGGTGCAAAGAAGGCCAATGGATCAAATGGGAAGACGAAGATGGACGAACGAGACGAACTTGGTCCAACGAACTACAACGGATCTAATGGGAAGACGAAGATGGACGAACGACACGAACATGGTCCAAAGAAGGCCAACGGATCAAATGGGAGGACGAAGATGGACGAACGAGACGAACCTGGTCCAAAGAAGGCCAATGGATCAAATGGGAAGACGAAGATGGACGAACGAGACGAACATGGTCCAAAGAAGGACAACGGATCAAATGCGAGGACGAAGATGGACGAACGAGACGAACTTGGTCCAAAGAAGGCCAATGGATCTAATGGGAAGACGAAGATGGACGAACGAGACGAACTTGGTCCAACGAACTACAACGGATCAAATGGGAAGACGAAGATGGACGAACGAGACGAACTTGGTCCAAAGAAGGCCAACGGATTTAATGGGAGGACGAAGAGGAAAGAACGAGACGAACTTGGTCCAAAGAACGACAACGGATCTTTTGGGAAGACGAAGATGGACGAACGAGACGAACTTGGTCCAAAGAAGGCCAACGGATCTAATGGGAGGACGAAGATGGACGAACGAGACGAACATGGTCCAAAGAAGGACAACGGATCAAATGCGAGGACGAAGATGGACGAAGGAGACGAACTTGGTCCAAAGAAGGCCAACGGATCTAATGGGAGGACGAAGATGGACTAAAGAGACGAACTTGGTCCAATGAAGGCCAACGGATCTAATGGGAGGACGAAGATGGACGAACGAGAAGAACTTGGTCCAAAGAAGGCCAACGGATCTAATGGGAGGACGAAGATGGACGAACGAGACGAACTTGGTCCAAAGAAGGCCAATGGATCTAATGGGAGGACGAAGAGGGACTAAAGAGACGAACTTGGTCCAAAGAAGGCCAACGGATCAAATGGGAGGACGAAGATGGACGAACGAGACGAATTTGGTCCAAAGAAGGCCAACGGATCAAATGGGAAGACGAAGATGGACGAACGAGATGAACTTGGTTCAAAGAAGGCCAACGGATCTAATGGGAAGACGAAGATGGACGAATGAGACGAACTTGGTCCAACGAACTACAACGGATCTAATGGGAAGACGAAGATGGACGAACGAGACAAACATGGTCCAAAGAAGGCCAACGGATCAAATGGGAGGACGAAGATGGACGAAGGAGACGAACCTGGTCCAAAGAAGGCCAATGGATCAAATGGGAAGACGAAGATGGACGAACGAGACGAACTTGGTCCAACGAACTACAACGGATCTAATGGGAAGACGAAGATGGACGAACGAGACGAACATGGTCCAAAGAAGGCCAATGGATCTAAAGGCCAACGGATCAAATGGGAAGACGAAGATGGACGAACGAGACGAACTTGGTCCAAAGAAGGCCAACGGATTTAATGGGAGGACGAAGAGGAACGAACGAGACGAACTTGGTCCAAAGAACGACAACGGATCTTTTGGGAACACGAAGATGGACGAACGAGACGAACTTGGTCCAAAGAAGGACAACGGATCTAACGGGAGGACGAAGATGGACGAACGAGACGACATGGTCCAAAGAAGGCCAACGAATCTAATGGGAGGACGAAGATGGACGAACGAGACGAACTTGGTCCAAAGAAGGCCAACGGATCTAATGGGAGGACGAAGATGGACGAACGAGACGAACTTGGTCCAAAGAAGGCCAACGGATCTAATGGGAGGACGAAGATGGACGAACGAGACGAACATGGTCCAAAGAAGATCAACGGATCTAATGGGAGGACGAAGAGGAACGAACGAGACGAACTTGGTCCAAAGAACGACAGCGGATCTATTGGGAAGACGAAGATGGACGAATGAGACGAACTTGGTCCAAAGAAGGCCAACGGATCTAATGGGAGGACGAAGAGGGACTAAAGAGATGAACTTGGTCCAAAGAAGGCCAACGGATCAAATGGGAAGACGAAAATGGACGAACGAGACGAACTTGGTCCAAAGAAGGCCAACGGATCTAATGGGAGGACGAAGAGGAACGAATGAGACGAACTTGGTCCAAAGAACGACAACGGATCTATTGGGAAGACGAAGATGGACGAACGAGACGAACTTGGTCCAAAGAAGGCCAACGGATCTTATGGGAGGACGAAGATGGACGAACATGGTCCAAAGAAGGACAACGGATCAAATGCGAGGACGAAGATGGACGAACGAGACGAACCTGGTGCAAAGAAGGCCAATGGATCAAATGGGAAGACGAAGATGGACGAACGAGACGAACTTGGTCCAACGAACTACAACGGATCTAATGGGAAGACGAAGATGGACGAACGAGACGAACATGGTCCAAAGAAGGCCAACGGATCAAATGGGAGGACGAAGATGGACGAACGAGACGAACCTGGTCCAAAGAAGGCCAATGGATCAAATGGGAAGACGAAGATGGACGAACGAGACGAACATGGTCCAAAGAAGGACAACGGATCAAATGCGAGGACGAAGATGGACGAACGAGACGAACTTGGTCCAAAGAAGGCCAATGGATCTAATGGGAAGACGAAGATGGACGAACGAGACGAACTTGGTCCAACGAACTACAACGGATCAAATGGGAAGACGAAGATGGACGAACGAGACGAACTTGGTCCAAAGAAGGCCAACGGATTTAATGGGAGGACGAAGAGGAAAGAACGAGACGAACTTGGTCCAAAGAACGACAACGGATCTTTTGGGAAGACGAAGATGGACGAACGAGACGAACTTGGTCCAAAGAAGGCCAACGGATCTAATGGGAGGACGAAGATGGACGAACGAGACGAACATGGTCCAAAGAAGGACAACGGATCAAATGCGAGGACGAAGATGGACGAAGGAGACGAACTTGGTCCAAAGAAGGCCAACGGATCTAATGGGAGGACGAAGATGGACTAAAGAGACGAACTTGGTCCAATGAAGGCCAACGGATCTAATGGGAGGACGAAGATGGACGAACGAGACGAACTTGGTCCAAAGAACGACAGCGGATCTATTGGGAAGACGAAGATGGACGAATGAGACGAACTTGGTCCAAAGAAGGCCAACGGATCTAATGGGAGGACGAAGAGGGACTAAAGAGATGAACTTGGTCCAAAGAAGGCCAAGGGATCAAATGGGAGGACGAAGATGGACGAACGAGACGAATTTGGTCCAAAGAAGGCCAACGGATCAAATGGGAAGACAAAAATGGACGAACGTGACGAACTTGGTCCAAAGAAGGCCAATGGATCTAATGGGAGGACGAAGAGGAACGAACGAGACGAACTTGGTCCAAAGAACGACAACGGATCTATTGGGAAGACGAAGATGGACGAACGAGACTAACTTGGTCCAAAGAAGGCCAACGGATCTTATGGGAGGACGAACATGGACGAACATGGTCCAAAGAAGGACAACGGATCAAATGCGAGGACGAAAATCGACGAACGAGACGAACCTGGTCCAAAGAAGGCCAATGGATCAAATGGGAAGACGAAGATGGACGAACGAGACGAACTTGGTCCAACGAACTACAACGGATCTAATGGGAAGACGAAGATGGACGAACGAGACGAACATGGTCCAAAGAAGGCCAACGGATCAAATGGGAGGACGAAGATGGACGAACGAGACGAACCTGGTCCAAAGAAGGCCAATGGATCAAATGGGAAGACGAAGATGAACGAACGAGACGAACATGGTCCAAAGAAGGACAACGGATCAAATGCGAGGACGAAGATGGACGAACGAGACGAACTTGGTCCAAAGAAGGCCAATGGATCTAATGGGAAGACGAAGATGGACGAACGAGACGAACTTGGTCCAACGAACTACAACGGATCAAATGGGAAGACGAAGATGGACGAACGAGACGAACTTGGTCCAAAGAAGGCCAACGGATTTAATGGGAGGACGAAGAGGAACGAACGAGACGAACTTGGTCCAAAGAACGACAACGGATCTTTTGGGAAGACGAAGATGGACGAACGAGACGAACTTGGTCCAAAGAAGGCCAACGGATCTAATGGGAGGACGAAGATGGACGAACGAGACGAACATGGTCCAAAGAAGGACAACGGATCAAATGCGAGGACGAAGATGGACGAAGGAGACGAACTTGGTCCAAAGAAGGCCAACGGATCTAATGGGAGGACGAAGATGGACTAAAGAGACGAACTTGGTCCAATGAAGGCCAACGGATCTAATGGGAGGACGAAGATGGACGAACGAGACGAACTTGGTCCAAAGAAGGCCAACGGATCTAATGGGAGGACGAAGATGGACGAACGAGACGAACTTGGTCCAAAGAAGGCCAATGGATCTAATGGGAGGACGAAGAGGGACTAAAGAGACGAACTTGGTCCAAAGAAGGCCAACGGATCAAATGGGAGGACGAAGATGGACGAACGAGACGAATTTGGTCCAAAAAAGGCCAACGGATCAAATGGGAAGACGAAGATGGACGAACGAGATGAACTTGGTTCAAAGAAGGCCAACGGATCTAATGGGAAGACGAAGATGGACGAATGAGACGAACTTGGTCCAACGAACTACAACGGATCTAATGGGAAGACGAAGATGGACGAACGAGACAAACATGGTCCAAAGAAGGCCAACGGATCAAATGGGAGGACGAAGATGGACGAAGGAGACGAACCTGGTCCAAAGAAGGCCAATGGATCAAATGGGAAGACGAAGATGGACGAACGAGACGAACTTGGTCCAACGAACTACAACGGATCTAATGGGAAGACGAAGATGGACGAACGAGACGAACATGGTCCAAAGAAGGCCAATGGATCTAAAGGCCAACGGATCAAATGGGAAGACGAAGATGGACGAACGAGACGAACTTGGTCCAAAGAAGGCCAACGGATTTAATGGGAGGACGAAGAGGAACGAACGAGACGAACTTGGTCCAAAGAACGACAACGGATCTTTTGGGAACACGAAGATGGACGAACGAGACGAACTTGGTCCAAAGAAGGACAACGGATCTAACGGGAGGACGAAGATGGACGAACGAGACGACATGGTCCAAAGAAGGCCAACGAATCTAATGGGAGGACGAAGATGGACGAACGAGACGAACTTGGTCCAAAGAAGGCCAACGGATCTAATGGGAGGACGAAGATGGACGAATGAGACGAACTTGGTCCAAAGAAGGCCAACGGATCTAATGGGAGGACGAAGATGGACGAACGAGACGAACATGGTCCAAAGAAGGCCAACGGATCTAATGGGAGGACGAAGAGGAACGAACGAGACGAACTTGGTCCAAAGAACGACAGCGGATCTATTGGGAAGACGAAGATGGACGAATGAGACGAACTTGGTCCAAGGAAGGCCAACGGATCTAATGGGAGGACGAAGAGGGACTAAAGAGATGAACTTGGTCCAAAGAAGGCCAAGGGATCAAATGGGAGGACGAAGATGGACGAACGAGACGAATTTGGTCCAAAGAAGGCCAACGGATCAAATGGGAAGACAAAAATGGACGAACGTGACGAACTTGGTCCAAAGAAGGCCAACGGATCTAATGGGAGGACGAAGAGGAACGAACGAGACGAACTTGGTCCAAAGAACGACAACGGATCTATTGGGAAGACGAAGATGGACGAACGAGACGAACTTGGTCCAAAGAAGGCCAACGGATCTTATGGGAGGACGAAGATGGACGAACATGGTCCAAAGAAGGACAACGGATCAAATGCGAGGACGAAAATCGACGAACGAGACGAACCTGGTCCAAAGAAGGCCAATGGATCAAATGGGAAGACGAAGATGGACGAACGAGACGAACTTGGTCCAACGAACTACAACGGATCTAATGGGAAGACGAAGATGGACGAACGAGACGAACATGGTCCAAAGAAGGCCAATGGATCAAATGGGAGGACGAAGATGGACGAACGAGACGAACCTGGTCCAAAGAAGGCCAATGGATCAAATGGGAAGACGAAGATGGACGAACGAGACGAACTTGGTCCAAAAAAGGACAACGGATCAAATGCGAGGACGAAGATGGACGAACGAGACGAACTTGGTCCAAAGAAGGCCAATGGATCTAATGGGAAGACGAAGATGGACGAACGAGACGAACTTGGTCCAACGAACTACAACGGATCAAATGGGAAGACGAAGATGGACGAACGAGACGAACTTGGTCCAAAGAAGGCCAACGGATTTAATGGGAGGACGAAGAGGAACGAACGAGACGAACTTGGTCCAAAGAACGACAACGGATCTATTGGGAAGACGAAGATGGACGAACGAGACGAACTTGGTCCAAAGAAGGCCAACGGATCTAATGGGAGGACGAAGATGGACGAACGAGACGAACATGGTCCAAAGAAGGACAACGGATCAAATGCGAGGACGAAGATGGACGAAGGAGACGAACTTGGTCCAAAGAAGGCCAACGGATCTAATGGGAGGACGAAGATGGACTAAAGTGACGAACTTGGTCCAATGAAGGCCAACGGATCTAATGGGACGACGAAGATGGACGAACGAGACAAACTTGGTCCAAAGAAGGCCAACGGATCTAATGGGAGGACGAAGATGGACGAACGAGACGAACTTGGTCCAAAGAAGGCCAATGGATCTAATGGGAGGACGAAGAGGGACTAAAGAGACGAACTTGGTCCAAAGAAGGCCAACGGATCAAATGGGAGGACGAAGATGGACGAACGAGACGAATTTGGTCCAAAGAAGGCCAACGGATCAAATGGGAAGACGAAGATGGACGAACGAGATGAACTTGGTCCAAAGAAGGCCAACGGATCTAATGGGAAGACGAAGATGGACGAATGAGACGAACTTGGTCCAACGAACTACAACGGATCTAATGGGAAGACGAAGATGGACGAACGAGACAAACATGGTCCAAAGAAGGCCAACGGATCAAATGGGAGGACGAAGAGGGACGAAGGAGACGAAACTGGTCCAAAGAAGGCCAATGGATCAAATGGGAAGACGAAGATGGACGAACGAGACGAACTTGGTCCAACGAACTACAACGGATCTAATGGGAAGACGAAGATGGACGAACGAGACGAACATGGTCCAAAGAAGGCCAATGGATCTAAAGGCCAACGGATCAAATGGGAAGACGAAGATGGACGAACGAGACGAACTTGGTCCAAAGAAGGCCAACGGATTTAATGGGAGGACGAAGAGGAACGAACGAGACGAACTTGGTCCAAAGAACGACAACGAATCTAATGGGAGGACGAAGATGGACGAACGAGAGGAACTTGGTCCAAAGAAGGCCAACGGATCTAATGGGAGGACGAAGATGGACGAACGAGACGAACATGGTCCAAAGAAGGCCAACGGATCTAATGGGAGGACGAAGAGGAACGAACGAGACGAACTTGGTCCAAAGAACGACAACGGATCTATTGGGAAGACGAAGATGGACGAATGAGACGAATTTGGTCCAAAGAAGGCCAACGGATCAAATGGGACGACGAAGATGGACGAACGAGATGAACTTGGTCCAAAGAAGGCCAACGGATCTAATGGGAAGACGAAGATGGACGAATGAGACGAACTTGGTCCAACGAACTACAACGGATCTAATGGGAAGACGAAGATGGACGAACGAGACAAACATGGTCCAAAGAAGGCCAACGGATCAAATGGGAGGACGAAGACGGACGAAGGAGACGAAACTGGTCCAAAGAAGGCCAATGGATCAAATGGGAAGACGAAGATGGACGAACGAGACGAACTTGGTCCAACGAACTACAACGGATCTAATGGGAAGACGAAGATGGACGAACAAGACGAACATGGTCCAAAGAAGGCCAATGGATCTAAAGGCCAACGGATCAAATGGGAAGCCGAAGATGGACGAACGAGACGAACTTGGTCCAAAGAAGGACAACGGATCTAACGGGAGGACGAAGATGGACGAACGAGACGACATGGTCCAAAGAAGGCCGACGAATCTAATGGTAGGACGAAGATGGACGAACGAGATGAACTTGGTCCAAAGAAGGCCAACGGATCTAATGGGAGGACGAAGATGGACGAACGAGACGAACATGGTCCAAAGAAGGCCAACGGATCTAATGGGAGGACGAAGAGGAACGAACGAGACGAACTTGGTCCAAAGAACGACAACGGATCTATTGGGAAGACGAAGATGGACGAATGAGACGAACTTGGTCCAAGGAAGGCCAACGGATCTAATGGGAGGACGAAGAGGGACCAAAGAGACGAACTTGGTCCAAAGAAGGCCAATGGATCAAATGGGAGGACGAAGATGGACGAACGAGACGAAGTTGGTCCAAAGAAGGCCAACGGATCAAATGGGAAGACGAAAATGGACGAACGAGACGAACTTGGTCCAAAGAAGGCCAACGGATCTAATGGGAGGACGAAGAGGAACGAACGAAACGAACTTGGTCCAAAGAACGACAACGGATCAATTGGGAAGACGAAGATGGACGAACGAGACGAACTTGGTCCAAAAAAGGCCAACGGATCTTATGGGAGGAGGAAGATGGACGAACGAGACGAACTTGGTCCAACGAACTACAACGGAACTAATGGGAAGACGAAGATGGACGAACGAGACGAACATGGTCCAAAGAAGGCCAACGGATCAAATGGGAGGACGAAGATGGACGAACGAGACGAACCTGGTCCAAAGAAGGCCAATGGATCAAATGGGAAGACGAAGATGGACGAACGAGACGAACTTGGTCCAAAGAAGGCCAACGGATCTAATGGGAGGACGAAGAGGAACGAACGAGACGAACTTGGTCCAAAGAACGACAACGGATCTATTGGGAAGACGAAGATGGACGAACGAGACGAACCTGGTCCAAAGAAGGCCAATGGATCAAATGGGAAGACGAAGATGGACGAACGAGACGAACTTGGTCCAACGAACTACAACGGAACTAATGGGAAGACGAAGATGGACGAACGAGACGAACATGGTCCAAAGAAGGCCAACGGATCAAATGGGAGGACGAAGAGGAACGAACGAGACGAACTTGGTCCAAAGAACGACAACGGATCTTTTGGGAAGACGAAGATGGACGAACGAGACGAACTTGGTCCAAAGAAGGCCAACGGATCTAATGGGAGGACGAAGATGGACGAACGAGACGAACATGGTCCAAAGAAGGACAACGGATCAAATGCGAGGACGAAGATGGACGAAGGAGACGAACTTGGTCCAAAGAAGGCCAACGGATCTAATGGGAGGACGAAGATGGACTAAAGAGACGAACTTGGTCCAATGAAGGCCAACGGATCTAATGGGAGGACGAAGATGGACGAACGAGACGAACTTGGTCCAAAGAAGGCCAACGGATCTAATGGGAGGACGAAGATGGACGAACGAGACGAACTTGGTCCAAAGAAGGCCAATGGATCTAATGGGAGGACGAAGAGGGACTAAAGAGACGAACTTGGTCCAAAGAAGGCCAACGGATCAAATGGGAGGACGAAGATGGACGAACGAGACGAATTTGGTCCAAAGAAGGCCAACGGATCAAATGGGAAGACGAAGATGGACGAACGAGATGAACTTGGTTCAAAGAAGGCCAACGGATCTAATGGGAAGACGAAGATGGACGAACGAGACAAACATGGTCCAAAGAAGGCCAACGGATCAAATGGGAGGACGAAGATGGACGAAGGAGACGAACCTGGTCCAAAGAAGGCCAATGGATCAAATGGGAAGACGAAGATGGACGAACGAGACGAACTTGGTCCAACGAACTACAACGGATCTAATGGGAAGACGAAGATGGACGAACGAGACGAACATGGTCCAAAGAAGGCCAATGGATCTAAAGGCCAACGGATCAAATGGGAAGACGAAGATGGACGAACGAGACGAACTTGGTCCAAAGAAAGCCAACGGATTTAATGGGAGGACGAAGAGGAACGAACGAGACGAACTTGGTCCAAAGAACGACAACGGATCTTTTGGGAACACGAAGATGGACGAACGAGACGAACTAGGTCCAAAGAAGGACAACGGATCTAACGGGAGGACGAAGATGGACGAACGAGACGACATGGTCCAAAGAAGGCCAACGAATCTAATGGGAGGACGAAGATGGACGAACGAGACGAACTTGGTCCAAAGAAGGCCAACGGATCTAATGGGAGGACGAAGATGGACGAACGAGACGAACTTGGTCCAAAGAAGGCCAACGGATCTAATGGGAGGACGAAGATGGACGAACGAGACGAACATGGTCCAAAGAAGGCCAACGGATCTAATGGGAGGACGAAGAGGAACGAACGAGACGAACTTGGTCCAAAGAACGACAGCGGATCTATTGGGAAGACGAAGATGGACGAATGAGACGAACTTGGTCCAAGGAAGGCCAACGGATCTAATGGGAGGACGAAGAGGGACTAAAGAGATGAACTTGGTCCAAAGAAGGCCAAGGGATCAAATGGGAGGACGAAGATGGACGAACGAGACGAATTTGGTCCAAAGAAGGCCAACGGATCAAATGGGAAGACAAAAATGGACGAACGTGACGAACTTGGTCCAAAGAAGGCCAACGGATCTAATGGGAGGACGAAGAGGAACGAACGAGACGAACTTGGTCCAAAGAACGACAACGGATCTATTGGGAAGACGAAGATGGACGAACGAGACGAACTTGGTCCAAAGAAGGCCAACGGATCTTATGGGAGGACGAAGATGGACGAACATGGTCCAAAGAAGGACAACGGATCAAATGCGAGGACGAAAATCGACGAACGAGACGAACCTGGTCCAAAGAAGGCCAATGGATCAAATGGGAAGACGAAGATGGACGAACGAGACGAACTTGGTCCAACGAACTACAACGGATCTAATGGGAAGACGAAGATGGACGAACGAGACGAACATGGTCCAAAGAAGGCCAATGGATCAAATGGGAGGACGAAGATGGACGAACGAGACGAACCTGGTCCAAAGAAGGCCAATGGATCAAATGGGAAGACGAAGATGGACGAACGAGACGAACTTGGTCCAAAGAAGGACAACGGATCAAATGCGAGGACGAAGATGGACGAACGAGACGAACTTGGTCCAAAGAAGGCCAATGGATCTAATGGGAAGACGAAGATGGACGAACGAGACGAACTTGGTCCAACGAACTACAACGGATCAAATGGGAAGACGAAGATGGACGAACGAGACGAACTTGGTCCAAAGAAGGCCAACGGATTTAATGGGAGGACGAAGAGGAACGAACGAGACGAACTTGGTCCAAAGTACGACAACGGATCTATTGGGAAGACGAAGATGGACGAACGAGACGAACTTGGTCCAAAGAAGGCCAACGGATCTAATGGGAGGACGAAGATGGACGAACGAGACGAACATGGTCCAAAGAAGGACAACGGATCAAATGCGAGGACGAAGATGGACGAAGGAGACGAACTTGGTCCAAAGAAGGCCAACGGATCTAATGGGAGGACGAAGATGGACTAAAGTGACGAACTTGGTCCAATGAAGGCCAACGGATCTAATGGGACGACGAAGATGGACGAACGAGACAAACTTGGTCCAAAGAAGGCCAACGGATCTAATGGGAGGACGAAGATGGACGAACGAGACGAACTTGGTCCAAAGAAGGCCAATGGATCTAATGGGAGGACGAAGAGGGACTAAAGAGACGAACTTGGTCCAAAGAAGGCCAACGGATCAAATGGGAGGACGAAGATGGACGAACGAGACGAATTTGGTCCAAAGAAGGCCAACGGATCAAATGGGAAGACGAAGATGGACGAACGAGATGAACTTGGTCCAAAGAAGGCCAACGGATCTAATGGGAAGACGAAGATGGACGAATGAGACGAACTTGGTCCAACGAACTACAACGGATCTAATGGGAAGACGAAGATGGACGAACGAGACAAACATGGTCCAAAGAAGGCCAACGGATCAAATGGGAGGACGAAGAGGGACGAAGGAGACGAAACTGGTCCAAAGAAGGCCAATGGATCAAATGGGAAGACGAAGATGGACGAACGAGACGAACTTGGTCCAACGAACTACAACGGATCTAATGGGAAGACGAAGATGGACGAACGAGACGAACATGGTCCAAAGAAGGCCAATGGATCTAAAGGCCAACGGATCAAATGGGAAGACGAAGATGGACGAACGAGACGAACTTGGTCCAAAGAAGGCCAACGGATTTAATGGGAGGACGAAGATGGACGAACGAGATGAACTTGGTCCAAAGAAGGCCAACGGATCTAATGGGAGGACGAAGATGGACGAACGAGACGAACATGGTCCAAAGAAGGCCAACGGATCTAATGGGAGGACGAAGAGGAACGAACGAGACGAACTTGGTCCAAAGAACGACAACGGATCTATTGGGAAGACGAAGATGGACGAATGAGACGAATTTGGTCCAAAGAAGGCCAACGGATCAAATGGGACGACGAAGATGGACGAACGAGATGAACTTGGTCCAAAGAAGGCCAACGGATCTAATGGGAAGACGAAGATGGACGAATGAGACGAACTTGGTCCAACGAACTACAACGGATCTAATGGGAAGACGAAGATGGACGAACGAGACAAACATGGTCCAAAGAAGGCCAACGGATCAAATGGGAGGACGAAGACGGACGAAGGAGACGAAACTGGTCCAAAGAAGGCCAATGGATCAAATGGGAAGACGAAGATGGACGAACGAGACGAACTTGGTCCAACGAACTACAACGGATCTAATGGGAAGACGAAGATGGACGAACGAGACGAACATGGTCCAAAGAAGGCCAATGGATCTAAAGGCCAACGGATCAAATGGGAAGCCGAAGATGGACGAACGAGACGAACTTGGTCCAAAGAAGGACAACGGATCTAACGGGAGGACGAAGATGGACGAACGAGACGACATGGTCCAAAGAAGGCCGACGAATCTAATGGTAGGACGAAGATGGACGAACGAGATGAACTTGGTCCAAAGAAGGCCAACGGATCTAATGGGAGGACGAAGATGGACGAACGAGACGAACATGGTCCAAAGAAGGCCAACGGATCTAATGGGAGGACGAAGAGGCACGAACGAGACGAACTTGGTCCAAAGAACGACAACGGATCTATTGGGAAGACGAAGATGGACGAATGAGACGAACTTGGTCCAAGGAAGGCCAACGGATCTAATGGGAGGACGAAGAGGGACCAAAGAGACGAACTTGGTCCAAAGAAGGCCAATGGACGAACGAGACGAAGTTGGTCCAAAGAAGGCCAACGGATCAAATGGGAAGACGAAAATGGACGAGCGAGACGAACTTGGTCCAAAGAAGGCCAACGGATCTAATGGGAGGACGAAGAGGAACGAACGAAACGAACTTGGTCCAAAGAACGACAACGGATCAATTGGGAAGACGAAGATGGACGAACGAGACGAACTTGGTCCAAAAAAGGCCAACGGATCTTATGGGAGGAGGAAGATGGACGAACGAGACGAACTTGGTCCAACGAACAACAACGGAACTAATGGGAAGACGAAGATGGACGAACGAGACGAACATGGTCCAAAGAAGGCCAACGGATCAAATGGGAGGACGAAGATGGACGAACGAGACGAACCTGGTCCAAAGAAGGCCAATGGATCAAATGGGAAGACGAAGATGGACGAACGAGACGAACTTGGTCCAAAGAAGGCCAACGGATCTAATGGGAGGACGAAGAGGAACGAACGAGACGAACTTGGTCCAAAGAACGACAACGGATCTATTGGGAAGACGAAGATGGACGAACGAGACGAACCTGGTCCAAAGAAGGCCAATGGATCAAATGGGAAGACGAAGATGGACGAACGAGACGAACTTGGTCCAACGAACTACAACGGAACTAATGGGAAGACGAAGATGGACGAACGAGACGAACATGGTCCAAAGAAGGCCAACGGATCAAATGGGAGGACGAAGATGGACGAACGAGACGAACCTGGTCCAAAGAAGGCCAATGGATCAAATGGGAAGACGAAGATGGACGAACGAGACGAACTTGGTCCAAAGAAGGCCAACGGATCTAATGGGACGACGAAGATGGCGAACGAGACGAACTTGGTCCAACGAACTACAACGGATCAAATGGGAAGACGAAGATGGACGAACGAGACGAACTTGGTCCAAAGAAGGCCAACAGATTTAATGGGAGGACGAAGAGGAACGAACGAGACGAACTTGGTCCAAGGAAGGCCATCGGATCTAATGGGAGGACGAAGATGGACGAACGAGACGAACTTGGTCCAAAGAAGGCCAACGGATCTAATGGGAAGACGAAGATGGACGAACGAGAGGAACTTGGTCCAAAGAAGGCCAACGGATCAAATGGGAGGACGAAGATGGACGAACGAGACGAATTTGGTCCAAAGAAGGCCAACGGATCAAATGGGAAGACGAAGATGGACGAACGAGACGAACTTGGTCCAAAGAAGGACAACGGATCTAATGGGAGGACGAAGATGGACGAACGAGACGACATGGTCCAAAGAAGGCCAACGCAAAGAAGGCCAACGAATCTAATGGGAGGACGAAGATGGACGAACGAGACGAACTTGGTCCAACGAACGACAACAGATCTAATGGGAAGACGAAGATGGACGAACGAGACGAACTTGGTCCAAAGAAGGCCAACGGATCTAATGGGAGGACGAAGATGGATGAACGAGACGAACTTGGTCCAAAGAAGGCCAACGGATCTAATGGGAGGACGAAGAGGAACGAACGAGACGAACTTGGTCCAACGAACGACAACAGATCTAATGGGAAGACGAAGATGGACGAACGAGACGAACTTGGTCCAAAAAAGGCCAACGGATCTAATGGGAGGACGAAGATGGACGAACGAGACGAACATGGTCCAAAGAAGGCCAACGGATCTAATGGGAGGACGAAGAGGAACGAACGAGACGAACTTGGTCCAAAGAACGACAACGGATCTATTGGGAAGACGAAGATGGACGAACGAGACGAACTTGGTCCAAAGAAGGCCAACGGATCTAATGGGAGGACGAAGAGGGACTAAAGAGACGAACTTGGTCCAAAGAAGGCCAACGGATCAAATGCGAGGACGAAGATGGACGAAGGAGACGAACTTGGTCCAAAGAAGGCCAACGGATCTAATGGGAGGACGAAGATGGACTAAAGAGACGAACTTGGTCCAATGAAGGCCAACAGATCTAATGGGAGGACGAAGATGGACGAACGAGACGAATTTGGTCCAAAGAAGGCCAACGGATCAAATGGGAAGACAAAAATGGACGAACGAGACGAACTTGGTCCAAAGAAGGCCAACGGATCTAATGGGAGGACGAAGAGGAACGAACGAGACGAACTTGGTCCAAAGAACGACAACGGATCTATTGGGAAGACGAAGATGGACGAACGAGACGAACTTGGTCCAAAGAAGGCCAACGGATCTTATGGGAGGACGAAGATGGACGAACGAGACGAACTTGGTCCAACGAACTACAACGGATCTAATGGGAAGACGAAGATGGACGAACGAGACAAACATGGTCCAAAGAAGGCCAACAGATCAAATGGGAGGACGAAGATGGACGAACGAGACGAACCTGGTCCAAAGAAGGCCAATGGATCAAATGGGAAGACGAAGATGGACGAACGAGACGAACTTGGTCCAACGAACTACAACGGATCTAATGGGAAGACGAAGATGGACGAACGAGACGAACATGGTCCAAAGAAGGCCAATGGATCTAAAGGCCAACGGATCAAATGGGAAGACGAAAATGGGACGAACGAGACGAACTTGGTCCAAAGAATGCCAACGGATTTAATGGGAGGACGAAGAGGAACGAACGAGACGAACTTGGTCCAAAGAACGACAACGGATCTATTGGGAACACGAAGATGGACGAACGAGACGAACTTGGTCCAAAGAAGGACAACGGATATAATGGGAGGACGAAGATGGACGAACGAGACGACATGGTCCAAAGAAGGCCAACGGATCTAATGGGAGGACGAAGAGGAACGAACGAGACGAACTTGGTCCAAAGAACGACAACGGATCTATTGGGAAGACGAAGATGGACGAACGAGACGAACTTGGTCCAAAGAAGGCCATCGGATCTAATGGGAGGACGAAGATGGACGAACGAGACGAACTTGGTCCAAAGAAGGCCAACGGATCTAATGGGAGGACGAAGATGGACGAACGAGAGGACATGGTCCAAAGAAGGCCAACGGATCTAGTGGGAGGACGAAGAGGAACGAACGAGACGAACTTGGTCCAACGAACGACAACAGATCTAATGGGAAGACGAAGATGGACGAACGAGACGAACTTGGTCCAAAGAAGGCCAACGGATCTAATGGGAGGACGAAGATGGACGAACGAGACGAACTTGGTCCAAAGAAGGCCAACGGATCTAATGGGAGGACGAAGATGGACGAACGAGACGAACTTGGTCCAAAGAACGACAACGGATCTATTGGGAAGACGAAGATGGACGAACGAGACGAACTTGGTCCAAAGAAGGCCAACGGATCTAATGGGAGGACGAAGAGGGACTAAAGAGACGAACTTTGTCCAAAGAAGGCCAACGGATCAAATGCGAGGACGAAGATGGACGAAGGAGACGAACTTGGTCCAAAGAAGGCCAACGGATCTAATGGGAGGACGAAGATGGACGAAAGAGACGAACTTGGTCCAATGAAGGCCACCGGATCTAATGGGAGGACGAAGATGGACGAACGAGACGAACATGGTACAAAGAACGACAACGGATCTATTGGGAAGACGAAGATGGACGAATGAGACGAACTTGGTCCAAGGAAGGCCAACGGATCTAATGGGAGGACGAAGATGGACGAACGAGACGAACCTGGTCCAAAGAAGGCCAATGGATCAAATGGGAAGACGAAGATGGACGAACGAGACGAACTTGGTCCAACGAACTACAACGGATCTAATGGGAAGACAAAGATGGACGAACGAGACGAACATGGTCCAAAGAAGGCCAATGGATCTAATGGGAGGACGAAGAGGGACTAAAGAGACGAACTTGGTCCAAAGAAGGCCAACGGATCAAATGGGAGGACGAAGATGGACGAACGAGACGAACTTGGTCCAAAGAAGGCCAATGGATCTAATGGGAGGACGAAGAGGGACTAAAGAGACGAACTTGGTCCAAAGAAGGCCAACGGATCAAATGGGAGGACGAAGATGGACGAACGAGACGAATTTGGTCCAAAAAAGGCCAACGGATCAAATGGGAAGACGAAGATGGACGAACGAGAGGAACTTGGTCCAAAGAAGGCCAACGGGTCTAATGGGAAGACGAAGATGGACGAACGAGACGAACTTGGTCCAACGAACTACAACGGATCTAATGGGAAGACGAAGATGGACGAACGAGACAAACATGGTCCAAAGAAGGCCAACGGATCAAATGGGAGGACGAAGATGGACGAACGAGACGAACCTGGTCCAAAGAAGGCCAATGGATCAAATGGGAAGACGAAGATGGACGAACGAGACAAACATGGTCCAAAGAAGGCCAACGGATCAAATGGGAGGACGAAGATGGACGAAGGAGACGAAACTGGTCCAAAGAAGGCCAATGGATCAAATGGGAAGACGAAGATGGACGAACGAGACGAACTTGGTCCAACGAACTACAACGGATCTAATGGGAAGACGAAGATGGACGAACGAGACGAACATGGTCCAAAGAAGGCCAATGGATCTAAAGGCCAACGGATCAAATGGGAAGACGAAGATGGACGAACGAGACGAACTTGGTCCAAAGAAGGACAACGGATCTAACGGGAGGACGAAGATGGACGAACGAGACGAACATGGTCCAAAGAAGGCCAACGGATCTAATGGGAGGACGAAGAGGAACGAACGAGACGAACTTGGTCCAAAGAACGACAACGGATCTATTGGGAAGACGAAGATGGACGAATGAGACGAACTTGGTCCAAGGAAGGCCAACGGATCTAATGGGAGGACGAAGAGGGACCAAAGAGACGAACTTGGTCCAAAGAAGGCCAATGGATCAAATGGGAGGACGAAGATGGACGAACGAGACGAAATTGGTCCAAAGAAGGCCAACGGATCAAATGGGAAGACGAAAATGGACGAACGAGACGAACTTGGTCCAAAGAAGGCCAACGGATCTAATGGGAGGACGAAGAGGAACGAACGAGACGAACTTGGTCCAAAGAACGACAACGGATCTATTGGGAAGACGAAGACGGACGAACGAGACGAACTTGGTCCAAAGAAGGCCAACGGATCTTATGGGAGGAGGAAGATGGACGAACATGGTCCAAAGAAGGACAACGGATCAAATGCGAGGACGAAGATGGACGAACGAGACGAACCTGGTCCAAAGAAGGCCAATGGATCAAATGGGAAGACGAAGATGGACGAACGAGACGAACTTGGTCCAACGAACTACAACGGAACTAATGGGAAGACGAAGATGGACGAACGAGACGAACATGGTCCAAAGAAGGCCAACGGATCAAATGGGAGGACGAAGATGGACGAACGAGACGAACCTGGTCCAAAGAAGGCCAATGGATCAAATGGGAAGACGAAGATGGACGAACAAGACGAACTTGGTCCAAAGAAGGCCAACGGATCTAATGGGAGGACGAAGAGGAACGAACGAGACGAACTTGGTCCAAAGAACGACAACGGATCTATTGGGAAGACGAAGATGGACGAACAAGACGAACTTGGTCCAAAGAAGGCCATCGGATCTAATGGGAGGACGAAGATGGACGAACGAGACGAACTTGGTCCAAAGAAGGCCAACGGATCTAATGGGAAGACGAAGATGGACGAACGAGAGGAACTTGGTCCAAAGAAGGCCAACGAATCAAATGGGAGGACGAAGATGGACGAACGAGACGAATTTGGTCCAAAGAAGGCCAACGGATCAAATGGGAAGACGAAGATGGACGAACGAGACGAACTTGGTCCAAAGAAGGACAACGGATCTAATGGGAGGATGAAGATGGACGAACGAGACGACATGGTCCAAAGAAGGCCAACGCAAAGAAGGCCAACGAATCTAAGGGGAGGACGAAGATGGACGAACGAGACGAACTTGGTCCAAAGAAGGCCAACGGATCTAATGGGAGGACGAAGAGGAACGAACGAGACGAACTTGGTCCAACGAACGACAACAGATCTAATGGGAAGACGAAGATGGACGAACGAGACGAACTTGGTCCAAAGAAGGCCAACGGATCTAATGGGAGGACGAAGATGGATGAACGAGACGAACTTGGTCCAAAGAAGGCCAACGGATCTAATGGGAGGACGAAGAGGAACGAACGAGACGAACTTGGTCCAACGAACGACAACAGATCTAATGGGAAGACGAAGATGGACGAACGAGACGAACTTGGTCCAAAGAAGGCCAACGGATCTAATGGGAGGAAGAAGATGGACGAACGAGACGAACTTGGTCCAAAGAAGGCCAACGGATCTAATGGGAGGACGAAGATGGACGAGCGAGACGAACTTGGTCCAAAGAAGGCCAACGGATCTAATGGGAGGACGAAGAGGAACGAACGAGACGAACTTGGTCCAAAGAACGACAACGGATCTATTGGGAAGACGAAGATGGACGAACGAGACGAACTTGGTCCAAAGAAGGCCAACGGATCTAATGGGAGGAGGAAGAGGGACTAAAGAGACGAACTTGGTCCAAAGAAGGCCAACGGATCAAATGCGAGGACGAAGATGGACGAAGGAGACGAACTTGGTCCAAAGAAGGCTAACGGATCTAATGGGAGGACGAAGATGGACGAACGAGACGAATTTGGTCCAAAGAAGGCCAACGGATCAAATGGGAAGACGACGATGGACGAACGAGAAGAACTTGGTCCAAAGAAGGCCAACGGATCTAATGGGAGGACGAAGAGGAACGAATGAGACGAACTTGGTCCAAAGAACGACAACGGATCTATTGGGAAGACGAAGACGGACGAACGAGACGAACTTGGTCCAAAGAAGGCCAACGAATCTTATGGGAGGAGGAAGATGGACGAACATGGTCCAAAGAAGGACAACGGATCAAATGCGAGGACGAAGATGGACGAACGAGACGAACCTGGTCCAAAGAAGGCCAATGGATCAAATGGGAAGACGAAGATGGATGAACGAGACGAACTTGGTCCAACGAACTACAACGGAACTAATGGGAAGACGAAGATGGACGAACGAGACGAACATGGTCCAAAGAAGGCCAACGGATCAAATGGGAGGACGAAGATGGACGAACGAGACGAACCTGGTCCAAAGAAGGCCAATGGATCAAATGGGAAGACGAAGATGGACGAACGAGACGAACTTGGTCCAAAGAAGGCCAACGGATCTAATGGGAGGACGAAGAGGAACGAACGAGACGAACTTGGTCCAAAGAACGACAACGGATCTATTGGGAAGACGAAGATGGACGAACAAGACGAACTTGGTCCAAAGAAGGCCATCGGATCTAATGGGAGGACGAAGATGGACGAACAAGACGAACTTGGTCCAAAGAAGGCCAACGGATCTAATGGGAAGACGAAGATGGACGAACGAGAGGAACTTGGTCCAAAGAAGGCCAACGAATCAAATGGGAGGACGAAGATGGAAGAACGAGACGAATTTGGTCCAAAGAAGGCCAACGGATCAAATGGGAAGACGAAGATGGACGAACGAGACGAACTTGGTCCAAAGAAGGACAACGGATCTAATGGGAGGATGAAGATGGACGAACGAGACGACATGGTCCAAAGAAGGCCACCGCAAAGAAGGCCAACGAATCTAATGGGAGGACGAAGATGGACGAACGAGACGAACTTGGTCCAAAGAAGGCCAACGGATCTAATGGGAGGACGAAGAGGAACGAACGAGACGAACTTGGTCCAACGAACGACAACCTATCTAATGGGAAGACGAAGATGGACGAACGAGACGAACTTGGTCCAAAGAAGGCCAACGGATCTAATGGGAGGACGAAGATGGATGAACGAGACGAACTTGGTCCAAAGAAGGCCAACGGATCTAATGGGAGGACGAAGAGGAACGAACGAGACGAACTTGGTCCAACGAACGACAACAGATCTAATGGGAAGACGAAGATGGACGAACGAGACGAACTTGGTCCAAAGAAGGCCAACGGATCTAATGGGAGGACGAAGATGGACGAACGAGACGAACTTGGTCCAAAGAAGGCCAACGGATCTAATGGGAGGACGAAGATGGACGAGCGAGACGAACTTGGTCCAAAGAAGGCCAACGGATCTAATGGGAGGACGAAGAGGAACGAACGAGACGAACTTGGTCCAAAGAACGACAACGGATCTATTGGGAAGACGAAGATGGACGAACGAGACGAACTTGGTCCAAAGAAGGCCAACGGATCTAATGGGAGGAGGAAGAGGGACTAAAGAGACGAACTTGGTCCAAAGAAGGCCAATGGATCAAATGCGAGGACGAAGATGGACGAAGGAGACGAACTTGGTCCAAAGAAGGCCAACGGATCTAATGGGAGGACGAAGATGGACTAAAGAGACGAACTTGGTCCAATGAAGGCCAACGGATCTAATGGGAGGACGAAGATGGACGAACGAGACGAATTTGGTCCAAAGAAGGCCAACGGATCAAATGGGAAGACGAAGATGGACGAACGAGAGGAACTTGGTCCAAAGAAGGCCAACGGATCTAATGGGAGGACGAAGAGGAACGAACGAGACGAACTTGGTCCAAAGAACGACAACGGATCTATTGGGAAGACGAAGACGGACGAACGAGATGAACTTGGTCCAAAGAAGGCCAACGGATCTTATGGGAGGAGGAAGATGGACGAACATGGTCCAAAGAAGGACAACGGATCAAATGCGAGGACGAAGATGGACGAACGAGAGGAACCTGGTCCAAAGAAGGCCAATGGATCAAATGGGAAGACGAAGATGGATGAACGAGACGAACTTGGTCCAACGAACTACAACGGAACTAATGGGAAGACGAAGATGGACGAACGAGACGAACATGGTCCAAAGAAGGCCAACGGATCAAATGGGAGGACGAAGATGGACGAACGAGACGAACCTGGTCCAAAGAAGGCCAATGGATCAAATGGGAAGACGAAGATGGACGAACGAGACGAACTTGGTCCAAAGAAGGCCAACGGATCTAATGGGAGGACGAAGAGGAACGAACGAGACGAACTTGGTCCAAAGAACGACAACGGATCTATTGGGAAGACGAAGATGGACGAACAAGACGAACTTGGTCCAAAGAAGGCCATCGGATCTAATGGGAGGACGAAGATGGACGAACAAGACGAACTTGGTCCAAAGAAGGCCAACGGATCTAATGGGAAGACGAAGATGGACGAACGAGAGGAACTTGGTCCAAAGAAGGCCAACGAATCAAATGGGAGGACGAAGATGGAAGAACGAGACGAACTTGGTCCAAAGAAGGACAACGGATCTAATGGGAGGATGAAGATGGACGAACGAGACGACATGGTCCAAAGAAGGCCAACGCAAAGAAGGCCAACGAATCTAATGGGAGGACGAAGATGGACGAACGAGACGAACTTGGTCCAAAGAAGGCCAACGGATCTAATGGGAGGACGAAGAGGAACGAACGAGACGAACTTGGTCCAACGAACGACAACCTATCTAATGGGAAGACGAAGATGGACGAACGAGAGGAACTTGGTCCAAAGAAGGCCAACGGATCTAATGGGAGGACGAAGATGGATGAACGAGACGAACTTGGTCCAAAGAAGGCCAACGGATCTAATGGGAGGACGAAGAGGAACGAACGAGACGAACTTGGTCCAACGAACGACAACAGATCTAATGGGAAGACGAAGATGGACGAACGACACGAACTTGGTCCAAAGAAGGCCAACGGATCTAATGGGAGGACGAAGATGGACGAACGAGACGAACTTGGTCCAAAGAACGACAACGGATCTATTGGGAAGACGAAGATGGACGAACGAGACGAACTTGGTCCAAAGAAGGCCAACGGATCTAATGGGAGGAGGAAGAGGGACTAAAGAGACGAACTTGGTCCAAAGAAGGCCAATGGATCAAATGCGAGGACGAAGATGGACGAAGGAGACGAACTTGGTCCAAAGAAGGCCAACGGATCTAATGGGAGGACGAAGATGGACTAAAGAGACGAACTTGGTCCAATGAAGGCCAACGGATCTAATGGGAGGACGAAGATGGACGAACGAGACGAATTTGGTCCAAAGAAGGCCAACGGATCAAATGGGAAGACGAAGATGGACGAACGAGAGGAACTTGGTCCAAAGAAGGCCAACGGATCTAATGGGAGGACGAAGAGGAACGAACGAGACGAACTTGGTCCAAAGAACGACAACGGATCTATTGGGAAGACGAAGACGGACGAACGAGACGAACTTGGTCCAAAGAAGGCCAACGGATCTTATGGGAGGAGGAAGATGGACGAACATGGTCCAAAGAAGGACAACGGATCAAATGCGAGGACGAAGATGGACGAACGAGACGAACCTGGTCCAAAGAAGGCCAATGGATCAAATGGGAAGACGAAGATGGATGAACGAGACGAACTTGGTCCAACGAACTACAACGGAACTAATGGGAAGACGAAGATGGACGAACGAGACGAACATGGTCCAAAGAAGGCCAACGGATCAAATGGGAGGACGAAGATGGACGAACGAGACGAACCTGGTCCAAAGAAGGCCAATGGATCAAATGGGAAGACGAAGATGGACGAACGAGACGAACTTGGTCCAAAGAAGGCCAACGGATCTAATGGGAGGACGAAGAGGAACGAACGAGACGAACTTGGTCCAAAGAACGACAACGGATCTATTGGGAAGACGAAGATGGACGAACAAGACGAACTTGGTCCAAAGAAGGCCATCGGATCTAATGGGAGGACGAAGATGGACGAACAAGACGAACTTGGTCCAAAGAAGGCCAACGGATCTAATGGGAAGACGAAGATGGACGAACGAGAGGAACTTGGTCCAAAGAAGGCCAACGAATCAAATGGGAGGACGAAGATGGAAGAACGAGACGAACTTGGTCCAAAGAAGGACAACGGATCTAATGGGAGGATGAAGATGGACGAACGAGACGAACTTGGTCCAAAGAAGGCCAACGGATCTAATGGGAGGACGAAGATGGACGAGCGAGACGAACTTGGTCCAAAGAAGGCCAACGGATCTAATGGGAGGACGAAGAGGAACGAACGAGACGAACTTGGTCCAAAGAACGACAACGGATCTATTGGGAAGACGAAGATGGACGAACGAGACGAACTTGGTCCAAAGAAGGCCAACGGATCTAATGGGAGGACGAAGAGGGACTAAAGAGACGAACTTGGTCCAAAGAAGGCCAACGGATCAAATGCGAGGACGAAGATGGACGAAGGAGACGAACTTGGTCCAAAGAAGGCCAACGGATCTAATGGGAGGACGAAGAGGGACTAAAGAGACGAACTTGGTCCAAAGAAGGCCAACGGATCAAATGCGAGGACGAAGATGGACGAAGGAGACGAACTTGGTCCAAAGAACGACAACGGATCTATTGGGAAGACGAAGATGGACGAACGAGACGAACTTGGTCCAAAGAAGGCCATCGGATCTAATGGGAGGACGAAGATGGACGAACGAGACGAACTTGGTCCAACGAAGGCCAACGGATCTTATGGGAGGAGGAAGATGGACGAACGAGTCGAACTTGGTCCAAAGAAGGCCAACGGATCTAATGGGAGGACGAAGATGGACGAACGAGACGAACTTGGTCCAAAGAAGGCCAACGGATCTAATGGGAGGACGAAGATGGACGAACGAGACGAACTTGGTCCAAAGAAGGCCAACGGATCTAGTGGGAGGACGAAGAGGAACGAACGAGACGAACTTGGTCCAACGAACGACAACAGATCTAATGGGAGGACGAAGAGGAACGAACGAGACGAACTTGGTCCAAAGAACGACAACGGATCTATTGGGAAGACGAAGATGGACGAACGAGACGAACTTGGTCCAAAGAAGGCCAACGGATCTAATGGGAGGACGAAGAGGGACTAAAGAGACGAACTTGGTCCAAAGAAGGCCAACGGATCAAATGCGAGGACGAAGATGGACGAAGGAGACGAACTTGGTCCAAAGAACGACAACGGATCTATTGGGAAGACGAAGATGGACGAACGAGACGAACTTGGTCCAATGAAGGCCAACGGATCTAATGGGAGGACGAAGATGGACGAACGAGACGAATTTGGTCCAAAGAAGGCCAACGGATCAAATGGGAAGACAAAAATGGACGAACGAGACGAACTTGGTCCAAAGAAGGCCAACGGATCTAATGGGAGGACGAAGAGGAACGAACGAGACGAACTTGGTCCAAAGAAGGCCAACGGATCTAGTGGGAGGACGAAGAGGAACGAACGAGACGAACTTGGTCCAAAGAAGGCCAATGGATCAAATGGGAAGACGAAGATGGACGAACGAGACGAACTTGGTCCAAAGAAGGCCAACGGATCTAATGGGAGGACGAAGAGGAACGAACGAGACGAACTTGGTCCAAAGAACGACAACGGATCTATTGGGAAGACGAAGATGGACGAACAAGACGAACTTGGTCCAAAGAAGGCCATCGGATCTAATGGGAGGACGAAGATGGACGAACAAGACGAACTTGGTCCAAAGAAGGCCAACGGATCTAATGGGAAGACGAAGATGGACGAACGAGAGGAACTTGGTCCAAAGAAGGCCAACGAATCAAATGGGAGGACGAAGATGGAAGAACGAGACGAACTTGGTCCAAAGAAGGACAACGGATCTAATGGGAGGATGAAGATGGACGAACGAGACGAACTTGGTCCAAAGAAGGCCAACGGATCTAATGGGAGGACGAAGATGGACGAGCGAGACGAACTTGGTCCAAAGAAGGCCAACGGATCTAATGGGAGGACGAAGAGGAACGAACGAGACGAACTTGGTCCAAAGAACGACAACGGATCTATTGGGAAGACGAAGATGGACGAACGAGACGAACTTGGTCCAAAGAAGGCCAACGGATCTAATGGGAGGACGAAGAGGGACTAAAGAGACGAACTTGGTCCAAAGAAGGCCAACGGATCAAATGCGAGGACGAAGATGGACGAAGGAGACGAACTTGGTCCAAAGAAGGCCAACGGATCTAATGGGAGGACGAAGAGGGACTAAAGAGACGAACTTGGTCCAAAGAAGGCCAACGGATCAAATGCGAGGACGAAGATGGACGAAGGAGACGAACTTGGTCCAAAGAACGACAACGGATCTATTGGGAAGACGAAGATGGACGAACGAGACGAACTTGGTCCAAAGAAGGCCATCGGATCTAATGGGAGGACGAAGATGGACGAACGAGACGAACTTGGTCCAACGAAGGCCAACGGATCTTATGGGAGGAGGAAGATGGACGAACGAGTCGAACTTGGTCCAAAGAAGGCCAACGGATCTAATGGGAGGACGAAGATGGACGAACGAGACGAACTTGGTCCAAAGAAGGCCAACGGATCTAATGGGAGGACGAAGATGGACGAACGAGACGAACTTGGTCCAAAGAAGGCCAACGGATCTAGTGGGAGGACGAAGAGGAACGAACGAGACGAACTTGGTCCAACGAACGACAACAGATCTAATGGGAGGACGAAGAGGAACGAACGAGACGAACTTGGTCCAAAGAACGACAACGGATCTATTGGGAAGACGAAGATGGACGAACGAGACGAACTTGGTCCAAAGAAGGCCAACGGATCTAATGGGAGGACGAAGAGGGACTAAAGAGACGAACTTGGTCCAAAGAAGGCCAACGGATCAAATGCGAGGACGAAGATGGACGAAGGAGACGAACTTGGTCCAAAGAACGACAACGGATCTATTGGGAAGACGAAGATGGACGAACGAGACGAACTTGGTCCAATGAAGGCCAACGGATCTAATGGGAGGACGAAGATGGACGAACGAGACGAATTTGGTCCAAAGAAGGCCAACGGATCAAATGGGAAGACAAAAATGGACGAACGAGACGAACTTGGTCCAAAGAAGGCCAACGGATCTAATGGGAGGACGAAGAGGAACGAACGAGACGAACTTGGTCCAAAGAAGGCCAACGGATCTAGTGGGAGGACGAAGAGGAACGAACGAGACGAACTTGGTCCAACGAACGACAACAGATCTAATGGGAAGACGAAGATGGACGAACGAGTCGAACTTGGTCCAAAGAAGGCCAACGGATCTAATGGGAGGACGAAGATGGACGAACGAGACGAACTTGGTCCAAAGAAGGCCAACGGATCTAATGGGAGGACGAAGATGGACGAACGAGACGAACTTGGTCCAAAGAAGGCCAACGGATCTAGTGGGAGGACGAAGAGGAACGAACGAGACGAACTTGGTCCAACGAACGACAACAGATCTAATGGGAGGACGAAGAGGAACGAACGAGACGAACTTGGTCCAAAGAACGACAACGGATCTATTGGGAAGACGAAGATGGACGAACGAGACGAACTTGGTCCAAAGAAGGCCAACGGATCTAATGGGAGGACGAAGAGGGACTAAAGAGACGAACTTGGTCCAAAGAAGGCCAACGGATCAAATGCGAGGACGAAGATGGACGAAGGAGACGAACTTGGTCCAAAGAACGACAACGGATCTATTGGGAAGACGAAGATGGACGAACGAGACGAACCTGGTCCAAAGAAGGCCATCGGATCTAATGGGAGGACGAAGATGGACGAACGAGACGAACTTGGTCCAAAGAAGGCCAACGGATCTAATGGGAGGACGAAGATGGACGAACGAGAGGACATGGTCCAAAGAAGGCCAACGGATCTAATGGGAGGACGAAGATGGACGAACGAGACGAACTTGGTCCAAAGAAGGCCAACGGATCTAGTGGGAGGACGAAGAGGAACGAACGAGACGAACTTGGTCCAACGAACGACAACAGATCTAATGGGAAGACGAAGATGGACGAACGAGACGAACTTGGTCCAAAGAAGGCCAACGGATCTAATGGGAGAACGAAGATGGACGAACGAGACGAACTTGGTCCAAAGAAGGCCAACGGATCTAATGGGAGGACGAAGATGGACGAACGAGACGAACTTGGTCCAAAGAAGGCCAACGGATCTAATGGGAGGACGAAGAGGAACGAACGAGACGAACTTGGTCCAAAGAACGACAACGGATCTATTGGGAAGACGAAGATGGACGAACGAGACGAACTTGGTCCAAAGAAGGCCAACGGATCTAATGGGAGGACGAAGAGGGACTAAAGGGACGAACTTGGTCCAAAGAAGGCCAACGGATCAAATGCGAGGACGAAGATGGACGAAGGAGACGAACTTGGTCCAAAGAACGACAACGGATCTATTGGGAAGACGAAGATAGACGAACGAGACGAACTTGGTCCAAAGAAGGCCATCGGATCTAATGGGAGGACGAAGATGGACGAACGAGACGAACTTGGTCCAAAGAAGGCCAACGGATCTAATGGGAGGACGAAGAGGAACGAACGAGACGAACTTGGTCCAAAGAACGACAACGGATCTATTGGGAAGACGAAGATGGACGAACGAGACGAACTTGGTCCAAAGAAGGCCAACGGATCTAATGGGAGGACGAAGAGGGACTAAAGAGACGAACTTGGTCCAAAGAAGGCCAACGGATCAAATGCGAGGACGAAGATGGACGAAGGAGACGAACTTGGTCCAAAGAACGACAACGGATCTATTGGGAAGACGAAGATAGACGAACGAGACGAACTTGGTCCAAAGAAGGCCATCGGATCTAATGGGAGGACGAAGATGGACGAACGAGACGAACTTGGTCCAAAGAAGGCCAACGGATCTAATGGGAGGACGAAGATGGACGAACGAGAGGACATGGTCCAAAGAAGGCCAACGGATCTAATGGGAGGACGAAGATGGACGAACGAGACGAACTTGGTCCAAAGAAGGCCAACGGATCTAGTGGGAGGACGAAGAGGAACGAACGAGACGAACTTGGTCCAACGAACGACAACAGATCTAATGGGAAGACGAAGATGGACGAACGAGACGAACATGGTCCAAAGAAGGCCAACGGATCTAATGGGAGGACGAAGATGGACGAACGAGACGAGCTTGGTCCAAAGAAGGCCAACGGATCTAATGGGAGGACGAAGATGGACGAACGAGACGAACTTGGTCCAAAGAACGACAACGGATCTATTGGGAAGACGAAGATGGACGAACGAGACGAACTTGGTCCAAAGAAGGCCAACGGATCTAATGGGAGGACGAAGAGGGACGAAAGAGACGAACTTGGTCCAATGAAGGCCACCGGATCTAATGGGAGGACGAAGATGGACGAACGAGACGAACATGGTACAAAGAACGACAACGGATCTATTGGGAAGACGAAGATGGACGAACGAGACGAACTTGGTCCAACGAACTACAACGGATCTAATGGGAAGACGAAGATGGACGAACGAGACGAACATGGTCCAAAGAAGGCCAACGGATCTAATGGGAGGACGAAGATGGACGAACGAGACGAACTTGGTCCAAAGAAGGCCAACGGATCTAATGGGAGGACGAAGATGGACGAACGAGACGAACTTGGTCCAAAGAAGGCCAACGGATCTAATGGGAGGACGAAGAGGAACGAACGAGACGAACTTGGTCCAAAGAACGACAACGGATCTATTGGGAAGACGAAGATGGACGAACGAGACGAACTTGGTCCAAAGAAGGCCAACGGATCTAATGGGAGGACGAAGAGGGACTAAAGAGACGAACTTGGTCCAAAGAACGACAACAGATCTAATGGGAGGACGAAGAGGAACGAACGAGACGAACTTGGTCCAAAGAACGACAACGGATCTATTGGGAAGACGAAGATGGACGAACGAGACGAACTTGGTCCAAAGAAGGCCAACGGATCTAATGGGAGGACGAAGAGGGACTAAAGAGACGAACTTGGTCCAAAGAAGGCCAACGGATCAAATGCGAGGACGAAGATGGACGAAGGAGACGAACTTGGTCCAAAGAACGACAACGGATCTATTGGGAAGACGAAGATGGACGAACGAGACGAACTTGGTCCAAAGAAGGCCATCGGATCTAATGGGAGGACGAACATGGACGAACGAGACGAACTTGGTCCAACGAAGGCCAACGGATCTTATGGGAGGAGGAAGATGGACGAACGAGTCGAACTTGGTCCAAAGAAGGCCAACGGATCTAATGGGAGGACGAAGATGGACGAACGAGACGAACTTGGTCCAAAGAAGGCCAACGGATCTAATGGGAGGACGAAGATGGACGAACGAGACGAACTTGGTCCAAAGAAGGCCAACGGATCTAGTGGGAGGACGAAGAGGAACGAACGAGACGAACTTGGTCCAACGAACGACAACAGATCTAATGGGAGGACGAAGAGGAACGAACGAGACGAACTTGGTCCAAAGAACGACAACGGATCTATTGGGAAGACGAAGATGGACGAACGAGACGAACTTGGTCCAAAGAAGGCCAACGGATCTAATGGGAGGACGAAGAGGGACTAAAGAGACGAACTTGGTCCAAAGAAGGCCAACGGATCAAATGCGAGGACGAAGATGGACGAAGGAGACGAACTTGGTCCAAAGAACGACAACGGATCTATTGGGAAGACGAAGATGGACGAACGAGACGAACTTGGTCCAATGAAGGCCAACGGATCTAATGGGAGGACGAAGATGGACGAACGAGACGAATTTGGTCCAAAGAAGGCCAACGGATCAAATGGGAAGACAAAAATGGACGAACGAGACGAACTTGGTCCAAAGAAGGCCAACGGATCTAATGGGAGGACGAAGAGGAACGAACGAGACGAACTTGGTCCAAAGAAGGCCAACGGATCTAGTGGGAGGACGAAGAGGAACGAACGAGACGAACTTGGTCCAACGAACGACAACAGATCTAATGGGAAGACGAAGATGGACGAACGAGTCGAACTTGGTCCAAAGAAGGCCAACGGATCTAATGGGAGGACGAAGATGGACGAACGAGACGAACTTGGTCCAAAGAAGGCCAACGGATCTAGTGGGAGGACGAAGAGGAACGAACGAGACGAACTTGGTCCAACGAACGACAACAGATCTAATGGGAGGACGAAGAGGAACGAACGAGACGAACTTGGTCCAAAGAACGACAACGGATCTATTGGGAAGACGAAGATGGACGAACGAGACGAACTTGGTCCAAAGAAGGCCAACGGATCTAATGGGAGGACGAAGAGGGACTAAAGAGACGAACTTGGTCCAAAGAACGACAACAGATCTAATGGGAGGACGAAGAGGAACGAACGAGACGAACTTGGTCCAAAGAACGACAACGGATCTATTGGGAAGACGAAGATGGACGAACGAGACGAACTTGGTCCAAAGAAGGCCAACGGATCTAATGGGAGGACGAAGAGGGACTAAAGAGACGAACTTGGTCCAAAGAAGGCCAACGGATCAAATGCGAGGACGAAGATGGACGAAGGAGACGAACTTGGTCCAAAGAACGACAACGGATCTATTGGGAAGACGAAGATGGACGAACGAGACGAACTTGGTCCAAAGAAGGCCATCGGATCTAATGGGAGGACGAAGATGGACGAACGAGACGAACTTGGTCCAACGAAGGCCAACGGATCTTATGGGAGGAGGAAGATGGACGAACGAGTCGAACTTGGTCCAAAGAAGGCCAACGGATCTAATGGGAGGACGAAGATGGACGAACGAGACGAACTTGGTCCAAAGAAGGCCAACGGATCTAATGGGAGGACGAAGATGGACGAACGAGACGAACTTGGTCCAAAGAAGGCCAACGGATCTAGTGGGAGGACGAAGAGGAACGAACGAGACGAACTTGGTCCAACGAACGACAACAGATCTAATGGGAGGACGAAGAGGAACGAACGAGACGAACTTGGTCCAAAGAACGACAACGGATCTATTGGGAAGACGAAGATGGACGAACGAGACGAACTTGGTCCAAAGAAGGCCAACGGATCTAATGGGAGGACGAAGAGGGACTAAAGAGACGAACTTGGTCCAAAGAAGGCCAACGGATCAAATGCGAGGACGAAGATGGACGAAGGAGACGAACTTGGTCCAAAGAACGACAACGGATCTATTGGGAAGACGAAGATGGACGAACGAGACGAACTTGGTCCAATGAAGGCCAACGGATCTAATGGGAGGACGAAGATGGACGAACGAGACGAATTTGGTCCAAAGAAGGCCAACGGATCAAATGGGAAGACAAAAATGGACGAACGAGACGAACTTGGTCCAAAGAAGGCCAACGGATCTAATGGGAGGACGAAGAGGAACGAACGAGACGAACTTGGTCCAAAGAAGGCCAACGGATCTAGTGGGAGGACGAAGAGGAACGAACGAGACGAACTTGGTCCAACGAACGACAACAGATCTAATGGGAAGACGAAGATGGACGAACGAGTCGAACTTGGTCCAAAGAAGGCCAACGGATCTAATGGGAGGACGAAGATGGACGAACGAGACGAACTTGGTCCAAAGAAGGCCAACGGATCTAATGGGAGGACGAAGATGGACGAACGAGACGAACTTGGTCCAAAGAAGGCCAACGGATCTAGTGGGAGGACGAAGAGGAACGAACGAGACGAACTTGGTCCAACGAACGACAACAGATCTAATGGGAGGACGAAGAGGAACGAACGAGACGAACTTGGTCCAAAGAACGACAACGGATCTATTGGGAAGACGAAGATGGACGAACGAGACGAACTTGGTCCAAAGAAGGCCAACGGATCTAATGGGAGGACGAAGAGGGACTAAAGAGACGAACTTGGTCCAAAGAAGGCCAACGGATCAAATGCGAGGACGAAGATGGACGAAGGAGACGAACTTGGTCCAAAGAACGACAACGGATCTATTGGGAAGACGAAGATGGACGAACGAGACGAACCTGGTCCAAAGAAGGCCATCGGATCTAATGGGAGGACGAAGATGGACGAACGAGACGAACTTGGTCCAAAGAAGGCCAACGGATCTAATGGGAGGACGAAGATGGACGAACGAGAGGACATGGTCCAAAGAAGGCCAACGGATCTAATGGGAGGACGAAGATGGACGAACGAGACGAACTTGGTCCAAAGAAGGCCAACGGATCTAGTGGGAGGACGAAGAGGAACGAACGAGACGAACTTGGTCCAACGAACGACAACAGATCTAATGGGAAGACGAAGATGGACGAACGAGACGAACTTGGTCCAAAGAAGGCCAACGGATCTAATGGGAGAACGAAGATGGACGAACGAGACGAACTTGGTCCAAAGAAGGCCAACGGATCTAATGGGAGGACGAAGATGGACGAACGAGACGAACTTGGTCCAAAGAAGGCCAACGGATCTAATGGGAGGACGAAGAGGAACGAACGAGACGAACTTGGTCCAAAGAACGACAACGGATCTATTGGGAAGACGAAGATGGACGAACGAGACGAACTTGGTCCAAAGAAGGCCAACGGATCTAATGGGAGGACGAAGAGGGACTAAAGGGACGAACTTGGTCCAAAGAAGGCCAACGGATCAAATGCGAGGACGAAGATGGACGAAGGAGACGAACTTGGTCCAAAGAACGACAACGGATCTATTGGGAAGACGAAGATAGACGAACGAGACGAACTTGGTCCAAAGAAGGCCATCGGATCTAATGGGAGGACGAAGATGGACGAACGAGACGAACTTGGTCCAAAGAAGGCCAACGGATCTAATGGGAGGGCGAAGAGGAACGAACGAGACGAACTTGGTCCAAAGAACGACAACGGATCTATTGGGAAGACGAAGATGGACGAACGAGACGAACTTGGTCCAAAGAAGGCCAACGGATCTAATGGGAGGACGAAGAGGGACTAAAGAGACGAACTTGGTCCAAAGAAGGCCAACGGATCAAATGCGAGGACGAAGATGGACGAAGGAGACGAACTTGGTCCAAAGAACGACAACGGATCTATTGGGAAGACGAAGATAGACGAACGAGACGAACTTGGTCCAAAGAAGGCCATCGGATCTAATGGGAGGACGAAGATGGACGAACGAGACGAACTTGGTCCAAAGAAGGCCAACGGATCTAATGGGAGGACGAAGATGGACGAACGAGAGGACATGGTCCAAAGAAGGCCAACGGATCTAATGGGAGGACGAAGATGGACGAACGAGACGAACTTGGTCCAAAGAAGGCCAACGGATCTAGTGGGAGGACGAAGAGGAACGAACGAGACGAACTTGGTCCAACGAACGACAACAGATCTAATGGGAAGACGAAGATGGACGAACGAGACGAACATGGTCCAAAGAAGGCCAACGGATCTAATGGGAGGACGAAGATGGACGAACGAGACGAGCTTGGTCCAAAGAAGGCCAACGGATCTAATGGGAGGACGAAGATGGACGAACGAGACGAACTTGGTCCAAAGAACGACAACGGATCTATTGGGAAGACGAAGATGGACGAACGAGACGAACTTGGTCCAAAGAAGGCCAACGGATCTAATGGGAGGACGAAGAGGGACGAAAGAGACGAACTTGGTCCAATGAAGGCCACCGGATCTAATGGGAGGACGAAGATGGACGAACGAGACGAACATGGTACAAAGAACGACAACGGATCTATTGGGAAGACGAAGATGGACGAATGAGATGAACTTGGTCCAAGGAAGGCCAACGGATCTAATGGGAGGACGAAGATGGACGAACGATACGAACCTGGTCCAAAGAAGGCCAAGGGATCAAATGGGAAGACGAAGATGGACGAACGAGACGAACTTGGTCCAACGAACTACAACGGATCTAATGGGAAGACGAAGATGGACGAACGAGACGAACATGGTCCAAAGAAGGCCAACGGATCTAATGGGAGGACGAAGATGGACGAACGAGACGAACTTGGTCCAAAGAAGGCCAACGGATCTAATGGGAGGACGAAGATGGACGAACGACACGAACTTGGTCCAAAGAAGGCCAACGGATCTAATGGGAGGACGAAGAGGAACGAACGAGACGAACTTGGTCCAAAGAACGACAACGGATCTATTGGGAAGACGAAGATGGACGAACGAGACGAACTTGGTCCAAAGAAGGCCAACGGATCTAATGGGAGGACGAAGAGGGACTAAAGGGACGAACTTGGTCCAAAGAAGGCCAACGGATCAAATGCGAGGACGAAGATGGACGAAGGAGACGAACTTGGTCCAAAGAACGACAACGGATCTATTGGGAAGACGAAGATAGACGAACGAGACGAACTTGGTCCAAAGAAGGCCATCGGATCTAATGGGAGGACGAAGATGGACGAACGAGACGAACTTGGTCCAAAGAAGGCCAACGGATCTAATGGGAGGACGAAGAGGAACGAACGAGACGAACTTGGTCCAAAGAACGACAACGGATCTATTGGGAAGACGAAGATGGACGAACGAGACGAACTTGGTCCAAAGAAGGCCAACGGATCTAATGGGAGGACGAAGAGGGACTAAAGAGACGAACTTGGTCCAAAGAAGGCCAACGGATCAAATGCGAGGACGAAGATGGACGAAGGAGACGAACTTGGTCCAAAGAACGACAACGGATCTATTGGGAAGACGAAGATAGACGAACGAGACGAACTTGGTCCAAAGAAGGCCATCGGATCTAATGGGAGGACGAAGATGGACGAACGAGACGAACTTGGTCCAAAGAAGGCCAACGGATCTAATGGGAGGACGAAGATGGACGAACGAGAGGACATGGTCCAAAGAAGGCCAACGGATCTAATGGGAGGACGAAGATGGACGAACGAGACGAACTTGGTCCAAAGAAGGCCAACGGATCTAGTGGGAGGACGAAGAGGAACGAACGAGACGAACTTGGTCCAACGAACGACAACAGATCTAATGGGAAGACGAAGATGGACGAACGAGACGAACATGGTCCAAAGAAGGCCAACGGATCTAATGGGAGGACGAAGATGGACGAACGAGACGAGCTTGGTCCAAAGAAGGCCAACGGATCTAATGGGAGGACGAAGATGGACGAACGAGACGAACTTGGTCCAAAGAACGACAACGGATCTATTGGGAAGACGAAGATGGACGAACGAGACGAACTTGGTCCAAAGAAGGCCAACGGATCTAATGGGAGGACGAAGAGGGACGAAAGAGACGAACTTGGTCCAATGAAGGCCACCGGATCTAATGGGAGGACGAAGATGGACGAACGAGACGAACATGGTACAAAGAACGACAACGGATCTATTGGGAAGACGAAGATGGACGAACGAGACGAACTTGGTCCAACGAACTACAACGGATCTAATGGGAAGACGAAGATGGACGAACGAGACGAACATGGTCCAAAGAAGGCCAACGGATCTAATGGGAGGACGAAGATGGACGAACGAGACGAACATGGTCCAAAGAAGGCCAACGGATCTAATGGGAGGACGAAGATGGACGAACGAGACGAGCTTGGTCCAAAGAAGGCCAACGGATCTAATGGGAGGACGAAGATGGACGAACGAGACGAACTTGGTCCAAAGAACGACAACGGATCTATTGGGAAGACGAAGATGGACGAACGAGACGAACTTGGTCCAAAGAAGGCCAACGGATCTAATGGGAGGACGAAGAGGGACGAAAGAGACGAACTTGGTCCAATGAAGGCCACCGGATCTAATGGGAGGACGAAGATGGACGAACGAGACGAACATGGTACAAAGAACGACAACGGATCTATTGGGAAGACGAAGATGGACGAATGAGATGAACTTGGTCCAAGGAAGGCCAACGGATCTAATGGGAGGACGAAGATGGACGAACGATACGAACCTGGTCCAAAGAAGGCCAAGGGATCAAATGGGAAGACGAAGATGGACGAACGAGACGAACTTGGTCCAACGAACTACAACGGATCTAATGGGAAGACGAAGATGGACGAACGAGACGAACATGGTCCAAAGAAGGCCAACGGATCTAATGGGAGGACGAAGATGGACGAACGAGACGAACTTGGTCCAAAGAAGGCCAACGGATCTAATGGGAGGACGAAGATGGACGAACGAGACGAACTTGGTCCAAAGAAGGCCAACGGATCTAATGGGAGGACGAAGAGGAACGAACGAGACGAACTTGGTCCAAAGAACGACAACGGATCTATTGGGAAGACGAAGATGGACGAACGAGACGAACTTGGTCCAAAGAAGGCCAACGGATCTAATGGGAGGACGAAGAGGGACTAAAGAGACGAACTTGGTCCAAAGAAGGCCAACGGATCAAATGCGAGGACGAAGATGGACGAAGGAGACGAACTTGGTCCAAAGAACGACAACGGATCTATTGGGAAGACGAAGATAGACGAACGAGACGAACTTGGTCCAAAGAAGGCCATCGAATCTAATGGGAGGACGAAGATGGACGAACGAGACGAACTTGGTCCAAAGAAGGCCAACGGATCTAATGGGAGGACGAAGATGGACGAACGAGAGGACATGGTCCAAAGAAGGCCAACGGATCTAATGGGAGGACGAAGATGGACGAACGAGACGAACTTGGTCCAAAGAAGGCCAACGGATCTAGTGGGAGGACGAAGAGGAACGAACGAGACGAACTTGGTCCAACGAACGACAACAGATCTTATGGGAAGACGAAGATGGACGAACGAGACGAACATGGTCCAAAGAAGGCCAACGGATCTAATGGGAGGACGAAGATGGACGAACGAGACGAACTTGGTCCAAAGAAGGCCAACGGATCTAATGGGAGGACGAAGATGGACGAACGAGACGAACTTGGTCCAAAGAACGACAACGGATCTATTGGGAAGACGAAGATGGACGAACGAGACGAACTTGGTCCAAAGAAGGCCAACGGATCTAATGGGAGGACGAAGAGGGACTAAAGAGACGAACTTGGTCCAAAGAAGGCCAACGGATCAAATGCGAGGACGAAGATGGACGAAGGAGACGAACTTGGTCCAAAGAACGACAACGGATCTATTGGGAAGACGAAGATAGACGAACGAGACGAACTTGGTCCAAAGAAGGCCATCGGATCTAATGGGAGGACGAAGATGGACGAACGAGACGAACTTGGTCCAAAGAAGGCCAACGGATCTAATGGGAGGACGAAGATGGACGAACGAGAGCACATGGTCCAAAGAAGGCCAACGGATCTAATGGGAGGACGAAGATGGACGAACGAGACGAACTTGGTCCAAAGAAGGCCAACGGATCTAGTGGGAGGACGAAGAGGAACGAACGAGACGAACTTGGTCCAACGAACGACAACAGATCTAATGGGAGGACGAAGAGGAACGAACGAGACGAACTTGGTCCAAAGAACGACAACGGATCTATTGGGAAGACGAAGATGGACGAACGAGACGAACTTGGTCCAAAGAAGGCCAACAGATCTAATGGGAGGACGAAGATGGACGAACGAGACGAACTTGGTCCAAAGAAGGCCAACGGATCTAATGGGAGGACGAAGAGGAACGAACGAGACGAACTTGGTCCAACGAACGACAACAGATCTAATGGGAAGACGAAGATGGACGAACGAGTCGAACTTGGTCCAAAGAAGGCCAACGGATCTAATGGGAGGACGAAGATGGACGAACGAGACGAACTTGGTCCAAAGAAGGCCAACGGATCTAATGGGAGGACGAAGATGGACGAACGAGACGAACTTGGTCCAAAGAAGGCCAACGGATCTAGTGGGAGGACGAAGAGGAACGAACGAGACGAACTTGGTCCAACGAACGACAACAGATCTAATGGGAGGACGAAGAGGAACGAACGAGACGAACTTGGTCCAAAGAACGACAACGGATCTATTGGGAAGACGAAGATGGACGAACGAGACGAACTTGGTCCAAAGAAGGCCAACGGATCTAATGGGAGGACGAAGAGGGACTAAAGAGACGAACTTGGTCCAAAGAAGGCCAACGGATCAAATGCGAGGACGAAGATGGACGAAGGAGACGAACTTGGTCCAAAGAACGACAACGGATCTATTGGGAAGACGAAGATGGACGAACGAGACGAACCTGGTCCAAAGAAGGCCATCGGATCTAATGGGAGGACGAAGATGGACGAACGAGACGAACTTGGTCCAAAGAAGGCCAACGGATCTAATGGGAGGACGAAGATGGACGAACGAGAGGACATGGTCCAAAGAAGGCCAACGGATCTAATGGGAGGACGAAGATGGACGAACGAGACGAACTTGGTCCAAAGAAGGCCAACGGATCTAGTGGGAGGACGAAGAGGAACGAACGAGACGAACTTGGTCCAACGAACGACAACAGATCTAATGGGAAGACGAAGATGGACGAACGAGACGAACTTGGTCCAAAGAAGGCCAACGGATCTAATGGGAGAACGAAGATGGACGAACGAGACGAACTTGGTCCAAAGAAGGCCAACGGATCTAATGGGAGGACGAAGATGGACGAACGAGACGAACTTGGTCCAAAGAAGGCCAACGGATCTAATGGGAGGACGAAGAGGAACGAACGAGACGAACTTGGTCCAAAGAACGACAACGGATCTATTGGGAAGACGAAGATGGACGAACGAGACGAACTTGGTCCAAAGAAGGCCAACGGATCTAATGGGAGGACGAAGAGGGACTAAAGGGACGAACTTGGTCCAAAGAAGGCCAACGGATCAAATGCGAGGACGAAGATGGACGAAGGAGACGAACTTGGTCCAAAGAACGACAACGGATCTATTGGGAAGACGAAGATAGACGAACGAGACGAACTTGGTCCAAAGAAGGCCATCGGATCTAATGGGAGGACGAAGATGGACGAACGAGACGAACTTGGTCCAAAGAAGGCCAACGGATCTAATGGGAGGACGAAGAGGAACGAACGAGACGAACTTGGTCCAAAGAACGACAACGGATCTATTGGGAAGACGAAGATGGACGAACGAGACGAACTTGGTCCAAAGAAGGCCAACGGATCTAATGGGAGGACGAAGAGGGACTAAAGAGACGAACTTGGTCCAAAGAAGGCCAACGGATCAAATGCGAGGACGAAGATGGACGAAGGAGACGAACTTGGTCCAAAGAACGACAACGGATCTATTGGGAAGACGAAGATAGACGAACGAGACGAACTTGGTCCAAAGAAGGCCATCGGATCTAATGGGAGGACGAAGATGGACGAACGAGACGAACTTGGTCCAAAGAAGGCCAACGGATCTAATGGGAGGACGAAGATGGACGAACGAGAGGACATGGTCCAAAGAAGGCCAACGGATCTAATGGGAGGACGAAGATGGACGAACGAGACGAACTTGGTCCAAAGAAGGCCAACGGATCTAGTGGGAGGACGAAGAGGAACGAACGAGACGAACTTGGTCCAACGAACGACAACAGATCTAATGGGAAGACGAAGATGGACGAACGAGACGAACATGGTCCAAAGAAGGCCAACGGATCTAATGGGAGGACGAAGATGGACGAACGAGACGAGCTTGGTCCAAAGAAGGCCAACGGATCTAATGGGAGGACGAAGATGGACGAACGAGACGAACTTGGTCCAAAGAACGACAACGGATCTATTGGGAAGACGAAGATGGACGAACGAGACGAACTTGGTCCAAAGAAGGCCAACGGATCTAATGGGAGGACGAAGAGGGACGAAAGAGACGAACTTGGTCCAATGAAGGCCACCGGATCTAATGGGAGGACGAAGATGGACGAACGAGACGAACATGGTACAAAGAACGACAACGGATCTATTGGGAAGACGAAGATGGACGAATGAGATGAACTTGGTCCAAGGAAGGCCAACGGATCTAATGGGAGGACGAAGATGGACGAACGATACGAACCTGGTCCAAAGAAGGCCAAGGGATCAAATGGGAAGACGAAGATGGACGAACGAGACGAACTTGGTCCAACGAACTACAACGGATCTAATGGGAAGACGAAGATGGACGAACGAGACGAACATGGTCCAAAGAAGGCCAACGGATCTAATGGGAGGACGAAGATGGACGAACGAGACGAACTTGGTCCAAAGAAGGCCAACGGATCTAATGGGAGGACGAAGATGGACGAACGAGACGAACTTGGTCCAAAGAAGGCCAACGGATCTAATGGGAGGACGAAGAGGAACGAACGAGACGAACTTGGTCCAAAGAACGACAACGGATCTATTGGGAAGACGAAGATGGACGAACGAGACGAACTTGGTCCAAAGAAGGCCAACGGATCTAATGGGAGGACGAAGAGGGACTAAAGAGACGAACTTGGTCCAAAGAAGGCCAACGGATCAAATGCGAGGACGAAGATGGACGAAGGAGACGAACTTGGTCCAAAGAACGACAACGGATCTATTGGGAAGACGAAGATAGACGAACGAGACGAACTTGGTCCAAAGAAGGCCATCGAATCTAATGGGAGGACGAAGATGGACGAACGAGACGAACTTGGTCCAAAGAAGGCCAACGGATCTAATGGGAGGACGAAGATGGACGAACGAGAGGACATGGTCCAAAGAAGGCCAACGGATCTAATGGGAGGACGAAGATGGACGAACGAGACGAACTTGGTCCAAAGAAGGCCAACGGATCTAGTGGGAGGACGAAGAGGAACGAACGAGACGAACTTGGTCCAACGAACGACAACAGATCTAATGGGAAGACGAAGATGGACGAACGAGACGAACATGGTCCAAAGAAGGCCAACGGATCTAATGGGAGGACGAAGATGGACGAACGAGACGAACTTGGTCCAAAGAAGGCCAACGGATCTAATGGGAGGACGAAGATGGACGAACGAGACGAACTTGGTCCAAAGAACGACAACGGATCTATTGGGAAGACGAAGATGGACGAACGAGACGAACTTGGTCCAAAGAAGGCCAACGGATCTAATGGGAGGACGAAGAGGGACTAAAGAGACGAACTTGGTCCAAAGAAGGCCAACGGATCAAATGCGAGGACGAAGATGGACGAAGGAGACGAACTTGGTCCAAAGAACGACAACGGATCTATTGGGAAGACGAAGATAGACGAACGAGACGAACTTGGTCCAAAGAAGGCCATCGGATCTAATGGGAGGACGAAGATGGACGAACGAGACGAACTTGGTCCAAAGAAGGCCAACGGATCTAATGGGAGGACGAAGATGGACGAACGAGAGGACATGGTCCAAAGAAGGCCAACGGATCTAATGGGAGGACGAAGATGGACGAACGAGACGAACTTGGTCCAAAGAAGGCCAACGGATCTAGTGGGAGGACGAAGAGGAACGAACGAGACGAACTTGGTCCAACGAACGACAACAGATCTAATGGGAAGACGAAGATGGACGAACGAGACGAACATGGTCCAAAGAAGGCCAACGGATCTAATGGGAGGACGAAGATGGACGAACGAGACGAACTTGGTCCAAAGAAGGCCAACGGATCTAATGGGAGGACGAAGATGGACGAACGAGACGAACTTGGTCCAAAGAACGACAACGGATCTATTGGGAAGACGAAGATGGACGAACGAGACGAACTTGGTCCAAAGAAGGCCAACGGATCTAATGGGAGGACGAAGAGGGACGAAAGAGACGAACTTGGTCCAATGAAGGCCACCGGATCTAATGGGAGGACGAAGTTGGACGAACGAGACGAACTTGGTACAAAGAACGACAACGGATCTATTGGGAAGACGAAGATGGACGAGTGAGACGAACTTGGTCCAAGGAAGGCCAACGGATCTAATGGGAGGACGAAGATGGACGAACGAGACGAACCTGGTCCAAAGAAGGCCAAGGGATCAAATGGGAAGACGAAGATGGACGAACGAGACGAACTTGGTCCAACGAACTACAACGGATCTAATGGGAAGACGAAGATGGACGAACGAGACGAACATGGTCCAAAGAAGGCCAATGGATCTAATGGGAGGACGAAGAGGGACTAAAGAGACGAACTTGGTCCAAAGAAGGCCAACGGATCAAATGGGAGGACGAAGATGGACGAACGAGACGAACTTGGTCCAAAGAAGGCCAATGGATCTAATGGGAGGACGAAGAGGGACTAAAGAGACGAACTTGGTCCAAAGAAGGCCAACGGATCAAATGGGAGGACGAAGATGGACGAACGAGACGAATTTGGTCCAAAGAAGGCCAACGGATCAAATGGGAAGACGAAGATGGACGAACGAGAGGAACTTGGTCCAAAGAAGGCCAACGGATCTAATGGGAAGACGAAGATGGACGAACGAGACGAACTTGGTCCAACGAACTACAACGGATCTAATGGGAAGACGAAGATGGACGAACGAGACAAACATGGTCCAAAGAAGGCCAACGGATCAAATGGGAGGACGAAGATGGACGAAGGAGACGAACTTGGTCCAAAGAAGGCCAACGGATCTAATGGGAGGACGAAGATGGACTAAAGAGACGAACTTGGCCCAATGAAGGCCAACGGATCTAATGGGAGGACGAAGATGGACGAACGAGACGAATTTGGTCCAAGGAAGGCCAACGGATCAAATGGGAAGACAAAAATGGACGAACGAGACGAACTTGGTCCAAAGAAGGCCAACGGATCTAATGGGAGGACGAAGAGGAACGAACGAGACGAACTTGGTCCAAAGAAGGCCAACGGATCTAGTGGGAGGACGAAGAGGAACGAACGAGACGAACTTGGTCCAACGAACGACAACAGATCTAATGGGAAGACGAAGATGGACGAACGAGTCGAACTTGGTCCAAAGAAGGCCAACGGATCTAATGGGAGGACGAAGATGGACGAACGAGACGAACTTGGTCCAAAGAAGGCCAACGGATCTAATGGGAGGACGAAGATGGACGAACGAGACGAACTTGGTCCAAAGAAGGCCAACGGATCTAGTGGGAGGACGAAGAGGAACGAACGAGACGAACTTGGTCCAACGAACGACAACAGATCTAATGGGAGGACGAAGAGGAACGAACGAGACGAACTTGGTCCAACGAACGACAACAGATCTAATGGGAGGACGAAGAGGAACGAACGAGACGAACTTGGTCCAAAGAACGACAACGGATCTATTGGGAAGACGAAGATGGACGAACGAGACGAACTTGGTCCAAAGAAGGCCAACAGATCTAATGGGAGGACGAAGAGGGACTAAAGAGACGAACTTGGTCCAAAGAAGGCCAACGGATCAAATGCGAGGACGAAGATGGACGAAGGAGACGAACTTGGTCCAAAGAACGACAACGGATCTATTGGGAAGACGAAGATGGACGAACGAGACGAACTTGGTCCAAAGAAGGCCATCGGATCTAATGGGAGGACGAAGATGGACGAACGAGACGAACTTGGTCCAAAGAAGGCCAACGGATCTAATGGGAGGACGAAGATGGACGAACGAGAGGACATGGTCCAAAGAAGGCCAACGGATCTAATGGGAGGACGAAGATGGACGAACGAGACGAACTTGGTCCAAAGAAGGCCAACGGATCTAGTGGGAGGACGAAGAGGAACGAACGAGACGAACTTGGTCCAACGAACGACAACAGATCTAATGGGAAGACGAAGATGGACGAACGAGACGAACTTGGTCCAAAGAAGGCCAACGGATCTAATGGGAGAACGAAGATGGACGAACGAGACGAACATGGTCCAAAGAAGGCCAACGGATCTAATGGGAGGACGAAGATGGACGAACGAGACGAACTTGGTCCAAAGAACGACAACTGATCTATTGGGAAGACGAAGATGGACGAACGAGACGAACTTGGTCCAAAGAAGGCCAACGGATCTAATGGGAGGACGAAGAGGGACGAAAGAGACGAACTTGGTCCAATGAAGGCCACCGGATCTAATGGGAGGACGAAGTTGGACGAACGAGACGAACTTGGTACAAAGAACGACAACGGATCTATTGGGAAGACGAAGATGGACGAGTGAGACGAACTTGGTCCAAGGAAGGCCAACGGATCTAATGGGAGGACGAAGATGGACGAACGAGACGAACCTGGTCCAAAGAAGGCCAAGGGATCAAATGGGAAGACGAAGATGGACGAACGAGACGAACTTGGTCCAACGAACTACAACGGATCTAATGGGAAGACGAAGATGGACGAACGAGACGAACATGGTCCAAAGAAGGCCAATGGATCTAATGGGAGGACGAAGAGGGACTAAAGAGACGAACTTGGTCCAAAGAAGGCCAACGGATCAAATGGGAGGACGAAGATGGACGAACGAGACGAACTTGGTCCAAAGAAGGCCAATGGATCTAATGGGAGGACGAAGAGGGACTAAAGAGACGAACTTGGTCCAAAGAAGGCCAACGGATCAAATGGGAGGACGAAGATGGACGAACGAGACGAATTTGGTCCAAAGAAGGCCAACGGATCAAATGGGAAGACGAAGATGGACGAACGAGAGGAACTTGGTCCAAAGAAGGCCAACGGATCTAATGGGAAGACGAAGATGGACGAACGAGACGAACTTGGTCCAACGAACTACAACGGATCTAATGGGAAGACGAAGATGGACGAACGAGACAAACATGGTCCAAAGAAGGCCAACGGATCAAATGGGAGGACGAAGATGGACGAAGGAGACGAACTTGGTCCAAAGAAGGCCAACGGATCTAATGGGAGGACGAAGATGGACTAAAGAGACGAACTTGGCCCAATGAAGGCCAACGGATCTAATGGGAGGACGAAGATGGACGAACGAGACGAATTTGGTCCAAGGAAGGCCAACGGATCAAATGGGAAGACAAAAATGGACGAACGAGACGAACTTGGTCCAAAGAAGGCCAACGGATCTAATGGGAGGACGAAGAGGAACGAACGAGACGAACTTGGTCCAAAGAAGGCCAACGGATCTAGTGGGAGGACGAAGAGGAACGAACGAGACGAACTTGGTCCAACGAACGACAACAGATCTAATGGGAAGACGAAGATGGACGAACGAGTCGAACTTGGTCCAAAGAAGGCCAACGGATCTAATGGGAGGACGAAGATGGACGAACGAGACGAACTTGGTCCAAAGAAGGCCAACGGATCTAATGGGAGGACGAAGATGGACGAACGAGACGAACTTGGTCCAAAGAAGGCCAACGGATCTAGTGGGAGGACGAAGAGGAACGAACGAGACGAACTTGGTCCAACGAACGACAACAGATCTAATGGGAGGACGAAGAGGAACGAACGAGACGAACTTGGTCCAACGAACGACAACAGATCTAATGGGAGGACGAAGAGGAACGAACGAGACGAACTTGGTCCAAAGAACGACAACGGATCTATTGGGAAGACGAAGATGGACGAACGAGACGAACTTGGTCCAAAGAAGGCCAACAGATCTAATGGGAGGACGAAGAGGGACTAAAGAGACGAACTTGGTCCAAAGAAGGCCAACGGATCAAATGCGAGGACGAAGATGGACGAAGGAGACGAACTTGGTCCAAAGAACGACAACGGATCTATTGGGAAGACGAAGATGGACGAACGAGACGAACTTGGTCCAAAGAAGGCCATCGGATCTAATGGGAGGACGAAGATGGACGAACGAGACGAACTTGGTCCAAAGAAGGCCAACGGATCTAATGGGAGGACGAAGATGGACGAACGAGAGGACATGGTCCAAAGAAGGCCAACGGATCTAATGGGAGGACGAAGATGGACGAACGAGACGAACTTGGTCCAAAGAAGGCCAACGGATCTAGTGGGAGGACGAAGAGGAACGAACGAGACGAACTTGGTCCAACGAACGACAACAGATCTAATGGGAAGACGAAGATGGACGAACGAGACGAACTTGGTCCAAAGAAGGCCAACGGATCTAATGGGAGAACGAAGATGGACGAACGAGACGAACATGGTCCAAAGAAGGCCAACGGATCTAATGGGAGGACGAAGATGGACGAACGAGACGAACTTGGTCCAAAGAACGACAACTGATCTATTGGGAAGACGAAGATGGACGAACGAGACGAACTTGGTCCAAAGAAGGCCAACGGATCTAATGGGAGGACGAAGATGGACGAACGAGACGAACTTGGTCCAAAGAAGGCCAACGGATCTAATGGGAGGACGAAGATGGACGAACGAGACGAACTTGGTCCAAAGAAGGCCAACGGATCTAATGGGAGGACGAAGAGGAACGAACGAGACGAACTTGGTCCAAAGAACGACAACGGATCTATTGGGAAGACGAAGATGGACGAACGAGACGAACTTGGTCCAAAGAAGGCCAACGGATCTAATGGGAGGACGAAGAGGGACTAAAGAGACGAACTTGGTCCAAAGAAGGCCAACGGATCAAATGCGAGGACGAAGATGGACGAAGGAGACGAACTTGGTCCAAAGAACGACAACGGATCTATTGGGAAGACGAAGATAGACGAACGAGACGAACTTGGTCCAAAGAAGGCCATCGGATCTAATGGGAGGACGAAGATGGACGAACGAGACGAACTTGGTCCAAAGAAGGCCAACGGATCTAATGGGAGGACGAAGATGGACGAACGAGAGGACATGGTCCAAAGAAGGCCAACGGATCTAATGGGAGGACGAAGATGGACGAACGAGACGAACTTGGTCCAAAGAAGGCCAACGGATCTAGTGGGAGGACGAAGAGGAACGAACGAGACGAACATGGTCCAACGAACGACAACAGATCTAATGGGAAGACGAAGATGGACGAACGAGACGAACATGGTCCAAAGAAGGCCAACGGATCTAATGGGAGGACGAAGATGGACGAACGAGACGAACTTGGTCCAAAGAAGGCCAACGGATCTAATGGGAGGACGAAGATGGACGAACGAGACGAACTTGGTCCAAAGAACGACAACGGATCTATTGGGAAGACGAAGATGGACGAACGAGACGAACTTGGTCCAAAGAAGGCCAACGGATCTAATGGGAGGACGAAGAGGGACGAAAGAGACGAACTTGGTCCAATGAAGGCCACCGGATCTAATGGGAGGACGAAGATGGACGAACGAGACGAACATGGTACAAAGAACGACAACGGATCTATTGGGAAGACGAAGATGGACGAATGAGACGAACTTGGTCCAAGGAAGGCCAACGGATCTAATGGGAGGACGAAGATGGACGAACGAGACGAACCTGGTCCAAAGAAGGCCAAGGGATCAAATGGGAAGACGAAGATGGACGAACGAGACGAACTTGGTCCAACGAACTACAACGGATCTAATGGGAAGACGAAGATGGACGAACGAGACGAACATGGTCCAAAGAAGGCCAATGGATCTAATGGGAGGACGAAGAGGGACTAAAGAGACGAACTTGGTCCAAAGAAGGCCAACGGATCAAATGGGAGGACGAAGATGGACGAACGAGACGAACTTGGTCCAAAGAAGGCCAATGGATCTAATGGGAGGACGAAGAGGGACTAAAGAGACGAACTTGGTCCAAAGAAGGCCAACGGATCAAATGGGAGGACGAAGATGGACGAACGAGACGAATTTGGTCCAAAGAAGGCCAACGGATCAAATGGGAAGACGAAGATGGACGAACGAGAGGAACTTGGTCCAAAGAAGGCCAACGGATCTAATGGGAAGACGAAGATGGACGAACGAGACGAACTTGGTCCAACGAACTACAACGGATCTAATGGGAAGACGAAGATGGACGAACGAGACAAACATGGTCCAAAGAAGGCCAACGGATCAAATGGGAGGACGAAGATGGACGAAGGAGACGAACTTGGTCCAAAGAAGGCCAACGGATCTAATGGGAGGACGAAGATGGACTAAAGAGACGAACTTGGCCCAATGAAGGCCAACGGATCTAATGGGAGGACGAAGATGGACGAACGAGACGAATTTGGTCCAAGGAAGGCCAACGGATCAAATGGGAAGACAAAAATGGACGAACGAGACGAACTTGGTCCAAAGAAGGCCAACGGATCTAATGGGAGGACGAAGAGGAACGAACGAGACGAACTTGGTCCAAAGAAGGCCAACGGATCTAGTGGGAGGACGAAGAGGAACGAACGAGACGAACTTGGTCCAACGAACGACAACAGATCTAATGGGAAGACGAAGATGGACGAACGAGTCGAACTTGGTCCAAAGAAGGCCAACGGATCTAATGGGAGGACGAAGATGGACGAACGAGACGAACTTGGTCCAAAGAATGCCAACGGATCTAATGGGAGGACGAAGATGGACGAACGAGACGAACTTGGTCCAAAGAAGGCCAACGGATCTAGTGGGAGGACGAAGAGGAACGAACGAGACGAACTTGGTCCAACGAACGACAACAGATCTAATGGGAGGACGAAGAGGAACGAACGAGACGAACTTGGTCCAACGAACGACAACAGATCTAATGGGAGGACGAAGAGGAACGAACGAGACGAACTTGGTCCAAAGAACGACAACGGATCTATTGGGAAGACGAAGATGGACGAACGAGACGAACATGGTCCAAAGAAGGCCAACAGATCTAATGGGAGGACGAAGAGGGACTAAAGAGACGAACTTGGTCCAAAGAAGGCCAACGGATCAAATGCGAGGACGAAGATGGACGAAGGAGACGAACTTGGTCCAAAGAACGACAACGGATCTATTGGGAAGACGAAGATGGACGAACGAGACGAACTTGGTCCAAAGAAGGCCATCGGATCTAATGGGAGGACGAAGATGGACGAACGAGACGAACTTGGTCCAAAGAAGGCCAACGGATCTAATGGGAGGACGAAGATGGACGAACGAGAGGACATGGTCCAAAGAAGGCCAACGGATCTAATGGGAGGACGAAGATGGACGAACGAGACGAACTTGGTCCAAAGAAGGCCAACGGATCTAGTGGGAGGACGAAGAGGAACGAACGAGACGAACTTGGTCCAACGAACGACAACAGATCTAATGGGAAGACGAAGATGGACGAACGAGACGAACTTGGTCCAAAGAAGGCCAACGGATCTAATGGGAGAACGAAGATGGACGAACGAGACGAACTTGGTCCAAAGAAGGCCAACGGATCTAATGGGAGGACGAAGATGGACGAACGAGACGAACTTGGTCCAAAGAACGACAACTGATCTATTGGGAAGACGAAGATGGACGAACGAGACGAACTTGGTCCAAAGAAGGCCAACGGATCTAATGGGAGGACGAAGATGGACGAACGAGACGAACTTGGTCCAAAGAAGGCCAACGGATCTAATGGGAGGACGAAGATGGACGAACGAGACGAACTTGGTCCAAAGAAGGCCAACGGATCTAATGGGAGGACGAAGAGGAACGAACGAGACGAACTAGGTCCAAAGAACGACAACGGATCTATTGGGAAGACGAAGATGGACGAACGAGACGAACTTGGTCCAAAGAAGGCCAACGGATCTAATGGGAGGACGAAGAGGGACTAAAGAGACGAACTTGGTCCAAAGAAGGCCAACGGATCAAATGCGAGGACGAAGATGGACGAAGGAGACGAACTTGGTCCAAAGAACGACAACGGATCTATTGGGAAGACGAAGATAGACGAACGAGACGAACTTGGTCCAAAGAAGGCCATCGGATCTAATGGGAGGACGAAGATGGACGAACGAGACGAACTTGGTCCAAAGAAGGCCAACGGATCTAATGGGAGGACGAAGATGGACGAACGAGAGGACATGGTCCAAAGAAGGCCAACGGATCTAATGGGAGGACGAAGATGGACGAACGAGACGAACTTGGTCCAAAGAAGGCCAACGGATCTAGTGGGAGGACGAAGAGGAACGAACGAGACGAACTTGGTCCAACGAACGACAACAGATCTAATGGGAAGACGAAGATGGACGAACGAGACGAACATGGTCCAAAGAAGGCCAACGGATCTAATGGGAGGACGAAGATGGACGAACGAGACGAACTTGGTCCAAAGAAGGCCAACGGATCTAATGGGAGGACGAAGATGGACGAACGAGACGAACTTGGTCCAAAGAACGACAACGGATCTATTGGGAAGACGAAGATGGACGAACGAGACGAACTTGGTCCAATGAAGGCCACCGGATCTAATGGGAGGACGAAGATGGACGAACGAGACGAACATGGTACAAAGAACGACAACGGATCTATTGGGAAGACGAAGATGGACGAATGAGATGAACTTGGTCCAAGGAAGGCCAACGGATCTAATGGGAGGACGAAGATGGACGAACGAGACGAACCTGGTCCAAAGAAGGCCAAGGGATCAAATGGGAAGACGAAGATGGACGAACGAGACGAACTTGGTCCAACGAACTACAACGGATCTAATGGGAAGACGAAGATGGACGAACGAGACGAACATGGACCAAAGAAGGCCAACGGATCTAATGGGAGGACGAAGATGGACGAACGAGACGAACTTGGTCCAAAGAAGGCCAACGGATCTAATGGGAGGACGAAGATGGACGAACGAGACGAACTTGGTCCAAAGAAGGCCAACGGATCTAATGGGAGGACGAAGAGGAACGAACGAGACGAACTTGGTCCAAAGAACGACAACGGATCTATTGGGAAGACGAAGATGGACGAACGAGACGAACTTGGTCCAAAGAAGGCCAACGGATCTAATGGGAGGACGAAGAGGGACTAAAGAGACGAACTTGGTCCAAAGAAGGCCAACGGATCAAATGCGAGGACGAAGATGGACGAAGGAGACGAACTTGGTCCAAAGAACGACAACGGATCTATTGGGAAGGCGAAGATAGACGAACGAGACGAACTTGGTCCAAAGAAGGCCATCGGATCTAATGGGAGGACGAAGATGGACGAACGAGACGAACTTGGTCCAAAGAAGGCCAACGGATCTAATGGGAGGACGAAGATGGACGAACGAGAGGACATGGTCCAAAGAAGGCCAACGGATCTAATGGGAGGACGAAGATGGACGAACGAGACGAACTTGGTCCAAAGAAGGCCAACGGATCTAGTGGGAGGACGAAGAGGAACGAACGAGACGAACTTGGTCCAACGAACGACAACAGATCTAATGGGAAGACGAAGATGGACGAACGAGACGAACATGGTCCAAAGAAGGCCAACGGATCTAATGGGAGGACGAAGATGGACGAACGAGACGAACTTGGTCCAAAGAAGGCCAACGGATCTAATGGGAGGACGAAGATGGACGAACGAGACGAACTTGGTCCAAAGAACGACAACGGATCTATTGGGAAGACGAAGATGGACGAACGAGACGAACTTGGTCCAAAGAAGGCCAACGGATCTAATGGGAGGACGAAGAGGGACGAAAGAGACGAACTTGGTCCAATGAAGGCCACCGGATCTAATGGGAGGACGAAGATGGACGAACGAGACGAACATGGTACAAAGAACGACAACGGATCTATTGGGAAGACGAAGATGGACGAATGAGATGAACTTGGTCCAAGGAAGGCCAACGGATCTAATGGGAGGACGAAGATGGACGAACGAGACGAACCTGGTCCAAAGAAGGCCAACGGATCAAATGGGAAGACGAAGATGGACGAACGAGACGAACTTGGTCCAACGAACTACAACGGATCTAATGGGAAGACGAAGATGGACGAACGAGACGAACATGGACCAAAGAAGGCCAACGGATCTAATGGGAGGACGAAGATGGACGAACGAGACGAACTTGGTCCAAAGAAGGCCAACGGATCTAATGGGAGGACGAAGATGGACGAACGAGACGAACTTGGTCCAAAGAAGGCCAACGGATCTAATGGGAGGACGAAGAGGAACGAACGAGACGAACTTGGTCCAAAGAACGACAACGGATCTATTGGGAAGACGAAGATGGACGAACGAGACGAACTTGGTCCAAAGAAGGCCAACGGATCTAATGGGAGGACGAAGAGGGACTAAAGAGACGAACTTGGTCCAAAGAAGGCCAACGGATCAAATGCGAGGACGAAGATGGACGAAGGAGACGAACTTGGTCCAAAGAACGACAACGGATCTATTGGGAAGGCGAAGATAGACGAACGAGACGAACTTGGTCCAAAGAAGGCCATCGGATCTAATGGGAGGACGAAGATGGACGAACGAGACGAACTTGGTCCAAAGAAGGCCAACGGATCTAATGGGAGGACGAAGATGGACGAACGAGAGGACATGGTCCAAAGAAGGCCAACGGATCTAATGGGAGGACGAAGATGGACGAACGAGACGAACTTGGTCCAAAGAAGGCCAACGGATCTAGTGGGAGGACGAAGAGGAACGAACGAGACGAACTTGGTCCAACGAACGACAACAGATCTAATGGGAAGACGAAGATGGACGAACGAGACGAACATGGTCCAAAGAAGGTCAACGGATCTAATGGGAGGACGAAGATGGACGAACGAGACGAACTTGGTCCAAAGAAGGCCAACGGATCTAATGGGAGGACGAAGATGGACGAACGAGACGAACTTGGTCCAAAGAACGACAACGGATCTATTGGGAAGACGAAGATGGACGAACGAGACGAACTTGGTCCAAAGAAGGCCAACGGATCTAATGGGAGGACGAAGAGGGACGAAAGAGACGAACTTGGTCCAATGAAGGCCACCGGATCTAATGGGAGGACGAAGATGGACGAACGAGACGAACTTGGTACAAAGAACGACAACGGATCTATTGGGAAGACGAAGATGGACGAGTGAGACGAACTTGGTCCAAGGAAGGCCAACGGATCTAATGGGAGGACGAAGATGGACGAACGAGACGAACCTGGTCCAAAGAAGGCCAAGGGATCAAATGGGAAGACGAAGATGGACGAACGAGACGAACTTGGTCCAACGAACTACAACGGATCTAATGGGAAGACGAAGATGGACGAACGAGACGAACATGGTCCAAAGAAGGCCAATGGATCTAATGGGAGGACGAAGAGGGACTAAAGAGACGAACTTGGTCCAAAGAAGGCCAACGGATCAAATGGGAGGACGAAGATGGACGAACGAGACGAACTTGGTCCAAAGAAGGCCAATGGATCTAATGGGAGGACGAAGAGGGACTAAAGAGACGAACTTGGTCCAAAGAAGGCCAACGGATCAAATGGGAGGACGAAGATGGACGAACGAGACGAATTTGGTCGAAAGAAGGCCAACGGATCAAATGGGAAGTCGAAGATGGACGAACGAGAGGAACTTGGTCCAAAGAAGGCCAACGGATCTAATGGGAAGACGAAGATGGACGAACGAGACGAACTTGGTCCAACGAACTACAACGGATCTAATGGGAAGACGAAGATGGACGAACGAGACAAACATGGTCCAAAGAAGGCCAACGGATCAAATGGGAGGACGAAGATGGACGAACGAGACGAACCTGGTCCAAAGAAGGCCAATGGATCAAATGGGAAGACGAAGATGGACGAACGAGACGAACTTGGTCCAACGAACTACAACGGATCTAATGGGAAGACGAAGATGGACGAACGAGACGAACATGGTCCAAAGAAGGCCAATGGATCCAAAGGCCAACGGATCAAATGGGAAGACGAAGATGGACGAACGAGACGAACTTGGTCCAAAGAATGCCAACGGATTTAATGGGAGGACGAAGAGGAACGAACGAGACGAACTTGGTCCAAAGAACGACAACGGATCTATTGGGAACACGAAGATGGACGAACGAGACGAACTTGGTCCAAAGAACGACAACGGATCTATTGGGAAGACGAAGATGGACGAATGAGACGAATTTGGTCCAAAGAAGGCCAACGGATCAAATGGGACGACGAAGATGGACGAACGAGATGAACTTGGTCCAAAGAAGGCCAACGGATCTAATGGGAAGACGAAGATGGACGAATGAGACGAACTTGGTCCAACGAACTACAACGGATCTAATGGGAAGACGAAGATGGACGAACGAGACAAACATGGTCCAAAGAAGGCCAACGGATCTAATGGGAGGACGAAGATGGACTAAAGAGACGAACTTGGTCCAATGAAGGCCAACGGATCTAATGGGAGGACGAAGATGGACGAACGAGACGAATTTGGTCCAAAGAAGGCCAACGGATCAAATGGGAAGACAAAAATGGACGAACGAGACGAACTTGGTCCAAAGAAGGCCAACGGATCTAATGGGAGGACGAAGAGGAACGAACGAGACGAACTTGGTCCAAAGAACGACAACGGATCTATTGGGAAGACGAAGATGGACGAACGAGACGAACTTGGTCCAAAGAAGGCCAACGGATCTTATGGGAGGACGAAGATGGACGAACGAGACGAACCTGGTCCAAAGAAGGCCAAGGGATCAAATGGGAAGACGAAGATGGACGAACGAGACGAACTTTGTCCAACGAACTACAACGGATCTAATGGGAAGACGAAGATGGACGAACGAGACGAACATGGTCCAAAGAAGGCCAATGGATCTAATGGGAGGACGAAGAGGGACTAAAGAGACGAACTTGGTCCAAAGAAGGCCAACGGATCAAATGGGAGGACGAAGATGGACGAACGAGACGAATTTGGTCCAAAGAAGGCCAACGGATCAAATGGGAAGACAAAAATGGACGAACGAGACGAACTTGGTCCAAAGAAGGCCAACGGATCTAATGGGAGGACGAAGATGGACTAAAGAGACGAACTTGGTCCAATGAAGGCCAACGGATCTAATGGGAGGACGAAGATGGACGAACGAGACGAATTTGGTCCAAAGAAGGCCAACGGATCAAATGGGAAGACAAAAATGGACGAACGAGACGAACTTGGTCCAAAGAAGGCCAACGGATCTAATGGGAGGACGAAGAGGAACGAACGAGACGAACTTGGTCCAAAGAACGACAACGGATCTATTGGGAAGACGAAGATGGACGAACGAGACGAACTTGGTCCAAAGAAGGCCAACGGATCTTATGGGAGGACGAAGATGGACGAACGAGACGAACCTGGTCCAAAGAAGGCCAAGGGATCAAATGGGAAGACGAAGATGGACGAACGAGACGAACTTTGTCCAACGAACTACAACGGATCTAATGGGAAGACGAAGATGGACGAACGAGACGAACATGGTCCAAAGAAGGCCAATGGATCTAATGGGAGGACGAAGAGGGACTAAAGAGACGAACTTGGTCCAAAGAAGGCCAACGGATCAAATGGGAGGACGAAGATGGACGAACGAGACGAACTTGGTCCAAAGAAGGCCAATGGATCTAATGGGAGGACGAAGAGGGACTAAAGAGACGAACTTGGTCCAAAGAAGGCCAACGGATCAAATGGGAGGACGAAGATGGACGAACGAGACGAATTTGGTCCAAAGAAGGCCAACGGATCAAATGGGAAGTCGAAGATGGACGAACGAGAGGAACTTGGTCCAAAGAAGGCCAACGGATCTAATGGGAAGACGAAGATGGACGAACGAGACGAACTTGGTCCAACGAACTACAACGGATCTAATGGGAAGACGAAGATGGACGAACGAGACAAACATGGTCCAAAGAAGGCCAACGGATCAAATGGGAGGACGAAGATGGACGAACGAGACGAACCTGGTCCAAAGAAGGCCAATGGATCAAATGGGAAGACGAAGATGGACGAACGAGACGAACTTGGTCCAACGAACTACAACGGATCTAATGGGAAGACGAAGATGGACGAACGAGACGAACATGGTCCAAAGAAGGCCAATGGATCTAAAGGCCAACGGATCAAATGGGAAGACGAAGATGGACGAACGAGACGAACTTGGTCCAAAGAATGCCAACGGATTTAATGGGAGGACGAAGAGGAACGAACGAGACGAACTTGGTCCAAAGAACGACAACGGATCTATTGGGAACACGAAGATGGACGAACGAGACGAACTTGGTCCAAAGAACGACAACGGATCTATTGGGAAGACGAAGATGGACGAATGAGACGAATTTGGTCCAAAGAAGGCCAACGGATCAAATGGGACGACGAAGATGGACGAACGAGATGAACTTGGTCCAAAGAAGGCCAACGGATCTAATGGGAAGACGAAGATGGACGAATGAGACGAACTTGGTCCAACGAACTACAACGGATCTAATGGGAAGACGAAGATGGACGAACGAGACAAACATGGTCCAAAGAAGGCCAACGGATCAAATGGGAGGACGAAGATGGACGAAGGAGACGAAACTGGTCCAAAGAAGGCCAATGGATCAAATGGGAAGACGAAGATGGACGAACGAGACGAACATGGTCCAAAGAAGGCCAATGGATCTAAAGGCCAACGGATCAAATGGGAAGACGAAGATGGACGAACGAGACGAACTTGGTCCAAAGAAGGACAACGGATCTAACGGGAGGACGAAGATGGACGAACGAGACGAACATGGTCCAAAGAAGGCCAACGGATCTAATGGGAGGACGAAGAGGAACGAACGAGACGAACTTGGTCCAAAGAACGACAACGGATCTATTGGGAAGACGAAGATGGACGAACGAGACGAACTTGGTCCAAAGAAGGCCAACGGATCTAATGGGAGGACGAAGAGGGATGAACGAGACGAACTTGGTCCAAAGAAGGCCAACGGATCTAATGGGAGGACGAAGAGGAACGAACGAGACGAACTTGGTCCAACGAACGACAACAGATCTAATGGGAAGACGAAGATGGACGAACGAGACTAACTTGGTCCAAAGAAGGCCAACGGATCTAATGGGAGGACGAAGATGGACGAACGAGACGAACTTGGTCCAAAGAAGGCCAACGGATCTAATGGGAGGACGAAGATGGATGAGCGAGACGAACTTGATCCAAAGAAGGCCAACGAATCTAATGGGAGGACGAAGAGGAACGAACGAGACGAACTTGGTCCAAAGAACGACAACGGATCTATTGGGAAGACGAAGATGGACGAACGAGACGAACTTGGTCCAAAGAAGGCCAACGGATCTAATGGGAGGACGAAGAGGGACTAAAGAGACGAACTTGGTCCAAAGAAGGCCAACGGATCAAATGCGAGGACGAAGATGGACGAAGGAGACGAACTTGGTCCAAAGAAGGCCAACGGATCTAATGGGAGGACGAAGATGGACTAAAGAGACGAACTTGGTCCAATGAAGGCCAACGGATCTAATGGGAGGACGAAGATGGACGAACGAGACGAATTTGGTCCAAAGAAGGCCAACGGATCAAATGGGAAGACAAAAATGGACGAACGAGACGAACTTGGTCCAAAGAAGGCCAACGGATCTAATGGGAGGACGAAGAGGAATGAACGAGACGAACTTGGTCCAAAGAACGACAACGGATCTATTGGGAAGACGAAGATGGACGAACGAGACGAACTTGGTCCAAAGAAGGCCAACGGATCTTATGGGAGGACGAAGATGGACGAACGAGACGAACCTGGTCTAAAGAAGGCCAAGGGATCAAATGGGAAGACGAAGATGGACGAACGAGACGAACTTGGTCCAACGAACTACAACGGATCTAATGGGAAGACGAAGATGGACGAACGAGACGAACATGGTCCAAAGAAGGCCAATGGATCTAATGGGAGGACGAAGAGGGACTAAAGAGACGAACTTGGTCCAAAGAAGGCCAACGGATCAAATGGGAGGACGAAGATGGACGAACGAGACGAATTTGGTCCAAAGAAGGCCAACGGATCAAATGGGAAGTCGAAGATGGACGAACGAGAGGAACTTGGTCCAAAGAAGGCCAACGGATCTAATGGGAAGACGAAGATGGACGAACGAGACGAACTTGGTCCAACGAACTACAACGGATCTAATGGGAAGACGAAGATGGACGAACGAGACAAACATGGTCCAAAGAAGGCCAACGGATCAAATGGGAGGACGAAGATGGACGAACGAGACGAACCTGGTCCAAAGAAGGCCAATGGATCAAATGGGAAGACGAAGATGGACGAACGAGACGAACTTGGTCCAACGAACTACAACGGATCTAATGGGAAGACGAAGATGGACGAACGAGACGAACATGGTCCAAAGAAGGCCAATGGATCTAAAGGCCAACGGATCAAATGGGAAGACGAAGATGGACGAACGAGACGAACTTGGTCCAAAGAATGCCAACGGATTTAATGGGAGGACGAAGAGGAACGAACGAGACGAACTTGGTCCAAAGAACGACAACGGATCTATTGGGAACACGAAGATGGACGAACGAGACGAACTTGGTCCAAAGAACGACAACGGATCTATTGGGAAGACGAAGATGGACGAATGAGACGAATTTGGTCCAAAGAAGGCCAACGGATCAAATGGGACGACGAAGATGGACGAACGAGATGAACTTGGTCCAAAGAAGGCCAACGGATCTAATGGGAAGACGAAGATGGACGAATGAGACGAACTTGGTCCAACGAACTACAACGGATCTAATGGGAAGACGAAGATGGACGAACGAGACAAACATGGTCCAAAGAAGGCCAACAGATCAAATGGGAGGACGAAGATGGACGAAGGAGACGAAACTGGTCCAAAGAAGGCCAATGGATCAAATGGGAAGACGAAGATGGACGAACGAGACGAACATGGTCCAAAGAAGGCCAATGGATCTAAAGGCCAACGGATCAAATGGGAAGACGAAGATGGACGAACGAGACGAACTTGGTCCAAAGAAGGACAACGGATCTAACGGGAGGACGAAGATGGACGAACGAGACGAACATGGTCCAAAGAAGGCCAACGGATCTAATGGGAGGACGAAGAGGAACGAACGAGACGAACTTGGTCCAAAGAACGACAACGGATCTATTGGGAAGACGAAGATGGACGAATGAGACGAACTTGGTCCAAGGAAGGCCAACGGATCTAATGGGAGGACGAAGAGGGACCAAAGAGACGAACTTGGTCCAAAGAAGGCCAATGGATCAAATGGGAGGACGAAGATGGACGAACGAGACGAAATTGGTCCAAAGAAGGCCAACGGATCAAATGGGAAGACGAAAATGGACGAACGAGACGAACTTGGTCCAAAGAAGGCCAACGGATCTAATGGGAGGACGAAGAGGAACGAACGAGACGAACTTGGTCCAAAGAACGACAACGGATCTATTGGGAAGACGAAGACGGACGAACGAGACGAACTTGGTCCAAAGAAGGCCAACGGATCTTACGGGAGGAGGAAGATGGACGAACATGGTCCAAAGAAGGACAACGGATCAAATGCGAGGACGAAGATGGACGAACAGGACGAACCTGGTCCAAAGAAGGCCAATGGATCAAATGGGAACACGAAGATGGACGAACGAGACGAACTTGGTCCAACGAACTACAACGGAACTAATGGGAAGACGAAGATGGACGAACGAGACGAACATGGTCCAAAGAAGGCCAACGGATCAAATGGGAGGACGAAGATGGACGAACGAGACGAACCTGGTCCAAAGAAGGCCAATGGATCAAATGGGAAGACGAAGATGGACGAACGAGACGAACTTGGTCCAGAGAAGGCTAACGGATCTAATGGGAGGACGAAGAGGAACGAACGAGACGAACTTGGTCCAAAGAACGACAACGGATCTATTGGGAAGACGAAGATGGACGAACAAGACGAACTTGGTCCAAAGAAGGCCATCGGATCTAATGGGAGGACGAAGATGGACGAACGAGACGAACTTGGTCCAAAGAAGGCCAACGGATCTAATGGGAAGACGAAGATGGACGAACGAGAGGAACTTGGTCCAAAGAAGGCCAACGAATCAAATGGGAGGACGAAGATGGACGAACGAGACGAATTTGGTCCAAAGAAGGCCAACGGATCAAATGGGAAGACGAAGATGGACGAACGAGACGAACTTGGTCCAAAGAAGGACAACGGATCTAATGGGAGGACGAAGATGGACGAACGAGACGACATGGTCCAAAGAAGGCCAACGCAAAGAAGGCCAACGAATCTAATGGGAGGACGAAGATGGACGAACGAGACGAACTTGGTCCAAAGAAGGCCAACGGATCTAATGGGAGGACGAAGAGGAACGAACGAGACGAACTTGGTCCAACGAACGACAACAGATCTAATGGGAAGACGAAGATGGACGAACGAGACGAACTTGGTCCAAAGAAGGCCAACGGATCTAATGGGAGGACGAAGAGGGATGAACGAGACGAACTTGGTCCAAAGAAGGCCAACGGATCTAATGGGAGGACGAAGAGGAACGAACGAGACGAACTTGGTCCAACGAACGACAACAGATCTAATGGGAAGACGAAGATGGACGAACGAGACTAACTTGGTCCAAAGAAGGCCAACGGATCTAATGGGAGGACGAAGATGGACGAACGAGACGAACTTGGTCCAAAGAAGGCCAACGGATCTAATGGGAGGACGAAGATGGATGAGCGAGACGAACTTGATCCAAAGAAGGCCAACGGATCTAATGGGAGGACGAAGAGGAACGAACGAGACGAACTTGGTCCAAAGAACGACAACGGATCTATTGGGAAGACGAAGATGGACGAACGAGACGAACTTGGTCCAAAGAAGGCCAACGGATCTAATGGGAGGACGAAGAGGGACTAAAGAGACGAACTTGGTCCAAAGAAGGCCAACGGATCAAATGCGAGGACGAAGATGGACGAAGGAGACGAACTTGGTCCAAAGAAGGCCAACGGATCTAATGGGAGGACGAAGATGGACTAAAGAGACGAACTTGGTCCAATGAAGGCCAACGGATCTAATGGGAGGACGAAGATGGACGAACGAGACGAATTTGGTCCAAAGAAGGCCAACGGATCAAATGGGAAGACAAAAATGGACGAACGAGACGAACTTGGTCCAAAGAAGGCCAACGGATCTAATGGGAGGACGAAGAGGAACGAACGAGACGAACTTGGTCCAAAGAACGACAACGGATCTATTGGGAAGACGAAGATGGACGAACGAGACGAACTTGGTCCAAAGAAGGCCAACGGATCTTATGGGAGGACGAAGACGGACGAACGAGAGGAACTTGGTAAAAAGAAGGCCAACGGATCTAATGGGAAGACGAAGATGGACGAACGAGACGAACTTGGTCCAACGAACTACAACGGATCTAATGGGAAGACGAAATGGACGAACGAGACAAACATGGTTCAAAGAAGGCCAACGGATCAAATGGGAGGACGAAGATGGACGAACGAGACGAACCTGGTCCAAAGAAGGCCAATGGATCAAATGGGAAGACGAAGATGGACGAACGAGACGAACTTGGTCCAACGAACTACAACGGATCTAATGGGAAGACGAAGATGGACGAACGAGACGAACATGGTCCAAAGAAGGCCAATGGATCTAAAGGCCAACGGATCAAATGGGAAGACGAAGATGGATGAACGAGACGAACTCGGTCCAAAGAATGCCAACGGATTTAATGGGAGGACGAAGAGGAACGAACGAGACGAACTTGGTCCAAAGAACGACAACGGATCTATTGGGAACACGAAGATGGACGAACGAGACGAACTTGGTCCAAATAAGGACAACGGATATAATGGGAGGACGAAGATGGACGAACGAGACGACATGGTCCAAAGAAGGCCAACGGATCTAATAGGAGGACGAAGAGGAACGAACGAGACGAACTTGGTCCAAAGAACGACAACGGATCTATTGGGAAGACGAAGATGGACGAACGAGACGAACTTGGTCCAAAGAAGGCCATCGGATCTAATGGGAGGACGAAGATGGACGAACGAGACGAACTTGGTCCAAGGAAGGCCAACGGATCTAATGGGAGGACGAAGATGGACGAACGAGAGGACATGGTCCAAAGAAGGCCAACGTATCTAATGGGAGGACGAAGATGGACGAACGAGACGAACTTGGTCCAAAGAAGGCCAACGGATCTAATGGGAGGACGAAGGTGGACGAACGAGACGAACTTGGTCCAAAGAAGGCCAACGGATCTAATGGGAGGACGAAGATGGACGAACGAGACGAACTTGGTCCAAAGAACGACAACGGATTTATTGGGAAGACGAAGATGGACGAACGAGACGAACTTGGTCCAAAGAAGGCCAACGGATCTAATGGGAGGACGAAGTGGGGCTAAAGAGACGAACTTTGTCCAAAGAAGGCCAACGGATCAAATGCGAGGACGAAGATGGACGAAGGAGACGAACTTGGTCCAAAGAAGGCCAACGGATCTAATGGGAGGACGAAGATGGACGAACGAGACGACATGGTCCAAAGAAGGCCAACGCAAAGAAGGCCAACGAATCTAATGGGAGGACGAAGATGGACGAACGAGACGAACTTGGTCCAAAGAAGGCCAACGGATCTAATGGGAGGACGAAGAGGAACGAACGAGACGAACTTGGTCCAACGAACGACAACAGATCTAATGGGAAGACGAAGATGGACGAACGAGACGAACTTGGTCCAAAGAAGGCCAACGGATCTAATGGGAGGACGAAGATGGATGAACGAGACGAACTTGGTCCAAAGAAGGCCAACGGATCTAATGGGAGGACGAAGAGGAACGAACGGGACGAACTTGGTCCAACGAACGACAACAGATCTAATGGGAAGACGAAGATGGACGAACGAGACGAACTTGGTCCAAAGAAGGCCAACGGATCTAATGGGAGGACGAAGATGGACGAACGAGACGAACTTGGTCCAAAGAAGGCCAACGGATCTAATGGGAGGACGAAGATGGACGAGCGAGACGAACTTGGTCCAAAGAAGGCCAACGGATCTAATGGGAGGACGAAGAGGAACGAACGAGACGAACTTGGTCCAAAGAACGACAACGGATCTATTTGGAAGACGAAGATGGACGAACGAGACGAACTTGGTCCAAAGAAGGCCAACGGATCTAATGGGAGGACGAAGAGGGACTAAAGAGACGAACTTGGTCCAAAGAAGGCCAACAGATCAAATGCGAGGACGAAGATGGACGAAGGAGACGAACTTGGTGCAAAGAAGGCCAACGGATCTAATGGGAGGACGAAGATGGACTAAAGAGACGAACTTGGTCCAATGAAGGCCAACGGATCTAATGGGAGGACGAAGATGGACGAACGAGACGAATTTGGTCCAAAGAAGGCCAACGGATCAAATGGGAAGACAAAAATGGACGAACGAGACGAACTTGGTCCAAGGAAGGCCAACGGATCTAATGGGAGGACGAAGAGGAACGAACGAGACGAACTTGGTCCAAAGAACGACAACGGATCTATTGGGAAGACGAAGATGGACGAACGAGACGAACTTGGTCCAAAGAAGGCCAACGGATCTTATGGGAGGACGAAGATGGACGAACGAGAGGAACTTGGTAAAAAGAAGGCCAACGGATCTAATGGGAAGACGAAGATGGACGAACGAGACGAACTTGGTCCAACGAACTACAACGGATCTAATGGGAAGACGAAGATGGACGAACGAGACAAACATGGTCCAAAGAAGGCCAACGGATCAAATGGGAGGACGAAGATGGACGAACGAGACGAACCTGGTCCAAAGAAGGCCAATGGATCAAATGGGAAGACGAAGATGGACGAACGAGACGAACTTGGTCCAACGAACTACAACGGATCTAATGGGAAGACGAAGATGGACGAACGAGACGAACATGGTCCAAAGAAGGCCAATGGATCTAAAGGCCAACGGATCAAATGGGAAGACGAAGATGGACGAACGAGACGAACTTGGTCCAAAGAATGCCAACGGATTTAATGGGAGGACGAAGAGGAACGAACGAGACAAACTTGGTCCAAAGAACGACAACGGATCTATTGGGAACACGAAGATGGACGAACGAGACGAACTTGGTCCAAAGAAGGACAACGGATATAATGGGAGGACGAAGATGGACGAACGAGACGACATGGTCCAAAGAAGGCCAACGGATCTAATGGGAGGACGAAGAGGAACGAACGAGACGAACTTGGTCCAAAGAACGACAACGGATCTATTGGGAAGACGAAGATGGACGAACGAGACGAACTTGGTCCAAAGAAGGCCATCGGATCTAATGGGAGGACGAAGATGGACGAACGAGACGAACTTGGTCCAAAGAAGGCCAACGGATCTAATGGGAGGACGAAGATGGACGAACGAGACGAACTTGGTCCAAAGAAGGCCAACGGATCTAATGGGAGGACGAAGAGGAACGAACGAGACGAACTTGGTCCAACGAACGACAACAGATCTAATGGGAAGACGAAGATGGACGAACGAGACGAACTTGGTCCAAAGAAGGCGAACGGATCTAATGGGAGGACGAAGATGGACGAACGAGACGAACTTGGTCCAAAGAAGGCCAACGGATCTAATGGGAGGACGAAGATGGACGAACGAGACGAACTTGGTCCAAAGAACGACAACGGATCTATTGGGAAGACGAAGATGGACGAACGAGACGAACTTGGTCCAAAGAAGGCCAACGGATCTAATGGGAGGACAAAGAGGGACTAAAGAGACGAACTTTGTCCAAAGAAGGCCAACGGATCAAATGCGAGGACGAAGATGGACGAAGGAGACGAACTTGGTCCAAAGAAGGCCAACGGATCTAATGGGAGGACGAAGATGGACGAAAGAGACGAACTTGGTCCAATGAAGGCCACCGGATCTAATGGGAGGACGAAGATGGACGAACGAGACGAACTTGGTCCAAAGAAGGCCAACAGATCTAATGGGAGGACGAAGATGGACGAACGAGACGAACTTGGTCCAAAGAAGGCCAATGGATCTAATGGGAGGACGAAGAGGGACTAAAGAGACGAACTTGGTCCAAAGAAGGCCAACGGATCAAATGGGAGGACGAAGATGGACGAACGAGACGAATTTGGTCCAAAGAAGGCCAACGGATCAAATGGGAAGACGAAGATGGACGAACGAGAGGAACTTGGTCCAAAGAAGGCCAACGGATCTAATGGGAAGACGAAGATGGACGAACGAGACGAACTTGGTCCAACGAACTACAACGGATCTAATGGGAAGACGAAGATGGACGAACGAGACAAACTTGGTCCAAAGAACGACAACGGATCTATTGGGAAGACGAAGATGGACGAACGAGACGAACTTGGTCCAAAGAAGGCCAACGGATCTAATGGGAGGACAAAGAGGGACTAAAGAGACGAACTTTGTCCAAAGAAGGCCAACGGATCAAATGCGAGGACGAAGATGGACGAAGGAGACGAACTTGGTCCAAAGAAGGCCAACGGATCTAATGGCAGGACGAAGATGGACTAAAGAGACGAACTTGGTCCAATAAAGGCCAACGGATCTAATGGGAGGACGAAGATGGACGAACGAGACAAACATGGTCCAAAGAAGGCCAACGGATCAAATGGGAGGACGAAGATGGACGAACGAGACGAACCTGGTCCAAAGAAGGCCAATGGATCAAATGGGAAGACGAAGATGGACGAACGAGACGAACTTGGTCGAACGAACTACAACGGATCTAATGGGAAGACGAAGATGGACGAACGAGACGAACATGGTCCAAAGAAGGCCAATGGATCTAAAGGCCAACGGATCAAATGGGAAGACGAAGATGGACGAACGAGACGAACTTGGTCCAAAGAAGGCCAACGGATTTAATGGGAGGACGAAGAGGAACGAACGAGACGAACTTGGTCCAACGAACGACAACAGATCTAATGGGAAGACGAAGATGGACGAACGAGACGAACTTGGTCCAAAGAAGGCGAACGGATCTAATGGGAGGACGAAGATGGACGAACGAGACGAACTTGGTCCAAAGAAGGCCAACGGATCTAATGGGAGGACGAAGATGGACGAACGAGACGAACTTGGTCCAAAGAAGGCCAACGGATCTAATGGGAGGACGAAGAGGAACGAACGAGACGAACTTGGTCCAACGAACGACAACAGATCTAATGGGAAGACGAAGATGGACGAACGAGACGAACTTGGTCCAAAGAAGGCGAACGGATCTAATGGGAGGACGAAGATGGACGAACGAGACGAACTTGGTCCAAAGAAGGCCAACGGATCTAATGGGAGGACGAAGATGGACGAACGAGACGAACTTGGTCCAAAGAACGACAACGAATCTATTGGGAAGACGAAGATGGACGAACGAGACGAACTTGGTCCAAAGAAGGCCAACGGATCTAATGGGAGGACAAAGAGGGACTAAAGAGACGAACTTTGTCCAAAGAAGGCCAACGGATCAAATGCGAGGACGAAGATGGACGAAGGAGACGAACTTGGTCCAAAGAAGGCCAACGGATCTAATGGGAGGACGAAGATGGACGAAAGAGACGAACTTGGTCCAATGAAGGCCACCGGATCTAATGGGAGGACGAAGATGGACGAACGAGACGAACTTGGTCCAAAGAAGGCCAACAGATCTAATGGGAGGACGAAGATGGACGAACGAGACGAACTTGGTCCAAAGAAGGCCAATGGATCTAATGGGAGGACGAAGAGGGACTAAAGAGACGAACTTGGTCCAAAGAAGGCCAACGGATCAAATGGGAGGACGAAGATGGACGAACGAGACGAATTTGGTCCAAAGAAGGCCAACGGATCAAATGGGAAGACGAAGATGGACGAACGAGAGGAACTTGGTCCAAAGAAGGCCAACGGATCTAATGGGAAGACGAAGATGGACGAACGAGACGAACTTGGTCCAACGAACTACAACGGATCTAATGGGAAGACGAAGATGGACGAACGAGACAAACTTGGTCCAAAGAACGACAACGGATCTATTGGGAAGACGAAGATGGACGAACGAGACGAACTTGGTCCAAAGAAGGCCAACGGATCTAATGGGAGGACAAAGAGGGACTAAAGAGACGAACTTTGTCCAAAGAAGGCCAACGGATCAAATGCGAGGACGAAGATGGACGAAGGAGACGAACTTGGTCCAAAGAAGGCCAACGGATCTAATGGCAGGACGAAGATGGACTAAAGAGACGAACTTGGTCCAATAAAGGCCAACGGATCTAATGGGAGGACGAAGATGGACGAACGAGACAAACATGGTCCAAAGAAGGCCAACGGATCAAATGGGAGGACGAAGATGGACGAACGAGACGAACCTGGTCCAAAGAAGGCCAATGGATCAAATGGGAAGACGAAGATGGACGAACGAGACGAACTTGGTCGAACGAACTACAACGGATCTAATGGGAAGACGAAGATGGACGAACGAGACGAACATGGTCCAAAGAAGGCCAATGGATCTAAAGGCCAACGGATCAAATGGGAAGACGAAGATGGACGAACGAGACGAACTTGGTCCAAAGAAGGCCAACGGATTTAATGGGAGGACGAAGAGGAACGAACGAGACGAACTTGGTCCAAAGAACGACAACGGATCTATTGGGAACACGAAGATGGACGAACGAGACGAACTTGGTCCAAAGAAGGACAACGGATCTAATGGGAGGACGAAGAGGGACGAACGAGACGACATGGTCCAAAGAAGGCCAACGAATCTAATGGGAGGACGAAGACGGACGAACGAGACGAACTTGGTCCAAAGAAGGCCAACGGATCTAATGGGAGGACGAAGATGGACGAACGAGACGAACTTGGTCCAAAGAAGGCCAACGGATCTAATGGGAGGACGAAGAGGAACGAACGAGACGAACTTGGTCCAAAGAATGACAACGGATCTATTGGGAAGACGAAGATGGACGAATGAGACGAACTTGGTCCAAGGAAGGCCAACGGATCTAATGGGAGGACGAAGAGGAACTAAAGAGACGAACTTGGTCCAAAGAAGGCCAATGGATCAAATGGGAGGACAAAGATGGACGAACGAGACGAATTTGGTCCAAAGAAGGCCAACGGATCAAATGGGAAGACGAAAAAGGACGAACGAGACGAACTTGGTCCAAAGAAGGCCAACGGATCTAATGGGAGGACGAAGAGGAACGAACGAGACGAACTTGGTCCAAAGAACGACAAAGGATCTATTGGGAAGACGAAGATGGACGAACGAGACGAACTTGGTCCAAAGAAGGCCAACGGATCTTATGGGAGGACGAAGATGGACGAACATGGTCCAAAGAAGGACAACGGATCAAATGCGAGGACGAAGATGGACGAACGAGACGAACCTGGTCCAAAGAAGGCCAATGGATCAAATGGGAAGACGAAGATGGACGAACGAGACGAACTTGGTCCAACGAACTACAACGGATCTAATGGGAAGACGAAGATGGACGAACGAGACGAACATGGTCCAAAGAAGGCCAACGGATCAAATGGGAGGACGAAGATCGACGAACGAGACGAACATGGTCCAAAGAAGGACAACGGATCAAATGCGAGGACGAAGATGGACGAAGGAGACGAACTTGGTCCAAAGAAGGCCAACGGATCTAATGGGAGGACGAAGATGGACTAAAGAGACGAACTTGGTCCAATGAAGGCCAACGGATCTAATGGGAGGACGAAGATGGACGAACGAGACGAAATTGGTCCAAAGAAGGCCAACGGATCTAATGGGAGGACGAAGATGGACGAACGAGACGAACCTAGTCCAAAGAAGGACAACGGATCAAATGCGAGGACGAAGATCGACGAACGAGACGAACATGGTCCAAAGAAGGACAACGGATCAAATGCGAGGACGAAGATGGACGAAGGAGACGAACTTGGTCCAAAGAAGGCCAACGGATCTAATGGGAGGACGAAGATGGACTAAAGAGACGAACTTGGTCCAATGAAGGCCAACGGATCTAATGGGAGGACGAAGATGGACGAACGAGACGAAATTGGTCCAAAGAAGGCCAACGGATCTAATGGGAGGACGAAGATGGACGAACGAGACGAACTTGGTCCAACGAACTACAACGGATCTAATGGGAAGACGAAGATGGACGAACGAGACGAACATGGTCCAAAGAAGGCCAATGGATCTAAAGGCCAACGGATCAAATGGGAAGACGAAGATGGACGAACGAGACGAACTTGGTCCAAAGGATGCCAACGGATTTAATGGGAGGACGAAGAGGAACGAACGAGACGAACTTGGTCCAAAGAACGACAACGGATCTATTGGGAACACGAAGATGGACGAACGAGACGAACTTGGTCCAAAGAAGGACAACGGATCTAATGGGAGGACGAAGAGGGACGAACGAGACGACATGGTCCAAAGAAGGCCAACGAATCTAATGGGAGGACGAAGACGGACGAACGAGACGAACTTGGTCCAAAGAAGGCCAACGGATCTAATGGCAGGACGAAGATGGACTAAAGAGACGAACTTGGTCCAATAAAGGCCAACGGATCTAATGGGAGGACGAAGATGGACGAACGAGACGAAATTGGTCCAAAGAAGGCCAACGGATCTAATGGGAGGACGAAGATGGACGAACGAGACGATCTTGGTCCAAAGAAGGACAACGGATCAAATGCGAGGACGAAGATGGACGAACGAGACGAACCTGGTCCAAAGAAGGACAACGGATCAAATGCGAGGACGAAGATGGACGAACCAGACGAATTTGGTCCAAAGAAGGCCAACGGATCAAATGGGAAGACGAAGATGGACGAACGAGAGGAACTTGGTCCAAAGAATGCCAACGGATCTAATGGGAAGACGAAGATGGACGAACGAGACGAACTTGGTCCAACGAACTACAACGGATCTAATGGGAAGACGAAGATGGACGAACGAGACAAACATGGTCCAAAGAAGGCCAACGGATCAAATGGGAGGACGAAGATGGACGAACGAGACGAACCTGGTCCAAAGAAGGACAACGGATCAAATGCGAGGACGAAGATGGACGAACCAGACGAATTTGGTCCAAAGAAGGCCAGCGGATCAAATGGGAAGACGAAGATGGACGAACGAGAGGAACTTGGTCCAAAGAAGGCCAACGGATCAAATGGGAAGACGAAGATGGACGAACGAGAGGAACTTGGTCCAAAGAATGCCAACGGATCTAATGGGAAGACGAAGATGGACGAACGAGACGAACTTGGTCCAACGAACTGCAACGGATCTAATGGGAAGACGAAGATGGACGAACGAGACAAACATGGTCCAAAGAAGGCCAACGGATCAAATGGGAGGACGAAGATGGACGAACGAGACGAACCTGGTCCAAAGAAGGCCAATGGATCAAATGGGAAGACGAAGATGGACGAACGAGACGAACTTGGTCGAACGAACTACAACGGATCTAATGGGAAGACGAAGATGGACGAACGAGACGAACATGGTCCAAAGAAGGCCAATGGATCTAAAGGCCAACGGATCAAATGGGAAGACGAAGATGGACGAACGAGACGAACTTGGTCCAAAGAAGGCCAACGGATTTAATGGGAGGACGAAGAGGAACGAACGAGACGAACTTGGTCCAAAGAACGACAACGGATCTATTGGGAACACGAAGATGGACGAACGAGACGAACTTGGTCCAAAGAAGGACAACGGATCTAATGGGAGGACGAAGAGGGACGAACGAGACGACATGGTCCAAAGAAGGCCAACGAATCTAATGGGAGGACGAAGACGGACGAACGAGACGAACTTGGTCCAAAGAAGGCCAACGGATCTAATGGGAGGACGAAGAGGAACGAACGAGACGAACTTGGTCCAAAGAACGACAACGGATCTATTGGGAAGACGAAGATGGACGAATGAGACGAACTTGGTCCAAGGAAGGCCAACGGATCTAATGGGAGGACGAAGAGGAACTAAAGAGACGAACTTGGTCCAAAGAAGGCCAATGGATCAAATGGGAGGACAAAGATGGACGAACGAGACGAATTTGGTCCAAAGAAGGCCAACGGATCAAATGGGAAGACGAAAAAGGACGAACGAGACGAACTTGGTCCAAAGAAGGCCAACGGATCTTATGGGAGGACGAAGATGGACGAACATGGTCCAAAGAAGGACAACGGATCAAATGCGAGGACGAAGATGGACGAACGAGACGAACCTGGTCCAAAGAAGGCCAATGGATCAAATGGGAAGACGAAGATGGACGAACGAGACGAACTTGGTCCAACGAACTACAACGGATCTAATGGGAAGACGAAGATGGACGAACGAGACGAACATGGTCCAAAGAAGGCCAACGGATCAAATGGGAGGACGAAGATCGACGAACGAGACGAACATGGTCCAAAGAAGGACAACGGATCAAATGCGAGGACGAAGATGGACGAAGGAGACGAACTTGGTCCAAAGAAGGCCAACGGATCTAATGGGAGGACGAAGATGGACTAAAGAGACGAACTTGGTCCAATGAAGGCCAACGGATCTAATGGGAGGACGAAGATGGACGAACGAGACGAAATTGGTCCAAAGAAAGCCAACGGATCTAATGGGAGGACGAAGATGGACGAACGAGACGAACTTGGTCCAACGAACTACAACGGATCTAATGGGAAGACGAAGATGGACGAACGAGACGAACATGGTCCAAAGAAGGCCAATGGATCTAAAGGCCAACGGATCAAATGGGAAGACGAAGATGGACGAACGAGACGAACTTGGTCCAAAGGATGCCAACGGATTTAATGGGAGGACGAAGAGGAACGAACGAGACGAACTTGGTCCAAAGAACGACAACGGATCTATTGGGAACACGAAGATGGACGAACGAGACGAACTTGGTCCAAAGAAGGACAACGGATCTAATGGGAGGACGAAGAGGGACGAACGAGACGACATGGTCCAAAGAAGGCCAACGAATCTAATGGGAGGACGAAGACGGACGAACGAGACGAACTTGGTCCAAAGAAGGCCAACGGATCTAATGGGAGGACGAAGATGGACGAACGAGACGAACTTGGTCCAAAGAAGGCCAACGGATCTAATGGGAGGACGAAGAGGAACGAACGAGACGACCTTGGTCCAAAGAACGACAACGGATCTATTGGGAAGACGAAGATGGACGAATGAGACGAACTTGGTCCAAGGAAGGCCAACGGATCTAATGGGAGGACGAAGAGGAACTAAAGAGACGAACTTGGTCCAAAGAAGGCCAATGGATCAAATAGGAGGACAAAGATGGACGAACGAGAAGAATTTGGTCCAAAGAAGGCCAACGGATCAAATGGGAAGACGAAAAAGGACGAACGAGACGAACTTGGTCCAAAGAAGGCCAACGGATCTAATGGGAGGACGAAGAGGAACGAACGAGACGAACTTGGTCCAAAGAACGACAAAGGATCTATTGGGAAGACGAAGATGGACGAACGAGACGAACTTGGTCCAAAGAAGGCCAACGGATCTTATGGGAGGACGAAGATGGACGAACATGGTCCAAAGAAGGACAACGGATCAAATGCGAGGACGAAGATGGACGAACGAGACGAACCTGGTCCAAAGAAGGCCAATGGATCAAATGGGAAGACGAAGATGGACGAACGAGACGAACTTGGTCCAACGAGCTACAACGGATCTAATGGGAAGACGAAGATGGACGAACGAGACGAACATGGTCCAAAGAAGGCCAACGGATCAAATGGGAGGACGAAGATCGACGAACGAGACGAACATGGTCCAAAGAAGGACAACGGATCAAATGCGAGGACGAAGATGGACGAAGGAGACGAACTTGGTCCAAAGAAGGCCAACGGATCTAATGGGAGGACGAAGATGGACGAACGAGACGAACCTGGTCCAAAGAAGGCCAATGGATCAAAAGGGAAGACGAAGATGGACGAACGAGACGAACTTGGTCCAACGAACTACAACGGATCTAATGGGAAGACGAAGATGGACGAACGAGACGAACTTGGTCCAAAGAAGGCCAACGGATCTATTGGGAAGACAAAGATGGACGAACGAGACGAACTTGGTCCAAAGAAGGCCAACGGATCAAATGCGAGGACGAAGATGGACGAACGAGACGAACCTGGTCCAAAGAAGGCCAATGGATCAAATGGGAAGACGAAGATGGACGAACGAGACGAACTTGGTCCAACGAACTACAACGGATCTAATGGGAAGACGACGATGGACGAACGAGACGAACATGGTCCAAAGAAGGCCAACGGATCAAATGGGAGGACGAAGATGGACGAACGAGACGAACATGGTCCAAAGAAGGACAACGGATCAAATGCGAGGACGAAGATGGACGAAGGAGACGAACTTGGTCCAAAGAAGGCCAACGGATCTAAGGGGAGGACGAAGATGGACTAAAGAGACGAACTTGGTCCAATGAAGGCCAACGGATCAAATGGGAGGACGAAGATGGACGAACCAGACGAATTTGGTCCAAAGAAGGCCAATGGATCAAATGGGAAGATGAAGATGGACGAATGAGAGGAACTTGGTCCAAAGAATGCCAACGGATCTAATGGGAAGACGAAGATGGACGAACGAGACGAACTTGGTCCAACGAACTACAACGGATCTAATGGGAAGACGAAGATGGACGAACGAGACAAACATGGTCCAAAGAAGGCCAACGGATCAAATGGGAGGACGAAGATGGACGAACGAGACGAACCTGGTCCAAAGAAGGCCAATGGATCAAATGGGAAGACGAAGATGGACGAACGAGACGAACCTGGTCCAAAGAAGGCCAATGGATCAAATGGGAAGACGAAGATGGACGAACGAGACGAACTTGGTCCAAAGAAGGCCAACGGATCTTATGGGAGGACGAAGGTGGACGAACATGGTCCAAAGAAGGCAACGGATCAAATGCGAGGACGAAGATGGACGAACGAGACGAACCTGGTCCAAAGAAGGCCAATGGATCAAATGGGAAGACGAAGATGGACGAACGAGACGAACTTGGTCCAACGAACTACAACGGATCTAATGGGGAGACGACGATGGACGAACGAGACGAACATGGTCCAAAGAAGGCCAACGGATCAAATGGGAGGACGAAGATGGACGAACGAGACGAACATGGTCCAAAGAAGGACAACGGATCAAATGCGAGGACGAAGATGGACGAAGGAGACGAACTTGGTCCAAAGAAGGCCAACGGATCTAATGGGAGGACGAAGATGGACTAAAGAGACGAACTTGGTCCAAAGAAGCCCAACGGATCTAATGGGAGGACGAAGATGGACTAAAGAGACGAACTTGGTCCAATGGAGGCCAACGGATCAAATGGGAGGACGAAGATGGACGAACGAGATGAACATGGTCCAAAGAAGGACAACGGATCAAATGCGAGGACGAAGATGGACGAAGGAGACAAACTTGGTCCAAAGAAGGCCAACGGATCTAATGGGAGGACGAAGATGGACTAAAGAGACGAACTTGGTCCAATGAAGGCCAACGGATCAAATGGGAGGACGAAGATGGACGAACCAGACGAATTTGGTCCAAGGAAGGCCAACGGATCAAATGGGAAGACGAAGATGGACGAACGAGATGAACTTGGTCCAAAGAATGCCAACGGATCTAATGGGAAGACGAAGATGGACGAACGAGACGAACTTGGTCCAACGAACTACAACGGATCTAATGGGAAGACGAAGATGGACGAACGAGACAAACATGGTACAAAGAAGGCCAACGGATCAAATGGGAGGACGAAGATGGACGAACGTGACGAACCTGGTCCAAAGAAGGCCAATGGATCAAATGGGAAGACGAAGATGGACGAACGAGACGAACTTGGTCGAACGAACTACAACGGATCTAATGGGAAGACGAAGATGGACGAACGAGACGAACATGGTCCAAAGAAGGCCAATGGATCTAAAGGCCAACGAATCAAATGGGAAGACGAAGATGGACGAACGAGACGAACTTGGTCCAAAGAACGACAACGGATCTAATGGGGGGACGAAGATGGACGAACGAGACGACATGGTCCAAAGAAGGCCAACGAATCTAATGGGAGGACGAAGACGGACGAACGAGACGAACTTGGTCCAAAGAAGGCCAACGGATCTAATGGGAGGACGAAGATGGACGAACGAGACGAACTTGGTCCAAAGAAGGCCAACGGATCTAATGGGAGGACGAAGATGGACGAACGAGACGAACATGGTCCAAAGAAGGCCAACGGATCTAATGGGAGGACGAAGAGGAACGAACGAGACGAACTTGGTCCAAAGAACGACAACGGATCTATTGGGAAGACGAAGATGGACGAATAAGACGAACTTGGTCCAAGGAAGGCCAACGGATCTAATGGGAGGACGAAGAGGGAATAAAGAGACGAACTTGGTCCAAAGAAGGCCAATGGATCAAATGGGAGGACGAAGATGGACGAACGAGACGAATTTGGTCCAAAGAAGGCCAACGGATCAAATGGGAAGACGAAAATGGACGAACGAGACGAACTTCGTCCAAAGAAGGCTAACGGATCTAATGGGAGGACGAAGAGGAACGAACGAGACGAACTTGGTCCAAAGAACGACAACGGATCTATTGGGAAGACGAAGATGGACGAACGAGACGAACTTGATCCAAAGAAGGCCAACGGATCTTATGGGAGGACGAAGATGGACGAACATGGTCCAAAGAAGGACAACGGATCAAATGCGAGGACGAAGATGGACGAACGAGACGAACCTGGTCCAAAGAAGGCCAATGGATCAAATGGGAAGACGAAGATGGAAGAACGAGACGAACTTGGTCCAAGGAACGACAACGGATCTATTGGGAAGACGAAGATGGACGAACGAGACGAACTTGGTCCAAAGAAGGCCAACGGATCTAATGGGAGGACGAAGATGGTCGAACGATACGAACATGGTCCAAAGAAGGCCAACGGATCTAATGGGAGGACGAAGAGGAACGAACGAGACGAACTTGGTCCAAAGAACGACAACGGATCTATTGGGAAGACGAAGATGGACGAACGAGACGAACTTGGTCCAAAGAAGGCCAACGGATATTATGGGAGACGAAGATGGACGAACATGGTCCAAAGAAAGACAACGGATCAAATGCGAGGATGAAGATGGACGAACGAGACGAACCTGGTCCAAAGAAGGCCAATGGATCAAATGGGAGGACGTAGATGGACGAACGAGACGAACATGGTCCAAAGAAGGCCAACGGATCTAATGGGAGGACGAAGAGGAACGAACGAGACGAACTTGGTCCAAAGAACGACAACGGATCTATTGGGAAGACGAAGATGGACGAACGAGACGAACTTGGTCCAAAGAAGGCCAACGGATCTTATGGGAGGACGAAGATGGACGAACATGGTCCAAAGAAAGACAACGGATCAAATGCGAGGACGAAGATAGACAAACGAGACGAACATGGTCCAAAGAAGGCCAACGGATCAAATGGGAGGACGAAGATGGACGAACGAGACGAACCTGGTCCAAAGAAGGCCAATGGATCAAATGGGAAGACGAAGATGGAAGAACGAGACGAACTTGGTCCAACGAACTACAACGGATCTAATGGGAAGACGAAGATGGACGAACGAGACGAACATGGTCCAAAGAAGGCCAACGGATCAAATGGGAGGACGAAGATGGACGAACGAGACGAACCTGGTCCAAAGAAGGCCAATGGATCAAATGGGAAGACGAAGATGGACGAACGAGACGAACTTGGTCTAAAGAAGGCCAACGGATCTAACGGGAGGACGAAGAGGAATGAACGAGACGAACTTGGTCCAAAGAACGACAACGGATCTATTGGGAAGACGAAGATGGACGAACGAGACGAACTTGGTCCAAAGAAGGCCAACGGATCTAATGGGAGGACGAAGATGGACGAACGAGACGAACATGGTCCAAAGAAGGACAACGGATCAAATGCGAGGACGAAGATGGACGAAGGAGACGAACTTGGTCCAAAGAAGGCCAACGGATCTAATGGGAGGACGAAGATGGACTAAAGAGACGAACTTGGTCCAATGAAGGCCAACGGATCTAATGGGAGGACGAAGATGGACGAACGAGACGAACTTGGTCCAAAGAAGGCCAACGGAGCTAATGGGAGGACGAAGATGGACGAACGAGACGAACTTGGTCCAAAGAAGGCCAACGGATCTAATGGGAGGACGAAGATGGACGAACGAGACGAACTTGGTCCAAAGAAGGCCAACGGATCAAATGGGAGGACGAAGATGGACGAATGAGACGAATTTGGTCCAAAGAAGGCCAACGGATCAAATGGGAAGACGAAGATGGACGAACGAGACGTACTTGGTCGAAAGAAGGCCAACGGATTTAATGGGAGGACGAAGAGGAACGAACGAGACGAACTTGGTCCAAAGAACGACAACGGATCTATTGGGAACACGAAGATGGACGAACGAGACGAACTTGGTTCAAAGAAGGACAACGGATCTAATGGGAGGACGAAGATGGACGAACGAGACGACATGGTCCAAAGAAGGCCAACGGATCTAATGGGAGGACTAAGATGGACGAACGAGACGAACTTGGTCCAAAGAAGGCCAACGGATCTAATGGGAGGACGAAGATGGACGAACGAGACGAACTTGGTCCAAAGAAGGCCAACGGATCTAATGGGAGGACGAAGAGGAACGAACGAGACGAACTTGGTCCAAGGAAGGCCAACGGATCTAATGGGAGGACAAAGATGGACTAAAGAGACGAACTTGGTCCAAAGAAGGCCAATGGATCAAATGGGAGGACGAAGATGGACGAACGAGATGAATTTGGTCCAAAGAAGGCCAACGGATCAAATGGGAAGACGAAGATGGACGAACGAGACGAACATGGTCCAAAGAAGGACAACGGATCAAATGCGAGGACGAAGATGGACGAAGGAGACGAACTTGGTCCAAAGAAGGCCAACGGATCTAATGGGAGGACGAAGATGGACGAACGAGACGAACTTGGTCCAAGGAACGACAACGGATCTATTGGGAAGACGAAGATGGACGAACGAGACGAACTTGGTCCAAAGAAGGCCAACGGATCTAATGGGAGGACGAAGATGGACGAACGATACGAACATGGTCCAAAGAAGGCCAACGGATCTAATGGGAGGACGAAGAGGAACGAACGAGACGAACTTGGTCCAAAGAACGACAACGGATCTATTGGGAAGACGAAGATGGACGAACGAGACGAACTTGGTCCAAAGAAGGCCAACGGATCTTATGGGAGGACGAAGATGGACGAACATGGTCCAAAGAAAGACAACGGATCAAATGCGAGGATGAAGATGGACGAACGAGACGAACCTGGTCCAAAGAAGGCCAATGGATCAAATGGGAGGACGTAGATGGACGAACGAGACGAACATGGTCCAAAGAAGGCCAACGGATCTAATGGGAGGACGAAGAGGAACGAACGAGACGAACTTGGTCCAAAGAACGACAACGGATCTATTGGGAAGACGAAGATGGACGAACGAGACGATCTTGGTCCAAAGAAGGCCAACGGATCTTATGGGAGGACGAAGATGGACGAACATGGTCCAAAGAAAGACAACGGATCAAATGCGAGGACGAAGATAGACAAACGAGACGAACATGGTCCAAAGAAGGCCAACGGATCAAATGGGAGGACGAAGATGGACGAACGAGACGAACCTGGTCCAAAGAAGGCCAATGGATCAAATGGGAAGACGAAGATGGACGAACGAGACGAACTTGGTCCAAAGAAGGCCAACGGATCTAACGGGAGGACGAAGAGGAACGAACGAGACGAACTTGGTCCAAAGAACGACAACGGATCTATTGGGAAGACGAAGATGGACGAACGAGACGAACTTGGTCCAAAGAAGGCCAACGGATCTAATGGGAGGACGAAGATGGACGAACGAGACGAACATGGTCCAAAGAAGGACAACGGATCAAATGCGAGGACGAAGATGGACGAAGGAGACGAACTTGGTCCAAAGAAGGCCAACGGATCAAATGGGAGGACGAAGATGGACTAAAGAGACGAACTTGGTCCAATGAAGGCCAACGGATCTAATGGGAGGACGAAGATGGACGAACGAGACGAACTTGGTCCAAAGAAGGCCAACCGATCTAATGGGAGGACGAAGATGGACGAACGAGACGAACTTGGTCCAAAGAAGGCCAACGGATCTAATGGGAGGACGAAGATGGACGAACGAGACGAACATGGTCCAAAGAAGGCCAACGGATCTAATGGGAGGATGAAGAGGAACGAACGAGACGAACTTGGTCCAAAGAACGACAACGGATCTATTGGGGAAACGAAGATGGACGAATGAGAAGAACTTGGTCCAAGGAAGGCCAACGGATCTAATGGGAGGACGAAGATGGACGAACGAGATGAATTTGGTCCAAAGATGGCCAACGGATCAAATGGGAAGACGAAAATGGACGAACGAGACGAACTTGGTCCAAAGAAGGCCAACGGATCTAATGGGAGGACGAAGAGGAACGAACAAGACGAACTTGGTCCAAAGAACGACAACGGATCTATTGGGAAGACGAAGATGGACGAACGAGACGAACTTGGTCCAAAGAAGGCCAACGGATCTAATGGGAGGACGAAGATGGACGAACGAGACGAACATGGTCCAAAGAAGGACAACGGATCAAATGCGAGGACGAAGATGGACGAAGGAGACGAACTTGGTCCAAAGAAGGCCAACGGATCAAATGGGAGGACGAAGATGGACTAAAGAGACGAACTTGGTCCAATGAAGGCCAACGGATCTAATGGGAGGACGAAGATGGACGAACGAGACGAACTTGGTCCAAAGAAGGCCAATAGATCTAATGGGAGGACGATGATGGACGAACGAGACGAACTTGATCCAAAGAAGGCCAACGGATCTAATGGGAGGACGAAGATGGACGAACGAGACGAACATGGTCCAAAGAAGGCCAACGGATCTAATGGGAGGACGAAGAGGAACGAACGAGACGAACTTGGTCCAAAGAACGACAACGGATCTTATGGGAAGACGAAGATGGTCGAATGAGACGAACTTGGTCCAAAGAAGGCCAACGGATCTAATGGGAGGACGAAGATGGACGAACGATACGAACATGGTCCAAAGAAGGCCAACGGATCTAATGGGAGGACGAAGAGGAACGAACGAGACGAACTTGGTCCAAAGAACGACAACGGATCTATTGGGAAGACGAAGATGGACGAACGAGACGAACTTGGTCCAAAGAAGGCCAACGGATCTTATGGGAGGACGAAGATGGACGAACATGGTCCAAAGAAAGACAACGGATCAAATGCGAGGATGAAGATGGACGAACGAGACGAACCTGGTCCAAAGAAGGCCAATGGATCAAATGGGAGGACGTAGATGGACGAACGAGACGAACATGGTCCAAAGAAGGCCAACGGATCTAATGGGAGGACGAAGAGGAACGAACGAGACGAACTTGGTCCAAAGAACGACAACGGATCTATTGGGAAGACGAAGATGGACGAACGAGACGAACTTGGTCCAAAGAAGGCCAACGGATCTTATGGGAGGACGAAGTTGGACGAACATGGTCCAAAGAAAGACAACGGATCAAATGCGAGGACGAAGATAGACAAACGAGACGAACATGGTCCAAAGAAGGCCAACGGATCAAATGGGAGGACGAAGATGGACGAACGAGACGAACCTGGTCCAAAGAAGGCCAATGGATCAAATGGGAAGACGAAGATGGACGAACGAGACGAACTTGGTCCAAAGAAGGCCAACGGATCTAACGGGAGGACGAAGAGGAACGAACGAGACGAACTTGGTCCAAAGAACGACAACGGGTCTATTGGGAAGACGAAGATGGACGAACGAGACGAACTTGGTCCAAAGAAGGCCAACGGATCTAATGGGAGGACGAAGATGGACGAACGAGACGAACATGGTCCAAAGAAGGACAACGGATCAAATGCGAGGACGAAGATGGACGAAGGAGACGAACTTGGTCCAAAGAAGGCCAACGGATCAAATGGGAGGACGAAGATGGACTAAAGAGACGAACTTGGTCCAATGAAGGCCAACGGATCTAATGGGAGGACGAAGATGGACGAACGAGACGAACTTGGTCCAAAGAAGGCCAACCGATCTAATGGGAGGACGAAGATGGACGAACGAGACGAACTTGGTCCAAAGAAGGCCAACGGATCTAATGGGAGGACGAAGATGGACGAACGAGACGAACATGGTCCAAAGAAGGCCAACGGATCTAATGGGAGGATGAAGAGGAACGAACGAGACGAACTTGGTCCAAAGAACGACAACGGATCTATTGGGGAAACGAAGATGGACGAATGAGAAGAACTTGGTCCAAGGAAGGCCAACGGATCTAATGGGAGGACGAAGATGGACGAACGAGATGAATTTGGTCCAAAGAAGGCCAACGGATCAAATGGGAAGACGAAAATGGACGAACGAGACGAACTTGGTCCAAAGAAGGCCAACGGATCTAATGGGAGGACGAAGAGGAACGAACAAGACGAACTTGGTCCAAAGAACGACAACGGATCTATTGGGAAGACGAAGATGGACGAACGAGACGAACTTGGTCCAAAGAAGGCCAACGGATCTAATGGGAGGACGAAGATGGACGAACGAGACGAACATGGTCCAAAGAAGGACAACGGATCAAATGCGAGGACGAAGATGGACGAAGGAGACGAACTTGGTCCAAAGAAGGCCAACGGATCAAATGGGAGGACGAAGATGGACTAAAGAGACGAACTTGGTCCAATGAAGGCCAACGGATCTAATGGGAGGACGAAGATGGACGAACGAGACGAACTTGGTCCAAAGAAGGCCAATAGATCTAATGGGAGGACGATGATGGACGAACGAGACGAACTTGATCCAAAGAAGGCCAACGGATCTAATGGGAGGACGAAGATGGACGAACGAGACGAACATGGTCCAAAGAAGGCCAACGGATCTAATGGGAGGACGAAGAGAACGAACGAGACGAACTTGGTCCAAAGAACGACAACGGATCTTATGGGAAGACGAAGATGGTCGAATGAGACGAACTTGGTCCAAGGAAGACCAACGGATCTAATGGGAGGACGAAGAGGGACTAAAGAGACGAACTTGGTCCAAAGAAGGCCAATGGATCAAATGGGAGGACGAAGATGGACGAACGAGACGAATTTGGTCCAAAGAAGGCCAACGGATCAAATGGGAAGACGAAAATGGACGAACGAGACGAACTTGGTCCAAAGAAGGCCAACGGATCTAATGGGAGGACGAAGAGGAACGAACGAGACGAACTTGGTCCAAAGAACGACAACGGATCTATTGGGAAGACGAAGATGGACGAACGAGACGAACTTGGTCCAAAGAAGGCCAACGGATCTAATGGGAGGACGAAGATGGACGAACGAGACGAACATGGTCCAAAGAAGGACAACAGATCAAATGCGAGGACGAAGATGGACGAAGGAGACGAACTTGGTCCAAAGAAGGCCAACAGATCAAATGGCAGGACGAAGATGGACTAAAGAGACGAACTTGGTCCAATGAAGGCCAACGGATCTAATGGGAGGACGAAGATGGACGAACGAGACGAACTTGGTCCAAAGAAGGCCAATAGATCTAATGGGAGGACGAAGATGGACGAACGAGACGAACTTGGTCCAAAGAAGGCCAACGGATCTAATGGGAGGACGAAGATGGACGAACGAGACGAACTTGGTCCAAAGAACGACAACGGATCTTATGGGAAGACGAAGATGGCCGAATGAGACGGACTTGGTCCAAGGAAGGCCAACGGATCTAATGGGAGGACGAAGAGGGACTAAAGAGACGAACTTGGTCCAAAGAAGGCCAATGGATCAAATGGGAGGACGAAGATGGACGAACGAGACGAATTTGGTCCAAAGAAGGCCAACAGATCAAATGGGAAGACGAAAATGGACGAACGAGACGAACTTGGTCCAAAGAAGGCCAACGGATCTAATGGGAGGACGAAGAGGAACGAACGAGACGAACTTGGTCCAAAGAACGACAACGGATCTATTGGGAAGACGAAGATGGACGAACGAGACGAACTTGGTCCAAGGAAGGCCAACGGATCTAATGGGAGGACAAAGATGGACTAAAGAGACGAACTTGGTCCAAAGAAGGCCAATGGATCAAATGGGAGGACGAAGATGGACGAACGAGATGAATTTGGTCCAAATAAGGCCAACGGATCAAATGGAAAGACGAAGATGGACGAACGAGACGAACATGGTCCAAAGAAGGACAACGGATCAAATGCGAGGACGAAGATGGACGAAGGAGACGAACTTGGTCCAAAGAAGGCCAACGGATCTATTGGGAAGACGAAGATGGACGAACGAGACGAACTTGGTCCAAAGAACGACAACGGATCTATTGGGAAGACGAAGATGGACGAACGAGACGAACTTGGTCCAAAGAAGGCTAACGGATGAAATGGGAGGACGAAGATGGACGAACGAGACGAACATGGTCCAAAGAAGGCCAACGGATCTAATGGGAGGACGAAGAGGAACGAACGAGACAAACTTGGTCCAAAGAACGACAACGGATCTATTGGGAAGACGAAGATGGACGAACGAGACGAACTTGGCCCAAAGAAGGACAACGGATCAAATGCGAGGACGAAGATGGACGAACGAGACGAACCTGGTCCATAGAAGGCCAATGGATCAAATGGGAAGACGAAGATGCAAGAACGAGACGAACTTGGTCCAACGAACTACAACGGATCTAATGGGAAGACGAAGATGGACGAACGAGACGAACATGGTCCAAAGAAGGCCAACGGATCAAATGGGAGGACGAAGATGGACGAACGTGACGAACCTGGTCCAAAGAAGGCCAATGGATCGAATGGGAAGACGAAGATGGACGAACGAGACGAACTTGGTCCAAAGAAGGCCAACGGATCTAACGGGAGGACGAAGAGGAACGAACGAGACGAACTTGGTCCAAAGAACGACAACGGATATATTGGGAAGACGAAGATGGACGAACGAGACGACCTTGGTCCAAAGAAGGCCAACGGATCTAATGGGAGGACGAAGATGGACGAACGAGACGAACATGGTCCAAAGAAGGACAACGGATCAAATGGGAGGACGAAGATGCACGAACGAGACGAACTTGGTCCAAAGAAGGCCAACGGATCTAATGGGAGGACGAAGATGGACTAAAGAGACGAACTTGGTCCAATGAAGGCCAACGGTTCTAATGGGAGGACGAAGATGGACGAACGAGACGAACTTGGTCCAAAGAAGGCCAACAGATCTAATGGGAGGACGAAGATGAACGAACGAGACGAACTTGGTCCAAAGAAGGCCAACGGATCTAATGGGAGGACGAAGATGGACGAACGAGACGAACATGGTCCAAAGAAGGCCAACGGATCTAATGGGAGGACGAAGAGGAACGAACGAGACGAACTTGGTCCAAAGAACGACAACGGATCTATTGGGAAGACGAAGATGGACGAATGAGACGAACTTGGTCCAAGGAAGGCCAACGGATCTAATGGGAGGACGAAGAGGGACTAAAGAGACGAACTTGGTCCAAAGAAGGCCAATGGATCAAATGGGAGGACGAAGATGGACGAACGAGACGAATTTGGTCCAAAGAAGGCCAACGGATCAAATGGGAAGACGAAAATGGACGAACGAGACGAACTTGGTCCAAAGAAGGCCAACGGATCTAATGGGAGGACGAAGAGGAACGAACGAGACGAACTTAGTCCAAAGAACGACAACGGATCTATTGGGAAGACGAAGATGGACGAACGAGACGAACTTGGTCCAAAGAAGGCCAACGGATCTTATGGGAGGACGAAGATGGACGAACATGGTCCAAAGAAGGACAACGGATCAAATGCGAGGACGAAGACGGACGAACGAGACGAACCTGGACCAAAGAAGGCCAATGGATCAAATGGGAAGACGAATATGGAAGAACGAGACGAACTTGGTCCAACGAACTACAACGGATCTAACGGGAAGACGAAGATGGACGAACGAGACGAACATGGTCCAAAGAAGGCCAACGGATCAAATGGGCGGACGAAGATGGACGAACGAGATGAACCTGGTCCAAAGAAGGCCAATGGATCAAATGGGAAGACGAAGATAGACGAACGAGACGAACTTGGTCCAAAGAAGGCCAACGGATCTAACGGGAGGACGAAGAGGAACGAACGAGACGAACTTGGTCCAAAGAACGACAACGGATCTATTGGGAAGACGAAGATGGACGAACGAGACGAACTTGGTCCAAAGAAGGCCAACGGATCTAATGGGAGGACGAAGATGGACGAACGAGACGAACATGGTCCAATGAAGGACAACGGATCAAATGCGAGGACGAAGATGGACGAAGGAGACGAACTTGGTCCAAAGAAGGCCAACGGATCTAATGGGAGGACGAAGATGGACTAAAGAGACGAACTTGGTCCAATGAAGGCCAACGGATCTAATGGGAGGACGAAGATGGACGAACGAGACGAACTTGGTCCAAAGAAGGCCAACGGATCTAATGGGAGGACGAAGATGGACGAACGAGACGAATTTGGTCCAAAGAAGGCCAACGGATCAAATGGGAAGACGAAAATGGACGAACGAGACGAACTTGGTCCAAAGAAGGCCAACGGATCTAATGGGAGGACGAAGAGGAACGAACGAGACGAACTTGGTCCAAAGAACGACAACGGATCTATTGGGAAGACGAAGATGGACGAACGAGACGAACTTGGTCCAAAGAAGGCCAACGGATCTAATGGGAGGACGAAGATGGACGAACGAGACGAACATGGTCCAAAGAAGGACAACGGATCAAATGCGAGGACGAAGATGGACGAAGGAGACGAACTTGGTCCAAAGAAGGCCAACGGATCAAATGGCAGGACGAAGATGGACTAAAGAGACGAACTTGGTCCAATGAAGGCCAACGGATCTAATGGGAGGACGAAGATGGACGAACGAGACGAACTTGGTCCAAAGAAGGCCAATAGATCTAATGGGAGGACGAAGATGGACGAACGAGACGAACTTGGTCCAAAGAAGGCCAACGGATCTAATGGGAGGACGAAGATGGACGAACGAGATGAACATGGTCCAAAGAAGGACAACGGATCAAATGCGAGGACGAAGATGGACGAAGGAGACGAACTTGGTCCAAAGAAGGCCAACGGATCAAATGGCAGGACGAAGATGGACTAAAGAGACGAACTTGGTCCAATGAAGGCCAACGGATCTAATGGGAAGACGAAGATGGACGAACGAGACGAACATGGTCCAAAGAAGGCCAACGGATCAAATGGGAGGACGAAGATGGACGAACGTGACGAACCTGGTCCAAAGAAGGCCAATGGATCGAATGGGAAGACGAAGATGGACGAACGAGACGAACTTGGTCCAAAGAAGGCCAACGGATCTAACGGGAGGACGAAGAGGAACGAACGAGACGAACTTGGTCCAAAGAACGACAACGGATATATTGGGAAGACGAAGATGGACGAACGAGACGACCTTGGTCCAAAGAAGGCCAACGGATCTAATGGGAGGACGAAGATGGACGAACGAGACGAACATGGTCCAAAGAAGGACAACGGATCAAATGGGAGGACGAAGATGCACGAACGAGACGAACTTGGTCCAAAGAAGGCCAACGGATCTAATGGGAGGACGAAGATGGACTAAAGAGACGAACTTGGTCCAATGAAGGCCAACGGTTCTAATGGGAGGACGAAGATGGACGAACGAGACGAACTTGGTCCAAAGAAGGCCAACAGATCTAATGGGAGGACGAAGATGAACGAACGAGACGAACTTGGTCCAAAGAAGGCCAACGGATCTAATGGGAGGACGAAGATGGACGAACGAGACGAACATGGTCCAAAGAAGGCCAACGGATCTAATGGGAGGACGAAGAGGAACGAACGAGACGAACTTGGTCCAAAGAACGACAACGGATCTATTGGGAAGACGAAGATGGACGAATGAGACGAACTTGGTCCAAGGAAGGCCAACGGATCTAATGGGAGGACGAAGAGGGACTAAAGAGACGAACTTGGTCCAAAGAAGGCCAATGGATCAAATGGGAGGACGAAGATGGACGAACGAGACGAATTTGGTCCAAAGAAGGCCAACGGATCAAATGGGAAGACGAAAATGGACGAACGAGACGAACTTGGTCCAAAGAAGGCCAACGGATCTAATGGGAGGACGAAGAGGAACGAACGAGACGAACTTAGTCCAAAGAACGACAACGGATCTATTGGGAAGACGAAGATGGACGAACGAGACGAACTTGGTCCAAAGAAGGCCAACGGATCTTATGGGAGGACGAAGATGGACGAACATGGTCCAAAGAAGGACAACGGATCAAATGCGAGGACGAAGACGGACGAACGAGACGAACCTGGACCAAAGAAGGCCAATGGATCAAATGGGAAGACGAATATGGAAGAACGAGACGAACTTGGTCCAACGAACTACAACGGATCTAACGGGAAGACGAAGATGGACGAACGAGACGAACATGGTCCAAAGAAGGCCAACGGATCAAATGGGAGGACGAAGATGGACGAACGAGATGAACCTGGTCCAAAGAAGGCCAATGGATCAAATGGGAAGACGAAGATAGACGAACGAGACGAACTTGGTCCAAAGAAGGCCAACGGATCTAACGGGAGGACGAAGAGGAACGAACGAGACGAACTTGGTCCAAAGAACGACAACGGATCTATTGGGAAGACGAAGATGGACGAACGAGACGAACTTGGTCCAAAGAAGGCCAACGGATCTAATGGGAGGACGAAGATGGACGAACGAGACGAACATGGTCCAATGAAGGACAACGGATCAAATGCGAGGACGAAGATGGACGAAGGAGACGAACTTGGTCCAAAGAAGGCCAACGGATCTAATGGGAGGACGAAGATGGACTAAAGAGACGAACTTGGTCCAATGAAGGCCAACGGATCTAATGGGAGGACGAAGATGGACGAACGAGACGAACTTGGTCCAAAGAAGGCCAACGGATCTAATGGGAGGACGAAGATGGACGAACGAGACGAATTTGGTCCAAAGAAGGCCAACGGATCAAATGGGAAGACGAAAATGGACGAACGAGACGAACTTGGTCCAAAGAAGGCCAACGGATCTAATGGGAGGACGAAGAGGAACGAACGAGACGAACTTGGTCCAAAGAACGACAACGGATCTATTGGGAAGACGAAGATGGACGAACGAGACGAACTTGGTCCAAAGAAGGCCAACGGATCTAATGGGAGGACGAAGATGGACGAACGAGACGAACATGGTCCAAAGAAGGACAACGGATCAAATGCGAGGACGAAGATGGACGAAGGAGACGAACTTGGTCCAAAGAAGGCCAACGGATCAAATGGCAGGACGAAGATGGACTAAAGAGACGAACTTGGTCCAATGAAGGCCAACGGATCTAATGGGAGGACGAAGATGGACGAACGAGACGAACTTGGTCCAAAGAAGGCCAATAGATCTAATGGGAGGACGAAGATGGACGAACGAGACGAACTTGGTCCAAAGAAGGCCAACGGATCTAATGGGAGGACGAAGATGGACGAACGAGACGAACTTGGTCCAAAGAACGACAACGGATCTTATGGGAAGACGAAGATGGCCGAATGAGACGGACTTGGTCCATGGAAGGCCAACGGATCTAATGGGAGGACGAAGAGGGACTAAAGAGACGAACTTGGTCCAAAGAAGGCCAATGGATCAAATGGGAGGACGAAGATGGACGAACGAGACGAATTTGGTCCAAAGAAGGCCAACAGATCAAATGGGAAGACGAAAATGGACGAACGAGACGAACTTGGTCCAAAGAAGGCCAACGGATCTAATGCGAGGACGAAGAGGAACGAACGAGACGAACTTGGTCCAAAGAACGACAACGGATCTATTGGGAAGACGAAGATGGACGAACGAGACGAACTTGGTCCAAGGAAGGCCAACGGATCTAATGGGAGGACAAAGATGGACTAAAGAGACGAACTTGGTCCAAAGAAGGCCAATGGATCAAATGGGAGGACGAAGATGGACGAACGAGATGAATTTGGTCCAAAGAAGGCCAACGGATCAAATGGAAAGACGAAGATGGACGAACGAGACGAACATGGTCCAAAGAAGGACAACGGATCAAATGCGAGGACGAAGATGGACGAAGGAGACGAACTTGGTCCAAAGAAGGCCAACGGATCTATTGGGAAGACGAAGATGGACGAACGAGACGAACTTGGTCCAAAGAACGACAACGGATCTATTGGGAAGACGAAGATGGACGAACGAGACGAACTTGGTCCAAAGAAGGCCAACGGATCTAATGGGAGGACGAAGATGGACGAACGAGACGAACATGGTCCAAAGAAGGCCAACGGATCTAATGGGAGGACGAAGAGGAACGAACGAGACGAACTTGGTCCAAAGAACGACAACGGATCTATTGGGAAGACGAAGATGGACGAACGAGACGAACTTGGCCCAAAGAAGGACAACGGATCAAATGCGAGGACGAAGATGGACGAACGAGACGAACCTGGTCCATAGAAGGCCAATGGATCAAATGGGAAGACGAAGATGCAAGAACGAGACGAACTTGGTCCAACGAACTACAACGGATCTAATGGGAAGACGAAGATGGACGAACGAGACGAACATGGTCCAAAGAAGGCCAACGGATCAAATGGGAGGACGAAGATGGACGAACGAGATGAACCTGGTCCAAAGAAGGCCAATGGATCGAATGGGAAGACGAAGATGGACGAACGAGACGAACTTGGTCCAAAGAAGGCCAACGGATCTAACGGGAGGACGAAGAGGAACGAACGAGACGAACTTGGTCCAAAGAACGACAACGGATCTATTGGGAAGACGAAGATGGACGAACGAGACGACCTTGGTCCAAAGAAGGCCAACGGATCTAATGGGAGGACGAAGATGGACGAACGAGACGAACATGGTCCAAAGAAGGACAACGGATCAAATGGGAGGACGAAGATGCACGAACGAGACGAACTTGGTCCAAAGAAGGCCAACGGATCTAATGGGAGGACGAAGATGGACTAAAGAGACGAACTTGGTCCAATGAAGGCCAACGGTTCTAATGGGAGGACGAAGATGGACGAACGAGACGAACTTGGTCCAAAGAAGGCCAACAGATCTAATGGGAGGACGAAGATGAACGAACGAGACGAATTTGGTCCAAAGAAGGCCAACGGATCTAATGGGAGGACGAAGATGGACGAACGAGACGAACATGGTCCAAAGAAGGCCAACGGATCTAATGGGAGGACGAAGAGGAACGAACGAGACGAACTTGGTCCAAAGAACGACAACGGATCTATTGGGAGGACAAAGATGGACGAAAGAGACGAACTTGGTCCAAAGAAGGCCAATGGATCAAATGGGAGGACGAAGAGGGACTAAAGAGATGAATTTGGTCCAAAGAAGGCCAACGGATCAAATGGAAAGACGAAGATGGACGAACGAGACGAACATGGTCCAAAGAAGGCCAACGGATCAAATGCGAGGACGAAGATGGACGAAGGAGACGAACTTGGTCCAAAGAATGCCAACGGATCTAATGGGAGGACGAAGAGGAACGAACGAGACGAACTTGGTCCAAAGAACGAGAACGGATCTATTGGGAAGACGAAGATGGACGAACGAGACGACCTTGGTCCAAAGAAGGCCGACGGATCTAATGGGAGGACGAAGATGGACGAACGAGACGAACATGGTCCAAAGAAGGCCAATGGATCGAATGGGAAGACGAAGATGCAAGAACGAGACGAACTTGGTCCAACGAACTACAACGGATCTAATGGGAAGACGAAGATGGACGAACGAGACGAACATGGTCCAAAGAAGGCCAACGGATCAAATGGGAGGACGAAGATGGACGAACGAGATGAACCTGGTCCAAAGAAGGCCAATGGATCGAATGGGAAGACGAAGATGGACGAACGAGACGAACTTGGTCCAAAGAAGGCCAACGGATCTAACGGGAGGACGAAGAGGAACGAACGAGACGAACTTGGTCCAAAGAACGACAACGGATCTATTGGGAAGACGAAGATGGACGAACGAGACGACCTTGGTCCAAAGAAGGCCAACGGATCTAATGGGAGGACGAAGATGGACGAACGAGACGAACATGGTCCAAAGAAGGACAACGGATCAAATGGGAGGACGAAGATGCACGAACGAGACGAACTTGGTCCAAAGAAGGCCAACGGATCTAATGGGAGAACGAAGATGGACTAAAGAGACGAACTTGGTCCAATGAAGGCCAACGGTTCTAATGGGAGGACGAAGATGGACGAACGAGACGAACTTGGTCCAAAGAAGGCCAACAGATCTAATGGGAGGACGAAGATGAACGAACGAGACGAATTTGGTCCAAAGAAGGCCAACGGATCTAATGGGAGGACGAAGATGGACGAACGAGACGAACATGGTCCAAAGAAGGCCAACGGATCTAATGGGAGGACGAAGAGGAACGAACGAGACGAACTTGGTCCAAAGAACGACAACGGATCTATTGGGAGGACAAAGATGGACGAAAGAGACGAACTTGGTCCAAAGAAGGCCAATGGATCAAATGGGAGGACGAAGAGGGACTAAAGAGATGAATTTGGTCCAAAGAAGGCCAACGGATCAAATGGAAAGACGAAGATGGACGAACGAGACGAACATGGTCCAAAGAAGGCCAACGGATCAAATGCGAGGACGAAGATGGACGAAGGAGACGAACTTGGTCCAAAGAATGCCAACGGATCTAATGGGAGGACGAAGAGGAACGAACGAGACGAACTTGGTCCAAAGAACGACAACGGATCTATTGGGAAGACGAAGATGGACGAACGAGACGACCTTGGTCCAAAGAAGGCCAACGGATCTAATGGGAGGACGAAGATGGACGAACGAGACGAACATGGTCCAAAGAAGGCCAACGGATCTAATGGGAGGACGAAGAGGAACGAACGAGACGAACTTGGTCCAAAGAACGACAACGGATCTATTGGGAAGACGAAGATGGACGAACGAGACGAACTTGGCCCAAAGAAGGACAACGGATCAAATGCGAGGACGAAGATGGACGAACGAGACGAACCTGGTCCATAGAAGGCCAATGGATCAAATGGGAAGACGAAGATGCAAGAACGAGACGAACTTGGTCCAACGAACTACAACGGATCTAATGGGAAGACGAAGATGGACGAACGAGACGAACATGGTCCAAAGAAGGCCAACGGATCAAATGGGAGGACGAAGATGGACGAACGAGATGAACCTGGTCCAAAGAAGGCCAATGGATCGAATGGGAAGACGAAGATGGACGAACGAGACGAACTTGGTCCAAAGAAGGCCAACGGATCTAACGGGAGGACGAAGAGGAACGAACGAGACGAACTTGGTCCAAAGAACGACAACGGATCTATTGGGAAGACGAAGATGGACGAACGAGACGACCTTGGTCCAAAGAAGGCCAACGGATCTAATGGGAGGACGAAGATGGACGAACGAGACGAACATGGTCCAAAGAAGGACAACGGATCAAATGGGAGGACGAAGATGCACGAACGAGACGAACTTGGTCCAAAGAAGGCCAACGGATCTAATGGGAGGACGAAGATGGACTAAAGAGACGAACTTGGTCCAATGAAGGCCAACGGTTCTAATGGGAGGACGAAGATGGACGAACGAGACGAACTTGGTCCAAAGAAGGCCAACAGATCTAATGGGAGGACGAAGATGAACGAACGAGACGAATTTGGTCCAAAGAAGGCCAACGGATCTAATAGGAGGACGAAGATGGACGAACGAGACGAACATGGTCCAAAGAAGGCCAACGGATCTAATGGGAGGACGAAGAGGAACGAACGAGACGAACTTGGTCCAAAGAACGACAACGGATCTATTGGGAAGACGAAGATGGACGAATGAGACGAACTTGGTCCAAGTAAGGCCAACGGATCTAATGGGAGGACGAAGAGGGACTAAAGAGACGAACTTGGTCCAAAGAAGGCCAATGGATCAAATGGGAGGACGAAGATGGACGAACGAGACGAATTTGGTCCAAAGAAGGCCAACGGATCAAATGGGAAGACGAAAATGGACGAACGAGACGAACTTGGTCCAAAGAAGGCCAACGGATCTAATGGGAGGACGAAGAGGAACGAACGAGACGAACTTGGTCCAAAGAACGACAACGGATCTATTGGGAAGACGAAGATGGACGAACGAGACGACCTTGGTCCAAAGAAGGCCAACGGATCTAATGGGAGGACGAAGATGGACGAAAGAGACGAACATGGTCCAAAGAAGGCCAACGGATCTAATGGGAGGACGAAGAGGAACGAACGAGACGAACTTGGTCCAAAGAACGACAACGGATCTATTGGGAAGACGAAGATGGACGAACGAGACGAACTTGGCCCAAAGAAGGACAACGGATCAAATGCGAGGACGAAGATGGACGAACGAGACGAACCTGGTCCATAGAAGGCCAATGGATCAAATGGGAAGACGAAGATGCAAGAACGAGACGAACTTGGTCCAACGAACTACAACGGATCTAATGGGAAGACGAAGATGGACGAACGAGACGAACATGGTCCAATGAAGGCCAACGGATCAAATGGGAGGACGAAGATGGACGAACGAGATGAACCTGGTCCAAAGAAGGCCAATGGATCGAATGGGAAGACGAAGATGGACGAACGAGACGAACTTGGTCCAAAGAAGGCCAACGGATCTAACGGGAGGACGAAGAGGAACGAACGAGACGAACTTGGTCCAAAGAACGACAATGGATCTATTGGGAAGACGAAGATGGACGAACGAGACGACCTTGGTCCAAAGAAGGCCAACGGATCTAATGGGAGGACGAAGATGGACGAACGAGACGAACATGGTCCAAAGAAGGACAACGGATCAAATGGGAGGACGAAGATGCACGAACGAGACGAACTTGGTCCAAAGAAGGCCAACGGATCTATTGGGAGGACGAAGATGGACTAAAGAGACGAACTTGGTCCAATGAAGGCCAACGGTTCTAATGGGAGGACGAAGATGGACGAACGAGACGAACTTGGTCCAAAGAAGGCCAACAGATCTAATGGGAGGACGAAGATGAACGAACGAGACGAACTTGGTCCAAAGAAGGCCAACGGATCTAATGGGAGGACGAAGATGGACGAACGAGACGAACATGGTCCAAAGAAGGCCAACGGATCTAATGGGAGGACGAAGAGGAACGAACGAGACGAACTTGGTCCAAAGAACGACAACGGATCTATTGGGAAGACGAAGATGGACGAATGAGACGAACTTGGTCCAAGGAAGGCCAACGGATCTAATAGGAGGACGAAGAGGGACTAAAGAGACGAACTTGGTCCAAAGAAGGCCAATGGATCAAATGGGAGGACGAAGATGGACGAACGAGACGAACTTGGTCCAAAGAAGGCCAACGGATCTAATGGGAGGACGAAGAGGAACGAACGAGACGAACTTGGTCCAAAGAACGACAACGGATCTATTGGGAAGACGAAGATGGACGAACGAGACGAACTTGGTCCAAAGAAGGCCAACGGATCTAATGGGAGGACGAAGATGGAAGAACGAGACGAACTTGGTCCAACGAACTACAACGGATCTAACGGGAAGACGAAGATGGACGAACGAGACGAACATGGTCCAAAGAAGGCCAACGGATCAAATGGGAGGACGAAGATGGACGAACGAGATGAACCTGGTCCAAAGAAGGCCAATGGATCAAATGGGAAGACGAAGATAGACGAACGAGACGAACTTGGTCCAAAGAAGGCCAACGGATCTAACGGGAGGACGAAGAGGAACGAACGAGACGAACTTGGTCCAAAGAACGACAACGGATCTATTGAGAAGACGAAGATGGACGAACGAGACGAACTTGGTCCAAAGAAGGCCAACGGATCTAATGGGAGGACGAAGATGGACGAACGAGACGAACATGGTCCAATGAAGGACAACGGATCAAATGCGAGGACGAAGATGGACGAAGGAGACGAACTTGGTCCAAAGAAGGCCAATGGATCTAATGGGAGGACGAAGATGGACTAAAGAGACGAACTTGGTCCAATGAAGGCCAACGGATCTAATGGGAGGACGAAGATGGACGAACGAGACGAACTTGGTCCAAAGAAGGCCAACGGATCTAATGGGAGGACGAAGATGGACGAACGAGACGAACTTGGTCCAAAGAAGGCCAACGGATCTAATGGGAGGACGAAGATGGACGAACGAGACGAACATGGTCCAAAGAAGGACAACGGATCAAATGCGAGGACGAAGATGGACGAACGAGACGAACCTGGTCCAAAGAAGGCCAATGGATCAAATGGGAAGACGAAGATGCAAGAACGAGACGAACTTGGTCCAACGAACTACAACGGATCTAATGGGAAGACGAAGATGGACGAACGAGACGAACATGGTCCAAAGAAGGCCAACGGATCTAATGGGAGGACGAAGAGGAACGAACGAGACGAACTTGGTCCAAAGAACGACAACGGATCTATTGGGAAGACGAAGATGGACGAATGAGACGAACTTGGTCCAAGGAAGGCCAACGGATCTAATGGGAGGACGAAGAGGGACTAAAGAGACGAACTTGGTCCAAAGAAGGCCAATGGATCAAATGGGAGGACGAAGATGGACGAACGAGACGAATTTGGTCCAAAGAAGGCCAACGGATCAAATGGGAAGACGAAAATGGACGAACGAGACGAACATGGTCCAAATAAGGCCAACGGATCTAATGGGAGGACGAAGAGGAACGAACGAGACGAACTTGGTCCAAAGAACGACAACGGATCTATTGGGAAGACGAAGATGGACGAACGAGACGAACTTGGTCCAAAGAAGGCCAACGGATCTTATGGGAGGACGAAGATGGACGAACATGGTCCAAAGAAGGACAACGGATCAAATGCGAGGACGAAGACGGACGAATGAGACGAACCTGGACCAAAGAAGGCCAATGGATCAAATGGGAAGACGAATATGGAAGAACGAGACGAACTTGGTCCAACGAACTACAACGGATCTAACGGGAAGACGAAGATGGACGAACGAGACGAACATGGTCCAAAGAAGGCCAACGGATCAAATGGGAGGACGAAGATAGACGAACGAGACGAAGTTGGTCCAAAGAAGGCCAACGGATCTAACGGGAGGACGAAGAGGAACGAACGAGACGAACTTGGTCCAAAGAACGACAACGGATCTATTGGGAAGACGAAGATGGACGAACGAGACGAACTTGGTCCAAAGAAGGCCAACGGATCTAATGGGAGGACGAAGATGGACGAACGAGACGAACATGGTCCAATGAAGGACAACGGATCAAATGCGAGGACGAAGATGGACGATGGAGACGAACTTGGTCCAAAGAAGGCCAACGGATCTAATGGGAGGACGAAGATGGACTAAAGAGACGAACTTGGTCCAATGAAGGCCAACGGATCTAATGGGAGGACGAAGATGGACGAACGAGACGAACTTGGTCCAAAGAAGGCCAACAGATCTAATGGGAGGACGAAGATGGACGAACGAGACGAACTTGGTCCAAAGAAGGCCAACGAATCTAATGGGAGGACGAAGATGGACGAACGAGACGAACATGGTCCAAAGAAGGACAACGGATCAAATGCGAGGACGAAGATGGACGAACGAGACGAACCTGGTCCAAAGAAGGCCAATGGATCAAATGGGAAGACGAAGATGCAAGAACGAGACGAACTTGGTCCAACGAACTACAACGGATCTAATGGGAAGACGAAGATGGACGAACGAGACGAACATGGTCCAAAGAAGGCCAACGGATCAAATGGGAGGACGAAGATGGACGAACGAGACGAACCTGGTCCAAAGAAGGCCAATGGATCGAATGGGAAGACGAAGATGGACGAACGAGACGAACCTGGTCCAAAGAAGGCCAACGGATCTAACGGGAGGACGAAGAGGAACGAACGAGAAGAACTTGGTCCAAAGAACGACAACGGATCTATTGGGAAGACGAAGATGGACGAACGAGACGACCTTGGTCCAAAGAAGGCCAACGGATCTAATGGGAGGACGAAGATGGACGAACGAGACGAACATGGTCCAAAGAAGGACAACGGATCAAATGCGAGGACGAAGATGGACGAAGGAGACGAACTTGGTCCAAAGAAGGCCAATGGATCAAATGGGAGGACGAAGATGGACTAAAGAGACGAACTTGGTCCAATGAAGGCCAACGGTTCTAATGGGAGGACGAAGATGGACGAACGAGACGAACTTGGTCCAAAGAAGGCCAACAGATCTAATGGGAGGACGAAGATGAATGAACGAGACGAACTTGGTCCAAAGAAGGCCAACGGATCTAATGGGAGGACGAAGATGGACGAACGAGACGAACATGGTCCAAAGAAGGCCAACGGATCTAATGGGAGGACGAAGAGGAACGAACGAGACGAACTTGGTCCAAAGAACGACAACGGATCTATTGGGAAGACGAAGATGGACGAATGAGACGAACTTGGTCCAAGGAAGGCCAACGGATCTAATGGGAGGACGAAGAGGGACTAAAGAGACGAACTTGGTCCAAAGAAGGCCAATGGATCAAATGGGAGGACGAAGATGGACGAACGAGACGAATTTGGTCCAAAGAAGGCCAACGGATCAAATGGGAAGACGAAAATGGACGAACGAGACGAACTTGGTCCAAAGAAGGCCAACGGATCTAATGGGAGGACGAAGAGGAACGAACGAGACGAACTTGGTCCAAAGAACGACAACGGATCTATTGGGAAGACGAAGATGGACGTACGAGACGAACTTGGTCCAAAGAAGGCCAACGGATCTTATGGGAGGACGAAGTTGGACGAACATGGTCCAAAGAAGGACAACGGATCAAATGCGAGGACGAAGACGGACGAACGAGACGAACCTGGACCAAAGAAGGCCAATGGATCAAATGGGAAGACGAAGATGGAAGAACGAGACGAACTTGGTCCAACGAACTACAACGGATCTATTGGGAAGACGAAGATGGACGTACGAGACGAACTTGGTCCAAAGAAGGCCAACGGATCAAATGGGAGGACGAAGATGGACGAAGGAGACGAACTTGGTCCAAAGAAGGCCAACAGATCTAATGGGAGGACGAAGAGGAACGAACGAGACGAACTTGGTCCAAAGAAGGCCAACGGATCTAACGGGAGGACGAAGCTGGACGAACGAGACGAACTTGGTCAAAAGAAGGCCAACGGATCTAATGGGAGGACGAAGATGAACGAACGAGACGAACTTGGTCCAAAGAAGGCCAACGGATCTAACGGGAGGACGAAGATGGACGAACGAGACGAACTTGGTCCAAAGAATGCCAACGGATCTAATGGGAGGACGAAGAGGAACGAACGAGACGAACCTGGTCCAACGAACGACAACGGATCAAATGGGAAGACGAAGAGGGACGAACGAGACGAACTTGGTCCAAAGAAGGCCAACGGATCTATTGGGAGGACGAACAGGAACAAACGAGACGAACTTGGTCCAAAGAACGACAACGGATCTATTGGGAGGACGAAGCTGGACGAACGAGACGAACTTGGTCAAAAGAAGGCCAACGGATCTAATGGGAGGACGAAGATGAACGAACGAGACGAACTTGGTCCAAAGAAGGCCAACGGATCTAACGGGAGGACGAAGATGGACGAACGAGACGAACATGGTCCAAAGAAGGACAACGGATCAAATGCGAGGACGAAGATGGACGAAGCATACGAACTTGGTCGAAAGAAGGCCAACGGATCTAATGGGAGGACGAAGATGGACTAAAGAGACGAACTTGGTCCAATGAAGGCCAACGGATCTAATGGGAGGGCGAAGATGGACGAACGAGACGAACTTGGTCCAAAGAAGGCCAACGGATCTAATGGGAGGACGAAGAGGGACGAACAAGATGAACTTGGCCCAAAGAAGGACAACGGATCTAATAGGAAGACGAAGATGGACGAACGAGACGAACCTGGTCAAAAGAAGGCCAACGGATCTATTGGAAGACGAAGATGGACGAACGAGATGAACTTGGTCCAAAGAAGGCCAACGGATCTAATGGGAGGACGAAGATGGACGAACGAGACGAATTTGGTCCAAAGAAGGCCAGAGGATCAAATGGGAAGACGAAAATGGACGAACGAGACGAACTTGGTCCAAAGAAGGCCAACGGATCTAATGGGAGGACGAAGAGGAACGAACGAGACGAACTTGGTCCAAAGAACGACATCGGATCTATTGGGAAGACGAAGATGGACAAACGAGACGAACTTGGTCCAAAAGAAGGCCAACGGATCTAATGGGAGGACGAAGATGGACGAACGAGACGAACTTGGTCCAAAGAAGGACAACGGATCAAATGCGAGGACGAAGATGGAAGAAGGAGACGAACTTGGTCCAAAGAAGGCCAACGGATCTAATGGGAGGACGAAGATGGACGAACGAGACGAACTTGGTCCAAAGAAGGCCAACGGATCTAATGGGAGGACGAAGATGGACGAACGAGACGAACTTGGTCCAAAGAAGACCAACGGATCTAATGGGAGGACGAAGAGGGACGAACAAGATGAACTTGGCCCAAAGAAGGACAACGGATCTAATAGGAAGACGAAGATGGACGAACGAGACGAACCTGGTCAAAAGAAGGCCAACGGATCTAATGGGAGGACGAAGAGGAACGAATTAGACGAACTTGGTCCAAAGAACGACAACGGATCTATTGGGAAGACGAAGATGGACGAACGAGACGAACTTGGTCCAAAGAACCCAACGGATTTAATGGGAGGACGAAGATGGACGAACGAGACGAACTTGGTCCAAAGAAGGCCAACGGATCTAATGGGAGGACGAAGAGGAACGAACGAGACGAACTTGGTCCAACGAACGACAACAGATCTAATGGGAAGACGAAGATGGACGAACGAGATGAACTTGGTCCAAAGAAGGCCAACGGATCTAATGGGAGGACGAAGATGGACGAACGAGACGAACTTGGTCCAAAGAAGGCGAACGGATCTAATGGGAGGACGAAGATGGACGAACGAGACGAATTTGGTCCAAAGAAGGCCAACGGATCTAATGGGAGGACGAAGTGGAACGAACGAGACGAACTTGGTCCAAAGAAGGCCAACGGATCAAATGGGAGGACGAAGATGGACGAACGAGACGAACTTGGTCCAAAGAAGGCCAACGGATCTAATGGGAGGAAGAAGAGGAATGAACGAGACGAACTTGGTCCAACGAACGACAACAGATTTAATGGGAAGACGAAGATGGACGAACGAGACGAACTTGGTCCAAAGAAGGCCAACGGATCTAATGGGAGGACGAAGAGGGACGAACAAGATGAACTTGGCCCAAAGAAGGACAACGGATCTAATAGGAAGACGAAGATGGACGAACGAGACGAACCTGGTCAAAAGAAGGCCAACGGATCTATTGGAAGACGAAGATGGACGAACGAGACGAACTTGGTCCAAAGAAGGCCATCAGATCTAATGGGAGGACGAAGAGGGACTAAAGAGACGAACTTGGTCCAAAGAAGGCCAACGGATCAAATGGGAGGACGAAGATGGACGAACGAGACGAATTTGGTCCAAAGAAGGCCAGAGGATCAAATGGGAAGACGAAAATGGACGAACGAGACGAACTTGGTCCAAAGAAGGCCAACGGATCTAATGGGAGGACGAAGAGGAACGAACGAGACGAACTTGGTCCAAAGAACGACAACGGATCTATTGGGAAGACGAAGATGGACAAACGAGACGAACTTGGTCCAAAAGAAGGCCAACGGATCTAATGGGAGGACGAAGATGGACGAACGAGACGAACTTGGTCCAAAGAAGGACAATGGATCAAATGCGAGGACGAAGATGGAAGAAGGAGACGAACTTGGTCCAAAGAAGGCCAACGGATCTAATGGGAGGACGAAGATGGACGAACGAGACGAACTTGGTCCAAAGAAGGCCAACGGATATAATGGGAGGACGAAGATGGACGAACGAGACGAACTTGGTCCAAAGAAGGCCAACGGATCTAATGGGAGGACGAAGAGGGACGAACAAGATGAACTTGGCCCAAAGAACGACAACGAATCTAATGGGAGCTCGAAGATGGACGAACGAGACGAACATGGTCCAAAGAAGGCCAACGGATCTAATGGGAGGACGAAGATGGACGAACAAGACGAACTTGGTCCAAAGAAGGCCAACGGATCTAATGGGAGGACGAAGATGGACGAACGAGACGAACCTGGTCCAAAGAAGGCCAACGGATCTAATGGGAGGACGAAGAGGAACGAACGAGGCGAACTTGGTCCAAAGAACGACAGCGGATCTATTGGGAAAACGAAGATGGACGAACGAGACGAACTTGGTCCAAAGAAGGCCAACGGATCTAATGGGAGGACGAAGAGGGACTAAAGAGACGAACTTGGTCCAAAGAAGGCCAATGGATCAAATGAGAGGACGAAGATGGACGAACGAGACGAATTTGGTCCAAAGAAGGCCAACAGATCAAATGGGAAGACGAAGAGGAACGAACGAGACGAACTTGGTCCAAAGAACGACAACGGATCTATTGGGAAGACGAAAATGGACGAACGAGACGAACTTGGTCCAAAGAAGGCCAACGGATCTTATGGGAGGACGAAGATGGACGAACGAGACGAACCTGGTCCAAAGAAGGCCAATGGATCAAATGGGAAGACGGAGATGGACGAACGTGACAAACTTGGTCCAACGAACTACAACGGATCTAATGGGAAGACGAAGATGGACGATCGAGACAAACATTGTCCAAAGAAGGCCAACGGATCAAATGGGAGGACAAAGATGGACGAACGAGACGAACGTGGTCCAAAGAAGGCCAATGGATCAAATGGGAAGACGTAGATGGACGAACGAGACGAACTTGGTCCAACGAACTACAACGGATCTAATGGGAAGACGAAGATGGACGAACGAGACGAACATGGTCCAAAGAAGGCCAACGGATCTAAAGGCCAATGGATCAAATGGGAAGACGAAGATGGACGAACGAGACGAACATGGTCCGAAGTAGGCCAACGGTTCTAATGGGAAGACGAAGAGGGACTAAAGAGACGAACTTGGTCCAAAGAAGGCCAACGAATCTAATGGAAGCACGATGATGGACGAACGAGACGAATTTGGTCCAAAGAAGGCCAACGGATCTAATGGGAGGACGAAGTGGAACGAACGAGACGAACTTGGTCCAAAGAAGGCCAACGGATCTAATGGGAGGACGAAGAGGGACTAAAGAGATGAACTTGGTCCAAAGAAGGCCAATGGATCAAATGGGAGGACGAAGATGGACGAACGAGACGAATTTGGTCCAAAGAAGGCCAACGGATCAAATGGGAAGACGAAAATGGACGAACGAGACGAACTTGGTCCAAAGAAGGCCAACGGATCTAATGGGAGGACGAAGAGGAACGAACGAGACGAACTTGGTCCAAAGAACGACAACGGATCTATTGGGAAGACGAAAATGGACGAACGAGACGAACTTGGTCCAAAGAAGGCCAACGGATCTTATGGGAGGACGAAGATGGACGAACGAGACGAACCTGGTCCAAAGAAGGCCAATGGATCAAATGGGAAGACGAAGATGGACGAACGTGACGAACTTGGTCCAACGAACTACAACGGATCTAATGGGAAGACGAAGATGGACGAACGAGACAAACATGGTCCAAAGAAGGCCAACGGATCAAATGGGAGGACGAAGATGGACGAACGAGACGAACTTGGTCCAAAGAAGGCCAACGGATCTTATGGGAGGACGAAGATGGACGAACGAGACGAACTTGGTCCAAAGAAGACCAACGGATCTAATGGGAGGACGAAGATGGACGAACGAGACGAACTTGGTCCAAAGAAGACCAACGGATCTAATGGGAGGACGAAGAGGGACGAACAAGATGAACTTGGCCCAAAGAAGGACAACGGATCTAATAGGAAGACGAAGATGGACGAACGAGACGAACCTGGTCAAAAGAAGGCCAACGGATCTAATGGGAGGACGAAGAGGAACGAACAAGACGAACTTGGTCCAAAGAACGACAACGGATCTATTGGGAAGACGAAGATGGACGAACGAGACGAACTTGGTCCAAAGAACCCAACGGATTTAATGGGAGGACGAAGATGGACGAACGAGACGAACTTGGTCCAAAGAAGGCCAACGGATCTAATGGGAGGACGAAGAGGAACGAACGAGACGAACTTGGTCCAACGAACGACAACAGATCTAATGGGAAGACGAAGATGGACGAACGAGATGAACTTGGTCCAAAGAAGGCCAACGGATCTAATGGGAGGACGAAGATGGACGAACGAGACGAACTTGGTCCAAAGAAGGAGAACGGATCTAATGGGAGGACGAAGATGGACGAACGAGACGAACTTGGTCCAAAGAATGACAACGGATCTATTGGGAAGACGAAGATGGACGAACGAGACGAACTTGGTCCAAAGAAGGCCAACGGATCTAATGGGAGGACGAAGAGGGACTAAAGAGACGAACTTGGTCCAAAGAAGGCCAACGGATCAAATGGGAGGACGATGATGGACGAACGAGACGAAGATGGTCCAAAGAAGACCAATGGAGCTAAAGGCCAATGGATCAAATGGGAAGACGAAGATGGACGAACGAGACGAACATGGTCCAAAGAAGGCCAACAATTCTAATGGGAGGACGAAGAGGGACTAAAGAGACGAACTTGGTCCAAAGAAGGCCAACGAATCTAATGGAAGCACGATGATGGACGAACGAGACGAATTTGGTCCAAAGAAGGCCAACGGATCTAATGGGAGGACGAAGTGGAACGAACGAGACGAACTTGGTCCAAAGAAGGCCAACAGATCAAATGGGAGGACGAAGATGGACGAACGAGACGAACTTGGTCCAAAGAAGGCCAACGGATCTAATGGGAGGACGAAGAGGAATGAACGAGACGAACTTGGTCCAACGAACGACAACAGATTTAATGGGAAGACGAAGATGGACGAACGAGACGAACTTGGTCCAAAGAAGGCCAACGGATCTAATGGGAGGACGAAGAGGGACGAACAAGATGAACTTGGCCCAAAGAAGGACAACGGATCTAATAGGAAGACGAAGATGGACGAACGAGACGAACCTGGTCAAAAGAAGGCCAACGGATCTATTGGAAGACGAAGATGGACGAACGAGACGAACTTGGTCCAAAGAAGGCCATCGGATCTAATGGGAGGACGAAGAGGGACTAAAGAGACGAACTTGGTCCAAAGAAGGCCAACGGATCAAATGGGAGGACGAAGATGGACGAACGAGACGAATTTGGTCCAAAGAAGGCCAGAGGATCAAATGGGAAGACGAAAATGGACGAACGAGACGAACTTGGTCCAAAGAAGGCCAACGGATCTAATGGGAGGACGAAGAGGAACGAACGAGACGAACTAGGTCCAAAGAACGACAACGGATCTGTTGGGAAGACGAAGATGGACAAACGAGACGAACTTGGTCCAAAAGAAGGCCAACGGATCTAATGGGAGGACGAAGATGGACGAACGAGACGAACTTGGTCCAAAGAAGGACAACGGATCAAATGCGAGGACGAAGATGGAAGAAGGAGACGAACTTGGTCCAAAGAAGGCCAACGGATCTAATGGGAGGACGAAGATGGACGAACGAGACGAACTTGGTCCAAAGAAGGCCAACGGATGAAATGGGAGGACGAAGATGGACGAACGAGACGAACTTGGTCCAAAGAAGGCCAACGGATCAAATGGGAGGACGAAGATGGACGAACGAGACGAATTTGGTCCAAAGAAGGCCAGAGGATCAAATGGGAAGACAAAAATGGACGAACGAGACGAACTTGGTCCAAAGAAGGCCAACGGATCTAATGGGAGGACGAAGAGGAACGAACGAGACGAACTAGGTCCAAAGAACGACAACGGATCTATTGGGAAGACGAAGATGGACAAACGAGACGAACTTGGTCCAAAAGAAGGCCAACGGATCTAATGGGAGGACGAAGATGGACGAACGAGACGAACTTGGTCCAAAGAAGGACAACGGATCAAATGCGAGGACGAAGATGGAAGAAGGAGACGAACTTGGTCCAAAGAAGGCCAACGGATCTAATGGGAGGACGAAGATGGACGAACGAGACGAACTTGGTCCAAAGAAGGCCAACGGATGTAATGGGAGGACGAAGATGGACGAACGAGACGAACTTGGTCCAAAGAAGGACAACGGATCAAATGCGAGGACGAAGATGGAAGAAGGAGACGAACTTGGTCCAAAGAAGGCCAACGGATCTAATGGGAGGACGAAGATGGACGAACGAGACGAACTTGGTCCAAAGAAGGCCAACGGATCTAATGGGAGGACGAAGAGGGACGAACCAGATGAACTTGGCCCAAAGAAGGACAACGGATCTAATAGGAAGACGAAGATGGACGAACGAGACGAACCTGGTCAAAAGAAGGCCAACGGATCTTATGGGAGGACGAAGAGGAACGAACGAGACGAACTTGGTCCAAAGAACGACAACGGATCTATTGGGAAGACGAAGATGGACGAACGAGACGAACTTGGTCCAAAGAAGCCCAACGGATCTAATGGGAGGACGAAGATGGACGAACGAGACGAACATGGTCCAAAGAAGGCCAACGGATCTAATGGGAGGACGAAGAGGAACGAACGAGACGACCTTGGTCCAACGAACGACAACAGATCTAATGGGAAGACGAAGATGGACGAACGAGACGAACTTGGTCCAAGGAAGGCCAACGGAACTAATGGGAGGACGAAGATGGACGAACGAGACGAACTTGGTCCAAAGAAGGCCAACGGATCTAATGGGAGGACGAAGATGGACGAACGAGACGAACTTGGTCCAAAGATGGCCAACGGATCTAATGGGAGGACGAAGATGGACGAACGAGACGAACTTGGTCCAAAGAACGACAACGGATCTATTGGGAAGACGAAGATGGACGAACGAGACGAACTTGGTCCAAAGAAGGCCAACGGATCTAATGGGAGGACGAAGAGGGACTAAAGAGACGAAATTGGTCCAAAGAAGGCCAACAGATTAAATGGGAGGACGATGATGGACGAACGAGACGAATTTGGTCCAAAGAAGGCCAGAGGATCAAATGGGAAGACGAAAATGGACGAACGAGACGAACTTCGTCCAAAGAAGACCAACGAATCTAATGGGAGGACGAAGAGGAACGAACGAGACGAACTTGGTCCAAAGAACGACAACGGATCTATTGGGAAGACGAAGATGGACGAACGAGACGAACTTGGTCCAAAGAAGGCCAACGGATCTAATGGGAGGACGAAGATGGACGAACGAAACGAAAATGGTCCAAAGAAGGACAACGGATCAAATGCGAGGACGAAGATGGACGAAGGAGACGAACTTGGTCCAAAGAAGGCCAGAGGATCAAATGGGAAGACGAAAATGGACGAACGAGACGAACTTGGTCCAAAGAAGGCCAACGGATCTAATGGGAGGACGAAGATGGAAGAAGGAGACGAACTTGGTCCAAAGAAGGCCAACGGATCTAATGGGACGACGAAGATGGACTAAAGAGACGAACTTGGTCCAATGAAGGCCAACGGATCTAATGGGAGGACGAAGATGGACGAACAAGATGAACTTGGCCCAAAGAAGGACAACGGATCTAATAGGAAGACGAAGATGGACGAACGAGACGAACCTGGTCAAAAGAAGGCCAACGGATCTAATAGGAGGACGAAGAGGAACGAACGAGACGAACTTGGTCCAACGAACGACAACGGATTTATTGGGAAGACGAAGATGGACGAACGAGACGAACTTGGTCCAGAGAAGCCCAACGGATCTAATGGGAGGACGAAGATGGACGAACGAGACGAACATGGTCCAAAGAAGGACAACGGATCTAATAGGAAGACGAAGATGGACGAACGAGAGGAACCTGGTCCAAAGAAGGCCAATGGATCAAATGGGAAGACGAAGATGGACGAACGTGACGAACTTGGTCCAACGAACTACGACGGATCTAATGGTAAGACGAAGATGGACGAACGAGACAAACATGGTCCAAAGAAGGCCAACGGATCAAATAGGAGGACGAACGAGACGAACGTGGTCCAAAGAAGGCCAATGGATCAAATGGGAAGACGAAGACGGACGAACGAGACGAACTTGGTCCAACGAACTACAACGGATCTAATGGGAAGACGAAGATGGACGATCGAGACGAACATGGTCCAAAGAAGGCCAATGGATCTAAAGGCCAATGGATCAAATGGGAAGACGAAGATGGACGAACGAGACGAACATGGTCCAAAGAAGGCCAACGGTTCTAATGGGAGGACGAAGAGGGACTAAAGAGACGAACTTGGTCCAAAGAAGGCCAACGAATCTAATGGAAGCACGATGATGGACGAACGAGACGAATTTGGTCCAAAGAAGGCCAACGGATCTAATGGGAGGACGAAGTGGAACGAACGAGACGAACTTGGTCCAAAGAAGGCCAACGGATCAAATGGGAGGACGAAGATGGACGAACGAGACGAACTTGGTCCAAAGAAGGCCAACGGATCTAATGGGAGGACGAAGAGGAACGAACGAGACGAACTTGGTCCAACGAACGACAACAGATTTAATGGGAAGACGAAGATGGACGAACGAGACGAACTTGGTCCAAAGAAGGCCAACGGATCTAATGGGAGGACGAAGAGGGACGAACAAGATGAACTTGGCCCAAAGAAGGACAACGGATCTAATAGGAAGACGAAGATGGACGAACGAGACGAACCTGGTCAAAAGAAGACCAACGGATCTATTGGAAGACGAAGATGGACGAACGAGACGAACTTGGTCCAAAGAAGGCCAACGGATCTAATGGGAGGACGAAGAGGGACTAAAGAGACGAACTTGGTCCAAAGAAGGCCAACGGATCAAATGGGAGGACGAAGATGGACGAACGAGACGAATTTGGTCCAAAGAAGGCCAGACGATCAAATGGGAAGACGAAAATGGACGAACGAGACGAACTTGGTCCAAAGAAGGCCAACGAATCTAATGGGAGGACGAAGAGCAACGAACGAGACGAACTTGGTCCAAAGAACGACAACGGATCTATTGGGAAGACGAAGATGGACGAACGAGACGAACTTGGTCCAAAGAAGGCCAACGGATCTAATGGGAGGACGAAGATGGACGAACGAGACGAACATGGTCCAAAGAAGGACAACGGATCAAATGCGAGGACGAAGATGGATGAAGGAGACGAACTTGGTCCAAAGAAGGCCAGAGGATCAAATGGGAAGACGAAAATGGACGAACGAGACGAACTTGGTCCAAAGAAAGCCAACGGATCTAATGGGAGGACGAAGATGGAAGAAGGAGACGAACTTGGTCCAAAGAAGGCCAACGGATCTAATGGGAGGACGAAGATGGACTAAAGAGACGAACTTGGTCCAATTAAGGCCAACGGATCTAATGGGAGGACGAAGATGGACGAACGAGACGAACTTGGTCCAAAGAAGGCCAACGGATCTAATGGGAGGACGAAGATGGACGAACGAGACGAACTTGGTCCAAAGAAGGCCAACGGATCTAATGGGAGGACGAAGATGGACGAACGAGACGAACATGGTCCAAAGAAGGACAACGGATCAAAAGCGAGGACGAAGATGGATGAAGGAGACGAACTTGGTCCAAAGAAGGTCAGAGGATCAAATGGGAAGACGAAAATGGACGAACGAGACGAACTTGGTCCAAAGAAGGCCAACGGATCTAATGGGAGGACGAAGATGGAAGAAGGAGACGAACTTGGTCCAAAGAAGGCCAACGGATCTAATGGGAGGACGAAGATGGACTAAAGAGATGAACTTGGTCCAATGAAGGCCAACGGATCTAATGGGAGGACGAAGATGGACGAACGAGACGAACCTGGTCAAAAGAAGGCCAACGGATCTAATGGGAGGACGAAGAGGAACGAACGAGACGAACTTGGTCCAACGAACGACAACATATCTAATGGGAAGACGAAGATGGACGAACGAGACGAACTTGGTCCAAAGAAGGCCAACGGATCTAATGGGAGGACGAAGAGGGACGAACAAGTTGAACTTGGCCCAAAGAAGGACAACGGATCTAATAGGAAGACGAAGATGGACGAACGAGACGAACCTGGTCAAAAGAAGGCCAACAGATCTAATGGGAGGACGAAGAGGAACGAACGAGACGAACTTGGTCCAAAGAACGACAACGGATCTATTGGGAAGACGAAGATGGACGAACGAGACGAACTTGGTCCAGAGAAGCCCAACGGATCTAATGGGAGGACGAAGATGGACGAACGAGACGAACTTGGTCCAAAGAAGGACAACAGATCTAATAGGAAGACGAAGATGGACGAACGAGAGGAACCTGGTCCAAAGAAGGCCAATGGATCAAATGGGAAGACGAAGATGGACGAACGTGACGAACTTGGTCCAACGAACTACAACGGATCTAATGGGAAGACGAAGACGGACGAACGAGACAAACATGGTCCAAAGAAGGCCAACGGATCAAATAGGAGGACGAACGAGACGAACGTGGTCCAAAGAAGGCCAATGGATCAAATGGGAAGACGAAGATGGACGAACGAGACGAACTTGGTCCAACGAACTACAACGGACCTAATGGGAAGACGAAGATGGACGAACGAGACGAACATGGTCCAAAGAAGGCCAATGGATCTAAAGGCCAATGGATCAAATGGGAAGACGAAGATGGACGAACGAGACGAACATGGTCCAAAGAAGGCCAACGGTTCTAATGGGAGGACGAAGATGGACTAAAGAGACGAACTTGGTCCAAAGAAGGCCAACGAATCTAATGGAAGCACGATGATGGACGAACGAGACGAACTTGGTCCAAAGAAGGCCAACGGATCTAATGGGAGAACGAAGAGGAACGAACGAGACGAACTTGGTCCAACGAACGACAACAGATTTAATGGGAAGACGAAGATGGACGAACGAGACGAACTTGGTCCAAAGAAGGCCAACGGATCAAATGGGAGGACGAAGAGGGACGAACAAGATGAACTTGGCCCAAAGAAGGACAACGGAACTAATAGGAAGACGAAGATGGACGAACGAGACGAACCTGGTCAAAAGAAGGCCAACGGATCTATTGGAAGACGAAGATGGACGAACGAGACGAACCTGGTCCAAAGAAGGCCAACGGATCTAATGGGAGGACGAAGAGGGACTGAAGAGACGAACTTGGTCCAAAGAAGGCCAACGGATCAAATGGGAGGACGAAGATGGACGAACGAGACGAATTTGGTCCAAAGAAGGCCAGAGGATCAAATGGGAAGACGAAAATGGACGAACGAGACGAACTTGGTCCAAAGAAGGCCAACGGATCTAATGGGAGGACGAAGAGGAACGAACGAGACGAACTTGGTCCAAAGAACGACAACGGATCTATTGGGAAGACGAAGATGGACGAACGAGACGAACTTGGTCCAAAAGAAGGCCAACGGATCTAATGGGAGGTCGAAGATGGACGAACGAGACGAACTTGGTCCAAAGAAGGACAACGGATCAAATGCGAGGACGAAGATGGAAGATGGAGACGAACTTGGTCCAAAGAAGGCCAACGGATCTAATGGGAGGACGAAGATGGACGAACGAGACGAACTTGGTCCAAAGAAGGCGAACGGATCTAATGGGAGGACGAAGATGGACGAACGAGACGAACTTGGTCCAAAGAAGGCCAACGGATCTAATGGGAGGACGAAGAGGGACGAACAAGACGAACTTGGTCCAAAGAAGGCCAACGGATCTAATGGGAGGTCGAAGATGGACGAACGAGACGAACTTGGTCCAAAGAAGGACAACGGATCAAATGCGAGGACGAAGATGGAAGAAGGAGACGAACTTGGTCCAAAGAAGGCCAACGGATCTAATGGGAGGACGAAGAGGAACGAACGAGACGAACTTGGTCCAAGGAACGAAAACAGACCTAATGGGAAGACGAAGATGGACGAACGAGACGAACTTGGTCCAAAGAAGGCCAACGGATCTAATGGGAGGACGAAGATGGACGAACGAGACGAACTTGGTCCAAAGAAGGCCAACGGATCTAATGGGAGGACGAAGATGGACGAACGAGACGAACTTGGTCCAAAGAAGGCCAACGGATCTAATGGGAGGACGAAGAGGAACGAACGAGACGAACTTGGTCCAAAGAACGACAACGGATCTATTGGGAAGACGAAGATGGACGAACGAGACGAACTTGGTCCAAAGAAGGCCAACGGATCTAATGGGAGGACGAAGATGGACGAACGAAACGAAAATGGTCCAAAGAAGGACAACGGATCAAATGCGAGGACGAAGATGGACGAAGGAGACGAACTTGGTCCAAAGAAGGCCAGAGGATCAAATGGGAAGACGAAAATGGACGAACGAGACGAACTTGGTCCAAAGAAGGCCAACGGATCTAATGGGAGGACGAAGATGGAAGAAGGAGACGAACTTGGTCCAAAGAAGGCCAACGGATCTAATGGGACGACGAAGATGGACTAAAGAGACGAACTTGGTCCAATGAAGGCCAACGGATCTAATGGGAGGACGAAGATGGACGAACAAGATGAACTTGGCCCAAAGAAGGACAACGGATCTAATAGGAAGACGAAGATGGACGAACGAGACGAACCTGGTCAAAAGAAGGCCAACGGATCTAATAGGAGGACGAAGAGGAACGAACGAGACGAACTTGGTCCAACGAACGACAACGGATTTATTGGGAAGACGAAGATGGACGAACGAGACGAACTTGGTCCAGAGAAGCCCAACGGATCTAATGGGAGGACGAAGATGGACGAACGAGACGAACATGGTCCAAAGAAGGACAACGGATCTAATAGGAAGACGAAGATGGACGAACGAGAGGAACCTGGTCCAAAGAAGGCCAATGGATCAAATGGGAAGACGAAGATGGACGAACGTGACGAACTTGGTCCAACGAACTACGACGGATCTAATGGTAAGACGAAGATGGACGAACGAGACAAACATGGTCCAAAGAAGGCCAACGGATCAAATAGGAGGACGAACGAGACGAACGTGGTCCAAAGAAGGCCAATGGATCAAATGGGAAGACGAAGACGGACGAACGAGACGAACTTGGTCCAACGAACTACAACGGATCTAATGGGAAGACGAAGATGGACGATCGAGACGAACATGGTCCAAAGAAGGCCAATGGATCTAAAGGCCAATGGATCAAATGGGAAGACGAAGATGGACGAACGAGACGAACATGGTCCAAAGAAGGCCAACGGTTCTAATGGGAGGACGAAGAGGGACTAAAGAGACGAACTTGGTCCAAAGAAGGCCAACGAATCTAATGGAAGCACGATGATGGACGAACGAGACGAATTTGGTCCAAAGAAGGCCAACGGATCTAATGGGAGGACGAAGTGGAACGAACGAGACGAACTTGGTCCAAAGAAGGCCAACGGATCAAATGGGAGGACGAAGATGGACGAACGAGACGAACTTGGTCCAAAGAAGGCCAACGGATCTAATGGGAGGACGAAGAGGAACGAACGAGACGAACTTGGTCCAACGAACGACAACAGATTTAATGGGAAGACGAAGATGGACGAACGAGACGAACTTGGTCCAAAGAAGGCCAACGGATCTAATGGGAGGACGAAGAGGGACGAACAAGATGAACTTGGCCCAAAGAAGGACAACGGATCTAATAGGAAGACGAAGATGGACGAACGAGACGAACCTGGTCAAAAGAAGACCAACGGATCTATTGGAAGACGAAGATGGACGAACGAGACGAACTTGGTCCAAAGAAGGCCAACGGATCTAATGGGAGGACGAAGAGGGACTAAAGAGACGAACTTGGTCCAAAGAAGGCCAACGGATCAAATGGGAGGACGAAGATGGACGAACGAGACGAATTTGGTCCAAAGAAGGCCAGACGATCAAATGGGAAGACGAAAATGGACGAACGAGACGAACTTGGTCCAAAGAAGGCCAACGAATCTAATGGGAGGACGAAGAGCAACGAACGAGACGAACTTGGTCCAAAGAACGACAACGGATCTATTGGGAAGACGAAGATGGACGAACGAGACGAACTTGGTCCAAAGAAGGCCAACGGATCTAATGGGAGGACGAAGATGGACGAACGAGACGAACATGGTCCAAAGAAGGACAACGGATCAAATGCGAGGACGAAGATGGATGAAGGAGACGAACTTGGTCCAAAGAAGGCCAGAGGATCAAATGGGAAGACGAAAATGGACGAACGAGACGAACTTGGTCCAAAGAAAGCCAACGGATCTAATGGGAGGACGAAGATGGAAGAAGGAGACGAACTTGGTCCAAAGAAGGCCAACGGATCTAATGGGAGGACGAAGATGGACTAAAGAGACGAACTTGGTCCAATTAAGGCCAACGGATCTAATGGGAGGACGAAGATGGACGAACGAGACGAACTTGGTCCAAAGAAGGCCAACGGATCTAATGGGAGGACGAAGATGGACGAACGAGACGAACTTGGTCCAAAGAAGGCCAACGGATCTAATGGGAGGACGAAGATGGACGAACGAGACGAACATGGTCCAAAGAAGGACAACGGATCAAAAGCGAGGACGAAGATGGATGAAGGAGACGAACTTGGTCCAAAGAAGGTCAGAGGATCAAATGGGAAGACGAAAATGGACGAACGAGACGAACTTGGTCCAAAGAAGGCCAACGGATCTAATGGGAGGACGAAGATGGAAGAAGGAGACGAACTTGGTCCAAAGAAGGCCAACGGATCTAATGGGAGGACGAAGATGGACTAAAGAGATGAACTTGGTCCAATGAAGGCCAACGGATCTAATGGGAGGACGAAGATGGACGAACGAGACGAACCTGGTCAAAAGAAGGCCAACGGATCTAATGGGAGGACGAAGAGGAACGAACGAGACGAACTTGGTCCAACGAACGACAACATATCTAATGGGAAGACGAAGATGGACGAACGAGACGAACTTGGTCCAAAGAAGGCCAACGGATCTAATGGGAGGACGAAGAGGGACGAACAAGTTGAACTTGGCCCAAAGAAGGACAACGGATCTAATAGGAAGACGAAGATGGACGAACGAGACGAACCTGGTCAAAAGAAGGCCAACAGATCTAATGGGAGGACGAAGAGGAACGAACGAGACGAACTTGGTCCAAAGAACGACAACGGATCTATTGGGAAGACGAAGATGGACGAACGAGACGAACTTGGTCCAGAGAAGCCCAACGGATCTAATGGGAGGACGAAGATGGACGAACGAGACGAACTTGGTCCAAAGAAGGACAACAGATCTAATAGGAAGACGAAGATGGACGAACGAGAGGAACCTGGTCCAAAGAAGGCCAATGGATCAAATGGGAAGACGAAGATGGACGAACGTGACGAACTTGGTCCAACGAACTACAACGGATCTAATGGGAAGACGAAGACGGACGAACGAGACAAACATGGTCCAAAGAAGGCCAACGGATCAAATAGGAGGACGAACGAGACGAACGTGGTCCAAAGAAGGCCAATGGATCAAATGGGAAGACGAAGATGGACGAACGAGACGAACTTGGTCCAACGAACTACAACGGACCTAATGGGAAGACGAAGATGGACGAACGAGACGAACATGGTCCAAAGAAGGCCAATGGATCTAAAGGCCAATGGATCAAATGGGAAGACGAAGATGGACGAACGAGACGAACATGGTCCAAAGAAGGCCAACGGTTCTAATGGGAGGACGAAGATGGACTAAAGAGACGAACTTGGTCCAAAGAAGGCCAACGAATCTAATGGAAGCACGATGATGGACGAACGAGACGAACTTGGTCCAAAGAAGGCCAACGGATCTAATGGGAGAACGAAGAGGAACGAACGAGACGAACTTGGTCCAACGAACGACAACAGATTTAATGGGAAGACGAAGATGGACGAACGAGACGAACTTGGTCCAAAGAAGGCCAACGGATCAAATGGGAGGACGAAGAGGGACGAACAAGATGAACTTGGCCCAAAGAAGGACAACGGAACTAATAGGAAGACGAAGATGGACGAACGAGACGAACCTGGTCAAAAGAAGGCCAACGGATCTATTGGAAGACGAAGATGGACGAACGAGACGAACCTGGTCCAAAGAAGGCCAACGGATCTAATGGGAGGACGAAGAGGGACTGAAGAGACGAACTTGGTCCAAAGAAGGCCAACGGATCAAATGGGAGGACGAAGATGGACGAACGAGACGAATTTGGTCCAAAGAAGGCCAGAGGATCAAATGGGAAGACGAAAATGGACGAACGAGACGAACTTGGTCCAAAGAAGGCCAACGGATCTAATGGGAGGACGAAGAGGAACGAACGAGACGAACTTGGTCCAAAGAACGACAACGGATCTATTGGGAAGACGAAGATGGACGAACGAGACGAACTTGGTCCAAAAGAAGGCCAACGGATCTAATGGGAGGTCGAAGATGGACGAACGAGACGAACTTGGTCCAAAGAAGGACAACGGATCAAATGCGAGGACGAAGATGGAAGATGGAGACGAACTTGGTCCAAAGAAGGCCAACGGATCTAATGGGAGGACGAAGATGGACGAACGAGACGAACTTGGTCCAAAGAAGGCGAACGGATCTAATGGGAGGACGAAGATGGACGAACGAGACGAACTTGGTCCAAAGAAGGCCAACGGATCTAATGGGAGGACGAAGAGGGACGAACAAGACGAACTTGGTCCAAAGAAGGCCAACGGATCTAATGGGAGGTCGAAGATGGACGAACGAGACGAACTTGGTCCAAAGAAGGACAACGGATCAAATGCGAGGACGAAGATGGAAGAAGGAGACGAACTTGGTCCAAAGAAGGCCAACGGATCTAATGGGAGGACGAAGAGGAACGAACGAGACGAACTTGGTCCAAGGAACGAAAACAGACCTAATGGGAAGACGAAGATGGACGAACGAGACGAACTTGGTCCAAAGAAGGCCAACGGATCTAATGGGAGGACGAAGATGGACGAACGAGACGAACTTGGTCCAAAGAAGGCCAACGGATCTAATGGGAGGACGAAGATGGACGAACGAGACGAACTTGGTCCAAAGAAGGCCAACGGATCTAATGGGAGGACGAAGAGGAACGAACGAGACGAACTTGGTCCAAAGAACGACAACGGATCTATTGGGAAGACGAAGATGGACGAACGAGACGAACTTGGTCCAAAGAAGGCCAACGGATCTAATGGGAGGACGAAGAGGGACTAAAGAGACGAACTTGGTCCAAAAAAGGCCAACGGATCAAATGGGAGGACGAAGATGGATGAAGGAGACGAACTTGGTCCAAAGAAGGCCAGAGGATCAAATGGGAAGACGAAAATGGACGAACGAGACGAACTTGGTCCAAAGAAAGCCAACGGATCTAATGGGAGGACGAAGATGGAAGAAGGAGACGAACTTGGTCCAAAGAAGGCCAACGGATCTAATGGGAGGACGAAGATGGACTAAAGAGACGAACTTGGTCCAATTAAGGCCAACGGATCTAATGGGAGGACGAAGATGGACGAACGAGACGAACTTGGTCCAAAGAAGGCCAACGGATCTAATGGGAGGACGAAGATGGACGAACGAGACGAACTTGGTCCAAAGAAGGCCAACGGATCTAATGGGAGGACGAAGATGGACGAACGAGACGAACATGGTCCAAAGAAGGACAACGGATCAAATGCGAGGACGAAGATGGATGAAGGAGACGAACTTGGTCCAAAGAAGGTCAGAGGATCAAATGGGAAGACGAAAATGGACGAACGAGACGAACTTGGTCCAAAGAAGGCGAACGGATCTAATGGGAGGACGAAGATGGACGAACGAGACGAACTTGGTCCAAAGAAGGCCAACGGATCTAATGGGAGGACGAAGAGGGACGAACAAGATGAACGTGGCCCAAAGAAGGACAACGGATCTAATAGGAAGACGAAGATGGACGAACGAGACGAACCTGGTCAAAAGAAGGCCAACGGATCTAATGGGAGGACGAAGAGGAACGAACGAGACGAACTTGGTCCAAAGAAGGACAACGGATCAAATGCGAGGACGAAGATGGAAGAAGGAGACGAACTTGGTCCAAAGAAGGCCAACGGATCTAATGGGAGGACGAAGATGGACGAACGAGACGAACTTGGTCCAAAGAAGGCGAACGGATCTAATGGGAGGACGAAGATGGACGAACGAGACGAACTTGGTCCAAAGAAGGCCAACGGATCTAATGGGAGGACGAAGAGGGACGAACAAGATGAACGTGGCCCAAAGAAGGACAACGGATCTAATAGGAAGACGAAGATGGACGAACGAGACGAACCTGGTCAAAAGAAGGCCAACGGATCTAATGGGAGGACGAAGAGGAACGAACGAGACGAACTTGGTCCAAAGAACGACAACGGATCTATTGGGAAGACGAAGACGGACGAACGAGACGAACTTGGTCCAAAGAAGCCCAACGGATCTAATGGGAGGACGAAGATGGACGAACGAGACGAACATGGTCCAAAGAAGGACAACAGATCAAATGCGAGGACGAAGATGGACGAAGGAGACGAACTTGGTCCAAAGAAGGCCAACGGATCTAATGGGAGGACGAAGAGGAACGAACGAGACGAACTTGGTCCAAGGAACGACAACAGACCTAATGGGAAGACGAAGATGGACGAACGAGACGAACTTGGTCCAAAGAAGGCCAACGGATCTAATGGGAGGACGAAGATGGACGAACGAGACGAACTTGGTCCAAAGAAGGCCAACGGATCTAATGGGAGGACGAAGATGGACGAACGAGACGAACTTGGTCCAAACAAGGCCAACGGATCTAATGGGAGGACGAAGAGGAACGAACGAGACGAACTTGGTCCAAAGAAGGCCAACGGATCTAATGGGAGGACGAAGAGGAACGAGCGAGACGAACTTGGTCCAAAGAACGACAACGGATCTATTGGGAAGACGAAGATGGACGAACGAGACGAACTTGGTCCAAAGAAGGCCAACGGATCTAATGGGAGGACGAAGAGGGACTAAAGAGACGAACTTGGTCCAAAAAAGGCCAACGGAGCAAATGGGAGGATGATGATGGACGAACGAGACGAATTTGGTCCAAAGAAGGCCAGAGGATCAAATGGGAAGACGAAAATGGACGAACGAGACGAACTTGGTCCAAAGAAGGCCAACGAATCTAATGGGAGGACGAAGAGGAACGAACGAGACGAACTTGGTCCAAAGAACGACAACGGATATATTATGAAGACGAAGATGGACGAACGAGACGAACTTGGTCCAAAGAAGGCCAACGGATCTAATGGGAGGACGAAGAGGGACGAACAAGATGAACTTGGCCCAAAGAAGGACAACGGATCTAATAGGAAGACGAAGATGGACGAGCGAGACGAACCTGGTCAAAAGAAGGCCAACGGATCTAATGGGAGGACGAAGAGGAACGAACGAGACGAACTTGGTCCAAAGAACGACAACGGGTCTATTGGGAAGACGAAGATGGACGAACGAGACGAACTTGGTCCAAAGAAGGCCAACGGATCTAATGGGTGGACGAAGATGGACGAACGAGACGAACATGGTCCAAAGAAGGACAACGGATCAAATGCGAGGACGAAGATGGATGAAGGAGACGAACTTGGTCCAAAGAAGGCCAGAGGATCAAATGGGAAGACGAAAATGGACGAACGAGACGAACTTGGTCCAAAGAAAGCCAACGGATCTAATGGGAGGACGAAGATGGAAGAAGGAGACGAACTTGGTCCAAAGAAGGCCAACGGATCTAATGGGAGGACGAAGATGGACTGAAGAGACGAACTTGGTCCAATTAAGGCCAACGGATCTAATGGGAGGACGAAGATGGACGAACGAGACGAACTTGGTCCAAAGAAGGCCAACGGATCTAATGGGAGGACGAAGATGGACGAACGAGACGAACTTGGTCCAAAGAAGGCCAACGGATCTAATGGGAGGACGAAGATGGACGAACGAGACGAACATGGTCCAAAGAAGGACAACGGATCAAATGCGAGGACGAAGATGGATGAAGGAGACGAACTTGGTCCAAAGAAGGTCAGAGGATCAAATGGGAAGACGAAAATGGACGAACGAGACGAACTTGGTCCAAAGAAGGCCAACGGATCTAATGGGAGGACGAAGATGGAAGAAGGAGACGAACTTGGTCCAAAGAAGGCCAACGGATCTAATGGGAGGACGAAGATGGACTAAAGAGACGAACTTGGTCCAACGAAGGCCAACGGATCTAATGGGAGGACGAAGATGGACGAACGAGACGAACCTGGTCAAAAGAAGGCCAACGGATCTAATGGGAGGACGAAGAGGAACGAACGAGACGAACTTGGTCCAACGAACGACAACATATCTAATGGGAAGACGAAGATGGACGAACGAGACGAACTTGGTCCAAAGAAGGCCAACGGATCTAATGGGAGGACGAAGAGGGACGAACAAGTTGAACTTGGCCCAAAGAAGGACAACGGATCTAATAGGAAGACGAAGATGGACGAACGAGACGAACCTGGTCAAAAGAAGGCCAACAGATCTAATGGGAGGACGAAGAGGAACGAACGAGACGAACTTGGTCCAAAGAACGACAACGGATCTATTGGGAAGACGAAGATGGACGAACGAGACGAACTTGGTCCAGAGAAGCCCAACGGATCTAATGGGAGGACAAGATGGACGAACGAGACGAACTTGGTCCAAAGAAGGACAACAGATCTAATAGGAAGACGAAGATGGACGAACGAGAGGAACCTGGTCCAAAGAAGGCCAATGGATCAAATGGGAAGACGAAGATGGACGAACGTGACGAACTTGGTCCAACGAACTACAACGGATCTAATGGGAAGACGAAGATGGACGAACGAGACAAACATGGTCCAAAGAAGGCCAACGGATCAAATAGGAGGACGAACGAGACGAACGTGGTCCAAAGAAGGCCAATGGATCAAATGGGAAGACGAAGATGGACGAACGAGACGAACTTGGTCCAACGAACTACAACGGATCTAATGGGAAGACGAAGATGGACGAACGAGACGAACATGGTCCAAAGAAGGCCAATGGATCTAAAGGCCAATGGATCAAATGGGAAGACGAAGATGGACGAACGAGACGAACATGGTCCAAAGAAGGCCAACGGTTCTAATGGGAGGACGAAGATGGACTAAAGAGACGAACTTGGTCCAAAGAAGGCCAACGAATCTAATGGAAGCACGATGATGGACGAACGAGACGAATTTGGTCCAAAGAAGGCCAACGGATCTAATGGGAGGACGAAGTGGAACGAACGAGACGAACTTGGTCCAAAGAAGGCCAATGGATCAAATGGGAGGACGAAGATGGACGAACGAGACGAACTTGGTCCAAAGAAGGCCAACGGATCTAATGGGAGGACGAAGAGGAACGAACGAGACGAACTTGGTCCAACGAACGACAACAGATTTAATGGGAAGACGAAGATGGACGAACGAGACGAACTTGGTCCAAAGAAGGCCAACGGATCTAATGGGAGGACGAAGAGGGACGAACAAGATGAACTTGGCCCAAAGAAGGACAACGGATCTAATAGGAAGACGAAGATGGACGAACGAGACGAACCTGGTCAAAAGAAGGCCAACGGATCTATTGGAAGACGAAGATGGACGAACGAGACGAACCTGGTCCAAAGAAGGCCAACGGATCTAATGGGAGGACGAAGAGGGACTAAAGAGACGAACTTGGTCCAAAGAAGGCCAACGGATCAAATGGGAGGACGAAGATGGACGAACGAGACGAATTTGGTCCAAAGAAGGCCAGAGGATCAAATGGGAAGACGAAAATGGACGAACGAGACGAACTTGGTCCAAAGAAGGCCAACGGATCTAATGGGAGGACGAAGAGGAACGAACGAGACGAACTTGGTCCAAAGAACGACAACGGTTCTATTGGGAAGACGAAGATGGACGAACGAGACGAACTTGGTCCAAAAGAAGGCCAACGGATCTAATGGGAGGTCGAAGATGGACGAACGAGACGAACTTGGTCCAAAGAAGGACAACGGATCAAATGCGAGGACGAAGACGGAGGAAGGAGACGAACTTGGTCCAAAGAAGGCCAACGGATCTAATGGGAGGACGAAGATGGACGAACGAGACGAACTTGGTCCAAAGAAGGCGAACGGATCTAATGGGAGGACGAAGATGGACGAACGATACGAACTTGGTCCAAAGAAGGCCAACGGATCTAATGGGAGGACGAAGAGGGACGAACAAGATGAACGTGGCCCAAAGAAGGACAACGGATCTAATAGGAAGACGAAGATGGACGAACGAGACGAACCTGGTCAAAAGAAGGCCAACGGATCTAATGGGAGGACGAAGAGGAACGAACGAGACGAACTTGGTCCAAAGAACGACAACGGATCTATTGGGAAGACGAAGACGGACGAACGAGACGAACTTGGTCCAAAGAAGCCCAACGGATCTAATGGGAGGACGAAGATGGACGAACGAGACGAACATGGTCCAAAGAAGGACAACAGATCAAATGCGAGGACGAAGATGGACGAAGGAGACGAACTTGGTCCAAAGAAGGCCAACGGATCTAATGGGAGGACGAAGAGGAACGAACGAGACGAACTTGGTCCAAAGAAGGCCAACGGATCTAATGGGAGGACGAAGAGGAACGAACGAGACGAACTTGGTCCAAAGAACGACAACGGATCTATTGGGAAGACGAAGATGGACGAACGAGACGAACTTGGTCCAAAGAAGCCCAACGGATCTAATGGGAGGACGAAGAGGAACGAACGAGACGAACTTGGTCCAAAGAACGACAACAGACCTAATGGGAAGACGAAGATGGACGAACGAGACGAACTTGGTCCAAAGAAGGCCAACGGATCTAATGGGAGGACGAAGATGGACGAACGAGACGAACTTGGTCCAAAGAAGGCCAACGGATCTAATGGGAGGACGAAGATGGACGAACGAGACGAACTTGGTCCAAAGAAGGCCAACGGATCTAATGGGAGGACGAAGAGGAACGAACGAGACGAACTTGGTCCAAAGAACGACAACGGATCTATTGGGAAGACGAAGATGGACGAACGAGACGAACTTGGTCCAAAGAAGGCCAACGGATCTAATGGGAGGACGAAGAGGGACTAAAGAGACGAACTTGGTCCAATGAAGGCCAACAGATCTAATGGGAGGACGAAGAGGGAAGAAGGAGACGAACTTGGTCCAAAGAAGGCCAGAGGATCAAATGGGAAGACGAAAATGGACGAACGAGACGAACTTGGTCCAAAGAAGGCCAACGGATCTAATGGGAGGACGAAGAGGGACTAAAGAGACGAACTTGGTCCAAAAAAGGCCAACGGATCAAATGGGAGGATGATGATGGACGAACGAGACGAATTTGGTCCACAGAAGGCCAGAGGATCAAATGGGAAGACGAAAATGGACGAACGAGACGAACTTGTTCAAAAGAAGGCCAACGAATCTAATGGGAGGACGAAGAGGAACGAACGAGACGAACTTGGTCCAAAGAACGACAACGGATATATTAAGAAGACGAAGATGGACGAACGAGACGAACTTGGTCCAAATAAGGCCAACGGATCTAATGGGAGGACGAAGATGGACGAACGAGACGAACATGGTCCAAAGAAGGACAACGGATCAAATGCGAGGACGAAGATGGATGAAGGAGACGAACTTGGTCCAAAGAAGGCCAGAGGATCAAATGGGAAGACGAAAATGGACGAACGAGACGAACTTGGTCCAAAGAAGGCCAACGGATCTAATGGGAGGACGAAGATGGAAGAAGGAGACGAACTTGGTCCAAAGAAGGCCAACGGATCTAATGGGAGGACGAAGATGGACTAAAGAGACGAACTTGGTCGAATGAAGGCCAACGGATCTAATGGGAGGACGAAGATGGACGAACGAGACGAACTTGGTCCAAAGAAGGCCAACGGATCTAATGGGAGGACGAAGATGGACGAACGAGACGAACTTTGTCCAAAGAAGGCCAACGGATCTAATGGGAGGACGAAGAGGGACGAACAAGATGAACTTGGCCCAAAGAAGGCCAACGGATCTAATAAGAAGACGAAGATGGACGAGCGAGACGAACCTGGTCAAAAGAAGGCCAACGGATCTAATGGGAGGACGAAGAGGAACGAACGAGACGAACTTGGTCCAAAGAACGACAACGGATCTATTGGGAAGACGAAGATGGACGAACGAGACGAACTTGGTCCAAAGAAGCCCAACGGATCTAATGGGAGGACGAAGATGGACGAACGAGACGAACTTGGTCCAAAGAAGGCCAACGGATCTAATGGGAGGACGAAGAGGAACGAACGAAACGAACTTGGTCCAACGAACGACAACGGATCTATTGGGAAGACGAAGATGGACGAACGAGACGAACTTGGTCCAAAGAACCCAACGGATCTAATGGGAGGACGAAGATGGACAAACGAGACGAACTTGGTCCAAAGAAGGCCAACGAATCTAATGGGAGGACGAAGAGGAACGAACGAGACGAACTTGGTCCAACGAACGACAACAGATCTAATGGGAAGACGAAGATGGACGAACGAGACGAACTTGGTCCAAAGAAGGCCAACGGATCTAATGGGAGGACGAAGATGGACTAAAGAGACGAACTTGGTCCAATGAAGGCCAACGGATCTAATGGGAGGACGAAGATGGACGAACAAGATGAACTTGGCCCAAAGAAGGACAACGGATCTAATAGGAAGACGAAGATGGACGAACGAGACGAACCTGGTCAAAAGAAGGCCAACGGATCTAATGGGAGGACGAAGAGGAACGAACGAGACGAACTTGGTCCAACGAACGACAACATATCTAATGGGAAGACGAAGATGGACGAACGAGACGAACTTGGTCCAACGAAGGCCAACGGATCTAATGGGAGGACGAAGAGGGACGAACAAGATGAACTTGGCCCAAAGAAGGACAACGGATCTAATAGGAAGACGAAGATGGACGAACGAGACGAACCTGGTCAAAAGAAGGCCAACAGATCAAATGGGAGGACGAAGAGGAACGAACGAGACGAACTTGGTCCAAAGAACGACAACGGATCTATTGGGAAGACGAAGATGGACGAACGAGACGAACTTGGTCCAGAGAAGCCCAACGGATCTAATGGGTGGACGAAGATGGACGAACGAGACGAACTTGGTCCAAAGAAGGCCAACGGATCTAATCGGAGGACGAAGAGGAACGAACGAGACGAACTTGGTCCAACGAACGACAACGGATCTATTGGGAAGACGAAGATGGACGAACGAGACGAACTTGGTCCAAAGAACCCAACGGATCTAATGGGAGGACGAAGATGGACGAACGAGACGAACTTGGTCCAAAGAACCCAACAGATCTAATGGGAGGACGAAGATGGACGAACGAGACGAACATGGTCCAAAGAAGGCCAACGGATCTAATGGGAGGACGAAGAGGAACGAACGAGACGAACTTGGTCCAACGAACGACAACAGATCTAATGGGAAGACGAAGATGGACGAACGAGACGAACTTGGTCCAAAGAAGGCCAACGGATCTAATGGGAGGACGAAGATGGACGAACGAGACGAACTTGGTCCAAAGAAGGCCAACGGATCTAATGGGAGGACGAAGATGGACGAACGAGACGAACTTGGTCCAAAGAAGGCCAACGGATCTAATGGGAGGACGAAGAGGAACGAACGAGACGAACTTGGTCCAAAGAAGGACAACGGATCTATTGGGAAGACGAAGATGGACGAACGAGACGAACTTGGTCCAGAGAAGCCCAACGGATCTAATGGGAGGACGAAGATGGACGAACGAGACGAACTTGGTCCAAAGAAGGCCAACGGATCTAATCGGAGGACGAAGAGGAACGAACGAGACGAACTTGGTCCAACGAACGACAACGGATCTATTGGGAAGACGAAGATGGACGAACGAGACGAACTTGGTCCAAAGAACCCAACGGATCTAATGGGAGGACGAAGATGGACGAACGAGACGAACTTGATGGACGAACGAGACGAACTTGGTCCAAAGAACCCAACAGATCTAATGGGAGGACGAAGATGGACGAACGAGACGAACTTGGTCCAAAGAAGGCCAACGGATCTAATGGGAGGACGAAGAGGAACGAACGAGACGAACATGGTCCAACGAACGACAACAGATCTAATGGGAAGACGAAGATGGACGAACGAGACGAACTTGGTCCAAAGAAGGCCAACGGATCTAATGGGAGGACGAAGATGGACGAACGAGACGAACTTGGTCCAAAGAAGGCCAACGGATCTAATGGGAGGACGAAGATGGACGAACGAGACGAACTTGGTCCAAAGAAGGCCAACGGATCTAATGGGAGGACGAAGAGGAACGAACGAGACGAACTTGGTCCAAAGAACGACAACGGATCTATTGGGAAGACGAAGATGGACGAACGAGACGAACTTGGTCCAAAGAAGGCCAACGGATCTAATGGGAGGATGAAGAGGGACTAAAGAGACGAACTTGGTCCAAAGAAGGCCAACGGATCAAATGGGAGGATGATGATGGACGAACGAGACGAATTTGGTCCAAAGAAGGCCAGAGGATCAAATGGGAAGACGAAAATGGACGAACGAGACGAACTTGGTCCAAAGAAGGCCAACGAATCTAATGGGAGGACGAAGAGGAACGAACGAGACGAACTTGGTCCAAAGAACGACAACGGATCTATTGGGAAGACGAAGATGGACGAACGAGACGAACTTGGTCCAAAGAAGGCCAACGGATCTAATGGGAGGACGAAGATGGACGAACGAGACGAACATGGTCCAAAGAAGGACAACGGATCAAATGCGAGGACGAAGATGGATGAAGGAGACGAACTTGGTCCAAAGAAGGCCAGAGGATCAAATGGGAAGACGAAAATGGACGAACGAGTCGAACTTGGTCTAAAGAAGGCCAACGGATCTAATGGAAGGACGAAGATGGACTAAAGAGACGAACTTGGTCCAATGAAGGCCAACGGATCTAATGGGAGGACGAAGATGGACGAACGAGACGAACTTGGTCCAAAGAAGGCCAACAGATCTAATGGGAGGACGAAGAGGGACGAACAAGATGAACTTGGCCCAAAGAAGGACAACGGATCTAATAGGAAGACGAAGATGGACGAACGAGACGAACCTGGTCAAAAGAAGGCCAACGGATCTAATGGGAGGACGAAGAGGAACGAACGAGACGAACTTGGTCCAAAGAACGACAACGGATCTATTGGGAAGACGAAGATGGACGAACGAGACGAACTTGGTCCAAAGAACCCAACAGATCTAATGGGAGGACGAAGATGGACGAACGAGACGAACTTGGTCCAAAGAAGGCCAACGGATCTAATGGGAGGACGAAGAGGAACGAACGAGACGAACATGGTCCAACGAACGACAACAGATCTAATGGGAAGACGAAGATGGACGAACGAGACGAACTTGGTCCAAAGAAGGCCAACGGATCTAATGGGAGGACGAAGATGGACGAACGAGACGAACTTGGTCCAAAGAAGGCCAACGGATCTAATGGGAGGACGAAGATGGACGAACGAGACGAACTTGGTCCAAAGAAGGCCAACGGATCTAATGGGAGGACGAAGAGGAACGAACGAGACGAACTTGGTCCAAAGAACGACAACGGATCTATTGGGAAGACGAAGATGGACGAACGAGACGAACTTGGTCCAAAGAAGGCCAACGGATCTAATGGGAGGATGAAGAGGGACTAAAGAGACGAACTTGGTCCAAAGAAGGCCAACGGATCAAATGGGAGGATGATGATGGACGAACGAGACGAATTTGGTCCAAAGAAGGCCAGAGGATCAAATGGGAAGACGAAAATGGACGAACGAGACGAACTTGGTCCAAAGAAGGCCAACGAATCTAATGGGAGGACGAAGAGGAACGAACGAGACGAACTTGGTCCAAAGAACGACAACGGATCTATTGGGAAGACGAAGATGGACGAACGAGACGAACTTGGTCCAAAGAAGGCCAACGGATCTAATGGGAGGACGAAGATGGACGAACGAGACGAACATGGTCCAAAGAAGGACAACGGATCAAATGCGAGGACGAAGATGGATGAAGGAGACGAACTTGGTCCAAAGAAGGCCAGAGGATCAAATGGGAAGACGAAAATGGACGAACGAGTCGAACTTGGTCCAAAGAAGGCCAACGGATCTAATGGAAGGACGAAGATGGACTAAAGAGACGAACTTGGTCCAATGAAGGCCAACGGATCTAATGGGAGGACGAAGATGGACGAACGAGACGAACTTGGTCCAAAGAAGGCCAACAGATCTAATGGGAGGACGAAGAGGGACGAACAAGATGAACTTGGCCCAAAGAAGGACAACGGATCTAATAGGAAGACGAAGATGGACGAACGAGACGAACCTGGTCAAAAGAAGGCCAACGGATCTAATGGGAGGACGAAGAGGAACGAACGAGACGAACTTGGTCCAAAGAACGACAACGGATCTATTGGGAAGACGAAGATGGACGAACGAGACGAACTTGGTCCAAAGAACCCAACAGATCTAATGGGAGGACGAAGATGGACGAACGAGACGAACTTGGTCCAAAGAAGGCCAACGGATCTAATGGGAGGACGAAGAGGAACGAACGAGACGAACATGGTCCAACGAACGACAACAGATCTAATGGGAAGACGAAGATGGACGAACGAGACGAACTTGGTCCAAAGAAGGCCAACGGATCTAATGGGAGGACGAAGATGGACGAACGAGACGAACTTGGTCCAAAGAAGGCCAACGGATCTAATGGGAGGACGAAGATGGACGAACGAGACGAACTTGGTCCAAAGAAGGCCAACGGATCTAATGGGAGGACGAAGAGGAACGAACGAGACGAACTTGGTCCAAAGAACGACAACGGATCTATTGGGAAGACGAAGATGGACGAACGAGACGAACTTGGTCCAAAGAAGGCCAACGGATCTAATGGGAGGACGAAGAGGGACTAAAGAGACGAACTTGGTCCAAAGAAGGCCAACGGATCAAATGGGAGGATGATGATGGACGAACGAGACGAATTTGGTCCAAAGAAGGCCAGAGGATCAAATGGGAAGACGAAAATGGACGAACGAGACGAACTTGGTCCAAAGAAGGCCAACGAATCTAATGGGAGGACGAAGAGGAACGAACGAGACGAACTTGGTCCAAAGAACGACAACGGATCTATTGGGAAGACGAAGATGGACGAACGAGACGAACTTGGTCCAAAGAAGGCCAACGGATCTAATGGGAGGACGAAGATGGACGAACGAGACGAACATGGTCCAAAGAAGGACAACGGATCAAATGCGAGGACGAAGATGGATGAAGGAGACGAACTTGGTCCAAAGAAGGCCAGAGGATCAAATGGGAAGACGAAAATGGACGAACGAGTCGAACTTGGTCCAAAGAAGGCCAACGGATCTAATGGAAGGACGAAGATGGACTAAAGAGACGAACTTGGTCCAATGAAGGCCAACGGATCTAATGGGAGGACGAAGATGGACGAACGAGACGAACTTGGTCCAAAGAAGGCCAACAGATCTAATGGGAGGACGAAGAGGGACGAACAAGATGAACTTGGCCCAAAGAAGGACAACGGATCTAATAGGAAGACGAAGATGGACGAACGAGACAAACCTGGTCAAAAGAAGGCCAACGGATCTAATGGGAGGACGAAGAGGAACGAACGAGACGAACTTGGTCCAAAGAACGACAACGGATCTATTGGGAAGACGAAGATGGACGAACGAGACGAACTTGGTCCAAAGAAGCCCAACGGATCTAATGGGAGGACGAAGATGGACGAACGAGACGAACTTGGTCCAAAGAAGGCCAACGGATCTAATGGGAGGACGAAGAGGAACGAACGAGACGAACTTGGTCCAACGAACGACAACGGATCTATTGGGAAGACGAAGATGGACGAACGAGACGAACTTGGTCCAAAGAACCCAACGGATCTAATGGGACGACAAAGATGGACGAACGAGACGAACTTGGTCCAAAGAAGGCCAACGAATCTAATGGGAGGACGAAGAGGAACGAACGAGACGAACTTGGTCCAACGAACGACAACAGATCTAATGGGAAGACGAAGATGGACGAACGAGACGAACTTGGTCCAACGAACGACAACGGATCTATTGGGAAGACGAAGATGGACGAACGAGACGAACTTGGTCCAAAGAACCCAACGAATCTAATGGGAGGACGAAGATGGACGAACGAGACGAACTTGGTCCAAAGAACCCAACAGATCTAATGGGAGGACGAAGATGGACGAACGAGACGAACTTGGTCCAAAGAAGGCCAACGGATCTAATGGGAGGACGAAGAGGAACGAACGAGACGAACTTGGTCCAACGAACGACAACAGATCTAATGGGAAGACGAAGATGGACGAACGAGACGAACTTGGTCCAAAGAAGGCCAACGGATCTAATGGGAGGACGAAGATGGACGAACGAGACGAACTTGGTCCAAAGAAGGCCAACGGATCTAATGGGAGGACGAAGAGGAACGAACGAGACGAACTTGGTCCAAAGAACGACAACGGATCTATTGGGAAGACGAAGATGGACGAACGAGACGAACTTGGTCCAAAGAAGGCCAACGGATCTAATGGGAGGACGAAGAGGGACTAAAGAGACGAACTTGGTCCAAAGAAGGCCAACGGATCAAATGGGAGGATGATGATGGACGAACGAGACGAATTTGGTCCAAAGAAGGCCAGAGGATCAAATGGGAAGACGAAAATGGACGAACGAGACGAACTTCGTCCAAAGAAGGCCAACGAATCTAATGGGAGGACGAAGAGGAACGAACGAGACGAACTTGGTCCAAAGAACGACAACGGATCTATTGGGAAGACGAAGATGCACGAACGAGACGAACTTGGTCCAAAGAAGGCCAACGGATCTAATGGGAGGACGAAGATGGACGAACGAGACGAACATGGTCCAAAGAAGGACAACGGATCAAATGCGAGGACGAAGATGAATGAAGGAGACGAACTTGGTCCAAAGAAGGCCAGAGGATCAAATGGGAAGACGAAAATGGACGAACGAGACGAACTTGGTCCGAAGAAGGCCAACGGATCTAATGGGAGGACGAAGATGGACTAAAGAGACGAACTTGGTCGAATGAAGGCCAACGGATCTAATGGGAGGACGAAGATGGACGAACGAGACGAACTTGGTCCAAAGAAGGGCAACAGATCTAATGGGAGGACGAAGAGGGACGAACAAGATGAACTTGGCCCAAAGAAGGACAACGGATCTAATAGGATGACGAAGATGGACGAACGAGACGAACCTGGTCAAAAGAAGGCCAACGGATCTAATGGGAGGACGAAGAGGAACGAACGAGACGAACTTGGTCCAAAGAACGACAACGGATCTATTGGGAAGACGAAGATGGACGAACGAGACGAACTTGGTCCAAAGAAGCCCAACGGATCTAATGGGAGGACGAAGATGGACGAACGAGACGAACTTGGTCCAAAGAAGGCCAAAGGATCTAATGGGAGGACGAAGAGGAACGAACGAGACGAACTTGGTCCAACGAACGACAACGGATCTATTGGGAAGACGAAGATGGACGAACGAGACGAACTTGGTCCAAAGAACCCAACGGATCTAATGGGACGACAAAGATGGACGAACGAGACGAACTTGGTCCAAAGAAGGCCAACGAATCTAATGGGAGGACGAAGAGGAACGAACGAGACGAACTTGGTCCAAAGAACGACAACGGATCTATTGGGAAGACGAAGATGCACGAACGAGACGAACTTGGTCCAAAGAAGGCCAACGGATCTAATGGGAGGACGAAGATGGACGAACGAGACGAACATGGTCCAAAGAAGGACAACGGATCAAATGCGAGGACGAAGATGAATGAAGGAGACGAACTTGGTCCAAAGAAGGCCAGAGGATCAAATGGGAGGACGAAAATGGACGAACGAGACGAACTTGGTCCGAAGAAGGCCAACGGATCTAATGGGAGGACGAAGATGGACTAAAGAGACGAACTTGGTCGAATGAAGGCCAACGGATCTAATGGGAGGACGAAGATGGACGAACGAGACGAACTTGGTCCAAAGAAGGCCAACAGATCTAATGGGAGGACGAAGATGGACGAACGAGACGAACATGGTCCAAAGAAGGACAACGGATCAAATGCGAGGACGAAGATGGATGAAGGAGACGAACTTGGTCCAAAGAAGGCCAGAGGATCAAATGGGAAGACGAAAATGGACGAACGAGTCGAACTTGGTCCAAAGAAGGCCAACGGATCTAATGGAAGGACGAAGATGGACTAAAGAGACGAACTTGGTCCAATGAAGGCCAACGGATCTAATGGGAGGACGAAGATGGACGAACGAGACGAACTTGGTCCAAAGAAGGCCAACAGATCTAATGGGAGGACGAAGAGGGACGAACAAGATGAACTTGGCCCAAAGAAGGACAACGGATCTAATAGGAAGACGAAGATGGACGAACGAGACGAACCTGGTCAAAAGAAGGCCAACGGATCTAATGGGAGGACGAAGAGGAACGAACGAGACGAACTTGGTCCAAAGAACGACAACGGATCTATTGGGAAGACGAAGATGCACGAACGAGACGAACTTGGTCCAAAGAAGGCCAACGGATCTAATGGGAGGACGAAGATGGACGAACGAGACGAACATGGTCCAAAGAAGGACAACGGATCAAATGCGAGGACGAAGATGAATGAAGGAGACGAACTTGGTCCAAAGAAGGCCAGAGGATCAAATGGGAGGACGAAAATGGACGAACGAGACGAACTTGGTCCGAAGAAGGCCAACGGATCTAATGGGAGGACGAAGATGGACTAAAGAGACGAACTTGGTCGAATGAAGGCCAACGGATCTAATGGGAGGACGAAGATGGACGAACGAGACGAACTTGGTCCAAAGAAGGCCAACAGATCTAATGGGAGGACGAAGATGGACGAACGAGACGAACATGGTCCAAAGAAGGACAACGGATCAAATGCGAGGACGAAGATGGATGAAGGAGACGAACATGGTCCAAAGAAGGCCAGAGGATCAAATGGGAAGACGAAAATGGACGAACGAGTCGAACTTGGTCCAAAGAAGGCCAACGGATCTAATGGAAGGACGAAGATGGACTAAAGAGACGAACTTGGTCCAATGAAGGCCAACGGATCTAATGGGAGGACGAAGATGGACGAACGAGACGAACTTGGTCCAAAGAAGGCCAACAGATCTAATGGGAGGACGAAGAGGGACGAACAAGATGAACTTGGCCCAAAGAAGGACAACGGATCTAATAGGAAGACGAAGATGGACGAACGAGACGAACCTGGTCAAAAGAAGGCCAACGGATCTAATGGGAGGACGAAGAGGAACGAACGAGACGAACTTGGTCCAAAGAACGACAACGGATCTATTGGGAAGACGAAGATGGACGAACGAGACGAACTTGGTCCAAAGAAGGCCAACGGATCTAATGGGAGGACGAAGAGGAACGAATGAGACGAACTTGGTCCAACGAACGACAACGGATCTATTGGGAAGACGAAGATGGACGAACGAGACGAACTTGGTCCAAAGAACCCAACGGATCTAATGGGACGACAAAGATGGACGAACGAGACGAACTTGGTCCTAAGAAGGCCAACGAATCTAATGGGAGGACGAAGAGGAACGAACGAGACGAACTTGGTCCAACGAACGACAACAGATCTAATGGGAAGACGAAGATGGACGAACGAGACGAACTTGGTCCAACGAACGACAACGGATCTATTGGGAAGACGAAGATGGACGAACGAGACGAACTTGGTCCAAAGAACCCAACGAATCTAATGGGAGGACGAAGATGGACGAACGAGACGAACTTGGTCCAAAGAACCCAACAGATCTAATGGGAGGACGAAGATGGACGAACGAGACGAACTTGGTCCAAAGAAGGCCAACGGATCTAATGGGAGGACGAAGAGGAACGAACGAGACGAACTTGGTCCAACGAACGACAACAGATCTAATGGGAAGACGAAGATGGACGAACGAGACGAACTTGGTCCAAAGAAGGCCAACGGATCTAATGGGAGGACGAAGATGGACGAACGAGACGAACTTGGTCCAAAGAAGTCCAACGGATCTAATGGGAGGACGAAGAGGAACGAACGAGACGAACTTGGTCCAAAGAACGACAACGGATCTATTGGGAAGACGAAGATGGACGAACGAGACGAACTTGGTCCAAAAAAGGCCAACGGATCTAATGGGAGGACGAAGAGGGACTAAAGAGACGAACTTGGTCCAAAGAAGGCCAACGGATCAAATGGGAGGATGATGATGGACGAACGAGACGAATTTGGTCCAAAGAAGGCCAGAGGATCAAATGGGAAGACGAAAATGGACGAACGAGACGAACTTCGTCCAAAGAAGGCCAACGAATCTAATGGGAGGACGAAGAGGAACGAACGAGACGAACTTGGTCCAAAGAACGACAACGGATCTATTGGGAAGACGAAGATGCACGAACGAGACGAACTTGGTCCAAAGAAGGCCAACGGATCTAATGGGAGGACGAAGATGGACGAACGAGACGAACATGGTCCAAAGAAGGACAACGGATCAAATGCGAGGACGAAGACGAATGAAGGAGACGAACTTGGTCCAAAGAAGGCCAGAGGATCAAATGGGAAGACGAAAATGGACGAACGAGACGAACTTGGTCCGAAGAAGGCCAACGGATCTAATGGGAGGACGAAGATGGACTAAAGAGACGAACTTGGTCGAATGAAGGCCAACGGATCTAATGGGAGGACGAAGATGGACGAACGAGACGAACTTGGTCCAAAGAAGGCCGACAGATCTAATGGGAGGACGAAGAGGGACGAACAAGATGAACTTGGCCCAAAGAAGGACAACGGATCTAATAGGAAGACGAAGATGGACGAACGAGACGAACCTGGTCAAAAGAAGGCCAACGGATCTAATGGGAGGACGAAGAGGAACGAACGAGACGAACTTGGTCCAAAGAACGACAACGGATCTATTGGGAAGACGAAGATGGACGAACGAGATGAACTTGGTCCAAAGAAGCCCAACGGATCTAATGGGAGGACGAAGATGGACGAACGAGACGAACTTGGTTCAAAGAAGGCCAACGGATCTAATGGGAGGACGAAGAGGAACGAACGAGACGAACTTGGTCCAAAGAACCCAACAGATCTAATGGGAGGACGAAGATGGACGAACGAGACGAACTTGGTCCAAAGAAGGCCAACGGATCTAATGGGAGGACGAAGAGGAACGAACGAGACGAACTTGGTCCAACGAACGACAACAGATCTAATGGGAAGACGAAGATGGACGAACGAGACGAACTTGGTCCAAAGAAGGCCAACGGATCTAATGGGAGGACGAAGATGGACGAACGAGACGAACTTGGTCCAAAGAAGGCCAACGGATCTAATGGGAGGACGAAGAGGAACGAACGAGACGAACTTGGTCCAAAGAACGACAACGGATCTATTGGGAAGACGAAGATGGACGAACGAGACGAACTTGGTCCAAAGAAGGCCAACGGATCTAATGGGAGGACGAAGAGGGACTAAAGAGACGAACTTGGTCCAAAGAAGGCCAACGGATCAAATGGGAGGATGATGATGGACGAACGAGACGAATTTGGTCCAAAGAAGGCCAGAGGATCAAATGGGAAGACGAAAATGGACGAACGAGACGAACTTCGTCCAAAGAAGGCCAACGAATCTAATGGGAGGACGAAGAGGAACGAACGAGACGAACTTGGTCCAAAGAACGACAACGGATCTATTGGGAAGACGAAGATGCACGAACGAGACGAACTTGGTCCAAAGAAGGCCAACGGATCTAATGGGAGGACGAAGATGGACGAACGAGACGAACATGGTCCAAAGAAGGACAACGGATCAAATGCGAGGACGAAGATGAATGAAGGAGACGAACTTGGTCCAAAGAAGGCCAGAGGATCAAATGGGAAGACGAAAATGGACGAACGAGACGAACTTGGTCCGAAGAAGGCCAACGGATCTAATGGGAGGACGAAGATGGACTAAAGAGACGAACTTGGTCGAATGAAGGCCAACGGATCTAATGGGAGGACGAAGATGGACGAACGAGACGAACTTGGTCCAAAGAAGGCCAACAGATCTAATGGGAGTGTAACGTCCGTAATTTTTGACTCTGTTTTTAATTATATTTTATATGGGTGATATGTGATTTTCATATATTAGATTTATTTTAGAAAGATTAAATTTTATAGATAAAGTTTCTTGACGTTAGAAATCAGTAGTCTAAGTCAGACGTTGAGAGATGGACAGAATTCTGTTTACCGTAAATAGACGGAATGGTGACTTTGTGAAGTAGGAACCCTAGATTGAGGCTAAGAAAAAGATTTGAAGGTACAAATAGTGATTTTATAATATTTGAAGATTTTAGAAATTTATTTGGGAATTTTCTGAAGAGCAGATAAATATATTACCATTTTGGTCCCTGTAGTTTGATTAGGTTGAACTGTGAGTTGGTTTGGAGACCAGATCAAGTTGAGAAGTAATTTTGGAGAAGTCAAATGATGTTTTATATTATTCTAGAATTTTAGAAATTATTTTGAGAATTTTTAGAATACCAGATTAAGAATTGCAGTTTTGGTCCCTGTAGACCGAGAACAGGGTAATCTGGAGACTAGATAAATGCCAGAAGCTTAGGAAATGATCCAAAATCAACCAAAAGAGTAACCATTGATGTTTTTATAATATTTGGGATTTTTAGGAATTTTCTGGGATTTTCTGAGAAAGTTCATTTTTACCCTAATTTACGGGTTACGGTAAAAACCGAAAAGTTACCGTAATGCTTCTAAGCTTAATTTCTATGAACCAAGACTTTTGTGGCACCTTATTTTCATGGCTTAGGACTTATTATAAGGTTCATGAGAGTTTTTACCCCAATAGGTTAAGTTTGGACAATTTTTACTATGAAATACAAAAGTTACCACACTTAGTTACCTTGGAGACTTACCATTTACCATGGTTAAGGTGAAAAATTATTTTACCCAACCCCAAGACCCAGCTGCAGCGCCCAGTCTAGATTGGTGAAGAAGAGTGTGGAGTTTTCTTAATATCCATGACTCATAGTTGTTAGCCAATAGGATGAGTCCAAGTGATTAACCATGGTTAAGACTCTAGTTAAGTGTTATATGACTTAGGAAAAATCTTGGATAGTGGGAGAAGAGGGCTGCACGAAATTTTCAGGGAGAGGAGGAGGAGGAGAGCTCTTGTTTCATACTTTCCATTTGCTTAGACACCATAATCAATCCTTCCACTTTTCTCTCTAAGTTTCACTCAAAATAATCAAATTTTCTCAAGCTTTGCTCTTGATTTTGGGATCTTCAAGCTACCAAGGGAGAAAGCAAGAAGGAGAAGGAGAAGAAGAAGAAGGGCTAGAGAGGTTAGGGTTCTCTTATGCAAGCTAGAGGAAGGAGGTAAGGGGAAAGTTTCTTATACATGATTTTTTAAAGCTTAGTGGACATCTTAGTGCCATGCTTGTGTTGGTTTGATTTAGATGATGTTAAAATGGTCTTAGGGTTCATGTTGATTGATAAGCCATGTAGCTTGTGTTCTTATGATTGTATATGATCCTTGAGTGATGATTATGCCATGTATATGATTTCTTTTGAGTGGCTTGATTATGAAAACCTTGCTTGATGATGGTTTGGCATGATTATAACCTTGAGATGCATAAGGGTTAGTGACTCTTGTCTATGGAAAAATTAACTATGTTGTGGGAGATGAGTTTGCCCTAACTTGGATGCATGATGATTTTTGGTGCTATGCTTGTGTTGAGTTGATTGAGGGATTGTTGTGGTGAATATGTTTTTCAATCTTGGCATGATGAAGATGGTAATTGCATGATAATAAGCTTGATGTGGGAAGGTGATTCTAATTCATTGCCTTGATGGTTGAGTTCATGGCTTGATAATGAATGATTGTGGCTTGTGGTTTATTCAAGGATGGTAAACTTGGCTCATTTTTGCTTATTTAGTCATAGCAATGTGAAGAAAAGATTGGTTTGGGTTAAGTTTTGGAAAAATCGCAAATCTGCCATACCCTGGGTGTGGTTATTTTCGTAGTGGGGAGAGGCTGGAAAACAGGGGACAGCTCTGTTCATACCGCGGGTGTGAAAACTCTCGCGCCTGTGAACAGTTCTGGACCCAACATTTTTGATAAATTATATTTTTGCGAAAATCATTCTTTTTCCGAATTTTTCTCATGAAGATGCTTTAGAGAAAAATGGCATTTTAAGTATAAAGATTGGTAAGCATTTTGGTTAATTGATTTTAGAAATTAAACAATGATTTTGGATAAATGCATTTTTTTGTTAAAAAGGTGAAGAATTAATAAGTGTGAATGAAAGAGGAGAAAGCCATGTTGATGGAGAATTGAATGCAAAAGAGAAGATGTTGGATTGAGATACTCAATAAAGAGAAAGAGATGTGATTTAGATAATCATCAATGAGATGGATATTACATAACCAAGAGAGAAGGTTATGTGTGATTGTTACAAGAGGTAACATAGAGAAGAGATGAATAATGTTACAAGTGGTAACATAGTGATGTGTATGTGATAATTACAAGAGAAACCAAAGTGAAAGTAAGTGATTGTGATTGATTGCGTGTATATGCAATATGTAGTGGCATTCGCATAAAGAGAAAGAGATTTTCTTGGCTTTGCCAAGTGGTCATACCCAGAGAGGGTTGTGACGTGAGCTACAACCCAGAGAGGGGTTGAAAATAGGTATGGTTGGGCTACAATTGCCTACTGGGATTATCCAGGTTTCGAAAGTCTCAATGGCCGTGTGGTGGATCCCAACGAGCCGAGATTGAGTAGAGCACCCGGCTTGGATAAATCTGACTGACTGACCTATTTGTGATATGGTGTCACAGAGTGAAATTATATAATTGTCTTGGACTTTACGGTTTTGTTTAGCCTTGAACAATTGTGACTTAAACATGGCTTTCCTGAATACTGTCTTGGACTTTACTGGAGGTTTAGCCTTGAACAAGTATGTTAAGGATTGACTGTGGCCTATCGCTCAAATGTTGTTGAGGAAGAGAAAAGTCTCCATGGAGCATTACACCGGTGTTGAGAGGGGAATAGAAGTGTCATGCATTTTAAATATATCTGTGCAATGATATATTGCTTGATGTTGAGTTATGTGCTGTGACTGTGATTATTTTCATTGTGTCTATGGAAATGTATTAATTGCAGGAAAACCTTATACTCTTGTTTTGAGAAGGGTAAGTGGTGGATAATTTTTCTAATGTAAATATGTCTGATTGATATGGTATATTTTATATCTGTGGTCTCTATGCTTTATTGTCCGTGTATGAGGATTTTTCACCCTTGCCTATATGTTTTGTGCTCTTTGGAACATGATTCATATAGATGGACTGCGCCGGAGGGGCTGACTAAAGTTCGTAGAATGAGCTTACTGCCCAGAGGGGTTAAGACTGAGGGGTGGAGAGTGAACCCCGAAACCCAAAAGGGGCACATACTAGGGTATGCGTTTTCTTTAGAGACATCTGCGGAAGGATCTCACCAGTGGACAGTGAAAAATATGATATTAGATGTAAAGGTGATTATCCGAGAGCTTTGAGATTCTTGGAGGGAGAAAGAGAGACACAATTGTAGATGGAGGAAGACAGTTTGTATGAGTACGATGCGTCGTTCTCATCCAGTTTGAGTTTCATCAGCAGAAAAGGTGCCTACAGAGAGGACACCTACGAGGAGGGATGATGGACCCATTCCAGCTGTTCCAATTTCTTTTGCGGAACTCGGTGGAGGGCCGATGCCTTTTCCTCCTACCATCATACCATCTTGGAGAGCACGAGCTCGCCAATGGTCAAGGACAGTAAAGAGAAAGGGAAGCAGATAGAGGAGGATAATAGTGACTCTTCAGAGGAGACGGTGGATGATGTCTAAGAGTAGACATGGTGCAAGTTATTGAGTTACCTCGTCTTGTCTTGTAAAGTGACTCTATACCGGTTGGGCTCATGTTTAGAGAGATTTTGGATGACTGTACTATATATTATATGACATTACTAGATGTTCAGTTTGGTGTACTAATAAACTATTTGGCCAACAGTATTTTATACGACATATGTTACATATTCAGATGACGTTATCTCAATTTTCAATTAAATGTTACGACTTAAATAAATTTTGAAATCTAAATGAGATAGGTAAGAGTTTCAAGTTAAAAGGATTCTTTGGCATAAAAGGAAAAAAAATTTATACTCATTTTTGAAATTAACTTGGAGCTATTAAAAGAGATTTTCGGAAATAAAATAAATACTTCTTTCGATTAAAGGTTACTTATGTTGTAATATCCTTTCATGAGAAAGGGTGTTGCAATTAGTGGTATCAGAGCCCGGTTGAGTCAAGTTGGGATGTTTAGGGTGTAGGCCTATTAGGTTCGGTTGTGTGAACTCTGATTAACATTGAGATGTGAATTTTGATTGACATTGATTATTTTATAATGTGTGTGTGTTGTTTGAATTGCTTGGATGGATTTTGGAATGTACCTTTATTGGTTGAATTTTTCTACTTTCTTGATGTCATTTGATTTGGTTGTTTATTTGCTCATTATCGAACCAGTTATGGTAAATACTATATGCTTAAATTGTCTGGTCACTATCCTCGGTAGGAAATACCATATAGACTTAATCTGTTTACCTTCGGTCAAATTGGACATTGTTTTAGGAACGGGTTGAATTGTTTGTCAATCATGTTCTTTTAGATTATGTCAATAAGATCTTTGTTTTTCTTAACTCTGGAGTTTTGGACTTATGTCTGCCAACCAAGTGAAAGTTTCTCTGAAGAGAGGGAGCAAAGGGATACATGTTATTCTCCTTGTTGAGAATCCGAGAGTAAGAAAGAACTGAGTAATGTGTCGGTAGTTAGAGATTTTTCCAAAGGATGTTCCAGATTTACTACTTGTGAGAGAGATAGGGTTGTCATAGATTTAGTACCGGATTAGGCCCAAATTCTATAGCTCCATATAGAATATCACCAATGAAATTGACCAAGTTGAAAAAGTAGTTAGAGACTTATTGTCTAAGCAATTTATAAGACTAAGTGTTTCTCCGTGGGGTGCACCATGTTGCTGATGAATAAGGAGGATGGAATTTCTAGATTGGATGTGGATAATAGGCAGTTAAATAAGATAATGATTGAGAATAAATATCTTTTTCCACGTATTGATGATTTGATAGATCAACTGGGTGGAGCTGCTATTTTCTCTAAGATTGATCTGAGAGTAGGATATCATCAGATTAGGGTAAAGTCTGAAGATATACCTAAGATTATTTTAAGATCTGGTATGGACACTATGAATATCTCGTAATGGTTATATGGTGTGACCAATGCACCAGTGATGCTATAAGGTCTTCAGTTCGTTCTTAGATAGTCTTGTGGTTGTGTTTATTGATAATATTCTGATTTATTATAAGAACGAAGAGGAACATGAGGAACAATTGTGGTAAGTGTTGCAAGCTTTGAGTGGGAATAAGTCGTATGTTAAGTTGTATGCTAAGTGCGAATTCTGGTTGAGAGAGGTACAGTTTTTAGGTCATGTGATTACTAAGGATGGTATAGCCCTAGATACCGCGAAGGTAGAAGTAGTACTTTCAGGGGAAAGAACCAAAGACTATAACTCAAATTCGTGGCATTGTAAAATTAGTTGGGTATTACCAGAGTTTATTAGAGGATTTTCAATGATTGTAGCCATTGACTAAACTGGCCTAAAAAGATTAACTTTTGTAGAGACTGATGAGTGTGAGAGGAGTTTTCTTGAGATAAAAGAAAAGCTAACAGCCTTACCTGTGTTAGTATTACCTAATTTGAAAGAGCCTAAGGAAGTATATTATAATGCTTCTTATTGAGGATTAGTCTTTGTGTTAAGGCAGGATAGAAAAGTTGTATCCTATGCCTCTTGTAAATTGAAAACTCATGAGAAGAATTATCCAATTCATGATCTTGGTTTAGTTTCAGTGGTGGGTGCCCCGAAAATTTGAAGACATTATCTCTACGGATTGACTTTTATTGGGTATAGTGATCACGAGAGCTTGAAGTACTTGTTTGATCATAAGGAGTTAAACATGAGGCAGAAAAGATAGATAGAATTTCTTAAGGGTTATGATTTTAATCCGATGTATCATCCGGGAAGGGCTAATGTCGTAGCCGATGCATTGAGTAGGAAGACTGTGTCTATGTCAGTCATGATGATTAGAGAGTTAGAGTTGATAGAGGATTTTCGAGATCTGAATCTATCAATGGATGTACACAGGGATAGGATTTCAGTGAGCATGAGTAAGTTGACCAGTGAATTGATGAGAGAGATTAAGGAACAACAAACAACTGATGAGCTGTTACTAGAAGAGGAGGAGTTGCTTGAACGAGGAAAGGTTATTGAGTATTAGCCTAGATGATAATGGTATCTTGTGTATAAGGGCAGAGGTGTGTGCATAATAATCCTGAGTTGAGAAGATTGATTCTTGTTGAGTCTATTAGAAATGCTCGGGTTATAGGTTTGTTATGTTTGTGTTGTGTGAACTCCGATGTGTTGATTGATTATGTGGATTCTGATGGAATAATTGATTGACTGATTGATTTATTTGATTCTGAAAAACTTGGTGCCAAGGTTGTACTGGAATGGGACGGTACAACTGAGGAAATCTGAGACTGTACTGGTATGGGACGGTACAGTTGAGGAAAACTTAGTAGGATTATTCAGTACTACCTATGCCAACGATACTGTACAGGTATGGGACTGTACAAGAGAGGGTTACCTACTGAAAAACATGTGAGTGAGGACAAAACATGTGGTTGGAATCCGTGTTGGTTTGTAGGGAAAAAGTCATAAATCTGAAAGGTAGCCAAGCAATTACAGAATGATGTAGATTTTATTAAATCTGTGTGATTGTGTCTTTGTGAAATCACTGTGTCATTGTTAGAGTGCGAGACTTCTTGAATGGGTTCTGATTTGTTTTGATTGAGTAGTTGAGTTGTAAGAACCCATGGCAAGAGCAGGAAATGGTGATAGTGGAGTCTTGACAGATGCTGTCAGGAAGATGATATCTCTTGGAGTCAATAACTTTGGTGAGTCAAGAGAGCGTTGTTTTATGATTGAAGAGACTAAGAAAAGGGAGAGTTTATAATGTATTTGGGTGCCAATGTTTCTGGGAATAGTACACCGAAGAATTGAAGATCTTGTTATATGTCGCAGAGATTGACGGCAGTGATAGTGTTTTGTGCGGTGTGTGATATATATATGTACTATAGTTTTGTAATGTTGGTTTGAAATGTTTTGAAGTTATCCTATAGGTATGAAACCTATTTGGAACATTGGTAACAATCTTTGATGTGTATACCTATGTATGATGATGTGTAGCTATGTATGAAATTATGTTGAATTTTATACATGTATGTTTATAATATATGTGATTGCTACATGTAGACACCTAACTTTATGAGTTAAATATGTGATTTGGGATGATGATAAGATCGGTCATAAAATTATTATTGTTTTCTCACTACTTAAGGTCAAGGCGTAGGCTTGATCAACCTACTGGCTTGCTGGTAGCAGAGAGATTGCAATGGTAATTTGTATGAACTGGTATGTCAAATTCCTAAGAGTGAAAAAAAAAAAAGGGGGTTTTGGTTTCAAATGAAGGATGTGAGAGTATTTATGAAATTTCGAGGACGAAATTTTTTTAAGAGGGGGAGAATTGTAACGTCCGTAATTTTTGACTCTGTTTTTAATTATATTTTATATGGGTGATATGTGATTTTCATATATTAGATTTATTTTAGAAAGATTAAATTTTATAGATAAAGTTTCTTGACGTTAGAAATCAGTAGTCTAAGTCAGACGTTGAGAGATGGACAGAATTCTGTTTACCGTAAATAGACGGAATGGTGACTTTGTGAAGTAGGAACCCTAGATTGAGGCTAAGAAAAAGATTTGAAGGTACAAATAGTGATTTTATAATATTTGAAGATTTTAGAAATTTATTTGGGAATTTTCTGAAGAGCAGATAAATATGTTACCATTTTGGTCCCTGTAGTTTGATTAGGTTGAACTGTGAGTTGGTTTGGAGACCAGATCAAGTTGAGAAGTAATTTTGGAGAAGTCAAATGATGTTTTATATTATTCTAGAATTTTAGAAATTATTTTGAGAATTTTTAGAATACCAGATTAAGAATTGCAGTTTTGGTCCCTGTAGACCGAGAACAGGGTAATCTGGAGACTAGATAAAGGCCAGAAGCTTAGGAAATGATCCAAAATCAACCAAAAGAGTAACCATTGATGTTTTTATAATATTTGGGATTTTTAGGAATTTTCTGGGATTTTCTGAGAAAGTTCATTTTAACCCTAATTTACGGGTTACGGTAAAAACCGAAAAGTTACCGTAATGCTTCTAAGCTTAATTTCTATGAACCAAGACTTTTGTGGCACCTTATTTTCATGGCTTAGGACTTATTATAAGGTTCATGAGAGTTTTTACCCCAATAGGTTAAGTTTGGACAATTTTTACTATGAAATACAAAAGTTACCACACTTAGTTACCTTGGAGACTTACCATTTACCATGGTTAAGGTGAAAAATTATTTTACCCAACCCCAAGACCCAGCTGCAGCGCCCAGTCTAGATTGGTGAAGAAGAGTGTGGAGTTTTCTTAATATCCATGACTCATAGTTGTTAGCCAATAGAGTCCAAGTGATTAACCATGGTTAAGACTCTAGTTAAGTGTTATATGACTTAGGAAAAATCTTGGATAGTGGGAGAAGAGGGCTGCACGAAATTTTCAGGGAGAGGAGGAGGAGGAGAGCTCTTGTTTCATACTTTCCATTTGCTTAGACACCATAATCAATCCTTCCACTTTTCTCTCTAAGTTTCACTCAAAATAATCAAATTTTCTCAAGCTTTGCTCTTGATTTTGGGATCTTCAAGCTACCAAGGGAGAAAGCAAGAAGGAGAAGGAGAAGAAGAAGAAGGGCTAGAGAGGTTAGGGTTCTCTTATGCAAGCTAGAGGAAGGAGGTAAGGGGAAAGTTTCTTATACATGATTTTTTAAAGCTTAGTGGACATCTTAGTGCCATGCTTGTGTTGGTTTGATTTAGATGATGTTAAAATGGTCTTAGGGTTCATGTTGATTGATAAGCCATGTAGCTTGTGTTCTTATGATTGTATATGATCCTTGAGTGATGATTATGCCATGTATATGATTTCTTTTGAGTGGCTTGATTATGAAAACCTTGCTTGATGATGGTTTGGCATGATTATAACCTTGAGATGCATAAGGGTTAGTGACTCTTGTCTATGGAAAAATTAACTATGTTGTGGGAGATGAGTTTGCCCTAACTTGGATGCATGATGATTTTTGGTGCTATGCTTGTGTTGAGTTGATTGAGGGATTGTTGTGGTGAATATGTTTTTCAATCTTGGCATGATGAAGATGGTAATTGCATGATAATAAGCTTGATGTGGGAAGGTGATTCTAATTCATTGCCTTGATGGTTGAGTTCATGGCTTGATAATGAATGATTGTGGCTTGTGGTTTATTCAAGGATGGTAAACTTGGCTCATTTTTGCTTATTTAGTCATAGCAATGTGAAGAAAAGATTGGTTTGGGTTAAGTTTTGGAAAAATCGCAAATCTGCCATACCCTGGGTGTGGTTATTTTCGTAGTGGGGAGAGGCTGGAAAACAGGGGACAGCTCTGTTCATACCGCGGGTGTGAAAACTCTCGCGCCTGTGAACAGTTCTGGACCCAACATTTTTGATAAATTATATTTTTGCGAAAATCATTCTTTTTCCGAATTTTTCTCATGAAGATGCTTTAGAGAAAAATGACATTTTAAGTATAAAGATTGGTAAGCATTTTGGTTAATTGATTTTAGAAATTAAACAATGATTTTGGATAAATGCATTTTTTTGTTAAAAAGGTGAAGAATTAATAAGTGTGAATGAAAGAGGAGAAAGCCATGTTGATGGAGAATTGAATGCAAAAGAGAAGATGTTGGATTGAGATACTCAATAAAGAGAAAGAGATGTGATTTAGATAATCATCAATGAGATGAATATTACATAACCAAGAGAGAAGGTTATGTGTGATTGTTACAAGAGGTAACATAGAGAAGAGATGAATAATGTTACAAGTGGTAACATAGTGATGTGTATGTGATAATTACAAGAGAAACCAAAGTGAAAGTAAGTGATTGTGATTGATTGCGTGTATATGCAATATGTAGTGGCATTCGCATAAAGAGAAAGAGATTTTCTTGGCTTTGCCAAGTGGTCATACCCAGAGAGGGTTGTGACGTGAGCTACAACCCAGAGAGGGGTTGAAAATAGGTATGGTTGGGCTACAATTGCCTACTGGGATTATCCAGGTTTCGAAAGTCTCAATGGCCGTGTGGTGGATCCCAACGAGCCGAGATTGAGTAGAGCACCCGGCTTGGATAAATCTGACTGACTGACCTATTTGTGATATGGTGTCACAGAGTGAAATTATATAATTGTCTTGGACTTTACGGTTTTGTTTAGCCTTGAACAATTGTGACTTAAACATGGCTTTCCTGAATACTGTCTTGGACTTTACTGGAGGTTTAGCCTTGAACAAGTATGTTAAGGATTGACTGTGGCCTATCGCTCAAATGTTGTTGAGGAAGAGAAAAGTCTCCATGGAGCATTACACCGGTGTTGAGAGGGGAATAGAAGTGTCATGCATTTTAAATATATCTGTGCAATGATATATTGCTTGATGTTGAGTTATGTGCTGTGACTGTGATTATTTTCATTGTGTCTATGGAAATGTATTAATTGCAGGAAAACCTTATACTCTTGTTTTGAGAAGGGTAAGTGGTGGATAATTTTTCTAATGTAAATATGTCTGATTGATATGGTATATTTTATATCTGTGGTCTCTATGCTTTATTGTCCGTGTATGAGGATTTTTCACCCTTGCCTATATGTTTTGTGCTCTTTGGAACATGATTCATATAGATGGACTGCGCCGGAGGGGCTGACTAAAGTTCGTAGAATGAGCTTACTGCCCAGAGGGGTTAAGACTGAGGGGTGGAGAGTGAACCCCGAAACCCAAAAGGGGCACATACTAGGGTATGCGTTTTCTTTAGAGACATCTGCGGAAGGATCTCACCAGTGGACAGTGAAAAATATGATATTAGATGTAAAGGTGATTATCCGAGAGCTTTGGGATTCTTGGAGGGAGAAAGAGAGACACAATTGTAGATGGAGGAAGACAGTTTGTATGAGTACGATGCGTCGTTCTCATCCAGTTTGAGTTTCATCAGCAGAAAAGGTGCCTACAGAGAGGACACCTACGAGGAGGGATGATGGACCCATTCCAGCTGTTCCAATTTCTTTTGCGGAACTCGGTGGAGGGCCGATGCCTTTTCCTCCTACCATCATACCATCTTGGAGAGCACGAGCTCGCCAATGGTCAAGGACAGTAAAGAGAAAGGGAAGCAGATAGAGGAGGATAATAGTGACTCTTCAGAGGAGACGGTGGATGATGTCTAAGAGTAGACATGGTGCAAGTTATTGAGTTACCTCGTCTTGTCTTGTAAAGTGACTCTATACCGGTTGGGCTCATGTTTAGAGAGATTTTGGATGACTGTACTATATATTATATGACATTACTAGATGTTCAGTTTGGTGTACTAATAAACTATTTGGCCAACAGTATTTTATACGACATATGTTACATATTCAGATGACGTTATCTCAATTTTCAATTAAATGTTACGACTTAAATAAATTTTGAAATCTAAATGAGATAGGTAAGAGTTTCAAGTTAAAAGGATTCTTTGGCATAAAAGGAAAAAAAATTTATACTCATTTTTGAAATTAACTTGGAGCTATTAAAAGAGATTTTCGGAAATAAAATAAATACTTCTTTCGATTAAAGGTTACTTATGTTGTAATATCCTTTCATGAGAAAGGGTGTTGCAATTAGTGGTATCAGAGCCCGGTTGAGTCAAGTTGGGATGTTTAGGGTGTAGGCCTATTAGGTTCGGTTGTGTGAACTCTGATTAACATTGAGATGTGAATTTTGATTGACATTGATTATTTTATAATGTGTGTGTGTTGTTTGAATTGCTTGGATGGATTTTGGAATGTACCTTTATTGGTTGAATTTTTCTACTTTCTTGATGTCATTTGATTTGGTTGTTTATTTGCTCATTATCGAACCAGTTATGGTAAATACTATATGCTTAAATTGTCTGGTCACTATCCTCGGTAGGAAATACCATATAGACTTAATCTGTTTACCTTCGGTCAAATTGGACATTGTTTTAGGAACGGGTTGAATTGTTTGTCAATCATGTTCTTTTAGATTATGTCAATAAGATCTTTGTTTTTCTTAACTCTGGAGTTTTGGACTTATGTCTGCCAACCAAGTGAAAGTTTCTCTGAAGAGAGGGAGCAAAGGGATACATGTTATTCTCCTTGTTGAGAATCCGAGAGTAAGAAAGAACTGAGTAATGTGTCGGTAGTTAGAGATTTTTCCAAAGGATGTTCCAGATTTACTACTTGTGAGAGAGATAGGGTTGTCATAGATTTAGTACCGGATTAGGCCCAAATTCTATAGCTCCATATAGAATATCACCAATGAAATTGACCAAGTTGAAAAAGTAGTTAGAGACTTATTGTCTAAGCAATTTATAAGACTAAGTGTTTCTCCGTGGGGTGCACCATGTTGCTGATGAATAAGGAGGATGGAATTTCTAGATTGGATGTGGATAATAGGCAGTTAAATAAGATAATGATTGAGAATAAATATCTTTTTCCACGTATTGATGATTTGATAGATCAACTGGGTGGAGCTGCTATTTTCTCTAAGATTGATCTGAGAGTAGGATATCATCAGATTAGGGTAAAGTCTGAAGATATACCTAAGATTATTTTAAGATCTGGTATGGACACTATGAATATCTCGTAATGGTTATATGGTGTGACCAATGCACCAGTGATGCTATAAGGTCTTCAGTTCGTTCTTAGATAGTCTTGTGGTTGTGTTTATTGATAATATTCTGATTTATTATAAGAACGAAGAGGAACATGAGGAACAATTGTGGTAAGTATTGCAAGCTTTGAGTGGGAATAAGTCGTATGTTAAGTTGTATGCTAAGTGCGAATTCTGGTTGAGAGAGGTACAGTTTTTAGGTCATGTGATTACTAAGGATGGTATAGCCCTAGATACCGCGAAGGTAGAAGTAGTACTTTCAGGGGAAAGAACCAAAGACTATAACTCAAATTCGTGGCATTGTAAAATTAGTTGGGTATTACCAGAGTTTATTAGAGGATTTTCAATGATTGTAGCCATTGACTAAACTGGCCTAAAAAGATTAACTTTTGTAGAGACTGATGAGTGTGAGAGGAGTTTTCTTGAGATAAAAGAAAAGCTAACAGCCTTACCTGTGTTAGTATTACCTAATTTGAAAGAGCCTAAGGAAGTATATTATAATGCTTCTTATTGAGGATTAGTCTTTGTGTTAAGGCAGGATAGAAAAGTTGTATCCTATGCCTCTTGTAAATTGAAAACTCATGAGAAGAATTATCCAATTCATGATCTTGGTTTAGTTTCAGTGGTGGGTGCCCCGAAAATTTGAAGACATTATCTCTACGGATTGACTTTTATTGGGTATAGTGATCACGAGAGCTTGAAGTACTTGTTTGATCATAAGGAGTTAAACATGAGGCAGAAAAGATAGATAGAATTTCTTAAGGGTTATGATTTTAATCCGATGTATCATCCGGGAAGGGCTAATGTCGTAGCCGATGCATTGAGTAGGAAGACTGTGTCTATGTCAGTCATGATGATTAGAGAGTTAGAGTTGATAGAGGATTTTCGAGATCTGAATCTATCAATGGATGTACACAGGGATAGGATTTCAGTGAGCATGAGTAAGTTGACCAGTGAATTGATGAGAGAGATTAAGGAACAACAAACAACTGATGAGCTGTTACTAGAAGAGGAGGAGTTGCTTGAACGAGGAAAGGTTATTGAGTATTAGCCTAGATGATAATGGTATCTTGTGATATAAGGGCAGAGGTGTGTGCATAATAATCCTGAGTTGAGAAGATTGATTCTTGTTGAGTCTATTAGAAATGCTCGGGTTATAGGTTTGTTATGTTTGTGTTGTGTGAACTCCGATGTGTTGATTGATTATGTGGATTCTGATGGAATAATTGATTGACTGATTGATTTATTTGATTCTGAAAAACTTGGTGCCAAGGTTGTACTGGAATGGGACGGTACAACTGAGGAAATCTGAGACTGTACTGGTATGGGACGGTACAGTTGAGGAAAACTTAGTAGGATTATTCAGTACTACCTATGCCAACGATACTGTACAGGTATGGGACTGTACAAGAGAGGGTTACCTACTGAAAAACATGTGAGTGAGGACAAAACATGTGGTTGGAATCCGTGTTGGTTTGTAGGGAAAAAGTCATAAATCTGAAAGGTAGCCAAGCAATTACAGAATGATGTAGATTTTATTAAATCTGTGTGATTGTGTCTTTGTGAAATCACTGTGTCATTGTTAGAGTGCGAGACTTCTTGAATGGGTTCTGATTTGTTTTGATTGAGTAGTTGAGTTGTAAGAACCCATGGCAAGAGCAGGAAATGGTGATAGTGGAGTCTTGACAGATGCTGTCAGGAAGATGATATCTCTTGGAGTCAATAACTTTGGTGAGTCAAGAGAGCGTTGTTTTATGATTGAAGAGACTAAGAAAAGGGAGAGTTTATAATGTATTTGGGTGCCAATGTTTCTGGGAATAGTACACCGAAGAATTGAAGATCTTGTTATATGTCGCAGAGATTGACGGCAGTGATAGTGTTTTGTGCGGTGTGTGATATATATATGTACTATAGTTTTGTAATGTTGGTTTGAAATGTTTTGAAGTTATCCTATAGGTATGAAACCTATTTGGAACATTGGTAACAATCTTTGATGTGTATACCTATGTATGATGATGTGTAGCTATGTATGAAATTATGTTGAATTTTATACATGTATGTTTATAATATATGTGATTGCTACATGTAGACACCTAACTTTATGAGTTAAATATGTGATTTGGGATGATGATAAGATCGGTCATAAAATTATTATTGTTTTCTCACTACTTAAGGTCAAGGCGTAGGCTTGATCAACCTACTGGCTTGCTGGTAGCAGAGAGATTGCAATGGTAATTTGTATGAACTGGTATGTCAAATTCCTAAGAGTGAAAAAAAAAAAAGGGGGTTTTGGTTTCAAATGAAGGATGTGAGAGTATTTATGAAATTTCGAGGACGAAATTTTTTTAAGAGGGGGAGAATTGTAACGTCCGTAATTTTTGACTCTGTTTTTAATTATATTTTATATGGGTGATATGTGATTTTCATATATTAGATTTATTTTAGAAAGATTAAATTTTATAGATAAAGTTTCTTGACGTTAGAAATCAGTAGTCTAAGTCAGACGTTGAGAGATGGACAGAATTCTGTTTACCGTAAATAGACGGAATGGTGACTTTGTGAAGTAGGAACCCTAGATTGAGGCTAAGAAAAAGATTTGAAGGTACAAATAGTGATTTTATAATATTTGAAGATTTTAGAAATTTATTTGGGAATTTTCTGAAGAGCAGATAAATATGTTACCATTTTGGTCCCTGTAGTTTGATTAGGTTGAACTGTGAGTTGGTTTGGAGACCAGATCAAGTTGAGAAGTAATTTTGGAGAAGTCAAATGATGTTTTATATTATTCTAGAATTTTAGAAATTATTTTGAGAATTTTTAGAATACCAGATTAAGAATTGCAGTTTTGGTCCCTGTAGACCGAGAACAGGGTAATCTGGAGACTAGATAAAGGCCAGAAGCTTAGGAAATGATCCAAAATCAACCAAAAGAGTAACCATTGATGTTTTTATAATATTTGGGATTTTTAGGAATTTTCTGGGATTTTCTGAGAAAGTTCATTTTAACCCTAATTTACGGGTTACGGTAAAAACCGAAAAGTTACCGTAATGCTTCTAAGCTTAATTTCTATGAACCAAGACTTTTGTGGCACCTTATTTTCATGGCTTAGGACTTATTATAAGGTTCATGAGAGTTTTTACCCCAATAGGTTAAGTTTGGACAATTTTTACTATGAAATACAAAAGTTACCACACTTAGTTACCTTGGAGACTTACCATTTACCATGGTTAAGGTGAAAAATTATTTTACCCAACCCCAAGACCCAGCTGCAGCGCCCAGTCTAGATTGGTGAAGAAGAGTGTGGAGTTTTCTTAATATCCATGACTCATAGTTGTTAGCCAATAGAGTCCAAGTGATTAACCATGGTTAAGACTCTAGTTAAGTGTTATATGACTTAGGAAAAATCTTGGATAGTGGGAGAAGAGGGCTGCACGAAATTTTCAGGGAGAGGAGGAGGAGGAGAGCTCTTGTTTCATACTTTCCATTTGCTTAGACACCATAATCAATCCTTCCACTTTTCTCTCTAAGTTTCACTCAAAATAATCAAATTTTCTCAAGCTTTGCTCTTGATTTTGGGATCTTCAAGCTACCAAGGGAGAAAGCAAGAAGGAGAAGGAGAAGAAGAAGAAGGGCTAGAGAGGTTAGGGTTCTCTTATGCAAGCTAGAGGAAGGAGGTAAGGGGAAAGTTTCTTATACATGATTTTTTAAAGCTTAGTGGACATCTTAGTGCCATGCTTGTGTTGGTTTGATTTAGATGATGTTAAAATGGTCTTAGGGTTCATGTTGATTGATAAGCCATGTAGCTTGTGTTCTTATGATTGTATATGATCCTTGAGTGATGATTATGCCATGTATATGATTTCTTTTGAGTGGCTTGATTATGAAAACCTTGCTTGATGATGGTTTGGCATGATTATAACCTTGAGATGCATAAGGGTTAGTGACTCTTGTCTATGGAAAAATTAACTATGTTGTGGGAGATGAGTTTGCCCTAACTTGGATGCATGATGATTTTTGGTGCTATGCTTGTGTTGAGTTGATTGAGGGATTGTTGTGGTGAATATGTTTTTCAATCTTGGCATGATGAAGATGGTAATTGCATGATAATAAGCTTGATGTGGGAAGGTGATTCTAATTCATTGCCTTGATGGTTGAGTTCATGGCTTGATAATGAATGATTGTGGCTTGTGGTTTATTCAAGGATGGTAAACTTGGCTCATTTTTGCTTATTTAGTCATAGCAATGTGAAGAAAAGATTGGTTTGGGTTAAGTTTTGGAAAAATCGCAAATCTGCCATACCCTGGGTGTGGTTATTTTCGTAGTGGGGAGAGGCTGGAAAACAGGGGACAGCTCTGTTCATACCGCGGGTGTGAAAACTCTCGCGCCTGTGAACAGTTCTGGACCCAACATTTTTGATAAATTATATTTTTGCGAAAATCATTCTTTTTCCGAATTTTTCTCATGAAGATGCTTTAGAGAAAAATGACATTTTAAGTATAAAGATTGGTAAGCATTTTGGTTAATTGATTTTAGAAATTAAACAATGATTTTGGATAAATGCATTTTTTTGTTAAAAAGGTGAAGAATTAATAAGTGTGAATGAAAGAGGAGAAAGCCATGTTGATGGAGAATTGAATGCAAAAGAGAAGATGTTGGATTGAGATACTCAATAAAGAGAAAGAGATGTGATTTAGATAATCATCAATGAGATGAATATTACATAACCAAGAGAGAAGGTTATGTGTGATTGTTACAAGAGGTAACATAGAGAAGAGATGAATAATGTTACAAGTGGTAACATAGTGATGTGTATGTGATAATTACAAGAGAAACCAAAGTGAAAGTAAGTGATTGTGATTGATTGCGTGTATATGCAATATGTAGTGGCATTCGCATAAAGAGAAAGAGATTTTCTTGGCTTTGCCAAGTGGTCATACCCAGAGAGGGTTGTGACGTGAGCTACAACCCAGAGAGGGGTTGAAAATAGGTATGGTTGGGCTACAATTGCCTACTGGGATTATCCAGGTTTCGAAAGTCTCAATGGCCGTGTGGTGGATCCCAACGAGCCGAGATTGAGTAGAGCACCCGGCTTGGATAAATCTGACTGACTGACCTATTTGTGATATGGTGTCACAGAGTGAAATTATATAATTGTCTTGGACTTTACGGTTTTGTTTAGCCTTGAACAATTGTGACTTAAACATGGCTTTCCTGAATACTGTCTTGGACTTTACTGGAGGTTTAGCCTTGAACAAGTATGTTAAGGATTGACTGTGGCCTATCGCTCAAATGTTGTTGAGGAAGAGAAAAGTCTCCATGGAGCATTACACCGGTGTTGAGAGGGGAATAGAAGTGTCATGCATTTTAAATATATCTGTGCAATGATATATTGCTTGATGTTGAGTTATGTGCTGTGACTGTGATTATTTTCATTGTGTCTATGGAAATGTATTAATTGCAGGAAAACCTTATACTCTTGTTTTGAGAAGGGTAAGTGGTGGATAATTTTTCTAATGTAAATATGTCTGATTGATATGGTATATTTTATATCTGTGGTCTCTATGCTTTATTGTCCGTGTATGAGGATTTTTCACCCTTGCCTATATGTTTTGTGCTCTTTGGAACATGATTCATATAGATGGACTGCGCCGGAGGGGCTGACTAAAGTTCGTAGAATGAGCTTACTGCCCAGAGGGGTTAAGACTGAGGGGTGGAGAGTGAACCCCGAAACCCAAAAGGGGCACATACTAGGGTATGCGTTTTCTTTAGAGACATCTGCGGAAGGATCTCACCAGTGGACAGTGAAAAATATGATATTAGATGTAAAGGTGATTATCCGAGAGCTTTGGGATTCTTGGAGGGAGAAAGAGAGACACAATTGTAGATGGAGGAAGACAGTTTGTATGAGTACGATGCGTCGTTCTCATCCAGTTTGAGTTTCATCAGCAGAAAAGGTGCCTACAGAGAGGACACCTACGAGGAGGGATGATGGACCCATTCCAGCTGTTCCAATTTCTTTTGCGGAACTCGGTGGAGGGCCGATGCCTTTTCCTCCTACCATCATACCATCTTGGAGAGCACGAGCTCGCCAATGGTCAAGGACAGTAAAGAGAAAGGGAAGCAGATAGAGGAGGATAATAGTGACTCTTCAGAGGAGACGGTGGATGATGTCTAAGAGTAGACATGGTGCAAGTTATTGAGTTACCTCGTCTTGTCTTGTAAAGTGACTCTATACCGGTTGGGCTCATGTTTAGAGAGATTTTGGATGACTGTACTATATATTATATGACATTACTAGATGTTCAGTTTGGTGTACTAATAAACTATTTGGCCAACAGTATTTTATACGACATATGTTACATATTCAGATGACGTTATCTCAATTTTCAATTAAATGTTACGACTTAAATAAATTTTGAAATCTAAATGAGATAGGTAAGAGTTTCAAGTTAAAAGGATTCTTTGGCATAAAAGGAAAAAAAATTTATACTCATTTTTGAAATTAACTTGGAGCTATTAAAAGAGATTTTCGGAAATAAAATAAATACTTCTTTCGATTAAAGGTTACTTATGTTGTAATATCCTTTCATGAGAAAGGGTGTTGCAATTAGTGGTATCAGAGCCCGGTTGAGTCAAGTTGGGATGTTTAGGGTGTAGGCCTATTAGGTTCGGTTGTGTGAACTCTGATTAACATTGAGATGTGAATTTTGATTGACATTGATTATTTTATAATGTGTGTGTGTTGTTTGAATTGCTTGGATGGATTTTGGAATGTACCTTTATTGGTTGAATTTTTCTACTTTCTTGATGTCATTTGATTTGGTTGTTTATTTGCTCATTATCGAACCAGTTATGGTAAATACTATATGCTTAAATTGTCTGGTCACTATCCTCGGTAGGAAATACCATATAGACTTAATCTGTTTACCTTCGGTCAAATTGGACATTGTTTTAGGAACGGGTTGAATTGTTTGTCAATCATGTTCTTTTAGATTATGTCAATAAGATCTTTGTTTTTCTTAACTCTGGAGTTTTGGACTTATGTCTGCCAACCAAGTGAAAGTTTCTCTGAAGAGAGGGAGCAAAGGGATACATGTTATTCTCCTTGTTGAGAATCCGAGAGTAAGAAAGAACTGAGTAATGTGTCGGTAGTTAGAGATTTTTCCAAAGGATGTTCCAGATTTACTACTTGTGAGAGAGATAGGGTTGTCATAGATTTAGTACCGGATTAGGCCCAAATTCTATAGCTCCATATAGAATATCACCAATGAAATTGACCAAGTTGAAAAAGTAGTTAGAGACTTATTGTCTAAGCAATTTATAAGACTAAGTGTTTCTCCGTGGGGTGCACCATGTTGCTGATGAATAAGGAGGATGGAATTTCTAGATTGGATGTGGATAATAGGCAGTTATAAGACTAAGTGTTGGTCCAACGAACGACAACAGATCTAATGGGAAGACGAAGATGGACGAACGAGACGAACTTGGTCCAAAGAAGGCCAACGGATCTAATGGGAGGACGAAGATGGACTAAAGAGACGAACTTGGTCCAATGAAGGCCAACGGATCTAATGGGAGGACGAAGATGGACGAACAAGATGAACTTGGCCCAAAGAAGGACAACGGATCTAATAGGAAGACGAAGATGGACGAACGAGACGAACCTGGTCAAAAGAAGGCCAACGGATCTAATGGGAGGACGAAGAGGAACGAACGAGACGAACTTGGTCCAACGAACGACAACATATCTAATGGGAAGACGAAGATGGACGAACGAGACGAACTTGGTCCAAAGAAGGCCAACGGATCTAATGGGAGGACGAAGAGGGACGAACAAGATGAACTTGGCCCAAAGAAGGACAACGGATCTAATAGGAAGACGAAGATGGACGAACGAGACGAACCTGGTCAAAAGAAGGCCAACAGATCTAATGGGAGGACGAAGAGGAACGAACGAGACGAACTTGGTCCAAAGAACGACAACGGATCTATTGGGAAGACGAAGATGGACGAACGAGACGAACTTGGTCCAGAGAAGCCCAACGGATCTAATGGGAGGACGAAGATGGACGAACGAGACGAACTTGGTCCAAAGAAGGACAACGGATCTAATAGGAAGACGAAGATGGACGAACGAGAGGAACCTGGTCCAAAGAAGGCCAATGGATCAAATGGGAAGACGAAGATGGACGAACGTGACGAACTTGGTCCAACGAACTACAACGGATCTAAGGGGAAGACGAAGATGGACGAACGAGACAAACATGGTCCAAAGAAGGCCAATGGATCAAATGGGAAGACGAAGATGGACGAACGAGACGAACTTGGTCCAAGGAACTACAACGGATCTAATGGGAAGACGAAGATGGACGAACGAGACGAACATGGTCCAAAGAAGGCCAATGGATCTAAAGGCCAATGGATCAAATGGGAAGACGAAGATGGACGAACGAGACGAACATGGTCCAAAGAAGGCCAACGGTTCTAATGGGAGTACGAAGAGGGACTAAAGAGACGAACTTGGTCCAAAGAAGGCCAACGAATCTAATGGAAGCACGATGATGGACGAACGAGACGAATTTGGTCCAAAGAAGGCCAACGGATCTAATGGGAGGACGAAGTGGAACGAACGAGACGAACTTGGTCCAAAGAAGGCCAACGGATCAAATGGGAGGACGAAGATGGACGAACGAGACGAACTTGGTCCAAAGAAGGCCAACGGATCTAATGGGAGGACGAAGAGGAACGAACGAGACGAACTTGTTCCAACGAACGACAACAGATTTAATGGGAAGACGAAGATGGACGAACGAGACGAACTTGGTCCAAAGAAGGCCAACGGATCTAATGGGAGGACGAAGAGGGACGAACAAGATGAACTTGGCCCAAAGAAGGACAACGGATCTAATAGGAAGAGGAAGATGGACAAACGAGACGAACCTAGTCAAAAGAAGGCCAACGGATCTATTGGAAGACGAAGATGGACGAACGAGACAAACTTGGTCCAAAGAAGGCCAACGGATCTAATGGGAGGACGAAGATGGACGAACGAGACGAATTTGGTCCAAAGAAGGCCAGAGGATCAAATGGGAAGACGAAAATGGACGAACGAGACGAACTTGGTCCAAAGAAGGCCAACGGATCTAATGGGAGGACGAAGAGGAACGAACGAGACGAACTTGGTCCAAAGAACGACAACGGATCTATTGGGAAGACGAAGATGAAGAACGAGACGAACTTGTCCAAAAGAAGGCCAACGGATCTAATGGGAGGACGAAGATGGACGAACGAGACGAACTTGGTCCAAAGAAGGACAACGGATCAAATGCGAGGACGAAGATGGAAGAAGGAGACGAACTTGGTCCAAAGAAGGCCAACGGATCTAATGGGAGGACGAAGATGGACGAACGAGACGAACTTGGTCCAAAGAAGGCCAACGGATCTAATGGGAGGACGAAGAGGGACGAACAAGAAGAACTTGGCCCAAAGAAGGACAACGGATCTAATAGGAAGAAGAAGATGGACGAACGAGACGAACCTGGTCAAAAGAAGGCCAACGGATCTAATGGGAGGACGAAGAGGAACGAACGAGACGAACTTGGTCCAAAGAACGACAACGGATATATTGGGAAGACGAAGATGGACGAACGAGACGAACTTGGTCCAAAGAAGGCCAACGGATCTAATGGGAGGACGAAGATGGACGAACGAGACGAACTTGGTCCAAAGAAGGCCAACGGATCTAATGGGAGGACGAAGAGGAACGAACGAGACGAACTTGGTCCAACGAACGACAACGGATCTATTGGGAAGACGAAGATGGACGAACGAGACGAACATGGTCCAAAAAACCCAACAGATCTAATGGGAGGACGAAGATGGACGAACGAGACGAACTTGGTCCAAAGAAGGCCAACGGATCTAATGGGAGGACGAAGATGGAAGAAGGAGACGAACTTGGTCCAAATAAGGCCAACGGATCTAATGGGAGGACGAAGATGGACTAAAGAGACGAACTTGGTCCAATGAAGGCCAACGGATCTAATGGGAGGACGAAGATGGACGAACGAGACGAACTTGGTCCAAAGAAGGCCAACGGATCTAATGGGAGGACGAAGATGGACGAACGAGACGAACTTGGTCCAAAGAAGGCCAACAGATCTAATGGGAGGACGAAGAGGGACGAACAAGATGAACTTGGCCCAAAGAAGGACAACGGATCTAATAGGAAGACGAAGATGGACGAACGAGACGAACCTGGTCAAAAGAAGGCCAACGGATCTAATAGGAGGACGAAGAGGAACGAACGAGACGAACTTGGTCCAAAGAACGACAACGGATCTATTGGGAAGACGAAGATGGACGAACGAGACGAACATGGTCCAAAGAAGCCCAACGGATCTAATGGGAGGACGAAGAGGAACGAACGAGACGAACTTGGTCCAAAGAAGGCCAACGGATCTAATGGGAGGACGAAGAGGAACGAACGAGACGAACTTGGTCCAATGAAGGCCATCGGATCTAATGGGAGGACGAAGAGGGACGAACAAGATGAACTTGGCCCAAAGAAGGACAACGGATCTAATAGGAAGACGAAGATGGACGAACGAGACGAACCTGGTCAAAAGAAGGCCAACGGATCTAATGGGAGGGCGAAGAGGAACGAACGAGACGAACTTGGTCCAAAGAACGACAACGGATCTATTGGGAAGACGAAGATGGACGAACGAGACGAACTTGGACCAAAGAAGCCCAACGGATCTAATGGGAGGACGAAGATGGACGAACGAGACGAACTTGGTCCAAAGAAGGCCAACGGATCTAATAGGAGGACGAAGAGGAACGAACGAGACGAACTTGGTCCAACGAACGACAACGGATCTATTGGGAAGACGAAGATGGACGAACGAGACGAACTTGGTCCAAAGAACCCAACGGATCTAATGGGAGGACGAAGATGGACGAACGAGACGAACTTGGTCCAAAGAAGGCCAACGAATCTAATGGGAGGACGAAGAGGAACGAACGAGATGAACTTGGTCCAACGAACGACAACAGATCTAATGGGAAGACGAAGATGGACGAACGAGACGAACTTGGTCCAAAGAAGGCCAACGGATCTAATGGGAGGACGAAGATGGACGAACGAGACGAACTTGGTCCAAAGAAGGCCAACGGATCTAATGGGAGGACGAAGATGGACGAACGAGACGAACTTGGTCCAATGAAGGCCATCGGATCTAATGGGAGGATGAAGATGGACGAACAAGATGAACTTGGCCCAAAGAAGGACAACAGATCTAATAGGAAGACGAAGATGGACGAACGAGACGAACCTGGTCAAAAGAAGGCCAACGGATCTAATGGGAGGGCGAAGAGGAACGAACGAGACGAACTTGGTCCAAAGAACGACAACGGTTCTATTGGGAAGACGAAGATGGACGAACGAGACGAACATGGTCCAAAGAAGCCCAACGGATCTAATGGGAGGACGAAGATGGACGAACGAGACGAACTTGGTCCAAAGAAGGCCAACGGATCTAATGGGAGGACGAAGAGGAACGAACGAGACGAACTTGGTCCAACGAACGACAACGGATCTATTGGGAAGACGAAGATGGACGAACGAGACGAACTTGGTCCAAAGAACCCAACGGATCTAATGGGAGGACGAAGAGGAACGAACGAGACGAACTTGGTCCAACGAATCTAATGGGAGGACGAAGAGGAACGAACGAGACGAACTTGGTCCAAAGAAGGCCAACGAATCTAATGGGAGGACGAAGAGGAACGAACGAGACGAACTTGGTCCAACGAACGACAACAGATCTAATGGGAAGACGAAGATGGACGAACGAGACGAACTTGGTCCAAAGAAGGCCAACGGATCTAATGGGAGGACGAAGATGGACGAACGAGACGAACTTGTTCCAAAGAAGGCCAACGGATCTAATGGGAGGACGAAGAGGAACGAACGAGACGAACTTGGTCGAAAGAACGACAACGGATCTATTGGGAAGACGAAGATGGACGAACGAGACGAACTTGGTCCAAAGAAGGCCAACGGATCTAATGGGAGGACGAAGAGGGACTGAAGAGTCGAACTTGGTCCAAAGAAGGCCAACGGATCAAATGGGAGGACGAAGATGGACGAACGAGACGAATTTGGTCCAAAGAAGGCCAGAGGATCAAATAGGAAGACGAAAATGGACGAACGAGACGAACTTGGTCCAAAGAAGGCCAACGGATCTAATGGGAGGACGAAGAGGAACGAACGAGACGAACTTGGTCCAAAGAACGACAACAGATCTATTGGGAAGACGAAGATGGACGAACGAGACAAACTTGGTCCAAAGAAGGCCAACGGATCTAATGGGAGGACGAAGATGGACGAACGAGACGACTTGGTCCAAAGAAGGCCAACGGATCTAATGGGAGGACGAAGATGGACGAACGAGACGAACTTGGTCCAAAGAAGGCGAACGGATCTAATGGGAGGACGAAGATGGACGAACGAGACGAACTTGGTCCAAAGAAGGCCAACGAATCTAATGGGAGGACGAAGATGGACGAACGAGACGAACTTGGTCCAAAGAAGGCCAACGGATCTAATGGGAGGACGAAGATGGACGAACGAGACGAACTTGGTCCAAAGAAGGCCAATGGATCTAATGGGAGGACGAAGAGGGACTAAAGAGACGAACTTGGTCCAAAGAAGGCCAACGGATCAAATGGGAGGACGAAGATGGACGAACGAGACGAATTTGGTCCAAAGAAGGCCAATGGATCAAATGGGAAGACGAAGATGGACGAACGAGAGGAACTTGGTCCAAAGAAGGCCAACGGATCTAATGGGAGGACGAAGAGGAACGAACGAGACGAACTTGGTCCAAAGAACGACAACGGATCTATTGGGAACACGAAGATGGACGAACGAGACATACTTGGTCCAAAGAAGGCCATCGGATCTAATGGGAGGACGAAGAGGGACTAAAGAGACGAACTTGGTCCAAAGAAGGCCAATGGATCAAATGGGAGGACGAAGATGGACGAACGAGACGAATTTGGTCCAAAGAAGGCCAACGGATCAAATGGGAAGACAAAAATGGACGAACGAGACGAACTTGGTCCAAAGAAGGCCAACGGATCTAATGGGAGGACGAAGAGGAACAAACGAGACGAACTTGGTCCAAAGAACGACAACGGATCTATTGGGAAGACGAAGATGGACGAACGAGACGAACTTGGTCCAAAGAAAGCCAACGGATCTAATGGGAGGACGAAGATGGACGAATGAGACGAACATGGTCCAAAGAAGGACAACGGATCAAATGGGAGGACGAAGAGGAACGAACGAGACGAACTTGGTCCAATGAAGGCCATCGGATCTAATGGGAGGACGAAGAGGGACGAACAAGATGAACTTGGCCCAAAGAAGGACAACGGATCTAATAGGAAGACGAAGATGGACGAACGAGACGAACCTGGTCAAAAGAAGGCCAACGGATCTAATGGGAGGGCGAAGAGGAACGAACGAGACGAACTTGGTCCAAAGAACGACAACGGATCTATTGGGAAGACGAAGATGGACGAACGAGACGAACTTGGACCAAAGAAGCCCAACGGATCTAATGGGAGGACGAAGATGGACGAACGAGACGAACTTGGTCCAAAGAAGGCCAACGGATCTAATAGGAGGACGAAGAGGAACGAACGAGACGAACTTGGTCCAACGAACGACAACGGATCTATTGGGAAGACGAAGATGGACGAACGAGACGAACTTGGTCCAAAGAACCCAACGGATCTAATGGGAGGACGAAGATGGACGAACGAGACGAACTTGGTCCAAAGAAGGCCAACGAATCTAATGGGAGGACGAAGAGGAACGAACGAGATGAACTTGGTCCAACGAACGACAACAGATCTAATGGGAAGACGAAGATGGACGAACGAGACGAACTTGGTCCAAAGAAGGCCAACGGATCTAATGGGAGGACGAAGATGGACGAACGAGACGAACTTGGTCCAAAGAAGGCCAACGGATCTAATGGGAGGACGAAGATGGACGAACGAGACGAACTTGGTCCAATGAAGGCCATCGGATCTAATGGGAGGATGAAGATGGACGAACAAGATGAACTTGGCCCAAAGAAGGACAACAGATCTAATAGGAAGACGAAGATGGACGAACGAGACGAACCTGGTCAAAAGAAGGCCAACGGATCTAATGGGAGGGCGAAGAGGAACGAACGAGACGAACTTGGTCCAAAGAACGACAACGGTTCTATTGGGAAGACGAAGATGGACGAACGAGACGAACATGGTCCAAAGAAGCCCAACGGATCTAATGGGAGGACGAAGATGGACGAACGAGACGAACTTGGTCCAAAGAAGGCCAACGGATCTAATGGGAGGACGAAGAGGAACGAACGAGACGAACTTGGTCCAACGAACGACAACGGATCTATTGGGAAGACGAAGATGGACGAACGAGACGAACTTGGTCCAAAGAACCCAACGGATCTAATGGGAGGACGAAGAGGAACGAACGAGACGAACTTGGTCCAACGAATCTAATGGGAGGACGAAGAGGAACGAACGAGACGAACTTGGTCCAAAGAAGGCCAACGAATCTAATGGGAGGACGAAGAGGAACGAACGAGACGAACTTGGTCCAACGAACGACAACAGATCTAATGGGAAGACGAAGATGGACGAACGAGACGAACTTGGTCCAAAGAAGGCCAACGGATCTAATGGGAGGACGAAGATGGACGAACGAGACGAACTTGTTCCAAAGAAGGCCAACGGATCTAATGGGAGGACGAAGAGGAACGAACGAGACGAACTTGGTCGAAAGAACGACAACGGATCTATTGGGAAGACGAAGATGGACGAACGAGACGAACTTGGTCCAAAGAAGGCCAACGGATCTAATGGGAGGACGAAGAGGGACTGAAGAGTCGAACTTGGTCCAAAGAAGGCCAACGGATCAAATGGGAGGACGAAGATGGACGAACGAGACGAATTTGGTCCAAAGAAGGCCAGAGGATCAAATAGGAAGACGAAAATGGACGAACGAGACGAACTTGGTCCAAAGAAGGCCAACGGATCTAATGGGAGGACGAAGATGGACGAACGAGACGAACTTGGTCCAAAGAAGGCCAACGAATCTAATGGGAGGACGAAGAGGAACGAACGAGATGAACTTGGTCCAACGAACGACAACAGATCTAATGGGAAGACGAAGATGGACGAACGAGACGAACTTGGTCCAAAGAAGGCCAACGGATCTAATGGGAGGACGAAGATGGACGAACGAGACGAACTTGGTCCAAAGAAGGCCAACGGATCTAATGGGAGGACGAAGATGGACGAACGAGACGAACTTGGTCCAATGAAGGCCATCGGATCTAATGGGAGGATGAAGATGGACGAACAAGATGAACTTGGCCCAAAGAAGGACAACAGATCTAATAGGAAGACGAAGATGGACGAACGAGACGAACCTGGTCAAAAGAAGGCCAACGGATCTAATGGGAGGGCGAAGAGGAACGAACGAGACGAACTTGGTCCAAAGAACGACAACGGTTCTATTGGGAAGACGAAGATGGACGAACGAGACGAACATGGTCCAAAGAAGCCCAACGGATCTAATGGGAGGACGAAGATGGACGAACGAGACGAACTTGGTCCAAAGAAGGCCAACGGATCTAATGGGAGGACGAAGAGGAACGAACGAGACGAACTTGGTCCAACGAACGACAACGGATCTATTGGGAAGACGAAGATGGACGAACGAGACGAACTTGGTCCAAAGAACCCAACGGATCTAATGGGAGGACGAAGAGGAACGAACGAGACGAACTTGGTCCAACGAATCTAATGGGAGGACGAAGAGGAACGAACGAGACGAACTTGGTCCAAAGAAGGCCAACGAATCTAATGGGAGGACGAAGAGGAACGAACGAGACGAACTTGGTCCAACGAACGACAACAGATCTAATGGGAAGACGAAGATGGACGAACGAGACGAACTTGGTCCAAAGAAGGCCAACGGATCTAATGGGAGGACGAAGATGGACGAACGAGACGAACTTGTTCCAAAGAAGGCCAACGGATCTAATGGGAGGACGAAGAGGAACGAACGAGACGAACTTGGTCGAAAGAACGACAACGGATCTATTGGGAAGACGAAGATGGACGAACGAGACGAACTTGGTCCAAAGAAGGCCAACGGATCTAATGGGAGGACGAAGAGGGACTGAAGAGTCGAACTTGGTCCAAAGAAGGCCAACGGATCAAATGGGAGGACGAAGATGGACGAACGAGACGAATTTGGTCCAAAGAAGGCCAGAGGATCAAATAGGAAGACGAAAATGGACGAACGAGACGAACTTGGTCCAAAGAAGGCCAACGGATCTAATGGGAGGACGAAGAGGAACGAACGAGACGAACTTGGTCCAAAGAACGACAACAGATCTATTGGGAAGACGAAGATGGACGAACGAGACAAACTTGGTCCAAAGAAGGCCAACGGATCTAATGGGAGGACGAAGATGGACGAACGAGACGACTTGGTCCAAAGAAGGCCAACGGATCTAATGGGAGGACGAAGATGGACGAACGAGACGAACTTGGTCCAAAGAAGGCGAACGGATCTAATGGGAGGACGAAGATGGACGAACGAGACGAACTTGGTCCAAAGAAGGCCAACGAATCTAATGGGAGGACGAAGATGGACGAACGAGACGAACTTGGTCCAAAGAAGGCCAACGGATCTAATGGGAGGACGAAGATGGACGAACGAGACGAACTTGGTCCAAAGAAGGCCAATGGATCTAATGGGAGGACGAAGAGGGACTAAAGAGACGAACTTGGTCCAAAGAAGGCCAACGGATCAAATGGGAGGACGAAGATGGACGAACGAGACGAATTTGGTCCAAAGAAGGCCAATGGATCAAATGGGAAGACGAAGATGGACGAACGAGAGGAACTTGGTCCAAAGAAGGCCAACGGATCTAATGGGAGGACGAAGAGGAACGAACGAGACGAACTTGGTCCAAAGAACGACAACGGATCTATTGGGAACACGAAGATGGACGAACGAGACATACTTGGTCCAAAGAAGGCCATCGGATCTAATGGGAGGACGAAGAGGGACTAAAGAGACGAACTTGGTCCAAAGAAGGCCAATGGATCAAATGGGAGGACGAAGATGGACGAACGAGACGAATTTGGTCCAAAGAAGGCCAACGGATCAAATGGGAAGACAAAAATGGACGAACGAGACGAACTTGGTCCAAAGAAGGCCAACGGATCTAATGGGAGGACGAAGAGGAACAAACGAGACGAACTTGGTCCAAAGAACGACAACGGATCTATTGGGAAGACGAAGATGGACGAACGAGACGAACTTGGTCCAAAGAAAGCCAACAGATCTAATGGGAGGACGAAGATGGACGAATGAGACGAACATGGTCCAAAGAAGGACAACGGATCAAATGGGAGGACGAAGAGGAACGAACGAGACGAACTTGGTCCAATGAAGGCCATCGGATCTAATGGGAGGACGAAGAGGGACGAACAAGATGAACTTGGCCCAAAGAAGGACAACGGATCTAATAGGAAGACGAAGATGGACGAACGAGACGAACCTGGTCAAAAGAAGGCCAACGGATCTAATGGGAGGGCGAAGAGGAACGAACGAGACGAACTTGGTCCAAAGAACGACAACGGATCTATTGGGAAGACGAAGATGGACGAACGAGACGAACTTGGACCAAAGAAGCCCAACGGATCTAATGGGAGGACGAAGATGGACGAACGAGACGAACTTGGTCCAAAGAAGGCCAACGGATCTAATAGGAGGACGAAGAGGAACGAACGAGACGAACTTGGTCCAACGAACGACAACGGATCTATTGGGAAGACGAAGATGGACGAACGAGACGAACTTGGTCCAAAGAACCCAACGGATCTAATGGGAGGACGAAGATGGACGAACGAGACGAACTTGGTCCAAAGAAGGCCAACGAATCTAATGGGAGGACGAAGAGGAACGAACGAGATGAACTTGGTCCAACGAACGACAACAGATCTAATGGGAAGACGAAGATGGACGAACGAGACGAACTTGGTCCAAAGAAGGCCAACGGATCTAATGGGAGGACGAAGATGGACGAACGAGACGAACTTGGTCCAAAGAAGGCCAACGGATCTAATGGGAGGACGAAGATGGACGAACGAGACGAACTTGGTCCAATGAAGGCCATCGGATCTAATGGGAGGATGAAGATGGACGAACAAGATGAACTTGGCCCAAAGAAGGACAACAGATCTAATAGGAAGACGAAGATGGACGAACGAGACGAACCTGGTCAAAAGAAGGCCAACGGATCTAATGGGAGGGCGAAGAGGAACGAACGAGACGAACTTGGTCCAAAGAACGACAACGGTTCTATTGGGAAGACGAAGATGGACGAACGAGACGAACATGGTCCAAAGAAGCCCAACGGATCTAATGGGAGGACGAAGATGGACGAACGAGACGAACTTGGTCCAAAGAAGGCCAACGGATCTAATGGGAGGACGAAGAGGAACGAACGAGACGAACTTGGTCCAACGAACGACAACGGATCTATTGGGAAGACGAAGATGGACGAACGAGACGAACTTGGTCCAAAGAACCCAACGGATCTAATGGGAGGACGAAGAGGAACGAACGAGACGAACTTGGTCCAACGAATCTAATGGGAGGACGAAGAGGAACGAACGAGACGAACTTGGTCCAAAGAAGGCCAACGAATCTAATGGGAGGACGAAGAGGAACGAACGAGACGAACTTGGTCCAACGAACGACAACAGATCTAATGGGAAGACGAAGATGGACGAACGAGACGAACTTGGTCCAAAGAAGGCCAACGGATCTAATGGGAGGACGAAGATGGACGAACGAGACGAACTTGTTCCAAAGAAGGCCAACGGATCTAATGGGAGGACGAAGAGGAACGAACGAGACGAACTTGGTCGAAAGAACGACAACGGATCTATTGGGAAGACGAAGATGGACGAACGAGACGAACTTGGTCCAAAGAAGGCCAACGGATCTAATGGGAGGACGAAGAGGGACTGAAGAGTCGAACTTGGTCCAAAGAAGGCCAACGGATCAAATGGGAGGACGAAGATGGACGAACGAGACGAATTTGGTCCAAAGAAGGCCAGAGGATCAAATAGGAAGACGAAAATGGACGAACGAGACGAACTTGGTCCAAAGAAGGCCAACGGATCTAATGGGAGGACGAAGAGGAACGAACGAGACGAACTTGGTCCAAAGAACGACAACAGATCTATTGGGAAGACGAAGATGGACGAACGAGACAAACTTGGTCCAAAGAAGGCCAACGGATCTAATGGGAGGACGAAGATGGACGAACGAGACGACTTGGTCCAAAGAAGGCCAACGGATCTAATGGGAGGACGAAGATGGACGAACGAGACGAACTTGGTCCAAAGAAGGCGAACGGATCTAATGGGAGGACGAAGATGGACGAACGAGACGAACTTGGTCCAAAGAAGGCCAACGAATCTAATGGGAGGACGAAGATGGACGAACGAGACGAACTTGGTCCAAAGAAGGCCAACGGATCTAATGGGAGGACGAAGATGGACGAACGAGACGAACTTGGTCCAAAGAAGGCCAATGGATCTAATGGGAGGACGAAGAGGGACTAAAGAGACGAACTTGGTCCAAAGAAGGCCAACGGATCAAATGGGAGGACGAAGATGGACGAACGAGACGAATTTGGTCCAAAGAAGGCCAATGGATCAAATGGGAAGACGAAGATGGACGAACGAGAGGAACTTGGTCCAAAGAAGGCCAACGGATCTAATGGGAGGACGAAGAGGAACGAACGAGACGAACTTGGTCCAAAGAACGACAACGGATCTATTGGGAACACGAAGATGGACGAACGAGACATACTTGGTCCAAAGAAGGCCATCGGATCTAATGGGAGGACGAAGAGGGACTAAAGAGACGAACTTGGTCCAAAGAAGGCCAATGGATCAAATGGGAGGACGAAGATGGACGAACGAGACGAATTTGGTCCAAAGAAGGCCAACGGATCAAATGGGAAGACAAAAATGGACGAACGAGACGAACTTGGTCCAAAGAAGGCCAACGGATCTAATGGGAGGACGAAGAGGAACAAACGAGACGAACTTGGTCCAAAGAACGACAACGGATCTATTGGGAAGACGAAGATGGACGAACGAGACGAACTTGGTCCAAAGAAAGCCAACGGATCTAATGGGAGGACGAAGATGGACGAATGAGACGAACATGGTCCAAAGAAGCACAACGGATCAAATGCGAGGACGAAGATGGACGAAGGAGACGAACTTGGTCCAAAGAAGGCCAACGGATCTAATGGGAGGACGAAGATGGACTAAAGAGACGAACTTGGTCCAATGAAGGCCAACGGATGTAATGGGAGGACGAAGATGGACGAACGAGACGAACTTGGTCCAAAGAAGGCCAACGGATCTAATGGGAGGACGAAGATGGACGAACGAGACGAACTTGGTCCAAAGAAGGCCAATGGATCTATTGGGAGGACGAAGAGGGACTAAAGAGACGAACTTGGTCCAAAGAAGGCCAACGGATCTAATGGGAGGACGAAGATGGACGAACGAGACGGATTTGGTCCAAAGAAGGCCAATGGATCAAATGGGAAGACGAAGATGGACGAACGAGAGGAACTTGGTCCAAAGAAGGCCAACGGATCTAATGGGAGGACGAAGAGGAACGAACGAGACGAACTTGGTCCAAAGAACGACAACGGATCTATTGGGAACACGAAGATGGACGAACGAGACATACTTGGTCCAAAGAAGGCCAACGGATCTAATGGGAGGACGAAGATGGAAGAAGGAGACGAACTTGGTCCAAAGAAGGCCAACGGATCTAATGGGAGGACGAAGATGGACTAAAGAGACGAACTGGGTCCAATGAAGGCCAACGGATCTAATGGGAGGACGAAGATGGACGAACGATACGAACTCGGTCCAAAGAAGGCCAACGGATCTAATGGGAGGACGAAGATGGACGAACGAGACGAACTTGGTCCAAAGAAGGCCATCGGATCTAATGGGAGGACGAAGAGGGACGAACAAGATGAACTTGGCCCAAAGAAGGACAACGGATCTAATAGGAAGACGAAGATGGACGAACGAGACGAACCTGGTCAAAAGAAGGCCAACGGATCTAATGGGAGGGCGAAGAGGAACGAACGAGACGAACTTGGTCCACAGAACAACAACGGATCTATTGGGAAGACGAAGATGGACGAACGAGACGAACTTGGTCCAAAGAAGCCCAACGGATCTAATGGGAGGACGAAGATGGACGAACGAGACGAACTTGGTCCAAAGAAGGCCAACGGATCTAATGGGAGGACGAAGAGGAACGAACGAGACGAACTTGGTCCAACGAACGACAACGGATCTATTGGGAAGACGAAGATGGACGAACGAGACGAACTTGGTCCAAAGAACCCAACGGATCAAATGGGAGGACGAAGATGGACGAACGAGACGAACTTGGTCCAAAGAAGGCCAACGAATCTAATGGGAGGACGAAGAGGAACGAACGAGATGAACTTGGTCCAACGAACGACAACAGATCTAATGGGAAGACGAAGATGGACGAACGAGACGAACTTGGTCCAAAGAAGGCCAACGGATCTAATGGGAGGACGAAGATGGACGAACGAGACGAACTTGGTCCAAAGAAGGCCAACGGATCTAATGGGAGGACGAAGATGGACGAACGAGACGAACTTGGTCCAATGAAGGCCATCGGATCTAATGGGAGGACGAAGAGGGACGAACAAGATGAACTTGGCCCAAAGAAGGACAACAGATCTAATAGGAAGACGAAGATGGACGAACGAGACGAACCTGGTCAAAAGAAGGCCAACGGATCTAATGGGAGGGCGAAGAGGAACGAACGAGACGAACTTGGTCCAAAGAACGACAACGGATCTATTGGGAAGACGAAGATGGACGAACGAGACGAACATGGTCCAAAGAAGCCCAACGGATCTAATGGGAGGACGAAGATGGACGAACGAGACGAACTTGGTCCAAAGAAGGCCAACGGATCTAATGGGAGGACGAAGAGGAACGAACGAGACGAACTTGGTCCAACGAACGACAACGGATCTATTGGGAAGACGAAGATGGACGAACGAGACGAACTTGGTCCAAAGAACCCAACGGATCTAATGGGAGGACGAAGAAGGACGAACGAGACGAACTTGGTCCAAAGAAGGCCAACGAATCTAATGGGAGGACGAAGAGGAACGAACGAGACGAACTTGGTCCAACGAATCTAATGGGAGGACGAAGAGGAACGAACGAGACGAACTTGGTCCAAAGAAGGCCAACGAATCTAATGGGAGGACGAAGAGGAACGAACGAGACGAACTTGGTCCAACGAACGACAACAGATCTAATGGGAAGACGAAGATGGACGAACGAGACGAACTTGGTCCAAAAAAGGCCAACGGATCTAATGGGAGGACGAAGATGGACGAACGAGACGAACTTGTTCCAAAGAAGGCCAACGGATCTAATGGGAGGACGAAGAGGAACGAACGAGACGAACTTGGTCGAAAGAACGACAACGGATCTATTGGGAAGACGAAGATGGACGAACGAGACGAACTTGGTCCAAAGAAGGCCAACGGATCTAATGGGAGGACGAAGAGGGACTGAAGAGTCGAACTTGGTCCAAAGAAGGCCAACGGATCAAATGGGAGGACGAAGATGGACGAACGAGACGAATTTGGTCCAAAGAAGGCCAGAGGATCAAATAGGAAGACGAAAATGGACGAACGAGACGAACTTGGTCCAAAGAAGGCCAACGGATCTAATGGGAGGACGAAGAGGAACGAACGAGACGAACTTGGTCCAAAGAACGACAACAGATCTATTGGGAAGACGAAGATGGACGAACGAGACAAACTTGGTCCAAAGAAGGCCAACGGATCTAATGGGAGGACGAAGATGGACGAACGAGACGACTTGGTCCAAAGAAGGCCCACGGATCTAATGGGAGGACGAAGATGGACGAACGAGACGAACTTGGTCCAAAGAAGGCGAACGGATCTAATGGGAGGACGAAGATGGACGAACGAGACGAACTTGGTCCAAAGAAGGCCAACGAATCTAATGGGAGGACGAAGATGGACGAACGAGACGAACTTGGTCCAAAGAAGGCCAACGGATCTAATGGGAGGACGAAGATGGACGAACGAGACGAACTTGGTCCAAAGAAGGCCAATGGATCTAATGGGAGGACGAAGAGGGACTAAAGAGACGAACTTGGTCCAAAGAAGGCCAACGGATCAAATGGGAGGACGAAGATGGACGAACGAGACGAATTTGGTCCAAAGAAGGCCAATGGATCAAATGGGAAGACGAAGATGGACGAACGAGAGGAACTTGGTCCAAAGAAGGCCAATGGATCTAATGGGAGGACGAAGAGGAACGAACGAGACGAACTTGGTCCAAAGAACGACAACGGATCTATTGGGAACACGAAGATGGACGAACGAGACATACTTGGTCCAAAGAAGGCCATCGGATCTAATGGGAGGACGAAGAGGGACTAAAGAGACGAACTTGGTCCAAAGAAGGCCAATGGATCAAATGGGAGGACGAAGATGGACGAACGAGACGAATTTGGTCCAAAGAAGGCCAACGGATCAAATGGGAAGACAAAAATGGACGAACGAGACGAACTTGGTCCAAAGAAGGCCAACGGATCTAATGGGAGGACGAAGAGGAACAAACGAGACGAACTTGGTCCAAAGAACGACAACGGATCTATTGGGAAGACGAAGATGGACGAACGAGACGAACTTGGTCCAAAGAAAGCCAACGGATCTAATGGGAGGACGAAGATGGACGAATGAGACGAACATGGTCCAAAGAAGGACAACGGATCAAATGCGAGGACGAAGATGGACGAAGGAGACGAACTTGGTCCAAAGAAGGCCAACGGATCTAATGGGAGGACGAAGATGGACTAAAGAGACGAACTTGGTCCAATGAAGGCCAACGGATGTAATGGGAGGACGAAGATGGACGAACGAGACGAACTTGGTCCAAAGAAGGCCAACGGATCTAATGGGAGGACGAAGATGGACGAACGAGACGAACTTGGTCCAAAGAAGGCCAATGGATCTATTGGGAGGACGAAGAGGGACTAAAGAGACGAACTTGGTCCAAAGAAGGCCAACGGATCTAATGGGAGGACGAAGATGGACGAACGAGACGGATTTGGTCCAAAGAAGGCCAATGGATCAAATGGGAAGACGAAGATGGACGAACGAGAGGAACTTGGTCCAAAGAAGGCCAACGGATCTAATGGGAGGACGAAGAGGAACGAACGAGACGAACTTGGTCCAAAGAACGACAACGGATCTATTGGGAACACGAAGATGGACGAACGAGACATACTTGGTCCAAAGAAGGCCAACGGATCTAATGGGAGGACGAAGATGGAAGAAGGAGACGAACTTGGTCCAAAGAAGGCCAACGGATCTAATGGGAGGACGAAGATGGACTAAAGAGACGAACTGGGTCCAATGAAGGCCAACGGATCTAATGGGAGGACGAAGATGGACGAACGATACGAACTCGGTCCAAAGAAGGCCAACGGATCTAATGGGAGGACGAAGATGGACGAACGAGACGAACTTGGTCCAAAGAAGGCCATCGGATCTAATGGGAGGACGAAGAGGGACGAACCAGATGAACTTGGCCCAAAGAAGGACAACGGATCTAATAGGAAGACGAAGATGGACGAACGAGACGAACCTGGTCAAAAGAAGGCCAACGGATCTAATGGGAGGGCGAAGAGGAACGAACGAGACGAACTTGGTCCACAGAACAACAACGGATCTATTGGGAAGACGAAGATGGACGAACGAGACGAACTTGGTCCAAAGAAGCCCAACGGATCTAATGGGAGGACGAAGATGGACGAACGAGACGAACTTGGTCCAAAGAAGGCCAACGGATCTAATGGGAGGACGAAGAGGAACGAACGAGACGAACTTGGTCCAACGAACGACAACGGATCTATTGGGAAGACGAAGATGGACGAACGAGACGAACTTGGTCCAAAGAACCCAACGGATCAAATGGGAGGACGAAGATGGACGAATGAGACGAACTTGGTCCAAAGAAGGCCAACGAATCTAATGGGAGGACGAAGAGGAACGAACGAGACGAACTTGGTCCAACGAACGACAACAGATCTAATGGGAAGACGAAGATGGACGAACGAGACGAACTTGGTCCAAAGAAGGCCAACGGATCTAATGGGAGGACGAAGATGGACGAACGAGACGAACTTGGTCCAAAGAAGGCCAACGGATCTAATGGGAGGACGAAGATGGACGAACGAGACGAACTTGTTCCAAAGAAGGCCAACGAATCTAATGGGAGGACGAAGAGGAACGAACGAGACGAACTTGGTCCAAAGAACGACAACGGATCTATTGGGAACACGAAGATGGACGAACGAGACAAACTTGGTCCAAAGAAGGCCAACGGATCTAATGGGAGGACGAAGATGGACGAACGAGACGACATGGTCCAAAGAAGGCCAACGGATCTAATGGGAGGACGAAGAGGAACGAACGAGACGAACTTGGTCCAAAGAACGACAACGGATCTATTGGGAAGACGAAAATGGACGAACGAGACGAACTTGGTCCAAAGAAGGCCAACGGATGTTATGGGAGGACGAAGATGGACGAACGAGACGAACATGGTCCAAAGAAGGCCAACGGATCAAATGGGAGGACGAAGATGGACGAACGAGACGAATTTGGTCCAAAGAAGGCCAGAGGATCAAATGGGAAGACGAAAATGGACGAACGAGACGAACTTGGTCCAAAGAAGGCCAACGGATCTAATGGGAGGACGAAGAGGAACGAACGAGACCAACTTGGTCCAAAGAACGACAACGGATCTATTGGGAAGACGAAGATGGACGAACGAGACGAACTTGGTCCAAAGAAGGCCAACGGATCTAATGGGAGGACGAAGATGGACGAACGAGACGTACTTGGTCCAAAGAACGACAACGGATCTATTGGGAAGACGAAGATGGACGAACGAGACGAACTTGGTCCAAAGAAAGCCAACGGATCTAATGGGAGGTCGAAGATGGACGAATGAGACGAACATGGTCCAAAGAAGGACAACGGATCAAATGCGAGGACGAAGATGGACGAAGGGGACGAACTTGGTCCAAAGAAGGCCAACGGATCTAATGGGAGGACGAAGATGGACTCAAGAGACGAACTTGGTCCAATGAAGGCCAACGGATGTAATGGGAGGACGAAGATGGACGAACGAGACGAACTTGGTCCAAAGAAGGCCAACGGATCTAATGGGAGGACGAAGATGGATGAACGAGACGAACTTGGTCCAAAGAAGGCCAATGGATCTATTGGGAGGACGAAGAGGGACTAAAGAGACGAACTTGGTCCAAAGAAGGCCAACGGATCTAATGGGAGGACGAAGATGGACGAACGAGACGGATTTGGTCCAAAGAAGGCCAATGGATCAAATGGGAAGACGAAGATGGACGAACGAGAGGAACTTGGTCCAAAGAAGGCCAACGGATCTAATGGGAGGACGAAGAGGAACGAACGAGACGAACTTGGTCCAAAGAACGACAACGGATCTATTGGGAACACGAAGATGGACGAACGAGACATACTTGGTCCAAAGAAGGCCAACGGATCTAATGGGAGGACGAAGATGGAAGAAGGAGACGAACTTGGTCCAAAGAAGGCCAACGGATCTAATGGGAGGACGAAGATGGACTAAAGAGACGAACTGGGTCCAATGAAGGCCAACGGATCTAATGGGAGGACGAAGATGGACGAACGATACGAACTCGGTCCAAAGAAGGCCAACGGATCTAATGGGAGGACGAAGATGGACGAACGAGACGAACTTGGTCCAAAGAAGGCCATCAGATCTAATGGGAGGACGAAGAGGGACGAACCAGATGAACTTGGCCCAAAGAAGGACAACGGATCTAATAGGAAGACGAAGATGGACGAACGAGACGAACCTGGTCAAAAGAAGGCCAACGGATCTAATGGGAGGGCGAAGAGGAACGAACGAGACGAACTTGGTCCACAGAACAACAACGGATCTATTGGGAAGACGAAGATGGACGAACGAGACGAACTTGGTCCAAAGAAGCCCAACGGATCTAATGGGAGGACGAAGATGGACGAACGAGACGAACTTGGTCCAAAGAAGGCCAACGGATCTAATGGGAGGACGAAGAGGAACGAACGAGACGAACTTGGTCCAACGAACGACAACGGATCTATTGGGAAGACGAAGATGGACGAACGAGACGAACTTGGTCCAAAGAACCCAACGGATCAAATGGGAGGACGAAGATGGACGAACGAGACGAACTTGGTCCAAAGAAGGCCAACGAATCTAATGGGAGGACGAAGAGGAACGAACGAGACGAACTTGGTCCAACGAACGACAACAGATCTAATGGGAAGACGAAGATGGACGAACGAGACGAACTTGGTCCAAAGAAGGCCAACGGATCTAATGGGAGGACGAAGATGGACGAACGAGACGAACTTGGTCCAAAGAAGGCCAACGGATCTAATGGGAGGACGAAGATGGACGAACGAGACGAACTTGTTCCAAAGAAGGCCAACGAATCTAATGGGAGGACGAAGAGGAACGAACGAGACGAACTTGGTCCAAAGAACGACAACGGATCTATTGGGAACACGAAGATGGACGAACGAGACAAACTTGGTCCAAAGAAGGCCAACGGATCGAATGGGAGGACGAAGATGGACGAACGAGACGACATGGTCCAAAGAAGGCCAACGGATCTAATGGGAGGACGAAGAGGAACGAACGAGACGAACTTGGTCCAAAGAACGACAACGGATCTATTGGGAAGACGAAAATGGACGAACGAGACGAACTTGGTCCAAAGAAGGCCAACGGATGTTATGGGAGGACGAAGATGGACGAACGAGACGAACATGGTCCAAAGAAGGCCAACGGATCAAATGGGAGGACGAAGATGGACGAACGAGACGAATTTGGTCCAAAGAAGGCCAGAGGATCAAATGGGAAGACGAAAATGGACGAACGAGACGAACTTGGTCCAAAGAAGGCCAACGGATCTAATGGGAGGACGAAGAGGAACGAACGAGACGAACTTGGTCCAAAGAACGACAACGGATCTATTGGGAAGACGAAGATGGACGAACGAGACGAACTTGGTCCAAAGAAGGCCAACGGATCTAATGGGAGGACGAAGATGGACGAACGAGACGTACTTGGTCCAAAGAACGACAACGGATCTATTGGGAAGACGAAGATGGACGAACGAGACGAACTTGGTCCAAAGAAAGCCAACGGATCTAATGGGAGGTCGAAGATGGACGAATGAGACGAACATGGTCCAAAGAAGGACAACGGATCAAATGCGAGGACGAAGATGGACGAAGGGGACGAACTTGGTCCAAAGAAGGCCAACGGATCTAATGGGAGGACGAAGATGGACTCAAGAGACGAACTTGGTCCAATGAAGGCCAACGGATGTAATGGGAGGACGAAGATGGACGAACGAGACGAACTTGGTCCAAAGAAGGCCAACGGATCTAATGGGAGGACGAAGATGGATGAACGAGACGAACTTGGTCCAAAGAAGGCCAATGGATCTATTGGGAGGACGAAGAGGGACTAAAGAGACGAACTTGGTCCAAAGAAGGCCAACGGATCTAATGGGAGGACGAAGATGGACGAACGAGACAAATTTGGTCCAAAGAAGGCCAATGGATCAAATGGGAAGACGAAGATGGACGAACGAGAGGAACTTGGTCCAAAGAAGGCCAACGGATCTAATGGGAGGACGAAGAGGAACGAACGAGACGAACTTGGTCCAAAGAACGACAACGGATCTATTGGGAACACGAAGATGGACGAACGAGACATACTTGGTCCAAAGAAGGCCAACGGATCTAATGGGAGGACGAAGATGGAAGAAGGAGACGAACTTGGTCCAAAGAAGGCCAACGGATCTAATGGGAGGACGAAGATGGACTAAAGAGACGAACTGGGTCCAATGAAGGCCAACGGATCTAATGGGAGGACGAAGATGGACGAACGATACGAACTCGGTCCAAAGAAGGCCAACGGATCTAATGGGAGGACGAAGATGGACGAACGAGACGAACTTGGTCCAAAGAAGGCCATCGGATCTAATGGGAGGACGAAGAGGGACGAACAAGATGAACTTGGCCCAAAGAAGGACAACGGATCTAATAGAAGACGAAGATGGACGAACGAGACGAACCTGGTCAAAAGAAGGCCAACGGATCTAATGGGAGGGCGAAGAGGAACGAACGAGACGAACTTGGTCCACAGAACGACAACGGATCTATTGGGAAGACGAAGATGGACGAACGAGACGAACTTGGTCCAAAGAAGCCCAACGGATCTAATGGGAGGACGAAGATGGACGAACGAGACGAACTTGGTCCAAAGAAGGCCAACGGATCTAATGGGAGGACGAAGAGGAACGAACGAGACGAACTTGGTCCAACGAACGACAACGGATCTATTGGGAAGACGAAGATGGACGAACGAGACGAACTTGGTCCAAAGAACCCAACGGATCAAATGGGAGGACGAAGATGGACGAACGAGACGAACTTGGTCCAAAGAAGGCCAACGAATCTAATGGGAGGACGAAGAGGAACGAACGAGACGAACTTGGTCCAACGAACGACAACAGATCTAATGGGAAGACGAAGATGGACGAACGAGACGAACTTGGTCCAAAGAAGGCCAACGGATCTAATGGGAGGACGAAGATGGACGAACGAGACGAACTTGTTCCAAAGAAGGCCAACGAATCTAATGGGAGGACGAAGAGGAACGAACGAGACGAACTTGGTCCAAAGAACGACAACGGATCTATTGGGAACACGAAGATGGACGAACGAGACAAACTTGGTCCAAAGAAGGCCAACGGATCTAATGGGAGGACGAAGATGGACGAACGAGACGACATGGTCCAAAGAAGGCCAACGGATCTAATGGGAGGACGAAGAGGAACGAACGAGACGAACTTGGTCCAAAGAACGACAACGGATCTATTGGGAAGACGAAGATGGACGAACGAGACGAACTTGGTCCAAAGAAGGCCAACGGATGTTATGGGAGGACGAAGATGGACGAACGAGACGAACATGGTCCAAAGAAGGCCAACGGATCAAATGGGAGGACGAAGATGGACGAACGAGACGAATTTGGTCCAAAGAAGGCCAGAGGATCAAATGGGAAGACGAAAATGGACGAACGAGACGAACTTGGTCCAAAGAAGGCCAACGGATCTAATGGGAGGACGAAGAGGAACGAACGAGACGAACTTGGTCCAAAGAACGACAACGGATCTATTGGGAAGACGAAGATGGACGAACGAGACGAACTTGGTCCAAAGAAGGCCAACGGATCTAATGGGAGGACGAAGATGGACGAACGAGACGTACTTGGTCCAAAGAACGACAACGGATCTATTGGGAAGACGAAGATGGACGAACGAGACGAACTTGGTCCAAAGAAGCCCAACAAATCTAATGGGAGGACGAAGATGGAGGAACGAGACGAACTTGGTCCAAAGAAGGCCAACGGATCTAATGGGAGGACGAAGAGGAACGAACAAGACGAACTTGGTCCAACGAACGACAACGGATCTATTGGGAAGACGAAGATGGACGAACGAGACGAACTTGGTCCAAAGAACCCAACGGATCTAATGGGAGGACGAAGATGGACGAACGAGACGAACTTGGTCCAAAGAAGGCCAACGGATCTAATGGGAGGACGAAGAGGAACGAACGAGACGAACTTGGTCCAACGAACAACAACAGATCTAATGGGAAGACGAAGATGGACGAACGAGACAAACTTGGTCCAAAGAAGGCCAACGGATGTAATGGGAGGACGAAGATGGACGAACGAGACGAACTTGGTCCAATGAAGGCCAACGGATCTAATGGGAGGACGAAGAGGAACGAACGAGACGAACTTGGTCCAAAGAACGACAACGGATCTATTGGGAAGACGAAGATGGACGAACGAGACGAACTTGGTCCAAAGAAGGCCAACGGATCTAATGGGAGGACGAAGAGGGACTAAAGTGACGAAATTGGTCCAAAGAAGGCCAACGGATCAAATGGGAGGACGAAGATGGACGAACGAGACGAATTTGGTCCAAAGAAGGCCAGAGGATCAAATGGGAAGACGAAAATGGACGAACGAGACGAACTTGGTCCAAAGAAGGCCAACGGATCTAATGGGAGGACGAAGAGGAACGAACGAGACGAACTTGGTCCAAAGAACGACAACGGATCTATTGGGAAGACGAAGATGGACGAACGAGACGAACTTGGTCCAAAGAAGGCCAACGGATCTAATGGGAGGATGAAGATGGACGAACGAGACGAACATGGTCCAAAGAAGGACAACGGATCAAATGCGAGGACGAAGATGGACGAAGGAGACGAACTTGGTCGAAAGAAGTCCAACGGATCTAATGGGAGGACGAAGATGGACTAAAGAGACGAACTTGGTCCAATGAAGGCCAACGGATCTAATGGGAGGACGAAGATGGACGAACGAGACGAACTTGGTCCAATGAAGGCCAATGGATCTAATGGGAAGACGAAGAGGAACGAACGAGACGAACTTGGTCCAACGAACGACAACAGATCTAATGGGAAGACGAAGATGGACGAACGAGACGAACTTGGTCCAAAGAAGGCCAACGGATCTAATGGGAGGACGAAGATGGACGAACGAGACGAACTTGGTCCAAAGAAGGCCAACGGATCTAATGGGAGGACGAAGATGGACGAACGAGACGAACTTGTTCCAAAGAAGGCCAACGAATCTAATGGGAGGACGAAGAGGAACGAACGAGACGAACATGGTCCAAAGAACGACAACGGATCTATTGGGAACACGAAGATGGACGAACGAGACAAACTTGGTCCAAAGAAGGCCAACGGATCTAATGGGAGGACGAAGATGGACGAACGAGACGACATGGTCCAAAGAAGGCCAACGGATCTAATAGGAGGACGAAGAGGAACGAACGAGACGAACTTGGTCCAAAGAACGACAACGGATCTATTGGGAAGACGAAGATGGACGAACGAGACGAACTTGGTCCAAAGAAGGCCAACGGATGTTATGGGAGGACGAAGATGGACGAACGAGACGAACATGGTCCAAAGAAGGCCAACGGATCAAATGGGAGGACGAAGATGGACGAACGAGACGAATTTGGTCCAAAGAAGGCCAGAGGATCAAATGGGAAGACGAAAATGGACGAACGAGACGAACTTGGTCCAACGAACGACAACGGATCTATTGGGAAGACGAAGATGGACGAACGAGACGAACTTGGTCCAAAGAAGGCCAACGGATCTAATGGGAGGATGAAGATGGACGAACGAGACGAACATGGTCCAAAGAAGGACAACGGATCAAATGCGAGGACGAAGATGGACGAAGGAGACGAACTTGGTCGAAAGAAGTCCAACGGATCTAATGGGAGGACGAAGATGGAATAAAGAGACGAACTTGGTCCAATGAAGGCCAACGGATCTAATGGGAGGACGAAGATGGACGAACGAGACGAACTTGGTCCAATGAAGGCCAATGGATCTAATGGGAAGACGAAGAGGGACTAAAGAGACGAACTTGGTCCAAAGAAGGCCAACGGATCAAATGGGAGGACGAAGATTGACGAACGAGACGAATTAGGTCCAAAGAAGGCCAACGGATCAAATGGGAAGACGAAGATGGACGAATGAGATGAACTTGGTCCAAAGAAGGCCAACGGATCTAATGGGAGGACGAAGAGGAACGAACGAGACGAACTTGGTCCAAAGAACGACAACGGATCTATTGGGAACACGAAGATGGACGAACGAGACAAACTTGGTCCAAAAAAGGCCAACGGATCTAATGGGAGGACGAAGATGGACGAACGAGACGACATGGTCCAAAGAAGGCCAACGGATCTAATGGGAGGACGAAGATGGACGAACGAGACGAACTTGGTCCAAAGAAGGCAAGCGGATCTAATGGGAGGACGAAGAGGAACGAACGAGACGAACTTGGTCCAACGAACGACAACGGATCTATTGGGAAGACGAAGATGGACGAACGAGACGAACTTGGTCCAAAGAAGGCCAACGGATCTAATGGGAGGACGAAGATGGACGAACGAGACGAACTTGTTCCAAAGAAGGCCAACGAATCTAATGGGAGGACGAAGAGGAACGAACGAGACGAACTTGGTCCAAAGAACGACAACGGATCTATTGGGAACACGAAGATGGACGAACGAGACAAACTTGGTCCAAAGAAGGCCAACGGATCTAATGGGAGGACGAAGATGGACGAACGAGACGACATGGCCCAAAGAAGGCCAACGGATCTAATGGGAGGACGAAGAGGAACGAACGAGACGAACTTGGTCCAAAGAACGACAACGGATCTATTGGGAAGACGAAGATGGACGAACGAGACGAACTTGGTCCAAAGAAGGCCAACAGATGTTATGGGAGGACGAAGATGGACGAACGAGACGAACATGGTCCAAAGAAGGCCAACGGATCAAATGGGAGGACGAAGATGGACGAACGAGACGAATTTGGTCCAAAGAAGGCCAGAGGATCAAATGGGAAGACGAAAATGGACGAACGAGACGAACTTGGTCCAAAGAAGGCCAACGGATCTAATGGGAGGACAAAGAGGAACGAACGAGACGAACTTGGTCCAAAGAACGACAACGGATCTATTGGGAAGACGAAGATGGACGAACGAGACGAACTTGGTCCAAAGAAGGCCAACGGATCTAATGGGAGGACGAAGATGGACGAACGAGACGTACTTGGTCCAAAGAACGACAACGGATCTATTGGGAAGACGAAGATGGACGAACGAGACGAACTTGGTCCAAAGAAGGCCAACAAATCTAATGGGAGGACGAAGATGGACGAACGAGACGAACTTGGTCCAAAGAAGGCCAACGGATCTAATGGGAGGACGAAGAGGAACGAACGAGACGAACTTGGTCCAACGAACGACAACGGATCTATTGGGAAGACGAAGATGGACGAACGAGACGAACTTGGTCCAAGGAACCCAACGGATCTAATGGGAGGACGAAGATGGACGAACGAGACGAACTTGGTCCAAAGAAGGCCAACGGATCTAATGGGAGGACGAAGAGGAACGAACGAGACGAACTTGGTCCAACGAACGACAACAGATCTAATGGGAAGACGAAGATGGACGAACGAGACAAACTTGGTCCAAAGAAGGCCAACGGATGTAATGGGAGGACGAAGATGGACGAACGAGACGAACTTGGTCCAAAGAAGGCCAACGGATCTAATGGGAGGACGAAGAGGAACGAACGAGACGAACTTGGTCCAAAGAACGACAACGGATCTATTGGGAAGACGAAGATGGACGAACGAGACGAACTTGTTCCAAAGAAGGCCAACGGATCTAATGGGAGGACGAAGAGGGACTAAAGAGACGAACTTGGTCCAAAGAAGGCCAACGGATCAAATGGGAGGACGAAGATGGATGAACGAGACGAATTTGGTCCAAAGAAGGCCAGAGGATCAAATGGGAAGACGAAAATGGACGAACGAGACGAACTTGGTCCAAAGAAGGCCAACGGATATAATGGGAGGACGAAGAGGAACGAACGAGACGAACTTGGTCCAAAGAACGACAACGGATCTATTGGGAAGACGAAGATGGACGAACGAGAAGAACTTGGTCCAAAGAAGGCCAACGGATCTAATGGGAGGATGAAGATGGACGAACGAGACGAACATGGTCCAAAGAAGGACAACGGATCAAATGCGAGGACGAAGATGGACGAAGGAGACGAACTTGGTCGAAAGAAGTCCAACGGATCTAATGGGAGGACGAAGATGGACTAAAGAGACGAACTTGGTCCAATGAAGGCCAACGGATCTAATGGGAGGACGAAGATGGACGAACGAGACGAACTTGGTCCAATGAAGGCCAATGGATCTAATGGGAAGACGAAGAGGAACGAACGAGACGAACTTGGTCCAACGAACGACAACAGATCTAATGGGAAGACGAAGATGGACGAACGAGACGAACTTGGTCCAAAGAAGGCCAACGGATCTAATGGGAGGACGAAGATGGAAGAAGGAGACGAACTTGGTCCAAAGAAGGCCAACGGATCTAATGGGAGGACGAAGATGGACTAAAGAGACGAACTGGGTCCAATGAAGGCCAACGGATCTAATGGGAGGACGAAGATGGACGAACGATACGAACTCGGTCCAAAGAAGGCCAACGGATCTAATGGGAGGACGAAGATGGACGAACGAGACGAACTTGGTCCAAAGAAGGCCATCGGATGTTATGGGAGGACGAAGATGGACGAACGAGACGAACATGGTCCAAAGAAGGCCAACGGATCAAATGGGAGGACGAAGATGGACGAACGAGACGAATTTGGTCCAAAGAAGGCCAGAGGATCAAATGGGAAGACGAAAATGGACGAACGAGACGAACTTGGTCCAAAGAAGGCCAACGGATCTAATGGGAGGACGAAGAGGAACGAACGAGACGAACTTGGTCCAAAGAACGACAACGGATCTATTGGGAAGACGAAGATGGACGAACGAGACGAACTTGGTCCAAAGAAGGCCAACGGATCTAATGGGAGGACGAAGATGGACGAACGAGACGTACTTGGTCCAAAGAACGACAACGGATCTATTGGGAAGACGAAGATGGACGAACGAGACGAACTTGGTCCAAAGAAGCCCAACAAATCTAATGGGAGGACGAAGATGGAGGAACGAGACGAACTTGGTCCAAAGAAGGCCAACGGATCTAATGGGAGGACGAAGAGGAACGAACAAGACGAACTTGGTCCAACGAACGACAACGGATCTATTGGGAAGACGAAGATGGACGAACGAGACGAACTTGGTCCAAAGAACCCAACGGATCTAATGGGAGGACGAAGATGGACGAACGAGACGAACTTGGTCCAAAGAAGGCCAACGGATCTAATGGGAGGACGAAGAGGAACGAACGAGACGAACTTGGTCCAACGAACAACAACAGATCTAATGGGAAGACGAAGATGGACGAACGAGACAAACTTGGTCCAAAGAAGGCCAACGGATGTAATGGGAGGACGAAGATGGACGAACGAGACGAACTTGGTCCAATGAAGGCCAACGGATCTAATGGGAGGACGAAGAGGAACGAACGAGACGAACTTGGTCCAAAGAACGACAACGGATCTATTGGGAAGACGAAGATGGACGAACGAGACGAACTTGGTCCAAAGAAGGCCAACGGATCTAATGGGAGGACGAAGAGGGACTAAAGTGACGAAATTGGTCCAAAGAAGGCCAACGGATCAAATGGGAGGACGAAGATGGACGAACGAGACGAATTTGGTCCAAAGAAGGCCAGAGGATCAAATGGGAAGACGAAAATGGACGAACGAGACGAACTTGGTCCAAAGAAGGCCAACGGATCTAATGGGAGGACGAAGAGGAACGAACGAGACGAACTTGGTCCAAAGAACGACAACGGATCTATTGGGAAGACGAAGATGGACGAACGAGACGAACTTGGTCCAAAGAAGGCCAACGGATCTAATGGGAGGATGAAGATGGACGAACGAGACGAACATGGTCCAAAGAAGGACAACGGATCAAATGCGAGGACGAAGATGGACGAAGGAGACGAACTTGGTCGAAAGAAGTCCAACGGATCTAATGGGAGGACGAAGATGGACTAAAGAGACGAACTTGGTCCAATGAAGGCCAACGGATCTAATGGGAGGACGAAGATGGACGAACGAGACGAACTTGGTCCAATGAAGGCCAATGGATCTAATGGGAAGACGAAGAGGAACGAACGAGACGAACTTGGTCCAACGAACGACAACAGATCTAATGGGAAGACGAAGATGGACGAACGAGACGAACTTGGTCCAAAGAAGGCCAACGGATCTAATGGGAGGACGAAGATGGACGAACGAGACGAACTTGGTCCAAAGAAGGCCAACGGATCTAATGGGAGGACGAAGATGGACGAACGAGACGAACTTGTTCCAAAGAAGGCCAACGAATCTAATGGGAGGACGAAGAGGAACGAACGAGACGAACATGGTCCAAAGAACGACAACGGATCTATTGGGAACACGAAGATGGACGAACGAGACAAACTTGGTCCAAAGAAGGCCAACGGATCTAATGGGAGGACGAAGATGGACGAACGAGACGACATGGTCCAAAGAAGGCCAACGGATCTAATAGGAGGACGAAGAGGAACGAACGAGACGAACTTGGTCCAAAGAACGACAACGGATCTATTGGGAAGACGAAGATGGACGAACGAGACGAACTTGGTCCAAAGAAGGCCAACGGATGTTATGGGAGGACGAAGATGGACGAACGAGACGAACATGGTCCAAAGAAGGCCAACGGATCAAATGGGAGGACGAAGATGGACGAACGAGACGAATTTGGTCCAAAGAAGGCCAGAGGATCAAATGGGAAGACGAAAATGGACGAACGAGACGAACTTGGTCCAACGAACGACAACGGATCTATTGGGAAGACGAAGATGGACGAACGAGACGAACTTGGTCCAAAGAAGGCCAACGGATCTAATGGGAGGATGAAGATGGACGAACGAGACGAACATGGTCCAAAGAAGGACAACGGATCAAATGCGAGGACGAAGATGGACGAAGGAGACGAACTTGGTCGAAAGAAGTCCAACGGATCTAATGGGAGGACGAAGATGGAATAAAGAGACGAACTTGGTCCAATGAAGGCCAACGGATCTAATGGGAGGACGAAGATGGACGAACGAGACGAACTTGGTCCAATGAAGGCCAATGGATCTAATGGGAAGACGAAGAGGGACTAAAGAGACGAACTTGGTCCAAAGAAGGCCAACGGATCAAATGGGAGGACGAAGATTGACGAACGAGACGAATTAGGTCCAAAGAAGGCCAACGGATCAAATGGGAAGACGAAGATGGACGAATGAGATGAACTTGGTCCAAAGAAGGCCAACGGATCTAATGGGAGGACGAAGAGGAACGAACGAGACGAACTTGGTCCAAAGAACGACAACGGATCTATTGGGAACACGAAGATGGACGAACGAGACAAACTTGGTCCAAAAAAGGCCAACGGATCTAATGGGAGGACGAAGATGGACGAACGAGACGACATGGTCCAAAGAAGGCCAACGGATCTAATGGGAGGACGAAGATGGACGAACGAGACGAACTTGGTCCAAAGAAGGCAAGCGGATCTAATGGGAGGACGAAGAGGAACGAACGAGACGAACTTGGTCCAACGAACGACAACGGATCTATTGGGAAGACGAAGATGGACGAACGAGACGAACTTGGTCCAAAGAAGGCCAACGGATCTAATGGGAGGACGAAGATGGACGAACGAGACGAACTTGTTCCAAAGAAGGCCAACGAATCTAATGGGAGGACGAAGAGGAACGAACGAGACGAACTTGGTCCAAAGAACGACAACGGATCTATTGGGAACACGAAGATGGACGAACGAGACAAACTTGGTCCAAAGAAGGCCAACGGATCTAATGGGAGGACGAAGATGGACGAACGAGACGACATGGCCCAAAGAAGGCCAACGGATCTAATGGGAGGACGAAGAGGAACGAACGAGACGAACTTGGTCCAAAGAACGACAACGGATCTATTGGGAAGACGAAGATGGACGAACGAGACGAACTTGGTCCAAAGAAGGCCAACAGATGTTATGGGAGGACGAAGATGGACGAACGAGACGAACATGGTCCAAAGAAGGCCAACGGATCAAATGGGAGGACGAAGATGGACGAACGAGACGAATTTGGTCCAAAGAAGGCCAGAGGATCAAATGGGAAGACGAAAATGGACGAACGAGACGAACTTGGTCCAAAGAAGGCCAACGGATCTAATGGGAGGACAAAGAGGAACGAACGAGACGAACTTGGTCCAAAGAACGACAACGGATCTATTGGGAAGACGAAGATGGACGAACGAGACGAACTTGGTCCAAAGAAGGCCAACGGATCTAATGGGAGGACGAAGATGGACGAACGAGACGTACTTGGTCCAAAGAACGACAACGGATCTATTGGGAAGACGAAGATGGACGAACGAGACGAACTTGGTCCAAAGAAGGCCAACAAATCTAATGGGAGGACGAAGATGGACGAACGAGACGAACTTGGTCCAAAGAAGGCCAACGGATCTAATGGGAGGACGAAGAGGAACGAACGAGACGAACTTGGTCCAACGAACGACAACGGATCTATTGGGAAGACGAAGATGGACGAACGAGACGAACTTGGTCCAAGGAACCCAACGGATCTAATGGGAGGACGAAGATGGACGAACGAGACGAACTTGGTCCAAAGAAGGCCAACGGATCTAATGGGAGGACGAAGAGGAACGAACGAGACGAACTTGGTCCAACGAACGACAACAGATCTAATGGGAAGACGAAGATGGACGAACGAGACAAACTTGGTCCAAAGAAGGCCAACGGATGTAATGGGAGGACGAAGATGGACGAACGAGACGAACTTGGTCCAAAGAAGGCCAACGGATCTAATGGGAGGACGAAGAGGAACGAACGAGACGAACTTGGTCCAAAGAACGACAACGGATCTATTGGGAAGACGAAGATGGACGAACGAGACGAACTTGTTCCAAAGAAGGCCAACGGATCTAATGGGAGGACGAAGAGGGACTAAAGAGACGAACTTGGTCCAAAGAAGGCCAACGGATCAAATGGGAGGACGAAGATGGATGAACGAGACGAATTTGGTCCAAAGAAGGCCAGAGGATCAAATGGGAAGACGAAAATGGACGAACGAGACGAACTTGGTCCAAAGAAGGCCAACGGATATAATGGGAGGACGAAGAGGAACGAACGAGACGAACTTGGTCCAAAGAACGACAACGGATCTATTGGGAAGACGAAGATGGACGAACGAGAAGAACTTGGTCCAAAGAAGGCCAACGGATCTAATGGGAGGATGAAGATGGACGAACGAGACGAACATGGTCCAAAGAAGGACAACGGATCAAATGCGAGGACGAAGATGGACGAAGGAGACGAACTTGGTCGAAAGAAGTCCAACGGATCTAATGGGAGGACGAAGATGGACTAAAGAGACGAACTTGGTCCAATGAAGGCCAACGGATCTAATGGGAGGACGAAGATGGACGAACGAGACGAACTTGGTCCAATGAAGGCCAATGGATCTAATGGGAAGACGAAGAGGGACTAAAGAGACGAACTTGGTCCAAAGAAGGCCAACGGATCAAATGGGAGGACGAAGATGGACGAACGAGACGAATTTGGTCCAAAGAAGGCCAACGGATCAAATGGGAAGACGAAGATGGACGAACGAGATGAACTTGGTCCAAAGAAGGCCAACGGATCTAATGGGAGGACGAAGAGGAACGAACGAGACGAACTTGGTCCAAAGAACGACAACGGATCTATTGGGAACACGAAGATGGACGAACGAGACAAACTTGGTCCAAAGAAGGCCAACGGATCTAATGGGAGGACGAAGATGGACGAACGAGACGACATGGTCCAAAGAAGGCCAACGGATCTAATGGGAGGACGAAGATGGACGAACGAGACGAACTTGGTCCAAAGAAGGCCAGCGGATCTAATGGGAGGACGAAGATGGACGAACGAGACGAACTTGGTCCGAGACGAACTTGGTCCAAAGAAGGCCAACGGATCTAATGGGAGGACGAAGATGGACGAACGAGACGAACTTGGTCCAAAGAAGGCCAACGGATCTAATGGGAGGACGAAGAGGAACGAACGAGACAAACTTGGTCCAAAGAACGACAACGGATCTATTGGGAAGACGAAGATGTACGAACGAGACGAACTTGGTCCAAAGAAGGCCAACGGATCTAATGGGAGGACGAAGAGGGACTAAAGAGACGAACTTGGTCCAAAGAAGGCCAATGGATCAAATGGGAGGACGAAGATGGACGAACGAGACGAATTTGGTCCAAAGAAGGCCAATGGATCAAATGGGAAGACGAAAATGGACGAACGAGACGAACTTGGTCCAAAGAAGGCCAACGGATCTAATGGGAGGACGAAGTTGGACGAACGAGACGAACTTGGTCCAAAGAAGGCCAACGGATCTAATGGGAGGACGAAGAGGAACGAACGAGACGAACTTGGTCCAAAGAACGACAACGGATCTATTGGGAACACGAAGATGGACGAACGAGACAAACTTGGTCCAAAGAAGGCCAACGGATCTAATGGGAGGACGAAGATGGACGAACGAGACGACATGGTCCAAAGAAGGCCAACGGATCTAATGGGAGGACGAAGATGGACGAACGAGACGAACTTGGTCCAAAGAAGGCCAGCGGATCTAATGGGAGGACGAAGATGGATGAACGAGACGAACTTGGTCCGAGACGAACTTGGTCCAAAGAAGGCCAACGGATCTAATGGGAGGACGAAGATGGACGAACGAGACGAACTTGGTCCAAAGAAGGCCAACGGATCTAATGGGAGGACGAAGAGGAACGAACGAGACGAACTTGGTCCAAAGAACGACAACGGATCTATTGGGAAGACGAAGATGGACGAACGAGGCGAACTTGGTCCAAAGAAGGCCAACGGATCTAATGGGAGGACGAAGAGGGACTAAAGAGACGAACTTGGTCCAAAGAAGGCCAATGGATCAAATGGGAGGACGAAGATGGACGAACGAGACGAATTTGGTCCAAAGAAGGCCAATGGATCAAATGGGAAGACGAAAATGGACGAACGAGACGAACTTGGTCCAAAGAAGGCCAACGGATCTAATGGGAGGACGAAGATGGACGAACGAGACGAACTTGGTCCAAAGAAGGCCAACGGATCTAATGGGAGGACGAAGAGGAACGAACGAGACGAACTTGGTCCAACGAACGACAACGCATCTATTGGGAAGACGAAGATGGACGAACGAGACGAACTTGGTCGAAAGAACCCAACGGATCTAATGGGAGGACGAAGATGGACGAACGAGACGAACTTGGTCCAAAGAAGGCCAACGAATCTAATGGGAGGACGAAGAGGAACGAACGAGACGAACTTGGTCCAACGAACGACAACAGATCTAATGGGAAGACGAAGATGGACGAACGAGACGAACTTGGTCCAAAGAAGGCCAACGGATCTAATGGGAGGACGAAGATGGACGAACGAGACGAACTTCTTCCAAAGAAGGCCAACGGATCTAATGGGAGGACGAAGAGGAACGAACGAGACGAACTTGGTCCAAAGAACGACAACGGATCTATTGGGAAGACGAAGATGGACGAACGAGGCGAACTTGGTCCAAAGAAGGCCAACGGATCTAATGGGAGGACGAAGAGGGACTAAAGAGACGAACTTGGTCCAAAGAAGGCCAACGGATCAAATAGGAGGACGAAGATGGACGAACGAGACGAATTTGGTCCAAAGAAGGCCAGAGGATCAAATGGGAAGACGAAAATGGACGAACGAGACGAACTTGGTCCAAAGAAGGCCAACGGATCTAATGGGAAGACGAAGAGGAACGAACGAGACGAACTTGGTCCAAAGAACGACAACGGATCTATTGGGAAGACGAAGATGGACGAACGAGACAAACTTGGTCCAAAGAAGGCCAACGGATCTAATGGGAGGACGAAGATGGATTAACGAGACGACATGGTCCAAAGAAGGCCAACGGATCTAATGGGAGGACGAAGATGGACGAACGAGACGAACTTGGTCCAAAGAAGGCGAACGGATCTAATGGGAGGACGAAGATGGACGAACGAGACGAACTTGGTCCAAAGAAGGCCAACGAATCTAATGGGAGGACGAAGAGGAACGAACGAGACGAACTTGGTCCAAAGAACGACAACGGATCTATTGGGAAGACGAAGTTGGACGAATGAGACGATCTTGGTCCAAAGAAGGCCAACGGATCTAATGGGAGGACGAAGAGGGACTAAAGAGACGAACTTGGTCCAAAGAAGGCCAATGGATCAAATGGGAGGACGAAGATGGACGAACGAGACGAATTTGGTCCAAAGAAGGCCAACGGATCAAATGGGAAGACGAAAATGGACGAACGAGACGAACTTGGTCCAAAGAAGGCCAACGGATCTAATGGGAGGACGAAGAGGAACAAACGAGACGAACTTGGTCCAAAGAACGACAACGGATCTATTGGGAAGTCGAAGATGGACGAACGAGACGAACTTGGTCCAAAGAAAGCCAACGGATCTAATGGGAGGACGAAGATGGACGAACGAGACGAACATGGTCCAAAGAAGGACAACGGATCAAATGCGAGGACGAAGATGGACGAAGGAGACGAACTTGGTCCAAAGAAGGCCAACGGATCTAATGGGAGGACGAAGATGGACTAAAGAGACGAACTTGGTCCAATGAAGGCCAACGGATGTAATGGGAGGACGAAGATGGACGAACGAGACGAACTTGGTCCGAGACGAACTTGGTCCAAAGAAGGCCAACGGATCTAATGGGAGGACGAAGATGGACGAACGAGACGAACTTGGTCCAAAGAAGGCCAACGGATCTAATGGGAGGACGAAGAGGAACGAACGAGACGAACTTGGTCCAAAGAACGACAACGGATCTATTGGGAAGACGAAGATGTACGAACGAGACGAACTTGGTCCAAAGAAGGCCAACGGATCTAATGGGAGGACGAAGAGGGACTAAAGAGACGAACTTGGTCCAAAGAAGGCCAATGGATCAAATGGGAGGACGAAGATGGACGAACGAGATGAATTTGGTCCAAAGAAGGCCAATGGATCAAATGGGAAGACGAAAATGGACGAACGAGACGAACTTGGTCCAAAGAAGGCCAACGGATCTAATGGGAGGACGAAGATGGACGAACGAGACGAACTTGGTCCAAAGAAGGCCAACGGATCTAATGGGAGGACGAAGAGGAACGAACGAGACGAACTTGGTCCAACGAACGACAACGGATCTATTGGGAAGACGAAGATGGACGAACGAGACGAACTTGGTCGAAAGAACCCAACGGATCTAATGGGAGGACGAAGATGGACGAACGAGACGAACTTGGTCCAAAGAAGGCCAACGAATCTAATGGGAGGACGAAGAGGAACGAACGAGACGAACTTGGTCCAACGAACGACAACAGATCTAATGGGAAGACGAAGATGGACGAACGAGACGAACTTGGTCCAAAGAAGGCCAACGGATCTAATGGGAGGACGAAGATGGACGAACGAGACGAACTTGTTCCAAAGAAGGCCAACGGATCTAATGGGAGGACGAAGAGGAACGAACGAGACGAACTTGGTCCAAAGAACGACAACGGATCTATTGGGAAGACGAAGATGGACGAACGAGGCGAACTTGGTCCAAAGAAGGCCAACGGATCTAATGGGAGGACGAAGAGGGACTAAAGAGACGAACTTGGTCCAAAGAAGGCCAACGGATCAAATGGGAGGACGAAGATGGACGAACGAGACGAATTTGGTCCAAAGAAGGCCAGAGGATCAAATGGGAAGACGAAAATGGACGAACGAGACGAACTTGGTCCAAAGAAGGCCAACGGATCTAATGGGAAGACGAAGAGGAACGAACGAGACGAACTTGGTCCAAAGAACGACAACGGATCTATTGGGAAGACGAAGATGGACGAACGAGACAAACTTGGTCCAAAGAAGGCCAACGGATCTAATGGGAGGACGAAGATGGATGAACGAGACGACATGGTCCAAAGAAGGCCAACGGATCTAATGGGAGGACGAAGATGGACGAACGAGACGAACTTGGTCCAAAGAAGGCGAACGGATCTAATGGGAGGACGAAGATGGACGAACGAGACGAACTTGGTCCAAAGAAGGCCAACGAATCTAATGGGAGGACGAAGAGGAACGAACGAGACGAACTTGGTCCAAAGAACGACAACGGATCTATTGGGAAGACGAAGTTGGACGAATGAGACGAACTTGGTCCAAAGAAGGCCAACGGATCTAATGGGAGGACGAAGAGGGACTAAAGAGACGAACTTGGTCCAAAGAAGGCCAATGGATCAAATGGGAGGACGAAGATGGACGAACGAGACGAATTTGGTCCAAAGAAGGCCAACGGATCAAATGGGAAGACGAAAATGGACGAACGAGACGAACTTGGTCCAAAGAAGGCCAACGGATCTAATGGGAGGACGAAGAGGAACAAACGAGACGAACTTGGTCCAAAGAACGACAACGGATCTATTGGGAAGTCGAAGATGGACGAACGAGACGAACTTGGTCCAAAGAAAGCCAACGGATCTAATGGGAGGACGAAGATGGACGAACGAGACGAACATGGTCCAAAGAAGGACAACGGATCAAATGCGAGGACGAAGATGGACGAAGGAGACGAACTTGGTCCAAAGAAGGCCAACGGATCTAATGGGAGGACGAAGATGGACTAAAGAGACGAACTTGGTCCAATGAAGGCCAACGGATGTAATGGGAGGACGAAGATCGACGAACGAGACGAACTTGGTCCAAAGAAGGCCAACGGATCTAATGGGAGGACGAAGATGGACGAACGAGACGAACTTGGTCCAAAGAAGGCCAATGGATCTAATGGGAGGACGAAGAGGGACTAAAGAGACGAACTTGGTCCAAAGAAGGCCAACGGATCAAATGGGAGGACGAAGATGGACGAACGAGACGAACTTGGTCCAAAGAAGGCCAATGGATCAAATGGGAAGACGAAGATGGACGAACGAGAGGAACGTGGTCCAAAGAAGGCCAACGGATCTAATGGGAGGACGAAGAGGAACGAACGAGACGAACTTGGTCCAAAGAACGACAACGGATCTATTGGGAACACGAAGATGGACGAACGAGACATACTTGGTCCAAAGAAGGCCAACGGATCTAATGGGAGGACGAAGATGGAAGAAGGAGACGAACTTGGTCCAAAGAAGGCCAACGGATCTAATGGGAGGACGAAGATGGACTAAAGAGACGAACTGGGTCCAATGAAGGCCAACGGATCTAATGGGAGGACGAAGATGGACGAACGAGACGAACTCGGTCCAAAGAAGGCCAACGGATCTAATGGGAGGACGAAGATGGACGAACGAGACGAACTTGGTCCAAAGAAGGCCATCGGATCTAATGGGAGGACGAAGAGGGACGAACAAGATGAACTTGGCCCAAAGAAGGACAACGGATCTAATAGGAAGACGAAGATGGACGAACGAGACTAACCTGGTCAAAAGAAGGCCAACGGATCTAATGGGAGGGCGAAGAGGAACGAACGAGACGAACTTGGTCCACAGAACGACAACGGATCTATTGGGAAGACGAAGATGGACGAACGAGACGAACTTGGTCCAAAGAAGCCCAACGGATCTAATGGGAGGACGAAGATGGACGAACGAGACGAACTTGGTCCAAAGAAGGCCAACGGATCTAATGGGAGGACGAAGAGGAACGAACGAGACGAACTTGGTCCAACGAACGACAACGGATCTATTGGGAAGACGAAGATGGACGAACGAGACGAACTTGGTCCAAAGAACCCAACGGATCTAATGGGAGGACGAAGACGGACGAACGAGAAGAACTTGGTCCAAAGAAGGCCAACGAATCTAATGGGAGGACGAAGAGGAACGAACGAGACGAACTTGGTCCAACGAACGACAACAGATCTAATGGGAAGATGAAGATGGACGAACGAGACGAACTTGGTCCAAAGAAGGCCAACGGATCTAATGGGAGGACGAAGATGGACGAACGAGACGAACTTGGTCCAAAGAAGGCCAACGGATCTAATGGGAGGACGAAGATGGACGAACGAGACGAACTTGTTCCAAAGAAGGCCAACGGATCTAATGGGAGGATGAAGAGGAACGAACGAGACGAACTTGGTCCAAAGAACGACAACGGATCTATTGGGAACACGAAGATGGACGAACGAGACAAACTTGGTCCAAAGAAGGCCAACGGATCTAATGGGAGGACGAAGATGGACGAACGAGACGACATGGTCCAAAGAAGGCCAACGGATCTAATGGGAGGACGAAGAGGAACGAGCGAGACGAACTTGGTCCAAAGAACGACAACGGATCTATTGGGAAGACGAAGATGGACGAACGAGACGAACTCGGTCCAAAGAAGGCCAACGGATGTTATGGGAGGACGAAGATGGACGAACGAGACGAACATGGTCCAAAGAAGGACAACGGATCAAATGCGAGGATGAAGATGGACGAACGAGACGAACCTGGTCCAAAGAAGGCCAATGGATCAAATGGGAAGACGAAGATGGACGAACGAGACGAACTTGGTCCAACGAACTACAACGGATCTAATGGGAAGACGAAGATGGACGAACGAGACGAATAAGGTCCAAAGAAGGCCAACGGATCAAATGGGAGGACGAAGATGGACGAACGAGACGAACCTGGTCCAAAGAAGGCCAACGGATCTATTGGGAAGACGAAGATGGACGAACGAGACGAACTTGGTCCAAAGAAGGCCAACGGATCTAATGGGAGGACGAAGAGGGACTAAAGAGACGAACTTGGTCCAAAGAAGGCCAACGGATCAAATGGGAGGACGAAGATGGACGAACGAGACGAATTTGGTCCAAAGAAGGCCAGAGGATCAAATGGGAAGACGAAAATGGACGAACGAGACGAACTTGGTCCAAAGAAGGCCAACGGATCTAATGGGAGGACGAAGAGGAACGAACGAGACGAACTTGGTCCAAAGAACGACAACGGATCTATTGGGAAGACGAAGATGGACGAACGAGACGAACTTGGTCCAAAGAAGGCCAACGGATCTAATCGGAGGACGAAGATGGACGAACGAGACGTACTTGGTCCAAAGAACGACAACGGATCTATTGGGAAGAAGAAGATGGACGAACGAGACGAACTTGGTCCAAAGAAGCCCAACAAATCTAATGGGAGAACGAAGATGGACGAACGAGACGAACTTGGTCCAAAGAAGGCCAACGGATCTAATGGGAGGACGAAGAGGAACGAACGAGACGAACTTGGTCCAACGAACGACAACGGATCTATTGGGAAGACGAAGATGGACGAACGAGACGAACTTGGTCCAAAGAACCCAACGGATCTAATGGGAGGACGAAGATGGACGAACGAGACGAACTTGATCCAAAGAAGGCCAACGGATCTAATGGGAGGACGAAGAGGAACGAACGAGACGAACTTGGTCCAACGAACGACAACATATCTAATGGGAAGACGAAGATGGACGAACGAGACAAACTTGGTCCAAAGAAGGCCAACGGATCTAATGGGAGGACGAATATGGACGAACGAGACGAACTTGGTCCAAAGAAGGCCAACGGATCTAATGGGAGGACGAAGAGGAACGAACGAGACGAACTTGGTCCAAAGAACGACAACGGATCTATTGGGAAGACGAAGATGGACGAACGAGACGAACTTGGTCCAAAGAAGGCCAACGGATCTAATGGGAGGACGAAGAGGGACTAAAGAGACGAACTTGGTCCAAAGAAGGCCAACGGATCAAATGGGAGGACGAAGATGGACGAACGAGACGAATTTGGTCCAAAGAAGGCCAGAGGATCAAATGGGAAGACGAAAATGGACGAACGAGACGAACTTGGTCCAAAGAAGGCCAACGGATCTAATGGGAGGACGAAGAGGAACGAACGAGACGAACTTGGTCCAAAGAACGACAACGGATCTATTGGGAAGACGAAGATGGACGAACGAGACGAACTTGGTCCAAAGAAGGCCAACGGATCTAATGGGAGGATGAAGATGGACGAACGAGACGAACATGGTCCAAAGAAGGACAACGGATCAAATGCGAGGACGAAGATGGACGAAGGAGACGAACTTTGTCGAAAGAAGTCCAACGGATCTAATGGGAGGACGAAGATGGACTAAAGAGACGAACTTGGTCCAATGAAGGCCAACGGATCTAATGGGAGGACGAAGATGGACGAACGAGACGAACTTGGTCCAATGAAGGCCAATGGATCTAATGGGAAGACGAAGAGGGACTAAAGAGACGAACTTGGTCCAAAGAAGGCCAACGGATCAAATGGGAGGACGAAGATGGACGAACGAGACGAATTTGGTCCAAAGAAGGCCAACGGATCAAATGGGAAGACGAAGATGGACGAACGAGATGAACTTGGTCCAAAGAAGGCCAACGGATCTAATGGGAGGACGAAGAGGAACGAACGAGACGAACTTGGTCCAAAGAACGACAACGGATCTATTGGGAACACGAAGATGGACGAACGAGACAAACTTGGTCCAAAGAAGGCCAACGGATCTAATGGGAGGACGAAGATGGACGAACGAGACGACATGGTCCAAAGAAGGCCAACGGATCTAATGGGAGGACGAAGATGGACGAACGAGACGAACTTGGTCCAAAGAAGGCCAGCGGATCTAATGGGAGGACGAAGATGGACGAACGAGACGAACTTGGTCCGAGACGAACTTGGTCCAAAGAAGGCCAACGGATCTAATGGGAGGACGAAGATGGACGAACGAGACGAACTTGGCCCAAAGAAGGCCAACGGATCTAATGGGAGGACGAAGAGGAACGAACGAGACGAACTTGGTACAAAGAACGACAACGGATCTATTGGGAAGACGAAGATGTACGAACGAGACGAACTTGGTCCAAAGGAGGCCAACGGATCTAATGGGAGGACGAAGAGGGACTAAAGAGACGAACTTGGTCCAAAGAAGGCCAATGGATCAAATGGGAGGACGAAGATGGACGAACGAGACGAATTTGGTCCAAAGAAGGCCAATGGATCAAATGGGAAGACGAAAATGGACGAACGAGACGAACTTGGTCCAGAGAAGGCCAACGGATCTAATGGGAGGACGAAGAGGAACGAACGAGACGAACTTGGTCCAAAGAACGACAACGGATCTATTGGGAAGACGAAGATGGACGAACGAGACGAACTTGGTCCAAAGAAGGCCAACGGATGTTATGGGAGGACGAAGATGGACGAACGAGACGAACATGGTGCAAAGAAGGACAACGGATCAAATGCGAGGACGAAGATGGACGAACCAGACGAACCTGGTCCAAAGAAGGCCAATGGATCAAATGGGAAGACGAAAATGGACGAACGAGACGAATTTGGTCCAAAGAAGGCCAATGGATCAAATGGGAAGACGAAGATGGACGAACGAGACGAACTTGTTCCAAAGAAGGCCAACGGATCTAATGGGAGGACGAAGAGGAACGAACGAGACGAACTTGGTCCAAAGAACGACAACGGATCTATTGGGAAGACGAAGATGGACGAACGAGACGAACTTGGTCCAAAGAAGGCCAACGGATGTTATGGGAGGACGAAGATGGACGAACGAGACGAACATGGTGCAAAGAAGGACAACGGATCAAATGCGAGGACGAAGATGGACGAACCAGACGAACCTGGTCCAAAGAAGGCCAATGGATCAAATGGGAGGACGAAGATGGACGAACGAGACGAATTTGGTCCAAAGAAGGCCAATGGATCAAATGGGAAGACGAAAATGGACGAACGAGACGAACTTGGTCCAGAGAAGGCCAACGGATCTAATGGGAGGACGAAGAGGAACGAACGAGACGAACTTGGTCCAAAGAACGACAACGGATCTATTGGGAAGACGAAGATGGACGAACGAGACGAACTTGGTCCAAAGAAGGCCAACGGATGTTATGGGAGGACGAAGATGGACGAACGAGACGAACATGGTGCAAAGAAGGACAACGGATCAAATGCGAGGACGAAGATGGACGAACGAGACGAATATGGTCCAAAGAAGGCCAACGGATCAAATGGGAGGACGAAGATGGACGAACGAGACGAACCTGGTCCAAAGAAGGCCAACGGATCTATTGGGAAGACGAAGATGGACGAACGAGACGAACTTGGTCCAAAGAAGGCCAACGGATCTAATGGGAGGACGAAGAGGAACGAACGAGACGAACTTGGTCCAAAGAACGACAACGGATCTATTGGGAACACGAAGATGGACGAACGAGACAAACTTGGTCCAAAGAAGGCCAACGGATCTAATGGGAGGACGAAGATGGACGAACGAGACGACATGGTCCAAAGAAGGCCAACGGATCTAATGGGAGGACGAAGAGGAACGAGCGAGACGAACTTGGTCCAAAGAACGACAACGGATCTATTGGGAAGACGAAGATGGACGAACGAGACGAACTTGGTCCAAAGAAGGCCAACGGATGTTATGGGAGGACGAAGATGGACGAACGAGACGAACATGGTCCAAAGAAGGACAACGGATCAAATGCGAGGACGAAGATGGACGAACGAGACGAACCTGGTCCAAAGAAGGCCAATGGATCAAATGGGAAGACGAAGATGGACGAACGAGACGAACTTGGTCCAACGAACTACAACGGATCTAATGGGAAGACGAAGATGGACGAACGAGACGAATATGGTCCAAAGAAGGCCAACGGATCAAATGGGAGGACGAAGATGGACGAACGAGACGAACCTGGTCCAAAGAAGGCCAACGGATCTATTGGGAAGACGAAGATGGACGAACGAGACGAACTTGGTCCAAAGAAGGCCAACGGATCTAATGGGAGGACGAAGAGGGACTAAAGAGACGAACTTGGTCCAAAGAAGGCCAACGGATCAAATGGGAGGACGAAGATGGACGAACGAGACGAATTTGGTCCAAAGAAGGCCAGAGGATCAAATGGGAAGACGAAAATGGACGAACGAGACGAACTTGGTCCAAAGAAGGCCAACGGATCTAATGGGAGGACGAAGAGGAACGAACGAGACGAACTTGGTCCAAAGAACGACAACGGATCTATTGGGAAGACGAAGATGGACGAACGAGACGAACTTGGTCCAAAGAAGGCCAACGGATCTAATCGGAGGACGAAGATGGACGAACGAGACGTACTTGGTCCAAAGAACGACAACGGATCTATTGGGAAGATGAAGATGGACGAACGAGACGAACTTGGTCCAAAGAAGCCCAACAAATCTAATGGGAGGACGAAGATGGACGAACGAGACGAACTTGGTCCAAAGAAGGCCAACGGATCTAATGGGAGGACGAAGAGGAACGAACGAGACGAACTTGGTCCAACGAACGACAACGGATCTATTGGGAAGACGAAGATGGACGAACGAGACGAACTTGGTCCAAAGAACCCAACGGATCTAATGGGAGGACGAAGATGGACGAACGAGACGAACTTGGTCCAAAGAAGGCCAACGGATCTAATGGGAGGACGAAGAGGAACGAACGAGACGAACTTGGTCCAACGAACGACAACAGATCTAATGGGAAGACGAAGATGGACGAACGAGACAAACTTGGTCCAAAGAAGGCCAACGGATCTAATGGGAGGACGAATATGGACGAACGAGACGAACTTGGTCCAAAGAAGGCCAACGGATCTAATGGGAGGACGAAGAGGAACGAACGAGACGAACTTGGTCCAAAGAACGACAACGGATCTATTGGGAAGACGAAGATGGACGAACGAGACGAACTTGGTCCAAAGAAGGCCAACGGATCTAATGGGAGGACGAAGAGGGACTAAAGAGACGAACTTGGTCCAAAGAAGGCCAACGGATCAAATGGGAGGACGAAGATGGACGAACGAGACGAATTTGGTCCAAAGAAGGCCAGAGGATCAAATGGGAAGACGAAAATGGACGAACGAGACGAACTTGGTCCAAAGAAGGCCAACGGATCTAATGGGAGGACGAAGAGGAACGAACGAGACGAACTTGGTCCAAAGAACGACAACGGATCTATTGGGAAGACGAAGATGGACGAACGAGACGAACTTGGTCCAAAGAAGGCCAACGGATCTAATGGGAGGATGAAGATGGACGAACGAGACGAACATGGTCCAAAGAAGGACAACGGATCAAATGCGAGGACGAAGATGGACGAAGGAGACGAACTTGGTCGAAAGAAGTCCAACGGATCTAATGGGAGGACGAAGATGGACTAAAGAGACGAACTTGGTCCAATGAAGGCCAACGGATCTAATGGGAGGACGAAGATGGACGAACGAGACGAACTTGGTCCAATGAAGGCCAATGGATCTAATGGGAAGACGAAGAGGGACTAAAGAGACGAACTTGGTCCAAAGAAGGCCAACGGATCAAATGGGAGGACGAAGATGGACGAACGAGACGAATTAGGTCCAAAGAAGGCCAACGGATCAAATGGGAAGACGAAAATGGACGAACGAGATGAACTTGGTCCAAAGAAGGCCAACGGATCTAATGGGAGGACGAAGAGGAACGAACGAGACGAACTTGGTCCAAAGAACGACAACGGATCTATTGGGAACACGAAGATGGACGAACGAGACAAACTTGGTCCAAAGAAGGCCAACGGATCTAATGGGAGGACGAAGATGGACGAATGAGACGACATGGTCCAAAGAAGGCCAACGGATCTAATGGGAGGACGAAGATGGACGAACGAGACGAACTTGGTCCAAAGAAGGCCAGCGGATCTAATGGGAGGACGAAGAGGAACGAACGAGACGAACTTGGTCCAACGAACGACAACGGATCTATTGGGAAGACGAAGATGGACGAACGAGACAAACTTGGTCCAAAGAAGGCCAACGGATCTAATGGGAGGACGAAGATGGACGAACGAGACGACATGGTCCAAAGAAGGCCAACGGATCTAATGGGAGGACGAAGATGGACGAATGAGACGAACTTGGTCCAAAGAAGGCCAGCGGATCTAATGGGAGGACGAAGAGGAACAAACGAGACGAACTTGGTCCAACGAACGACAACGGATCTATTGGGAAGACGAAGATGGACGAACGAGACGAACTTGGTCCAAAGAAGGCCAACGGATCTAATGGGAGGACGAAGATGGACGAACGAGACGACATGGTCCAAAGAAGGCCAACGGATCTAATGGGAGGACGAAGATGGACGAACGAGACGAACTTGGTCCAAAGAAGGCCAGCGGATCTAATGGGAGGACGAAGAGGAACGAACGAGACGAACTTGGTCCAACGAACGACAACGGATCTATTGGGAAGACGAAGATGGACGAACGAGACGAACTTGGTCCAAAGAACCCAACGGATCTAATGGGAGGACGAAGATGGACGAACGAGACGAACTTGGTCCAAAGAAGGCCAACGAATCTAATGGGAGGACGAAGAGGAACGAACGAGACGAACTTGGTCCAACGAACGACAACAGATCTAATGGGAAGACGAAGATGGACGAACGAGACGAACTTGGTCCAAAGAAGGCCAACGGATCTAATGGGAGGACGAAGATGGACGAACGAGACGAACTTGGTCCAAAGAAGGCCAACGGATCTAATAGGAGGACGAAGAGGAACGAACGAGACGAACTTGGTCCAAAGAACGACAACGGATCTGTTGGGAAGACGAAGATGGACGAACGAGACGAACTTGGTCCAAAGAAGGCCAACGGATGTTATGGGAGGACGAAGATGGACGAACGAGACGAACATGGTCCAAAGAAGGCCAACGAATCTAATGGGAGGACGAAGATGGACGAACGAGACGAACTTGTTCCAAAGAAGGCCAACGAATCTAATGGGAGGACGAAGAGGAACGAACGAGACGAACATGGTCCAAAGAACGACAACGGATCTATTGGGAACACGAAGATGGACGAACGAGACAAACTTGGTCCAAAAAAGGCCAACGGATCTAATGGGAGGACGAAGATGGACGAACGAGACGACATGGTCCAAAGAAGGCCAACGGATCTAATAGGAGGACGAAGAGGAACGAACGAGACGAACTTGGTCCAAAGAACGACAACGGATCTGTTGGGAAGACGAAGATGGACGAACGAGACGAACTTGGTCCAAAGAAGGCCAACGGATGTTATGGGAGGACGAAGATGGACGAACGAGACGACATGGTCCAAAGAAGGCCAACGGATCTAATAGGAGGACGAAGAGGAACGAACGAGACGAACTTGGTCCAAAGAACGACAACGGATCTGTTGGGAAGACGAAGATGGACGAACGAGACGAACTTGGTCCAAAGAAGGCCAACGGATGTTATGGGAGGACGAAGATGGACGAACGAGACGAACATGGTCCAAAGAAGGCCAACGGATCAAATGGGATGACGAAGATGGACGAACGAGACGAATTTGGTCCAAAGAAGGCCAGAGGATCAAATGGGAAGACGAAAATGGACGAACGAGACGAACTTGGTCCAACGAACGACAACGGATCTATTGGGAAGACGAAGATGGACGAACGAGACGAACTTGGTCCAAAGAAGGCCAACGGATCTAATGGGAGGATGAAGATGGACGAACGAGACGAACATGGTCCAAAGAAGGACAACGGATCAAATGCGAGGACGAAGATGGACGAAGGAGACGAACTTGGTCGAAAGAAGTCCAACGGATCTAATGGGAGGACGAAGATGGACTAAAGAGACGAACTTGGTCCAATGAAGGCCAACGGATCTAATGGGAGGACGAAGATGGACGAACGAGACGAACTTGGTCCAATGAAGGCCAATGGATCTAATGGGAAGACGAAGAGGGACTAAAGAGACGAACTTGGTCCAAAGAAGGCCAACGGATCAAATGGGAGGACGAAGATTGACGAACGAGACGAATTAGGTCCAAAGAAGGCCAACGGATCAAATGGGAAGACGAAGATGGACGAACGAGATGAACTTGGTCCAAAGAAGGCCAACGGATCTAATGGGAGGACGAAGAGGAACGAACGAGACGAACTTGGTCCAAAGAACGACAACGGATCTATTGGGAACACGAAGATGGACGAACGAGACAAATTTGGTCCAAAGAAGGCCAACGGATCTAATGGGAGGACGAAGATGGACGAACGAGACGACATGGTCCAAAGAAGGCCAACGGATCTAATGGGAGGACGAAGATGGACGAACGAGATGAACTTGGTCCAAAGAAGGCCAGCGGATCTAATGGGAGGACGAAGAGGAACGAACGAGACGAACTTGGTCCAATGAACGACAACGGATCTATTGGGAAGACGAAGATGGACGAACGAGACGAACTTGGTCCAAAGAACCCAACGGATCTAATGGGAGGACGAAGATGGACGAACGAGACGAACTTGGTCCAAAGAATGCCAACGAATCTAATGGGAGGACGAAGAGGAACGAACGAGACGAACTTGGTCCAACGAACGACAACAGATCTAATGGGAAGACGAAGATGGACGAACGAGACGAACTTGGTCTAAAGAAGGCCAACGGATCTAATGGGAGGACGAAGATGGACGAACGGGACGAACTTGGTCCAAAGAAGGCCAACGGATCTAATGGGAGGACGAAGATGGACGAACGAGACGAACTTGTTCCAAAGAAGGCCAACGAATCTAATGGGAGGACGAAGAGGAACGAACGAGACGAACTTGGTCCAAAGAACGACAACGGATCTATTGGGAAGACGAAGATGGACGAACGAGACGAACTTGGTCCAAAGAAGGCCAACGGATCTAATGGGAGGATGAAGATGGACGAACGAGACGAACATGGTCCAAAGAAGGACAACGGATCAAATGCGAGGACGAAGATGGACGAAGGAGACGAACTTGGTCGAAAGAAGTCCAACGGATCTAATGGGAGGACGAAGATGGACTAAAGAGACGAACTTGGTCCAATGAAGGCCAACGGATCTAATGGGAGGACGAAGATGGACGAACGAGACGAACTTGGTCCAATGAAGGCCAATGGATCTAATGGGTAGACGAAGAGGGACTAAAGAGACGAACTTGGTCCAAAGAAGGCCAACGGATCAAATGGGAGGACGAAGATGGACGAACGAGACGAATTTGGTCCAAAGAAGGCCAACGGATCAAATGGGAAGACGAAGATGGACGAACGAGATGAACTTGGTCCAAAGAAGGCCAACGGATCTAATGGGAGGACGAAGAGGAACGAACGAGACGAACTTGGTCCAAAGAACGACAACGGATCTATTGGGAACACGAAGATGGACGAACGAGACAAACTTGGTCCAAAGAAGGCCAACGGATCTAATGGGAGGACGAAGATGGACGAACGAGACGACATGGTCCAAAGAAGGCCAACGGATCTAATGGGAGGACGAAGATGGACGAACGAGACGAACTTGGTCCAAAGAAGGCCAGCGGAACTAATGGGAGGACGAAGATGGACGAACGAGACGAACTTGGTCCGAGACGAACTTGGTCCAAAGAAGGCCAACGGATCTAATGGGAGGACGAAGATGGACGACCGAGACGAACTTGGTCCAAAGAAGGCCAACGGATCTAATGGGAGGACGAAGAGGAACGAACGAGACGAACTTGGTCCAAAGAACGACAACGGATCTATTGGGAAGACGAAGATGTTCGAACGAGACGAACTTGGTCCAAAGAAGGCCAACGGATCTAATGGGAGGACGAAGAGGGACTAAAGAGACGAACTTGGTCCAAAGAAGGCCAATGGATCAAATGGGAGGACGAAGATGGACGAACGAGACGAATTTGGTCCAAAGAAGGCCAATGGATCAAATGGGAAGACGAAAATGGACGAACGAGACGAACTTGGTCCAAAGAAGGCCAACGGATCTAATGGGAGGACGAAGATGGACGAACGAGACGAACTTGGTCCAAAGAAGGCCAACGGATCTAATGGGAGGACGAAGAGGAACGAACGAGACGAACTTGGTCCAAAGAACGACAACGGATCTATTGGGAACACGAAGATGGACGAACGAGACAAACTTGGTCCAAAGAAGGCCAACGGATCTAATGGGAGGACGAAGATGGACGAACGAGACGACATGGTCCAAAGAAGGCCAACGGATCTAATGGGAGGACGAAGATGGACGAACGAGACGAACTTGGTCCAAAGAAGGCCAGCGGATCTAATGGGAGGACGAAGATGGACGAACGAGACGAACTTGGTCCGAGACGAATTTGGTCCAAAGAAGGCCAACGGATCTAATGGGAGGACGAAGATGGACGAACGAGACGAACTTGGTCCAAAGAAGGCCAACGGATCTAATGGGAGGACGAAGAGGAACGAACGAGACGAACTTGGTCCAAGGAACGACAACGGATCTATTGGGAAGACGAAGATGTACGAACGAGACGAACTTGGTCCAAAGAAGGCCAACGGATCTAATGGGAGGACGAAGAGGGACTAAAGAGACGAACTTGGTCCAAAGAAGGCCAATGGATCAAATGGGAGGATGAAGATTGACGAACGAGACGAATTTGGTCCAAAGAAGGCCAATGGATCAAATGGGAAGACGAAAATGGACGAACGAGACGAACTTGGTCCAAAGAAGGCCAACGGATCTAATGGGAGGACGAAGATGGACGAACGAGACGAACTTGGTCCAAAGAAGGCCAACGGATCTAATGGGAGGACGAAGAGGAACGAACGAGACGAACTAGGTCCAACGAACGACAACGGATCTATTGGGAAGACGAAGATGGACGAACGAGACGAACTTGGTCCAAAGAACCCAACGGATCTAATGGGAGGACGAAGATGGACGAACGAGACGAACTTGGTCCAAAGAAGGCCAACGAATCTAATGGGAGGACGAAGAGGAACGAACGAGACGAACTTGGTCCAACGAACGACAACAGATCTAATGGGAAGACGAAGATGGACGAACGAGACGAACTTGGTCCAAAGAAGGCCAACGGATCTAATGGGAGGACGAAGAGGAACAAACGAGACGAACTTGGTCCAAAGAACGACAACGGATCTATTGGGAAGACGAAGATGGACGAACGAGACGAACTTGGTCCAAAGCAGGCCAACGGATCTAATGGGAGGACGAAGAGGGACTAAAGAGACGAACTTGGTCCAAAGAAGGCCAACGGATCAAATGGGAGGACGAAGATGGACGAACGAGACGAATTTGGTCCAAAGAAGGCCAGAGGATCAAATGGGAAGACGAAAATGGACGAACGAGACGAACTTGGTCCAAAGAAGGCCAACGGATCTAATGGGAAGACGAAGAGGAACGAACGAGACGAACTTGGTCCAAAGAACGACAACGGATCTATTGGGAAGACGAAGATGGACGAACGAGACAAACTTGGTCCAAAGAAGGCCAACGGATCTAATGGGAGGACGAAGATGGATGAACGAGACGACATGGTCCAAAGAAGGCCAACGGATCTAATGGGAGGACGAAGATGGACGAACGAGACGAACTTGGTCCAAAGAAGGCGAACGGATCTAATGGGAGGACGAAGATGGACGAACGAGACGAACTTGGTCCAAAGAAGGCCAACGAATCTAATGGGAGGACGAAGAGGAACGAACGAGACGAACTTGGTCCAAAGAACGACAACGGATCTATTGGGAACACGAAGATGGACGAACGAGACATACTTGGTCCAAAGAAGGCCATCGGATCTAATGGGAGGACGAAGAGGGACTAAAGAGACGAACTTGGTCCAAAGAAGGCCAATGGATCAAATGGGAGGACGAAGATGGACGAACGAGACGAATTTGGTCCAAAGAAGGCCAACGGATCAAATGGGAAGACAAAAATGGACGAACGAGACGAACTTGGTCCAAAGAAGGCCAACGGATCTAATGGGAGGACGAAGAGGAACAAACGAGACGAACTTGGTCCAAAGAACGACAACGGATCTATTGGGAAGTCGAAGATGGACGAACGAGACGAACTTGGTCCAAAGAAAGCCAACGGATCTAATGGGAGGACGAAGATGGACGAACGAGACGAACATGGTCCAAAGAAGGACAACGGATCTAATGGGAGGACGAAGATGGACTAAAGAGACGAACTTGGTCCAATGAAGGCCAACGGATGTAATGGGAGGACGAAGATGGACGAACGAGACGAACTTGGTCCAAAGAAGGCCAACGGATCTAATGGGAGGACGAAGATGGACGAACGAGACGAACTTGGTCCAAAGAAGGCCAATGGATCTAATGGGAGGATGAAGAGGGACTAAAGAGACGAACTTGGTCCAAAGAAGGCCAACGGATCAAATGGGAGGACGAAGATGGACGAACGAGACGAATTTGGTCCAAAGAAGGCCAATGGATCAAATGGGAAGACGAAGATGGACGAACGAGAGGAACTTGGTCCAAAGAAGGCCAACGGATCTAATGGGAGGACGAAGAGGAACGAACGAGACGAACTTGGTCCAAAGAACGACAACGGATCTATTGGGAACACGAAGATGGACGAACGAGACATACTTGGTCCAAAGAAGGCCAACGGATCTAATGGGAGGACGAAGATGGAAGAAGGAGACGAACTTGGTCCAAAGAAGGCCAACGGATCTAATGGGAGGACGAAGATGGACTAAAGAGACGAACTGGGTCCAATGAAGGCCAACGGATCTAATGGGAGGACGAAGATGGACGAACGAGACGAACTCGGTCCAAAGAAGGCCAACGGATCTAATGGGAGGACGAAGATGGACGAACGAGACGAACTTGGTCCAAAGAAGGCCATCGGATCTAATGGGAGGACGAAGAGGGACGAACAAGATGAACTTGGCCCAAAGAAGGACAACGGATCTAATAGGAAGACGAAGATGGACGAACGAGACGAACCTGGTCAAAAGAAGGCCAACGGATCTAATGGGAGGGCGAAGAGGAACGAACGAGACGAACTTGGTCCACAGAACGACAACGGATCTATTGGGAAGACGAAGATGGAGGAACGAGACGAACTTGGTCCAAAGAAGCCCAACGGATCTAATGGGAGGACGAAGATGGACCAACGAGACGAACTTGGTCCAAAGAAGGCCAACGGATCTAATGGGAGGACGAAGAGGAACGAACGAGACGAACTTGGTCCAACGAACGACAACGGATCTATTGGGAAGACGAAGATGGACGAACGAGACGAACTTGGTCCAAAGAAGGCCAATGGATCAAATGGGAAGACGAAGATGGACGAACGAGAGGAACTTGGTCCAAAGAAGGCCAACGGATCTAATGGGAGGACGAAGAGGAACGAACGAGACGAACTTGGTCCAAAGAACGACAACGGATCTATTGGGAACACGAAGATGGACGAACGAGACATACTTGGTCCAAAGAAGGCCAACGGATCTAATGGGAGGACGAAGATGGAAGAAGGAGACGAACTTGGTCCAAAGAAGGCCAACGGATCTAATGGGAGGACGAAGATGGACTAAAGAGACGAACTGGGTCCAATGAAGGCCAACGGATCTAATGGGAGGACGAAGATGGACGAACGAGACGAACTCGGTCCAAAGAAGGCCAACGGATCTAATGGGAGGACGAAGAGGGACGAACAAGATGAACTTGGCCCAAAGAAGGACAACGGATCTAATAGGAAGACGAAGATGGACGAACGAGACGAACCTGGTCAAAAGAAGGCCAACGGATCTAATGGGAGGGCGAAGAGGAACGAACGAGACGAACTTGGTCCACAGAACGACAACGGATCTATTGGGAAGACGAAGATGGAGGAACGAGACGAACTTGGTCCAAAGAAGCCCAACGGATCTAATGGGAGGACGAAGATGGACCAACGAGACGAACTTGGTCCAAAGAAGGCCAACGGATCTAATGGGAGGACGAAGAGGAACGAACGAGACGAACTTGGTCCAACGAACGACAACGGATCTATTGGGAAGACGAAGATGGACGAACGAGACGAACTTGGTCCAAAGAACCCAACGGATCTAATGGGAGGACGAAGACGGACGAACGAGACGAACTTGGTCCAAAGAAGGCCAACGAATCTAATGGGAGGACGAAGAGGAACGAACGAGACGAACTTGGTCCAACGAACGACAACAGATCTAATGGGAAGACGAAGATGGACGAACGAGACGAACTTGGTCCAAAGAAGGCCAACGGATCTAATGGGAGGACGAAGATGGACGAACGAGACGAACTTGGTCCAAAGAAGGCCAACGGATCTAATGGGAGGACGAAGATGGAAGAACGAGACGAACTTGTTCCAAAGAAGGCCAACGGATCTAATGGGAGGACGAAGATGGACGAACGAGACGACATGGTCCAAAGAAGGCCAACGGATCTAATGGGAGGACGAAGAGGAACGAGCGAGACGAACTTGGTCCAAAGAACGACAACGGATCTATTGGGAAGACGAAGATGGACGAACGAGACGAACTTGGTCCAAAGAAGGCCAACGGATGTTATGGGAGGACGAAGATGGACGAACGAGACGAACTTGGTCCAAAGAAGGCCAACGGATCTAATGGGAGGACGAAGATGGACGAACGAGACGAACTTGTTCCAAAGAAGGCCAACGGATCTAATGGGAGGACGAAGAGGCACGAACGAGACGAACTTGGTCCAAAGAACGACAACGGATCTATTGGGAACACGAAGATGGACGAACGAGACAAAATTGGTCCAAAGAAGGCCAACGGATCTAATGGGAGGACGAAGATGGACGAACGAGACGACATGGTCCAAAGAAGGCCAACGGATCTAATGGGAGGACGAAGAGGAACGAGCGAGACGAACTTGGTCCAAAGAACGACAACGGATCTATTGGGAAGACGAAGATGGACGAACGAGACGAACTTGGTCCAAAGAAGGCCAACGGATGTTATGGGAGGACGAAGATGGACGAACGAGACGAACATGGTCCAAAGAAGGACAACGGATCAAATGCGAGGACGAAGTTGGACGAACGAGACGAACCTGGTCCAAAGAAGGCCAATGGATCAAATGGGAAGACGAAGATGGACGAACGAGACGAACTTGGTCCAACGAACTACAACGGATCTAATGGGAAGACGAAGATGGACGAACGAGACGAATATGGTCCAAAGAAGGCCAACGGATCAAATGGGAGGACGAAGATGGACGAACGAGACGAACCTGGTCCAAAGAAGGCCAACGGATCTATTGGGAAGACGAAGATGGACGAACGAGACGAACTTGGTCCAAAGAAGGCCAACGGATCTAATGGGAGGACGAAGAGGGACTAAAGAGACGAACTTGGTCCAAAGAAGGCCAACGGATCAAATGGGAGGACGAAGATGGACGAACGAGACGAATTTGGTCCAAAGAAGGCCAGAGGATCAAATGGGAAGACGAAAATGGACGAACGAGACGAACTTGGTCCAAAGAAGGCCAACGGATCTAATGGGAGGACGAAGAGGAACGAACGAGACGAACTTGGTCCAAAGAACGACAACGGATCTATTGGGAAAACGAAGATGGACGAACGAGACGAACCTGGTCCAAAGAAGGCCAACGGATCTAATCGGAGGACGAAGATGGACGAACGAGACGTACTTGGTCCAAAGAACGACAACGGATCTATTGGGAAGATGAAGATGGACGAACAAGACGAACTTGGTCCAATGAAGCCCAACAAATCTAATGGGAGGACGAAGATGGACGAACGAGACGAACTTGGTCCAAAGAAGGCCAACGGATCTAATGGGAGGACGAAGAGGAACGAACGAGACGAACTTGGTCCAACGAACGACAACGGATCTATTGGGAAGACGAAGATGGACGAACGAGACGAACTTGGTCCAAAGAACCCAACGGATCTAATGGGAGGACGAAGATGGACGAACGAGACGAACTTGGTCCAAAGAAGGCCAACGGATCTAATGGGAGGACGAAGAGGAACGAACGAGACGAACTTGGTCCAACGAACGACAACAGATCTAATGGGAAGACGAAGATGGACGAACGAGACAAACTTGGTCCAAAGAAGGCCAACGGATCTAATGGGAGGACGAATATGGACGAACGAGACGAACTTGGTCCAAAGAAGGCCAACGGATCTAATGGGAGGACGAAGAGGAACGAACGAGACGAACTTGGTCCAAAGAACGACAACGGATCTATTGGGAAGACGAAGATGGACGAACGAGACGAACTTGGTCCAAAGAAGGCCAACGGATCTAATGGGAGGACGAAGAGGGACTAAAGAGACGAACTTGGTCCAAAGAAGGCCAACGGATCAAATGGGAGGACGAAGATGGACGAACGAGACGAATTTGGTCCAAAGAAGGCCAGAGGATCAAATGGGAAGACGAAAATGGACGAACGAGACGAACTTGGTCCAAAGAAGGCCAACGGATCTAATGGGAGGACGAAGAGGAACGAACGAGACGAACTTGGTCCAAAGAACGACAACGGATCTATTGGGAAGACGAAGATGGACGAACGAGACGAACTTGGTCCAAAGAAGGCCAACGGATCTAATGGGAGGATGAAGATGGACGAACGAGACGAACATGGTCCAAAGAAGGACAACGGATCAAATGCGAGGACGAAGATGGACGAAGGAGACGAACTTTGTCGAAAGAAGTCCAACGGATCTAATGGGAGGACGAAGATGGACTAAAGAGACGAACTTGGTCCAATGAAGGCCAACGGATCTAATGGGAGGACGAAGATGGACGAACGAGACGAACTTGGTCCAATGAAGGCCAATGGATCTAATGGGAAGACGAAGAGGGACTAAAGAGACGAACTTGGTCCAAAGAAGGCCAACGGATCAAATGGGAGGACGAAGATGGACGAACGAGACGAATTTGGTCCAAAGAAGGCCAACGGATCAAATGGGAAGACGAAGATGGACGAACGAGATGAACTTGGTCCAAAGAAGGCCAACGGATCTAATGGGAGGACGAAGAGGAACGAACGAGACGAACTTGGCCCAAAGAACGACAACGGATCTATTGGGAACACGAAGATGGACGAACGAGACAAACTTGGTCCAAAGAAGGCCAACGGATCTAATGGGAGGACGAAGATGGACGAACGAGACGACATGGTCCAAAGAAGGCCAACGGATCTAATGGGAGGACGAAGATGGACGAACGAGACGAACTTGGTCCAAAGAAGGCCAGCGGATCTAATGGGAGGACGAAGATGGACGAACGAGACGAACATGGTCCGAGACGAACTTGGTCCAAAGAAGGCCAACGGATCTAATGGGAGGACGAAGATGGACGAACGAGACGAACTTGGTCCAAAGAAGGCCAACGGATCTAATGGGAGGACGAAGAGGAACGAACGAGACGAACTTGGTACAAAGAACGACAACGGATCTATTGGGAAGACGAAGATGTACGAACGAGACGAACTTGGTCCAAAGAAGGCCAACGGATCTAATGGGAGGACGAAGAGGGACTAAAGAGACGAACTTGGTCCAAAGAAGGCCAATGGATCAAATGGGAGGACGAAGATGGACGAACGAGACGAATTTGGTCCAAAGAAGGCCAATGGATCAAATGGGAAGACGAAAATGGACGAACGAGACGAACTTGGTCCAGAGAAGGCCAACGGATCTAATGGGAGGACGAAGAGGAACGAACGAGACGAACTTGGTCCAAAGAACGACAACGGATCTATTGGGAAGACGAAGATGGACGAACGAGACGTACTTGGTCCAAAGAAGGCCAACGGATGTTATGGGAGGACGAAGATGGACGAACGAGACGAACATGGTGCAAAGAAGGACAACGGATCAAATGCGAGGACGAAGATGGACGAACCAGACGAACCTGGTCCAAAGAAGGCCAATGGATCAAATGGGAAGACGAAAATGGACGAACGAGACGAACTTGGTCCAACGAACTACAACGGATCTAATGGGAAGACGAAGATGGACGAACGAGACGAACATGGTCCAAAGAAGGCCAACAGATCAAATGGGAGGACGAAGATGGACGAACGAGACGAACCTGGTCCAAAGAAGGCCAATGGATCAAATGGGAAGACGAAGATGGACGAACGAGACGAACTTGGTCCAACGAACTACAACGGATCTAATGGGAAGACGAAGATGGACGAACGAGACGAACATGGTCCAAAGAAGGCCAATAGATCTAAAGGTCAATGGATCAAATGGGAAGACGAAGAGGGACTAAAGAGACGAACTTGGTCCAAAGAAGGCCAACGGATCTAATGGAAGCACGATGATGGACGAACGAGACGAACTTGGTCCAAAGAAGGCCAGAGGATCAAATGGGAAGACGAAAATGGATGAACGAGACAAACTTGGTCCAAAGAAGGCCAACAGATCTAATGGGAGGACGAAGAGGAACGAACGAGACGAACTTGGTCCAAAGAACGACAACGGATCTTTTGGGAAGACGAAGATGGACTAAAGAGACGAACTTGGTCCAATGAAGGCCAACGGATCTAATGGGAGGACGAAGATGGACGAACGAGACGAACTTGGTCGAAAGAAGGCCAACGGATCTAATGGGAGGACGAAGATGGACGAACGTGACGAACTTGGTCCAAAGAAGGCCAATGGATCTAATGGGAGGACGAAGAGGGACTAAAGAGACGAACTTGGTCCAAAGAAGGCCAACGGATCAAATGGGAGGACGAAGATGGACGAACGAGACGAATTTGGTCCAAAGAAAGCCAACGGATCAAATGGGAAGACGAAGATGGACGAACGAGATGAACTTGGTCCAAAGAAGGCCAACGGATCTAATGGGAGGACGAAGAGGAACGAACGAGACGAACTTGGTCCAACGAACGACAACAGATCTAATGGGAAGACGAAGATGGACGAACGAGACAAACTTGGTCCAAAGAAGGCCAACGGATCTAATGGGAGGACGAAGATGGACGAACGAGACGAACTTGGTCCAAAGAAGGCCAACGGATGTAATGGGAGGATGAAGATGGACGAACGAGACGAACATGGTCCAAAGAAGGACAACGGATCAAATGCGAGGACGAAGATGGACGAAGGAGACGAACTTTGTCGAAAGAAGTCCAACGGATCTAATGGGAGGACGAAGATGGACTAAAGAGACGAACTTGGTCCAATGAAGGCCAACGGATCTAATGGGAGGACGAAGATGGACGAACGAGACGAACTTGGTCCAATGAAGGCCAATGGATCTAATGGGAAGACGAAGAGGGACTAAAGAGACGAACTTGGTCCAAAGAAGGCCAACGGATCAAATGGGAGGACGAAGATGGACGAACGAGACGAATTTGGTCCAAAGAAGGCCAACGGATCAAATGGGAAGACGAAGATGGACGAACGAGATGAACTTGGTCCAAAGAAGGCCAACGGATCTAATGGGAGGACGAAGAGGAACGAACGAGACGAACTTGGCCCAAAGAACGACAACGGATCTATTGGGAACACGAAGATGGACGAACGAGACAAACTTGGTCCAAAGAAGGCCAACGGATCTAATGGGAGGACGAAGATGGACGAACGAGACGACATGGTCCAAAGAAGGCCAACGGATCTAATGGGAGGACGAAGATGGACGAACGAGACGAACTTGGTCCAAAGAAGGCCAGCGGATCTAATGGGAGGACGAAGATGGACGAACGAGACGAACTTGGTCCGAGACGAACTTGGTCCAAAGAAGGCCAACGGATCTAATGGGAGGACGAAGATGGACGAACGAGACGAACTTGGTCCAAAGAAGGCCAACGGATCTAATGGGAGGACGAAGAGGAACGAACGAGACGAACTTGGTACAAAGAACGACAACGGATCTATTGGGAAGACGAAGATGTACGAACGAGACGAACTTGGTCCAAAGAAGGCCGACGGATCTAATGGGAGGACGAAGAGGGACTAAAGAGACGAACTTGGTCCAAAGAAGGCCAATGGATCAAATGGGAGGACGAAGATGGACGAACGAGACGAATTTGGTCCAAAGAAGGCCAATGGATCAAATGGGAAGACGAAAATGGACGAACGAGACGAACTTGGTCCAGAGAAGGCCAACGGATCTAATGGGAGGACGAAGAGGAACGAACGAGACGAACTTGGTACAAAGAACGACAACGGATCTATTGGGAAGACGAAGATGTACGAACGAGACGAACTTGGTCCAAAGAAGGCCAACGGATCTAATGGGAGGACGAAGAGGGACTAAAGAGACGAACTTGGTCCAAAGAAGGCCAATGGATCAAATGGGAGGACGAAGATGGACGAACGAGACGAATTTGGTCCAAAGAAGGCCAATGGATCAAATGGGAAGACGAAAATGGACGAACGAGACGAACTTGGTCCAGAGAAGGCCAACGGATCTAATGGGAGGACGAAGAGGAACGAACGAGACGAACTTGGTACAAAGAACGACAACGGATCTATTGGGAAGACGAAGATGTACGAACGAGACGAACTTGGTCCAAAGAAGGCCAACGGATCTAATGGGAGGACGAAGAGGGACTAAAGAGACGAACTTGGTCCAAAGAAGGCCAATGGATCAAATGGGAGGACGAAGATGGACGAACGAGACGAATTTGGTCCAAAGAAGGCCAATGGATCAAATGGGAAGACGAAAATGGACGAACGAGACGAACTTGGTCCAGAGAAGGCCAACGGATCTAATGGGAGGACGAAGAGGAACGAACGAGACGAACTTGGTCCAAAGAACGACAACGGATCTATTGGGAAGACGAAGATGGACGAACGAGACGAACTTGGTCCAAAGAAGGCCAACGGATGTTATGGGAGGACGAAGATGGACGAACGAGACGAACATGGTGCAAAGAAGGACAACGGATCAAATGCGAGGACGAAGATGGACGAACCAGACGAACCTGGTCCAAAGAAGGCCAATGGATCAAATGGGAAGACGAAAATGGACGAACGAGACGAACTTGGTCCAACGAACTACAACGGATCTAATGGGAAGACGAAGATGGACGAACGAGACGAACATGGTCCAAAGAAGGCCAACAGATCAAATGGGAGGACGAAGATGGACGAACGAGACGAACCTGGTCCAAAGAAGGCCAATGGATCAAATGGGAAGACGAAGATGGACGAACGAGACGAACTTGGTCCAACGAACTACAACGGATCTAATGGGAAGACGAAGATGGACGAACGAGACGAACATGGTCCAAAGAAGGCCAATAGATCTAAAGGTCAATGGATCAAATGGGAAGACGAAGATGGACGAACGAGACGAACATGGTCCAAAGAAGGCCAACAGATCTAATGGGAGGACGAAGAGGGACTAAAGAGACGAACTTGGTCCAAAGAAGGCCAACGGATCTAATGGAAGCACGATGATGGACGAACGAGACGAACTTGGTCCATAGAAGGCCAGAGGATCAAATGGGAAGACGAAAATGGATGAACGAGACAAACTTGGTCCAAAGAAGGCCAACAGATCTAATGGGAGGACGAAGAGGAACGAACGAGACGAACTTGGTCCAAAGAATGACAACGGATCTTTTGGGAAGACGAAGATGGACTAAAGAGACGAACTTGGTCCAATGAAGGCCAACGGATCTAATGGGAGGACGAAGATGGACGAACGAGACGAACTTGGTCGAAAGAAGGCCAACGGATCTAATGGGAGGACGAAGATGGACGAACGTGACGAACTTGGTCCAAAGAAGGCCAATGGATCTAATGGGAGGACGAAGAGGGACTAAAGAGACGAACTTAGTCCAAAGAAGGCCAACGGATCAAATGGGAGGACGAAGATGGACGAACGAGACGAATTTGGTCCAAAGAAAGCCAACGGATCAAATGGGAAGACGAAGATGGACGAACGAGATGAACTTGGTCCAAAGAAGGCCAACGGATCTAATGGGAGGACGAAGAGGAACGAACGAGACGAACTTGGTCCAACGAACGACAACAGATCTAATGGGAAGACGAAGATGGACGAACGAGACAAACTTGGTCCAAAGAAGGCCAACGGATCTAATGGGAGGACGAAGATGGACGAACGAGACGAACTTGGTCCAAAGAAGGCCAACGGATCTAATGGGAGGACGAAGAGGAACGAATGAGACGAACTTGGTCCAAAGAACGACAACGGATCTAATGGGAAGACGAAGATGGACGAACGAGACAAACTTGGTCCAAAGAAGGCCAACGGATCTAATGGGAGGACGAAGATGGACGAACGAGACGAACTTGGTCCAAAGAAGGCCAACGGATCTAATGGGAGGACGAAGAGGAACGAACGAGACGAACTTGGTCCAAAGAACGACAACGGATCTAATGGGAAGACGAAGATGGACGAACGAGACAAACTTGGTCCAAAGAAGGCCAACGGATCTAATGGGAGGACGAAGATGGACGAACGAGACGAACTTGGTCCAAAGAAGGCCAACGGATCTAATGGGAGGACGAAGAGGAACGAACGAGACGAACTTGGTCCAAAGAACGACAACGGATCTATTGGGAAGACGAAGATGGACGAACGAGACAAACTTGGTCCAAAGAAGGCCAACGGATCTAATGGGAGGACGAAGATGGACGAACGAGACGAACTTGGTCCAAAGAAGGCCAACGGATCTAATGGGAGGATGAAGATGGACGAACGAGACGAACATGGTCCAAAGAAGGACAACGGATCAAATGCGAGGACGAAGATGGACGAAGGAGACGAACTTTGTCGAAAGAAGTCCAACGGATCTAAAGGGAGGACGAAGATGGACTAAAGAGACGAACTTGGTCCAATGAAGGCCAACGGATCTAATGGGAGGACGAAGATGGACGAACGAGACGAACTTGGTCCAATGAAGGCCAATGGATCTAATGGGAAGACGAAGAGGGACTAAAGAGACGAACTTGGTCCAAAGAAGGCCAACGGATCAAATGGGAGGACGAAGATGGACGAACGAGACGAATTTGGTCCAAAGAAGGCCAACGGATCAAATGGGAAGACGAAGATGGACGAACGAGATGAACTTGGTCCAAAGAAGGCCAACGGATCTAATGGGAGGACGAAGAGGAACGAACGAGACGAACTTGGCCCATAGAACGACAACGGATCTATTGGGAACACGAAGATGGACGAACGAGACAAACTTGGTCCAAAGAAGGCCAACGGATCTAATGGGAGGACGAAGATGGACGAACGAGACGACATGGTCCAAAGAAGGCCAACGGATCTAATGGGAGGACGAAGATGGACGAACGAGACGAACTTGGTCCAAAGAAGGCCAGCGGATCTAATGGGAGGACGAAGATGGACGAACGAGACGAACTTGGTCCGAGACGAACTTGGTCCAAAGAAGGCCAACGGATCTAATGGGAGGACGAAGATGGACGAACGAGACGAACTTGGTCCAAAGAAGGCCAACGGATCTAATGGGAGGACGAAGAGGAACGAACGAGACGAACTTGGTACAAAGAACGACAACGGATCTATTGGGAAGACGAAGATGTACGAACGAGACGAACTTGGTCCAAAGAAGGCCAACGGATCTAATGGGAGGACGAAGAGGGACTAAAGAGACGAACTTGGTCCAAAGAAGGCCAATGGATCAAATGGGAGGACGAAGATGGACGAACGAGACGAATTTGGTCCAAAGAAGGCCAATGGATCAAATGGGAAGACGAAAATGGACGAACGAGACGAACTTGGTCCAGAGAAGGCCAACGGATCTAATGGGAGGACGAAGAGGAACGAACGAGACGAACTTGGTACAAAGAACGACAACGGAGCTATTGGGAAGACGAAGATGTACGAACGAGACGAACTTGGTCCAAAGAAGGCCAACGGATCTAATGGGAGGACGAAGAGGGACTAAAGAGACGAACTTGGTCCAAAGAAGGCCAATGGATCAAATGGGAGGACGAAGATGGACGAACGAGACGAATTTGGTCCAAAGAAGGCCAATGGATCAAATGGGAAGACGAAAATGGACGAACGAGACGAACTTGGTCCAGAGAAGGCCAACGGATCTAATGGGAGGACGAAGAGGAACGAACGAGACGAACTTGGTCCAAAGAACGACAACGGATCTATTGGGAAGACGAAGATGGACAAACGAGACGAACTTGGTCCAAAGAAGGCCAACGGATGTTATGGGAGGACGAAGATGGACGAACGAGACGAACATGGTGCAAAGAAGGACAACGGATCAAATGCGAGGACGAAGATGGACGAACCAGACGAACCTGGTCCAAAGAAGGCCAATGGATCAAATGGGAAGACGAAAATGGACGAACGAGACGAACTTGGTCCAACGAACTACAACGGATCTAATGGGAAGACGAAGATGGACGAACGAGACGAACATGGTCCAAAGAAGGCCAACAGATCAAATGGGAGGACGAAGATGGACGAACGAGACGAACCTGGTCCAAAGAAGGCCAATGGATCAAATGGGAAGACGAAGATGGACGAACGAGACGAACTTGGTCCAACGAACTACAACGGATCTAATGGGAAGACGAAGATGGACGAACGAGACGAACATGGTCCAAAGAAGGCCAATAGATCTAAAGGTCAATGGATCAAATGGGAAGACGAAGATGGACGAACGAGACGAACATGGTCCAAAGAAGGCCAACAGATCTAATGGGAGGACGAAGAGGGACTAAAGAGACGAACTTGGTCCAAAGAAGGCCAACGGATCTAATGGAAGCACGATGATGGACGAACGAGACGAACTTGGTCCAAAGAAGGCCAGAGGATCAAATGGGAAGACGAAAATGGATGAACGAGACAAACTTGGTCCAAAGAAGGCCAACAGATCTAATGGGAGGACGAAGAGGGACTAAAGAGACGAACTTAGTCCAAAGAAGGCCAACGGATCAAATGGGAGGACGAAGATGGACGAACGAGACGAATTTGGTCCAAAGAAAGCCAACGGATCAAATGGGAAGACGAAGATGGACGAACGAGATGAACTTGGTCCAAAGAAGGCCAACGGATCTAATGGGAGGACGAAGAGGAACGAACGAGACGAACTTGGTCCAACGAACGACAACAGATCTAATGGGAAGACGAAGATGGACGAACGAGACAAACTTGGTCCAAAGAAGGCCAACGGATCTAATGGGAGGACGAAGATGGACGAACGAGACGAACTTGGTCCAAAGAAGGCCAACGGATCTAATGGGAGGACGAAGAGGAACGAATGAGACGAACTTGGTCCAAAGAACGACAACGGATCTAATGGGAAGACGAAGATGGACGAACGAGACAAACTTGGTCCAAAGAAGGCCAACGGATCTAATGGGAGGACGAAGATGGACGAACGAGACGAACTTGGTCCAAAGAAGGCCAACGGATCTAATGGGAGGACGAAGAGGAACGAACGAGACGAACTTGGTCCAAAGAAGGCCAATGGATCAAATGGGAGGACGAAGATGGACGAACGAGACGAATTTGGTCCAAAGAAGGCCAATGGATCAAATGGGAAGACGAAAATGGACGAACGAGACGAACTTGGTCCAGAGAAGGCCAACGGATCTAATGGGAGGACGAAGAGGAACGAACGAGACGAACTTGGTCCAAAGAACGACAACGGATCTATTGGGAAGACGAAGATGGACAAACGAGACGAACTTGGTCCAAAGAAGGCCAACGGATGTTATGGGAGGACGAAGATGGACGAACGAGACGAACATGGTGCAAAGAAGGACAACGGATCAAATGCGAGGACGAAGATGGACGAACCAGACGAACCTGGTCCAAAGAAGGCCAATGGATCAAATGGGAAGACGAAAATGGACGAACGAGACGAACTTGGTCCAACGAACTACAACGGATCTAATGGGAAGACGAAGATGGACGAACGAGACGAACTTGGTCCAAAGAAGGCCAGAGGATCAAATGGGAAGACGAAAATGGATGAACGAGACAAACTTGGTCCAAAGAAGGCCAACAGATCTAATGGGAGGACGAAGAGGAACGAACGAGACGAACTTGGTCCAAAGAATGACAACGGATCTTTTGGGAAGACGAAGATGGACTAAAGAGACGAACTTGGTCCAATGAAGGCCAACGGATCTAATGGGAGGACGAAGATGGACGAACGAGACGAACTTGGTCGAAAGAAGGCCAACGGATCTAATGGGAGGACGAAGATGGACGAACGTGACGAACTTGGTCCAAAGAAGGCCAATGGATCTAATGGGAGGACGAAGAGGGACTAAAGAGACGAACTTGGTCCAAAGAAGGCCAACGGATCAAATGGGAGGACGAAGATGGACGAACGAGACGAATTTGGTCCAAAGAAAGCCAACGGATCAAATGGGAAGACGAAGATGGACGAACGAGATGAACTTGGTCCAAAGAAGGCCAACGGATCTAATGGGAGGACGAAGAGGAACGAACGAGACGAACTTGGTCCAACGAACGACAACAGATCTAATGGGAAGACGAAGATGGACGAACGAGACAAACTTGGTCCAAAGAAGGCCAACGGATCTAATGGGAGGACGAAGATGGACGAACGAGACGAACTTGGTCCAAAGAAGGCCAACGGATCTAATGGGAGGACGAAGAGGAACGAACGAGACGAACTTGGTCCAAAGAACGACAACGGATCTAATGGGAAGACGAAGATGGACGAACGAGACAAACTTGGTCCAAAGAAGGCCAACGGATCTAATGGGAGGACGAAGATGGACGAACGAGACGAACTTGGTCCAAAGAAGGCCAACGGATCTAATGGAAGGACGAAGAGGAACGAACGAGACGAACTTGGTCCAAAGAACGACAACGGATCTATTGGGAAGACGAAGATGGACGAACGAGACGAACTTGGTCCAAAGAAGGCCAACGGATCTAATGGGAGGACGAAGAGGGACTAAAGAGACGAACTTGGTCCAAAGAAGGCCAACGGATCAAATGGGAGGACGAAGATGGACGAACGAGACGAATTTGGTCCAAAGAAGGCCAGAGGATCAAATTGGAAGACGAAAATGGACGAACGAGACGAACTTGGTCCAAAGAAGGCCAACGGATCTAATTGGAGGACGAAGAGGAACGAACGAGACGAACTTGGTCCAAAGAACGACAACGGATCTATTGGGAAGACGAAGATGGACGAACGAGACGAACATGGTCCAAAGAAGGACAACGGATCAAATGCGAGGACGAAGATGGACGAAGGAGACGAACTTGGTCGAAAGAAGTCCAACGGATCTAATGGGAGGACGAAGATGGACTAAAGAGACGAACTTGGTCCAATGAAGGCCAACGGATCAAATGGGAGGACGAAGATGGACGAACGAGACGAATTTGGTCCAAAGAAGGCCAACGGATCAAATGGGAAGACGAAGATGGACGAACGAGATGAACTTGGTCCAAAGAAGGCCAACGGATCTAATGGGAGGACGAAGAGGAACGAACGAGACGAACTTGGTCCAAAGAACGACAACGGATCTATTGGGAACACGAAGATGGACGAACGAGACAAACTTGGTCCAAAGAAGGCCAACGGATCTAATGGGAGGACGAAGATGGACGAACGAGACGACATGGTCCAAAGAAGGCCAACGGATCTAATGGGAGGACGAAGATGGACGAACGAGACGAACTTGGTCCAAAGAAGGCCAGCGGATCTAATGGGAGGACGAAGATGGACGAACGAGACGAACTTGGTCCGAGACGAACTTGGTCCAAAGAAGGCCAACGGATCTAATGGGAGGACGAAGATGGACGAACGAGACGAACTTGGTCCAAAGAAGGCCAACGGATCTAATGGGAGGACGAAGAGGAACGAACGAGACGAACTTGGTCCAAAGAACGACAACGGATCTATTGGGAAGACGAAGATGTACGAACGAGACGAACTTGGTCCAAAGAAGGCCAACGGATCTAATGGGAGGACGAAGAGGGACTAAAGAGACGAACTTGGTCCAAAGAAGGCCAATGGATCAAATGGGAGGACGAAGATGGACGAACGAGACGAATTTGGTCCAAAGAAGGCCAATGGATCAAATGGGATGACGAAAATGGACGAACGAGACGAACTTGGTCCAGAGAAGGCCAACGGATGTTATGGGAGGACGAAGATGGACGAACGAGACGAACATGGTGCAAAGAAGGACAACGGATCAAATGCGAGGACGAAGATGGACGAACCAGACGAACCTGGTCCAAAGAAGGCCAATGGATCAAATGGGAAGACGAAAATGGACGAACGAGACGAACTTGGTCCAACGAACTACAACGGATCAAATGGGAAGACGAAGATGGACGAACGAGACGAACATGGTCCAAAGAAGGCCAATAGATCTAATGGGAGGACGAAGAGGGACTAAAGAGACGAACTTGGTCCAAAGAAGGCCAACGGATCTAATGGAAGCACGATGATGGACGAACGAGACGAACTTGGTCCAAAGAAGGCCAGAGGATCAAATGGGAAGACGAAAATGGACGAACGAGACAAACTTGGTCCAAAGAAGGCCAACGGATCTAATGGGAGGACGAAGATGGACGAACGAGACGAACATGGTGCAAAGAAGGACAACGGATCAAATGCGAGGACGAAGATGGACGAACCAGACGAACCTGGTCCAAAGAAGGCCAATGGATCAAATGGGAAGACGAAAATGGACGAACGAGACGAACTTGGTCCAACGAACTACAACGGATCTAATGGGAAGACGAAGATGGACGAACGAGACGAACATGGTCCAAAGAAGGCCAACAGATCAAATGGGAGGACGAAGATGGACGAACGAGACGAACCTGGTCCAAAGAAGGCCAATGGATCAAATGGGAAGACGAAGATGGACGAACGAGACGAACTTGGTCCAACGAACTACAACGGATCTAATGGGAAGACGAAGATGGACGAACGAGACGAACATGGTCCAAAGAAGGCCAACAGATCAAATGGGAGGACGAAGATGGACGAACGAGACGAACCTGGTCCAAAGAAGGCCAATGGATCAAATGGGAAGACGAAGATGGACGAACGAGACGAACTTGGTCCAACGAACTACAACGGATCTAATGGGAAGACGAAGATGGACGAACGAGACGAACATGGTCCAAAGAAGGCCAATAGATCTAAAGGTCAATGGATCAAATGGGAAGACGAAGAGGGACTAAAGAGACGAACTTGGTCCAAAGAAGGCCAACGGATCTAATGGAAGCACGATGATGGACGAACGAGACGAACTTGGTCCAAAGAAGGCCAGAGGATCTAATGGGAAGACGAAAATGGATGAACGTGACAAACTTGGTCCAAAGAAGGCCAACAGATCTAATGGGAGGACGAAGAGGAACGAACGAGACGAACTTGGTCCAAAGAATGACAACGGATCTTTTGGGAAGACGAAGATGGACTAAAGAGACGAACTTGGTCCAATGAAGGCCAACGGATCTAATGGGAGGACGAAGATGGACGAACGAGACGAACTTGGTCGAAAGAAGGCCAACGGATCTAATGGGAGGACGAAGATGGACGAACGTGACGAACTTGGTCCAAAGAAGGCCAATGGATCTAATGGGAGGACGAAGAGGGACTAAAGAGACGAACTTGGTCCAAAGAAGGCCAACGGATCAAATGGGAGGACGAAGATGGACGAACGAGACGAATTTGGTCCAAAGAAAGCCAACGGATCAAATGGGAAGACGAAGATGGACGAACGAGATGAACTTGGTCCAAAGAAGGCCAACGGATCTAATGGGAGGACGAAGAGGAACGAACGAGACGAACTTGGTCCAACGAACGACAACAGATCTAATGGGAAGACGAAGATGGACGAACGAGACAAACTTGGTCCAAAGAAGGCCAACGGATCTAATGGGAGGACGAAGATGGACGAACGAGACGAACTTGGTCCAAAGAAGGCCAACGGATCTAATGGGAGGACGAAGAGGAACGAACGAGACGAACTTGGTCCAAAGAACGACAACGGATCTATTGGGAAGACGAAGATGGACGAACGAGACGAACTTGGTCCAAAGAAGGCCAACGGATCTAATGGGAGGACGAAGAGGGACTAAAGAGACGAACTTGGTCCAAAGAAGGCCAACGGATCAAATGGGAGGACGAAGATGGACGAACGAGACGAATTTGGTCCAAAGAAGGCCAGAGGATCAAATTGGAAGACGAAAATGGACGAACGAGACGAACTTGGTCCAAAGAAGGCCAACGGATCTAATTGGAGGACGAAGAGGAACGAACGAGACGAACTTGGTCCAAAGAACGACAACGGATCTATTGGGAAGACGAAGATGGACGAACGAGACGAACTTGGTCCAAAGAAGGCCAACGGATCTAATGGGAGGATGAAGATGGACGAACGAGACGAACATGGTCCAAAGAAGGACAACGGATCAAATGCGAGGACGAAGATGGACGAAGGAGACGAACTTGGTCGAAAGAAGTCCAACGGATCTAATGGGAGGACGAAGATGGACTAAAGAGACGAACTTGGTCCAATGAAGGCCAACGGATCTAATGGGAGGACGAAGATGGACGAACGAGACGAACTTGGTCCAATGAAGGCCAATGGATCTAATGGGAAGACGAAGAGGGACTAAAGAGACGAACTTGGTCCAAAGAAGGCCAACGGATCAAATGGGAGGACGAAGATGGACGAACGAGACGAATTTGGTCCAAAGAAGGCCAACGGATCAAATGGAAAGACGAAGATGGACGAACGAGATGAACTTGGTCCAAAGAAGGCCAACGGATCTAATGGGAGGACGAAGAGGAACGAACGAGACGAACTTGGTCCAAAGAACGACAACGGATCTATTGGGAACACGAAGATGGACGAACGAGACAAACTTGGTCCAAAGAAGGCCAACGGATCTAATGGGAGGACGAAGATGGACGAACGAGACGACATGGTCCAAAGAAGGCCAACGGATCTAATGGGAGGACGAAGATGGACGAACGAGACGAACTTGGTCCAAAGAAGGCCAGCGGATCTAATGGGAGGACGAAGATGGACGAACGAGACGAACTTGGTCCGAGACGAACTTGGTCCAAAGAAGGCCAACGGATCTAATGGGAGGACGAAGAGGGACTAAAGAGACGAACTTGGTCCAAAGAAGGCCAACGGATCAAATGGGAGGACGAAGATGGACGAACGAGACGAACTTGGTCCAAAGAAGGCCAACGGATCTAATTGGAGGACGAAGAGGAACGAACGAGACGAACTTGGTCCAAAGAACGACAACGGATCTATTGGGAAGACGAAGATGGACGAACGAGACGAACTTGGTCCAAAGAAGGCCAACGGATCTAATGGGAGGATGAAGATGGACGAACGAGACGAACATGGTCCAAAGAAGGACAACGGATCAAATGCGAGGACGAAGATGGACGAAGGAGACGAACTTGGTCGAAAGAAGTCCAACGGATCTAATGGGAGGACGAAGATGGACTAAAGAGACGAACTTGGTCCAATGAAGGCCAACGGATCTAATGGGAGGACGAAGATGGACGAACGAGACGAACTTGGTCCAATGAAGGCCAATGGATCTAATGGGAAGACGAAGAGGGACTAAAGAGACGAACTTGGTCCAAAGAAGGCCAACGGATCAAATGGGAGGACGAAGATGGACGAACGAGACGAATTTGGTCCAAAGAAGGCCAACGGATCAAATGGGAAGACGAAGATGGACGAACGAGATGAACTTGGTCCAAAGAAGGCCAACGGATCTAATGGGAGGACGAAGAGGAACGAACGAGACGAACTTGGTCCAAAGAACGACAACGGATCTATTGGGAACACGAAGATGGACGAACGAGACAAACTTGGTCCAAAGAAGGCCAACGGATCTAATGGGAGGACGAAGATGGACGAACGAGACGACATGGTCCAAAGAAGGCCAACGGATCTAATGGGAGGACGAAGATGGACGAACGAGACGAACTTGGTCCAAAGAAGGCCAGCGGATCTAATGGGAGGACGAAGATGGACGAACGAGACGAACTTGGTCCGAGACGAACTTGGTCCAAAGAAGGCCAACGGATCTAATGGGAGGACGAAGATGGACGAACGAGACGAACTTGGTCCAAAGAAGGCCAACGGATCTAATGGGAGGACGAAGAGGAACGAACGAGACGAACTTGGTCCAAAGAACGACAACGGATCTATTGGGAAGACGAAGATGTACGAACGAGACGAACTTGGTCCAAAGAAGGCCAACGGATCTAATGGGAGGACGAAGAGTGACTAAAGAGACGAACTTGGTCCAAAGAAGGCCAATGGATCAAATGGGAGGACGAAGATGGACGAACGAGACGAATTTGGTCCAAAGAAGGCCAATGGATCAAATGGGATGACGAAAATGGACGAACGAGACGAACTTGGTCCAGAGAAGGCCAACGGATGTTATGGGAGGACGAAGATGGACGAACGAGAGGAACATGGTGCAAAGAAGGACAACGGATCAAATGCGAGGACGAAGATGGACGAACCAGACGAACCTGGTCCAAAGAAGGCCAATGGATCAAATGGGAAGACGAAAATGAACGAACGAGACGAACTTGGTCCAACGAACTACAACGGATCTAATGGGAAGACGAAGATGGACGAACGAGACGAACATGGTCCAAAGAAGGCCAACAGATCAAATGGGAGGACGAAGATGGACGAACGAGACGAACCTGGTCCAAAGAAGGCCAATGGATCAAATGGGAAGACGAAGATGGACGAACGAGACGAACTTGGTCCAACGAACTACAACGGATCTAATGGGAAGACGAAGATGGACGAACGAGACGAACATGGTCCAAAGAAGGCCAATAGATCTAAAGGTCAATGGATCAAATGGGAAGACGAAGATGGACGAACGAGACGAACATGGTCCAAAGAAGGCCAATAGATCTAATGGGAGGACGAAGAGGGACTAAAGAGATGAACTTGGTCCAAAGAAGGCCAACGGATCTAATGGAAGCACGATGATGGACGAACGAGACGAACTTGGTCCAAAGAAGGCCAGAGGATCAAATGGGAAGACGAAAATGGACGAACGAGACAAACTTGGTCCAAAGAAGGCCAACGGATATAATGGGAGGACGAAGATGGACGAACGAGACGAACATGGTGCAAAGAAGGACAACGGATCAAATGCGAGGACGAAGATGGACGAACCAGACGAACCTGGTCCAAAGAAGGCCAATGGATCAAATGGGAAGACGAAAATGGACGAACGAGACGAACTTGGTCCAACGAACTACAACGGATCTAATGGGAAGACGAAGATGGACGAACGAGACGAACATGGTCCAAAGAAGGCCAACAGATCAAATGGGAGGACGAAGATGGACGAACGAGACGAACCTGGTCCAAAGAAGGCCAATGGATCAAATGGGAAGACGAAGATGGACGAACGAGACGAACTTGGTCCAACGAACTACAACGGATCTAATGGGAAGACGAAGATGGACGAACGAGACGAACATGGTCCAAAGAAGGCCAACAGATCTAAAGGTCAATGGATCAAATGGGAAGACGAAGATGGACGAACGAGACGAACATGGTCCAAAGAAGGCCAACAGATCTAATGGGAGGACGAAGAGGGACTAAAGAGACGAACTTGGTCCAAAGAAGGCCAACGGATCTAATGGAAGCACGATGATGGACGAACGAGACGAACTTGGTCCAAAGAAAGCCAGAGGATCAAATGGGAAGACGAAAATGGACGAACGAGACAAACTTGGTCCAAAGAAGGCCAACGGATCTAATGGGAGGACGAAGAGGAACGAACGAGACGAACTTGGTCCAAAGAATGACAACGGATCTTTTGGGAAGACGAAGATGGACTAAAGAGACGAACTTGGTCCAATGAAGGCCAACGGATCTAATGGGAGGACGAAGATGGACGAACGAGACGAACTTGGTCGAAAGAAGGCCAACGGATCTAATGGGAGGACGAAGATGGACGAACGTGACGAACTTGGTCCAAAGAAGGCCAATGGATCTAATGGGAGGACGAAGAGGGACTAAAGAGACGAACTTGGTCCAAAGAAGGCCAACGGATCAAATGGGAGGACGAAGATGGACGAACGAGACGAATTTGGTCCAAAGAAAGCCAACGGATCAAATGGGAAGACGAAGATGGACGAACGAGATGAACTTGGTCCAAAGAAGGCCAACGGATCTAATGGGAGGACGAAGAGGAACGAACGAGACGAACTTGGTCCAACGAACGACAACAGATCTAATGGGAAGACGAAGATGGACGAACGAGACAAACTTGGTCCAAAGAAGGCCAACGGATCTAATGGGAGGACGAAGATGGACGAACGAGACGAACTTGGTCCAAAGAAGGCCAACGGATCTAATGGGAGGACGAAGAGGAACGAACGAGACGAACTTGGTCCAAAGAACGACAACGGATCTATTGGGAAGACGAAGATGGACGAACGAGACGAACTTGGTCCAAAGAAGGCCAACGGATCTAATGGGAGGACGAAGAGGGACTAAAGAGACGAACTTGGTCCAAAGAAGGCCAACGGATCAAATGGGAGGACGAAGATGGACGAACGAGACGAATTTGGTCCAAAGAAGGCCAGAGGATCAAATGGGAAGACGAAAATGGACGAACGAGACGAACTTGGTCCAAAGAAGGCCAACGGATCTAATGGGAGGACGAAGAGGAACGAACGAGACGAACTTGGTCCAAAGAACGACAACGGATCTATTGGGAAGACGAAGATGGACGAAGGAGACGAACTTGGTCCAAAGAAGGCCAACGGATCTAATGGGAGGATGAAGATGGACGAACGAGACGAACATGGTCCAAAGAAGGACAACGGATCAAATGCGAGGACGAAGATGGACGAAGGAGACGAACTTGGTCGAAAGAAGTCCAACGGATCTAATGGGAGGACGAAGATGGACTAAAGAGACGAACTTGGTCCAATGAAGGCCAACGGATCTAATGGGAGGACGAAGATGGACGAACGAGACGAACATGGTCCAATGAAGGCCAATGGATCTAATGGGAAGACGAAGAGGGACTAAAGAGACGAACTTGGTCCAAAGAAGGCCAACGGATCAAATGGGAGGACGAAGATGGACGAACGAGACGAATTTGGTCCAAAGAAGGCCAACGGATCAAATGGGAAGACGAAGATGGACGAACGAGATGAACTTGGTCCAAAGAAGGCCAACGGATCTAATGGGAGGACGAAGAGGAACGAACGAGACGAACTTGGTCCAAAGAACGACAACGGATCTATTGGGAACACGAAGATGGACGAACGAGACAAACTTGGTCCAAAGAAGGCCAACGGATCTAATGGGAGGACGAAGATGGACGAACGAGACGACATGGTCCAAAGAAGGCCAACGGATCTAACGGGAGGACGAAGATGGACGAACGAGACGAACTTGGTCCAAAGAAGGCCAGCGGATCTAATGGGAGGACGAAGATGGACGAACGAGACGAACTTGGTCCGAGACGAACTTGGTCCAAAGAAGGCCAACGGATCTAATGGGAGGACGAAGATGGACGAACGAGACGAACTTGGTCCAAAGAAGGCCAACGGATCTAATGGGAGGACGAAGAGGAACGAACGAGACGAACTTGGTCCAAAGAACGACAACGGATCTATTGGGAAGACGAAGATGTACGAACGAGACGAACTTGGTCCAAAGAAGGCCAACGGATCTAATGGGAGGACGAAGTGGGACTAAAGAGACGAACTTGGTCCTAAGAAGGCCAATGGATCAAATGGGAGGACGAAGATGGACGAACGAGACGAATTTGGTCCAAAGAAGGCCAATGGATCAAATGGGATGACGAAAATGGACGAACGAGACGAACTTGGTCCAGAGAAGGCCAACGGATGTTATGGGAGGACGAAGATGGACGAACGAGACGAACATGGTGCAAAGAAGGACAACGGATCAAATGCGAGGACGAAGATGGACGAACCAGACGAACCTGGTCCAAAGAAGGCCAATGGATCAAATGGGAAGACGAAAATGGACGAACGAGACGAACTTGGTCCAACGAACTACAACGGATCTAATGGGAAGACGAAGATGGACGAACGAGACGAACATGGTCTAAAGAAGGCCAACAGATCAAATGGGAGGACGAAGATGGACGAACGAGACGAACCTGGTCCAAAGAAGGCTAATGGATCAAATGGGAAGACGAAGATGGACGAACGAGACGAACTTGGTCCAACGAACTACAACGGATCTAATGGGAAGACGAAGATGGACGAACGAGACGAACATGGTCCAAAGAAGGCCAATAGATCTAAAGGTCAATGGATCAAATGGGAAGACGAAGATGGACGAACGAGACGAACATGGTCCAAAGAAGGCCAATAGATCTAATGGGAGGACGAAGAGGGACTAAAGAGACGAACTTGGTCCAAAGAAGGCCAACGGATCTAATGGAAGCACGATGATGGAAGAACGAGACGAACTTGGTCCAAAGAAGGCCAGAGGATCAAATGGGAAGACGAAAATGGACGAACGAGACAAACTTGGTCCAAAGAAGGCCAACGGATCTAATGGGAGGACGAAGATGGACGAACGAGACGAACATGGTGCAAAGAAGGACAACGGATCAAATGCGTGGACGAAGATGGACGAACCAGACGAACCTGGTCCAAAGAAGGCCAATGGATCAAATGGGAAGACGAAAATGGACGAACGAGACGAACTTGGTCCAACGAACTACAACGGATCTAATGGGAAGACGAAGATGGACGAACGAGACGAACATGGTCCAAAGAAGGCCAACAGATCAAATGGGAGGACGAAGATGGACGAACGAGACGAACCTGGTCCAAAGAAGGCCAATGGATCAAATGGGAAGACGAAGATGGACGAACGAGACGAACTTGGTCCAACGAACTACAACGGATCTAATGGGAAGACGAAGATGGACGAACGAGACGAACATGGTCCAAAGAAGGCCAATAGATCTAAAGGTCAATGGATCAAATGGGAAGACGAAGATGGACGAACGAGACGAACATGGTCCAAAGAAGGCCAACAGATCTAATGGGAGGACGAAGAGGGACTAAAGAGACGAACTTGGTCCAAAGAAGGCCAACGGATCTAATGGAAGCACGATGATGGACGAACGAGACGAACTTGGTCCAAAGAAGGCCAGAGGATCAAATGGGAAAACGAAAATGGACGAACGAGACAAACTTGGTCCAAAGAAGGCCAACGGATCTAATGGGAGGACGAAGAGGAACGAACGAGACGAACTTGGTCTAAAGAATGACAACGGATCTTTTGGGAAGACGAAGATGGACTAAAGAGACGAACTTGGTCCAATGAAGGCCAACGGATCTAATGGGAGGACGAAGATGGACGAACGAGACGAACTTGGTCGAAAGAAGGCCAACGGATCTAATGGGAGGACGAAGATGGACGAACGTGACGAACTTGGTCCAAAGAAGGCCAATGGATCTAATGGGAGGACGAAGAGGGACTAAAGAGACGAACTTGGTCCAAAGAAGGCCAACGGATCAAATGGGAGGACGAAGATGGACAAACGAGACGAATTTGGTCCAAAGAAAGCCAACGGATCAAATGGGAAGACGAAGATGGACGAACGAGATGAACTTGGTCCAAAGAAGGCCAACGGATCTAATGGGAGGACGAAGAGGAACGAACGAGACAAACTTGGTCCAAAGAAGGCCAACGGATCTAATGGGAGGACGAAGATGGACGAACGAGACGAACTTGGTCCAAAGAAGGCCAACGGATCTAATGGGAGGACGAAGAGGAACGAACGAGACGAACTTGGTCCAAAGAACGACAACGGATCTATTGGGAAGACGAAGATGGACGAACGAGACGAACTTGGTCCAAAGAAGGCCAACGGATCTAATGGGAGGACGAAGAGGGACTAAAGAGACGAACTTGGTCCAAAGAAGGCCAACGGATCAAATGGGAGGACGAAGATGGACGAACGAGACGAATTTGGTCCAAAGAAGGCCAGAGGATCAAATGGGAAGACGAAAATGGACGAACGAGACGAACTTGGTCCAAAGAAGGCCAACGGATCTAATGGGAGGACGAAGAGGAACAAACGAGACGAACTTGGTCCAAAGAACGACAACGGATCTATTGGGAAGACGAAGATGGACGAACGAGACGAACTTGGTCCAAAGAAGGCCAACGGATCTAATGGGAGGATGAAGATGGACGAACGAGACGAACATGGTCCAAAGAAGGACAACGGATCAAATGCGAGGACGAAGATGGACGAAGGAGACGAACTTGGTCGAAAGAAGTCCAACGGATCTAATGGGAGGACGAAGATGGACTAAAGAGACGAACTTGGTCCAATGAAGGCCAACGGATCTAATGGGAGGACGAAGATGGACGAACGAGACGAACTTGGTCCAATGAAGGCCAATGGATCTAATGGGAAGACGAAGAGGGACTAAAGAGACGAACTTGGTCCAAAGAAGGCCAACGGATCAAATGGGAGGACGAAGATGGACGAACGAGACGAATTTGGTCCAAAGAAGGCCAACGGATCAAATGGGAAGACGAAGATGGACGAACGAGATGAACTTGGTCCAAAGAAGGCCAACGGATCTAATGGGAGGACGAAGAGGAACGAACGAGACGAACTTGGTCCAAAGAACGACAACGGATCTATTGGGAACACGAAGATGGACGAACGAGACAAACTTGGTCCAAAGAAGGCCAACGGATCTAATGGGAGGACGAAGATGGACGAACGAGACGACATGGTCCAAAGAAGGCCAACGGATCTAATGGGAGGACGAAGATGGACGAACGAGACGAACTTGGTCCAAAGAAGGCCAGCGGATCTAATGGGAGGACGAAGATGGACGAACGAGACGAACTTGGTCCGAGACGAACTTGGTCCAAAGAAGGCCAACGGATCTAATGGGAGGACCAAGATGGACGAACGAGACGAACTTGGTCCGAGACGAACTTGGTCCAAAGAAGGCCAACGGATCTAATGGGAGGACCAAGATGGACGAACGAGACGAACTTGGTCCAAAGAAGGCCAACGGATCTAATGGGAGGACGAAGAGGAACGAACGAGACGAACTTGGTCCAAAGAACGACAACGGATCTATTGGGAAGACGAAGATGTACGAACGAGACGAACTTGGTCCAAAGAAGGCCAACGGATCTAATGGGAGGACGAAGAGGGACTAAAGAGACGAACTTGGTCCAAAGAAGGCCAACGGATCTATTGGGAAGACGAAGATGGACGAACGAGACGAACTTGGTCCAAAGAAGGCCAACGGATGTTATGGGAGGACGAAGATGGACGAACGAGACGAACATGGTGCAAAGAAGGACAACGGATCAAATGCGAGGACGAAGATGGACGAACCAGACGAACCTAGTCCAAAGAAGGCCAATGGATCAAATGGGAAGACGAAAATGGACGAACGAGACGAACTTGGTCCAACGAACTACAACGGATCTAATGGGAAGACGAAGACGGACGAACGAGACGAGCATGGTCCAAAGAAGGCCAACAGATCAAATGGGAGGACGAAGATGGACGAACGAGACGAACCTGGTCCAAAGAAGGCCAATGGATCAAATGGGATGACGAAGATGGACGAACGAGACGAACTTGGTCCAACGAACTACAACGGATCTAATGGGAAGACGAAGATGGACGAACGAGACGAACATGGTCCAAAGAAGGCCAATAGATCTAAAGGTCAATGGATCAAATGGGAAGACGAAGATGGACGAACGAGACGAACATGGTCCGAAGAAGGCCAACAGATCTAATGGGAGGACGAAGAGGGACTAAAGAGACGAACTTGGTCCAAAGAAGGCCAACGGATCTAATGGAAGCACGATGATGGACGAACGAGACGAACTTGGTCCAAAGAAGGCCAGAGGATCAAATGGGAAGACGAAAATGGACGAACGAGACAAACTTGGTCCAAAGAAGGCCAACGGATCTAATGGGAGGAAGAAGAGGAACGAACGAGACGAACTTGGTCCAAAGAATGACAACGGATCTTTTGGGAAGACGAAGATGGACTAAAGAGACGAACTTGGTCCAATGAAGGCCAACGGATCTAATCGGAGGACGAAGATGAACGAACGAGACGAACTTGGTCGAAAGAAGGCCAACGGATCTAATGGGAGGACGAAGATGGACGAACGTGACGAACTTGGTCCAAAGAAGGCCAATGGATCTAATGGGAGGACGAAGAGGGACTAAAGAGAAGAACTTGGTCCAAAGAAGGCCAACGGATCAAATGGGAGGACGAAGATGGACGAACGAGACGAATTTGGTCCAAAGAAAGCCAACGGATCAAATGGGAAGACGAAGATGGACGAACGAGATGAACTTGGTACAAAGAAGGCCAAGGGATCTAATGGGAGGACGAAGAGGAACGAACGAGACAAATTTGGTCCAAAGAAGGCCAACGGATCTAATGGGAGGACGAAGATGGACGAACGAGACGACATGGTCCAAAGAAGGCCAACGGATCTAATGGGAGGACGAAGATGGACGAACGAGACGAACTTGGTCCAAAGAAGGCCAACGGATCTAATGGGAGGATGAAGATGGACGAACGAGACGAACTTGGTCAAAAGAAGGCTAACGGATCTAATGGGAGGACGAAGATGGACGAACGAGACGAACTTGGTCCAACGAAGGCCAACGGATCTAATGGGAGGACGAAGAGGGACTAAAGAGACGAACTTGGTCCAAAGAAGGCCAATGGATCAAATGGGAGGACGAAGATGGACGAACGAGACGAACTTGGTCGAAAGAAGGCCAACGGATCTAATGGGAGGACGAAGATGGACTAAAGAGACGAACTTGGTCCAATGAAGGACAACGGATCTAATGGGAGGACGAAGATGGACGAACGAGACGAACTTGGTCCAAAGAAGGCCAACAGATCTATTGGGAACACGAAGATGGATGAACGAGACAAACTTGGTCCAAAGAAGGCCAACGGATCTAATGGGAGGACGAAGATGGACGAACGAGACGACATGGTCCAAAGAAGGCCAATGGATCTAATGGGAGGACGAAGATGGACGAACGAGACGAACTTGGTCCAAAGAAGGCCAACGGATCTAATGGGAGGAAGAAGATGGACGAACGAGACGAACTTGGTCAAAAGAAGGCCAACGGATCTAATGGGAGGACGAAGATGGACGAACGAGACGAACTTGGTCCAAAGAAGGCCAACGGATCTAACGGGAGGACGAAGATGGACGAACGAGACGAACATGGTCCAAAGAAGGACAACAGATCAAATGCGAGGACGAAGATGGACGAAGGATACGAACTTGGTCGAAAGAAGGCCAACGGATCTAATGGGAGGACGAAGATAGACTAAAGAGGCCAACTTGGTCCAATGAAGGCCAACGGATCTAATGGGAGGACGAAGATGGACGAACGAGACGAACTTGGTCCAAAGAAGGCCAACGGATCTAATGGGAGGACGAAGATGGACGAACGTGACGAACTTGGTCCAAAGAAGGCCAATGGATCTAATGGGAGGACGAAGAGGGACTAAAGAGGCGAACTTGGTCCAAAGAAGTCCAACGGATCAAATGGGAGGACGAAGATGGACGAACGAGACGAATTTGGTCCAAAGAAGGCCAACGGATCAAATGGCAAGACGAAGAGGAACGAACGAGACGAACTTGGTCCAAAGAACGACAACGGATCTATTGGGAACACGAAGATGGACGAACGAGACGAACTTGGTCCAAAGAAGGCCAACGGATCTAATGGGAGGACGAAGAGGAACGAACAAGACGAACTTGGTCCAAAGAACGACAACGGATCTATTGGGAAGACGAAGATGTACGAACGAGACGAACTTGGTCCAAAGAAGGCCAACGGATCTAATGGGAGGACGAAGAGGGACTAAAGAGACGAACTTGGTCCAAAGAAGGCCAACGGATCTATTGGGAAGACGAAGATGGACGAACGAGACGAACTTGGTCCAAAGAAGGCCAACGGATGTTATGGGAGGACGAAGATGGACGAACGAGACGAACATGGTGCAAAGAAGGACAACGGATCAAATGCGAGGACGAAGATGGACGAACCAGACGAACCTAGTCCAAAGAAGGCCAATGGATCAAATGGGAAGACGAAAATGGACGAACGAGACGAACTTGGTCCAACGAACTACAACGGATCTAATGGGAAGACGAAGACGGACGAACGAGACGAGCATGGTCCAAAGAAGGCCAACAGATCAAATGGGAGGACGAAGATGGACGAACGAGACGAACCTGGTCCAAAGAAGGCCAATGGATCAAATGGGATGACGAAGATGGACGAACGAGACGAACTTGGTCCAACGAACTACAACGGATCTAATGGGAAGACGAAGATGGACGAACGAGACGAACATGGTCCAAAGAAGGCCAATAGATCTAAAGGTCAATGGATCAAATGGGAAGACGAAGATGGACGAACGAGACGAACATGGTCCGAAGAAGGCCAACAGATCTAATGGGAGGACGAAGAGGGACTAAAGAGACGAACTTGGTCCAAAGAAGGCCAACGGATCTAATGGAAGCACGATGATGGACGAACGAGACGAACTTGGTCCAAAGAAGGCCAGAGGATCAAATGGGAAGACGAAAATGGACGAACGAGACAAACTTGGTCCAAAGAAGGCCAACGGATCTAATGGGAGGAAGAAGAGGAACGAACGAGACGAACTTGGTCCAAAGAATGACAACGGATCTTTTGGGAAGACGAAGATGGACTAAAGAGACGAACTTGGTCCAATGAAGGCCAACGGATCTAATCGGAGGACGAAGATGAACGAACGAGACGAACTTGGTCGAAAGAAGGCCAACGGATCTAATGGGAGGACGAAGATGGACGAACGTGACGAACTTGGTCCAAAGAAGGCCAATGGATCTAATGGGAGGACGAAGAGGGACTAAAGAGAAGAACTTGGTCCAAAGAAGGCCAACGGATCAAATGGGAGGACGAAGATGGACGAACGAGACGAATTTGGTCCAAAGAAAGCCAACGGATCAAATGGGAAGACGAAGATGGACGAACGAGATGAACTTGGTACAAAGAAGGCCAAGGGATCTAATGGGAGGACGAAGAGGAACGAACGAGACAAATTTGGTCCAAAGAAGGCCAACGGATCTAATGGGAGGACGAAGATGGACGAACGAGACGACATGGTCCAAAGAAGGCCAACGGATCTAATGGGAGGACGAAGATGGACGAACGAGACGAACTTGGTCCAAAGAAGGCCAACGGATCTAATGGGAGGATGAAGATGGACGAACGAGACGAACTTGGTCAAAAGAAGGCTAACGGATCTAATGGGAGGACGAAGATGGACGAACGAGACGAACTTGGTCCAACGAAGGCCAACGGATCTAATGGGAGGACGAAGAGGGACTAAAGAGACGAACTTGGTCCAAAGAAGGCCAATGGATCAAATGGGAGGACGAAGATGGACGAACGAGACGAACTTGGTCGAAAGAAGGCCAACGGATCTAATGGGAGGACGAAGATGGACTAAAGAGACGAACTTGGTCCAATGAAGGACAACGGATCTAATGGGAGGACGAAGATGGACGAACGAGACGAACTTGGTCCAAAGAAGGCCAACAGATCTATTGGGAACACGAAGATGGATGAACGAGACAAACTTGGTCCAAAGAAGGCCAACGGATCTAATGGGAGGACGAAGATGGACGAACGAGACGACATGGTCCAAAGAAGGCCAATGGATCTAATGGGAGGACGAAGATGGACGAACGAGACGAACTTGGTCCAAAGAAGGCCAACGGATCTAATGGGAGGAAGAAGATGGACGAACGAGACGAACTTGGTCAAAAGAAGGCCAACGGATCTAATGGGAGGACGAAGATGGACGAACGAGACGAACTTGGTCCAAAGAAGGCCAACGGATCTAACGGGAGGACGAAGATGGACGAACGAGACGAACATGGTCCAAAGAAGGACAACAGATCAAATGCGAGGACGAAGATGGACGAAGGATACGAACTTGGTCGAAAGAAGGCCAACGGATCTAATGGGAGGACGAAGATAGACTAAAGAGGCCAACTTGGTCCAATGAAGGCCAACGGATCTAATGGGAGGACGAAGATGGACGAACGAGACGAACTTGGTCCAAAGAAGGCCAACGGATCTAATGGGAGGACGAAGATGGACGAACGTGACGAACTTGGTCCAAAGAAGGCCAATGGATCTAATGGGAGGACGAAGAGGGACTAAAGAGGCGAACTTGGTCCAAAGAAGTCCAACGGATCAAATGGGAGGACGAAGATGGACGAACGAGACGAATTTGGTCCAAAGAAGGCCAACGGATCAAATGGCAAGACGAAGAGGAACGAACGAGACGAACTTGGTCCAAAGAACGACAACGGATCTATTGGGAACACGAAGATGGACGAACGAGACGAACTTGGTCCAAAGAAGGCCAACGGATCTAATGGGAGGACGAAGAGGAACGAACGAGACGAACTTGGTCCAAAGAACGACAACGGATCTATTGGGAAGACGAAGATGTACGAACGAGACGAACTTGGTCCAAAGAAGGCCAACGGATCTAATGGGAGGACGAAGAGGGACTAAAGAGACGAACTTGGTCCAAAGAAGGCCAACGGATCTATTGGGAAGACGAAGATGGACGAACGAGACGAACTTGGTCCAAAGAAGGCCAACGGATGTTATGGGAGGACGAAGATGGACGAACGAGACGAACATGGTGCAAAGAAGGACAACGGATCAAATGCGAGGACGAAGATGGACGAACCAGACGAACCTAGTCCAAAGAAGGCCAATGGATCAAATGGGAAGACGAAAATGGACGAACGAGACGAACTTGGTCAAAAGAAGGCTAACGGATCTAATGGGAGGACGAAGATGGACGAACGAGACGAACTTGGTCCAAAGAAGGCCAACGGATCTAATGGGAGGACGAAGAGGAACGAACGAGACGAACTTGGTCCAAAGAACGACAACGGATCTATTGGGAAGACGAAGATGGACGAACGAGACAAACTTGGTCCAAAGAAGGCCAACGGATCTAATGGGAGGACGAAGAGGGACTAAAGAGACGAACTTGGTCCAAAGAAGGCCAATGGATCAAATGGGAGGACGAAGATGGACGAACGAGACGAATTTGGTCGAAAGAAGGCCAACGGATCTAATGGGAGGACGAAGATGGACTAAAGAGACGAACTTGGTCCAATGAAGGCCAACGGATCTAATGGGAGGACGAAGATGGACGAATGAGACGAACTTGGTCCAAAGAAGGCCAACGGATCTATTTGGAACACGAAGATGGACGAACGAGACAAACTTGGTCCAAAGAAGGCCAACGGATCTAATGGGAGGACGAAGATGGACGAACGAGACGACTTGGTCCAAAGAAGGCTAACGGATCTATTGGGAGGACGAAGATGGACGAACGAGACAAACTTGGTCCAAAGAAGGCCAACGGATCTAATGGGAGGACGAAGATGGACGAACGAGACGACATGGTCCAAAGAAGGCCAACGGATCTAATGGGAGGACGAAGATGGACGAACGAGACGAACTTGGTCCAAAGAAGGCCAGCGGATCTAATGGGAGGACGAAGATGGACGAACGAGACGAACTTGGTCCGAGACGAACTTGGTCCAAAGAAGGCCAACGGATCTAATGGGAGGACCAAGATGGACGAACGAGACGAACTTGGTCCAAAGAAGGCCAACGGATCTAATGGGAGGACGAAGAGGAACGAACGAGACGAACTTGGTCCAAAGAACGACAACGGATCTATTGGGAAGACGAAGATGTACGAACGAGACGAACTTGGTCCAAAGGAGGCCAACGGATCTAATGGGAGGACGAAGAGGGACTAAAGAGACGAACTTGGTCCAAAGAAGGCCAACGGATCTATTGGGAAGACGAAGATGGACGAACGAGACGAACTTGGTCCAAAGAAGGCCAACGGATGTTATGGGAGGACGAAGATGGACGAACGAGACGAACATGGTGCAAAGAAGGACAACGGATCAAATGCGAGGACGAAGATGGACGAACCAGACGAACCTAGTCCAAAGAAGGCCAATGGATCAAATGGGAAGACGAAAATGGACGAACGAGACGAACTTGGTCCAACGAACTACAACGGATCTAATGGGAAGACGAAGACGGACGAACGAGACGAGCATGGTCCAAAGAAGGCCAACAGATCAAATGGGAGGACGAAGATGGACGAACGAGACGAACCTGGTCCAAAGAAGGCCAATGGATCAAATGGGATGGCGAAGATGGACGAACGAGACGAACTTGGTCCAACGAACTACAACGGATCTAATGGGAAGACGAAGATGGACGAACGAGACGAACATGGTCCAAAGAAGGCCAATAGATCTAAAGGTCAATGGATCAAATGGGAAGACGAAGATGGACGAACGAGACGAACATGGTCCAAAGAAGGCCAACAGATCTAATGGGAGGACGAAGAGGGACTAAAGAGACGAACTTGGTCCAAAGAAGGCCAACGGATCTAATGGAAGCACGATGATGGACGAACGAGACGAACTTGGTCCAAAGAAGGCCAGAGGATCAAATGGGAAGACGAAAATGGACGAACGAGACAAACTTGGTCCAAAGAAGGCCAACAGATCAAATGGGAGGACGAAGATGGACGAACGAGACGAACCTGGTCCAAAGAAGGCCAATGGATCAAATGGGAAGACGAAGATGGACGAACGAGACGAACTTGGTCCAACGAACTACAACGGATCTAATGGGAAGACGAAGATGGACGAACGAGACGAACATGGTCCAAAGAAGGCCAATAGATCTAAAGGTCAATGGATCAAATGGGAAGACGAAGATGGACGAACGAGACGAACATGGTCCAAAGAAGTCCAACAGATCTAATGGGAGGACGAAGAGGGACTAAAGAGACGAACTTGGTCCAAAGAAGGCCAACGGATCTAATGGAAGCACGATGATGGACGAACGAGACGAACTTGGTCCAAAGAAGGCCAGAGGATCAAATGGGAAAACGAAAATGGACGAACGAGACAAACTTGGTCCAAAGAAGGCCAACGGATCTAATGGGAGGACGAAGAGGAACGAACGAGACGAACTTGGTCCAAAGAATGACAACGGATCTTTTGGGAAGACGAAGATGGACTAAAGAGACGAACTTGGTCCAATGAAGGCCAACGGATCTAATGGGAGGACGAAGATGGACGAACGAGACGAACTTGGTCGAAAGAAGGCCAACGGATCTAATGGGAGGACGAAGATGGACGAACGTGACGAACTTGGTCCAAAGAAGGCCAATGGATCTAATGGGAGGACGAAGAGGGACTAAAGAGACGAACTTGGTCCAAAGAAGGCCAACGGATCAAATGGGAGGACGAAGATGGACAAACGAGACGAATTTGGTCCAAAGAAAGCCAACGGATCAAATGGGAAGACGAAGATGGACGAACGAGATGAACTTGGTCCAAAGAAGGCCAACGGATCTAATGGGAGGACGAAGAGGAACGAACGAGACGAACTTCGTCCAACGAACGACAACAGATCTAATGGGAAGACGAAGATGGACGAACGAGACAAACTTGGTCCAAAGAAGGCCAACGGATCTAATGGGAGGACGAAGATGGACGAACGAGACGAACTTGGTCCAAAGAAGGCCAACGGATCTAATGGGAGGACGAAGAGGAACGAACGAGACGAACTTGGTCCAAAGAACGACAACGGATCTATTGGGAAGACGAAGATGGACGAACGAGACGAACTTGGTCCAAAGAAGGCCAACGGATCTAATGGGAGGACGAAGAGGGACTAAAGAGACGAACTTGGTCCAAAGAAGGCCAACGGATCAAATGGGAGGACGAAGATGGACGAACGAGACGAATTTGGTCCAAAGAAGGCCAGAGGATCAAATGGGAAGACGAAAATGGACGAACGAGACGAACTTGGTCCAAAGAAGGCCAACGGATCTAATGGGAGGACGAAGAGGAACGAACGAGACGAACTTGGTCCAAAGAACGACAACGGATCTATTGGGAAGACGAAGATGGACGAACGAGACGAACTTGGTCCAAAGAAGGCCAACGGATCTAATGGGAGGATGAAGATGGACGAACGAGACGAACATGGTCCAAAGAAGGACAACGGATCAAATGCGAGGACGAAGATGGACGAAGGAGACGAACTTGGTCGAAAGAAGTCCAACGGATCTAATGGGAGGACGAAGATGGACTAAAGAGACGAACTTGGTCCAATGAAGGCCAACGGATCTAATGGGAGGACGAAGATGGACGAACGAGACGAACTTGGTCCAATGAAGGCCAATGGATCTAATGGGAAGACGAAGAGGGACTAAAGAGACGAACTTGGTCCAAAGAAGGCCAACGGATCAAATGGGAGGACGAAGATGGACGAACGAGACGAATTTGGTCCAAAGAAGGCCAACGGATCAAATGGGAAGACGAAGATGGACGAACGAGATGAACTTGGTCCAAAGAAGGCCAACGGATCTAATGGGAGGACGAAGAGGAACGAACGAGACGAACTTGGTCCAAAGAATGACAACGGATCTATTGGGAACACGAAGATGGACGAACGAGACAAACTTGGTCCAAAGAAGGCCAACGGATCTAATGGGAGGACGAAGATGGACGAACGAGACGACATGGTCCAAAGAAGGCCAACGGATCTAATGGGAGGACGAAGATGGACGAACGAGACGAACTTGGTCCAAAGAAGGCCAGCGGATCTAATGGGAGGACGAAGATGGACGAACGAGACGAACTTGGTCCGAGACGAACTTGGTCCAAAGAAGGCCAACGGATCTAATGGGAGGACCAAGATGGACGAACGAGACGAACTTGGTCCAAAGAAGGCCAACGGATCTAATGGGAGGACGAAGAGGAACGAACGAGACGAACTTGGTCCAAAGAACGACAACGGATCTATTGGGAAGACGAAGATGTACGAACGAGACGAACTTGGTCCAAAGAAGGCCAACGGATCTAATGGGAGGACGAAGAGGGACTAAAGAGACGAACTTGGTCCAAAGAAGGCCAACGGATCTATTGGGAAGACGAAGATGGACGAACGAGACGAACTTGGTCCAAAGAAGGCCAACGGATGTTATGGGAGGACGAAGATGGACGAACGAGACGAACATGGTGCAAAGAAGGACAACGGATCAAATGCGAGGACGAAGATGGACGAACCAGACGAACCTAGTCCAAAGAAGGCCAATGGATCAAATGGGAAGACGAAAATGGACGAACGAGACGAACTTGGTCCAACGAACTACAACGGATCTAATGGGAAGACGAAGACGGACGAACGAGACGAGCATGGTCCAAAGAAGGCCAACAGATCAAATGGGAGGACGAAGATGGACGAACGAGACGAACCTGGTCCAAAGAAGGCCAATGGATCAAATGGGATGACGAAGATGGACGAACGAGACGAACTTGGTCCAACGAACTACAACGGATCTAATGGGAAGACGAAGATGGACGAACGAGACGAACATGGTCCAAAGAAGGCCAATAGATCTAAAGGTCAATGGATCAAATGGGAAGACGAAGATGGACGAACGAGACGAACATGGTCCGAAGAAGGCCAACAGATCTAATGGGAGGACGAAGAGGGACTAAAGAGACGAACTTGGTCCAAAGAAGGCCAACGGATCTAATGGAAGCACGATGATGGACGAACGAGACGAACTTGGTCCAAAGAAGGCCAGAGGATCAAATGGGAAGACGAAAATGGACGAACGAGACAAACTTGGTCCAAAGAAGGCCAACGGATCTAATGGGAGGAAGAAGAGGAACGAACGAGACGAACTTGGTCCAAAGAATGACAACGGATCTTTTGGGAAGACGAAGATGGACTAAAGAGACGAACTTGGTCCAATGAAGGCCAACGGATCTAATCGGAGGACGAAGATGAACGAACGAGACGAACTTGGTCGAAAGAAGGCCAACGGATCTAATGGGAGGACGAAGATGGACGAACGTGACGAACTTGGTCCAAAGAAGGCCAATGGATCTAATGGGAGGACGAAGAGGGACTAAAGAGAAGAACTTGGTCCAAAGAAGGCCAACGGATCAAATGGGAGGACGAAGATGGACGAACGAGACGAATTTGGTCCAAAGAAAGCCAACGGATCAAATGGGAAGACGAAGATGGACGAACGAGATGAACTTGGTACAAAGAAGGCCAAGGGATCTAATGGGAGGACGAAGAGGAACGAACGAGACAAATTTGGTCCAAAGAAGGCCAACGGATCTAATGGGAGGACGAAGATGGACAAACGAGACGAATTTGGTCCAAAGAAAGCCAACGGATCAAATGGGAAGACGAAGATGGACGAACGAGATGAACTTGGTCCAAAGAAGGCCAACGGATCTAATGGGAGGACGAAGAGGAACGAACGAGACGAACTTCGTCCAACGAACGACAACAGATCTAATGGGAAGACGAAGATGGACGAACGAGACAAACTTGGTCCAAAGAAGGCCAACGGATCTAATGGGAGGACGAAGATGGACGAACGAGACGAACTTGGTCCAAAGAAGGCCAACGGATCTAATGGGAGGACGAAGAGGAACGAACGAGACGAACTTCGTCCAACGAACGACAACAGATCTAATGGGAAGACGAAGATGGACGAACGAGACAAACTTGGTCCAAAGAAGGCCAACGGATCTAATGGGAGGACGAAGATGGACGAACGAGACGAACTTGGTCCAAAGAAGGCCAACGGATCTAATGGGAGGACGAAGAGGAACGAACGAGACGAACTTGGTCCAAAGAACGACAACGGATCTATTGGGAAGACGAAGATGGACGAACGAGACGAACTTGGTCCAAAGAAGGCCAACGGATCTAATGGGAGGACGAAGAGGGACTAAAGAGACGAACTTGGTCCAAAGAAGGCCAACGGATCAAATGGGAGGACGAAGATGGACGAACGAGACGAATTTGGTCCAAAGAAGGCCAGAGGATCAAATGGGAAGACGAAAATGGACGAACGAGACGAACTTGGTCCAAAGAAGGCCAACGGATCTAATGGGAGGACGAAGAGGAACGAACGAGACGAACTTGGTCCAAAGAACGACAACGGATCTATTGGGAAGACGAAGATGGACGAACGAGACGAACTTGGTCCAAAGAAGGCCAACGGATCTAATGGGAGGATGAAGATGGACGAACGAGACGAACATGGTCCAAAGAAGGACAACGGATCAAATGCGAGGACGAAGATGGACGAAGGAGACGAACTTGGTCGAAAGAAGTCCAACGGATCTAATGGGAGGACGAAGATGGACTAAAGAGACGAACTTGGTCCAATGAAGGCCAACGGATCTAATGGGAGGACGAAGATGGACGAACGAGACGAACTTGGTCCAATGAAGGCCAAAGGATCTAATGGGAAGACGAAGAGGGACTAAAGAGACGAACTTGGTCCAAAGAAGGCCAACGGATCAAATGGGAGGACGAAGATGGACGAACGAGACGAATTTGGTCCAAAGAAGGCCAACGGATCAAATGGGAAGACGAAGATGGACGAACGAGATGAACTTGGTCCAAAGAAGGCCAACGGATCTAATGGGAGGACGAAGAGGAACGAACGAGACGAACTTGGTCCAAAGAACGACAACGGATCTATTGGGAACACGAAGATGGACGAACGAGACAAACTTGGTCCAAAGAAGGCCAACGGATCTAATGGGAGGACGAAGATGGACGAACGAGACGACATGGTCCAAAGAAGGCCAACGGATCTAATGGGAGGACGAAGATGGACGAACGAGACGAACTTGGTCCAAAGAAGGCCAGCGGATCTAATGGGAGGACGAAGATGGACGAACGAGACGAACTTGGTCCGAGACGAACTTGGTCCAAAGAAGGCCAACGGATCTAATGGGAGGACCAAGATGGACGAACGAGACGAACTTGGTCCAAAGAAGGCCAACGGATCTAATGGGAGGACGAAGAGGAACGAACGAGACGAACTTGGTCCAAAGAACGACAACGGATCTATTGGGAAGACGAAGATGTACGAACGAGACGAACTTGGTCCAAAGAAGGCCAACGGATCTAATGGGAGGACGAAGAGGGACTAAAGAGACGAACTTGGTCCAAAGAAGGCCAACGGATCTATTGGGAAGACGAAGATGGACGAACGAGACGAACTTGGTCCAAAGAAGGCCAACGGATGTTATGGGAGGACGAAGATGGACGAACGAGACGAACATGGTGCAAAGAAGGACAACGGATCAAATGCGAGGACGAAGATGGACGAACCAGACGAACCTAGTCCAAAGAAGGCCAATGGATCAAATGGGAAGACGAAAATGGACGAACGAGACGAACTTGGTCCAACGAACTACAACGGATCTAATGGGAAGACGAAGACGGACGAACGAGACGAGCATGGTCCAAAGAAGGCCAACAGATCAAATGGGAGGACGAAGATGGACGAACGAGACGAACCTGGTCCAAAGAAGGCCAATGGATCAAATGGGATGACGAAGATGGACGAACGAGACGAACTTGGTCCAACGAACTACAACGGATCTAATGGGAAGACGAAGATGGACGAACGAGACGAACATGGTCCAAAGAAGGCCAATAGATCTAAAGGTCAATGGATCAAATGGGAAGACGAAGATGGACGAACGAGACGAACATGGTCCGAAGAAGGCCAACAGATCTAATGGGAGGACGAAGAGGGACTAAAGAGACGAACTTGGTCCAAAGAAGGCCAACGGATCTAATGGGAGGATGAAGATGGACGAACGAGACGAACTTGGTCAAAAGAAGGCTAACGGATCTAATGGGAGGACGAAGATGGACGAACGAGACGAACTTGGTCCAACGAAGGCCAACGGATCTAATGGGAGGACGAAGAGGGACTAAAGAGACGAACTTGGTCCAAAGAAGGCCAATGGATCAAATGGGAGGACGAAGATGGACGAACGAGACGAACTTGGTCGAAAGAAGGCCAACGGATCTAATGGGAGGACGAAGATGGACTAAAGAGACGAACTTGGTCCAATGAAGGACAACGGATCTAATGGGAGGACGAAGATGGACGAACGAGACGAACTTGGTCCAAAGAAGGCCAACAGATCTATTGGGAACACGAAGATGGATGAACGAGACAAACTTGGTCCAAAGAAGGCCAACGGATCTAATGGGAGGACGAAGATGGACGAACGAGACGACATGGTCCAAAGAAGGCCAATGGATCTAATGGGAGGACGAAGATGGACGAACGAGACGAACTTGGTCCAAAGAAGGCCAACGGATCTAATGGGAGGAAGAAGATGGACGAACGAGACGAACTTGGTCAAAAGAAGGCCAACGGATCTAATGGGAGGACGAAGATGGACGAACGAGACGAACTTGGTCCAAAGAAGGCCAACGGATCTAACGGGAGGACGATGATGGACGAACGAGACGAACATGGTCCAAAGAAGGACAACAGATCAAATGCGAGGACGAAGATGGACGAAGGATACGAACTTGGTCGAAAGAAGGCCAACGGATCTAATGGGAGGACGAAGATAGACTAAAGAGGCCAACTTGGTCCAATGAAGGCCAACGGATCTAATGGGAGGACGAAGATGGACGAACGAGACGAACTTGGTCCAAAGAAGGCCAACGGATCTAATGGGAGGACGAAGATGGACGAACGTGACGAACTTGGTCCAAAGAAGGCCAATGGATCTAATGGGAGGACGAAGAGGGACTAAAGAGGCGAACTTGGTCCAAAGAAGTCCAACGGATCAAATGGGAGGACGAAGACGGACGAACGAGACGAATTTGGTCCAAAGAAGGCCAACGGATCAAATGGCAAGACGAAGAGGAACGAACGAGACGAACTTGGTCCAAAGAACGACAACGGATCTATTGGGAACACGAAGATGGACGAACGAGACGAACTTGGTCCAAAGAAGGCCAACGGATCTAATGGGAGGACGAAGAGGAACGAACGAGACGAACTTGGTCCAAAGAACGACAACGGATCTATTGGGAAGACGAAGATGTACGAACGAGACGAACTTGGTCCAAAGAAGGCCAACGGATCTAATGGGAGGACGAAGAGGGACTAAAGAGACGAACTTGGTCCAAAGAAGGCCAACGGATCTATTGGGAAGACGAAGATGGACGAACGAGACGAACTTGGTCCAAAGAAGGCCAACGGATGTTATGGGAGGACGAAGATGGACGAACGAGACGAACATGGTGCAAAGAAGGACAACGGATCAAATGCGAGGACGAAGATGGACGAACCAGACGAACCTAGTCCAAAGAAGGCCAATGGATCAAATGGGAAGACGAAAATGGACGAACGAGACGAACTTGGTCAAAAGAAGGCTAACGGATCTAATGGGAGGACGAAGATGGACGAACGAGACGAACTTGGTCCAAAGAAGGCCAACGGATCTAATGGGAGGACGAAGAGGAACGAACGAGACGAACTTGGTCCAAAGAACGACAACGGATCTATTGGGAAGACGAAGATGGACGAACGAGACAAACTTGGTCCAAAGAAGGCCAACGGATCTAATGGGAGGACGAAGAGGGACTAAAGAGACGAACTTGGTCCAAAGAAGGCCAATGGATCAAATGGGAGGACGAAGATGGACGAACGAGACGAATTTGGTCGAAAGAAGGCCAACGGATCTAATGGGAGGACGAAGATGGACTAAAGAGACGAACTTGGTCCAATGAAGGCCAACGGATCTAATGGGAGGACGAAGATGGACGAATGAGACGAACTTGGTCCAAAGAAGGCCAACGGATCTATTTGGAACACGAAGATGGACGAACGAGACAAACTTGGTCCAAAGAAGGCCAACGGATCTAATGGGAGGACGAAGATGGACGAACGAGACGACTTGGTCCAAAGAAGGCTAACGGATCTAATGGGAGGACGAAGATGGACGAACGAGACGAACTTGGTCCAAAGAAGGCCAACGGATCTAATGGGAGGATGAAGATGGACGAACGAGACGAACTTGGTCCAAAGTAGGCCAACGGATCTAATGGGAGGACGAAGAGGAACGAACGAGACGAACTTGGTCCAAAGAACGACAACGGATCTATTGGGAAGACGAAGATGGACGAACGAGACGAACTTGGTCCAAAGAAGGCCAACGGATCTAATGGGAGGACGAAGAGGGACTAAAGAGACGAACTTGGTCCAAAGAAGGCCAATGGATCAAACGGGAGGACGAAGATGGACGAACGAGACGAATTTGGTCCAAAGAAGGCCAACGGATCAAATGGGAAGACGAAAATGGACGAACGAGATGAACTTGGTCCAAAGAAGGCCAACGGATCTAATGGGAGGACGAAGAGGAACGAACGAGACGAACTTGGTCCAAAGAACGACAACGGATCTATTGGGAACACGAAGATGGACGAACGAGACAAACTTGGTCCAAAGAAGGCCAACGGATCTAATGGGAGGACGAAGATGGACGAACGAGACGACATGGTCCAAAGAAGGCCAACGGATCTAATGGGAGGACGAAGATGGACGAACGAGACGAACTTGGTCCAAAGAAGGCCAACGGATCTAATGGGAGGACGAAGAGGGACTAAAGAGACGAACTTGGTCCAAAGAAGGCCAATGGATCAAATGGGAGGACGAAGATGGACGAACGAGACGAACTTGGTCGAAAGAAGGCCAACGGATCTAATGGGAGGACGAAGATGGACTAAAGAGACGAACTTGGTCCAATGAAGGACAACGGATCTAATGGGAGGACGAAGATGGACGAACGAGACGAACTTGGTCCAAAGAAGGCCAACAGATCTATTGGGAACACGAAGATGGATGAACGAGACAAACTTGGTCCAAAGAAGGCCAACGGATCTAATGGGAGGACGAAGAGGAACGAACGAGACGAACTTGGTCCAAAGAACGACAACGGATCTATTGGGAACACGAAGATGGACGAACGAGACAAACTTGGTCCAAAGAAGGCCAACGGATCTAATGGGAGGACGAAGATGGACGAACGAGACGACATGGTCCAAAGAACGACAACGGATCTATTGGGAAGACGAAGATGGACGAACGAGACGAACTTGGTCCAACGAAGGCCAACGGATCTAATGGGAGGACGAAGAGGGACTAAAGAGACGAACTTGGTCCAAAGAAGGCCAATGGATCAAATGGGAGGACGAAGATGGACGAACGAGACGAACTTGGTCGAAAGAAGGCCAACGGATCTAATGGGAGGACGAAGATGGACTAAAGAGACGAACTTGGTCCAATGAAGGACAACGGATCTAATGGGAGGACGAAGATGGACGAACGAGACGAACTTGGTCCAAAGAAGGCCAACAGATCTATTGGGAACACGAAGATGGATGAACGAGACAAACTTGGTCCAAAGAAGGCCAACGGATCTAATGGGAGGACGAAGATGGACGAACGAGACGACATGGTCCAAAGAAGGCCAATGGATCTAATGGGAGGACGAAGACGGACGAACGAGATGAACTTGGTCCAAAGAAGGCCAACGGATCTAATGGGAGGAAGAAGATGGACGAACGAGACGAACTTGGTCAAAAGAAGGCCAACGGATCTAATGGGAGGACGAAGATGGACGAACGAGACGAACTTGGTCCAAAGAAGGCCAACGGATCTAACGGGAGGACGAAGATGGACGAACGAGACGAACATGGTCCAAAGAAGGACAACAGATCAAATGCGAGGACGAAGATGGACGAAGGATACGAACTTGGTCGAAAGAAGGCCAACGGATCTAATGGGAGGACGAAGATAGACTAAAGAGGCGAACTTGGTCTAATGAAGGCCAACGGATCTAATGGGAGGACGAAGATGGACGACCGAGACGAACTTGGTCCAAAGAAGGCCAACGGATCTAATGGGAGGACGAAGATGGACGAACGTGACGAACTTGGTCCAAAGAAGGCCAATGGATCTAATGGGAGGACGAAGAGGGACTAAAGAGGCGAACTTGGTCCAAAGAAGTCCAACGGATCAAATGGGAGGACGAAGATGGACGAACGTGACGAACTTGGTCCAAAGAAGGCCAATGGATCTAATGGGAGGACGAAGAGGGACTAAAGAGGCGAACTTGGTCCAAAGATGTCCAACGGATCAAATGGGAGGACGAAGATGGACGAACGAGACGAATTTGGTCCAAAGAAGGCCAACGGATCAAATGGCAAGACGAAGAGGAACGAACGAGACGAACTTGGTCCAAAGAACGACAACGGATCTATTGGGAACACGAAGATGGACGAACGAGACAAACTTGGTCCAAAGAAGGCCAACGGATCTAATGGGAGGACGAAGATGGACGAACGAGACGACATGGTCCAAAGAAGGCCAACGGATCTAATGGGAGGATGAAGATGGACGAACGAGATGAAATTGGTCAAAAGAAGGCTAACGGATCTAATGGGAGGACGAAGAGGAACGAACGAGACGAACTTGGTCCAAAGAACGACAACGGATCTATTGGGAACACGAAGATGGACGAACGAGACAAACTTGGTCCAAAGAAGGCCAACGGATATAATGGGAGGACGAAGATGGACGAACGAGACGACATGGTCCAAAGAAGGCCAACGGATCTAATGGGAGGACGAAGATGGACGAACGAGACGAAGTTGGTCCAAAGAAGGCCAACGGATCTAATGGGAGGAGGAAGATGGACGAACGAGACGAACTTGGTCAAAAGAAGGCTAACGGATCTAATGGGAGGACGAAGATGGACGAACGAGACGAACTTGGTCCAAAGAAGGCCAACGGATCTAATGGGAGGACGAAGAGGAACGAACGAGACGAACTTGGTCCAAAGAACGACAACGGATCTATTGGGAAGACGAAGATGGACGAACGAGACAAACTTGGTCCAAAGAAGGCCAACGGATCTAATGGGAGGACGAAGAGGGACTAAAGAGACGAACTTGGTCCAAAGAAGGCCAATGGATCAAATGGGAGGACGAAGATGGACGAACGAGACGAACTTGGTCGAAAGAAGGCCAACGGATCTAATGGGAGGACGAAGATGGACTAAAGAGACGAACTTGGTCCAATGAAGGCCAACGGATCTAATGGGAGGACGAAGATGGACGAATGAGACGAACTTGGTCCAAAGAAGGCCAACGGATCTATTTGGAACACGAAGATGGACGAACGAGACAAACTTGGTCCAAAGAAGGCCAACGGATCTAATGGGAGGACGAAGATGGACGAACGAGACGACTTGGTCCAAAGAAGGCCAACGGATCTAATGGGAGGACGAAGATGGACGAACGAGACGAAATTGGTCCAAAGAAGGCCAACGGATCTAATGGGAGGATGAAGATGGACGAACGAGACGAACTTGGTCAAAAGAAGGCCAACGGATCTAATGGGAGGATGAAGATGGACGAACGAGACGAACTTGGTCCAAAGTAGGCCAACGGATCTAATGGGAGGACGAAGAGGAACGAACGAGACGAACTTGGTCCAAAGAACGACAACGGATCTATTGGGAAGACGAAGATGGACGAACGAGACGAACTTGGTCCAAAGAAGGCCAACGGATCTAATGGGAGGACGAAGAGGGACTAAAGAGACGAACTAGGTCCAAAGAAGGCCAATGGATCAAACGGGAGGACGAAGATGGACGAACGAGACGAATTTGGTCCAAAGAAGGCCAACGGATCAAATGGGAAGACGAAAATGGACGAACGAGATGAACTTGGTCCAAAGAAGGCCAACGGATCTAATGGGAGGACGAAGAGGAACGAACGAGACGAACTTGGTCCAAAGAACGACAACGGATCTATTGGGAACACGAAGATGGACGAACGAGACAAACTTGGTCCAAAGAAGGCCAACGGATCTAATGGGAGGATGAAGATGGACGAACGAGACGACATGGTCCAAAGAAGGCCAACGGATCTAATGGGAGGACGAAGATGGACGAACGAGACGAACTTGGTCCAAAGAAGGCCAACGGATCTAATGGGAGGATGAAGATGGACGAACGAGACGAACTTGGTCAAAAGAAGGCTAACGGATCTAATGGGAGGACGAAGATGCACGAACGAGACGAACTTGGTCCAAAGAAGGCCAACGGATCTAATGGGAGGACGAAGAGGGACGAACGAGACGAACTTGGTCCAAAGAAGGCCAACGGATCTAATGGGAGGACGAAGATGGACGAACGAGACGAACTTGGTCCAAAGAAGGCCAACGGATCTAATAGGAGGACGAAGAGGAACGAACGAGACGAACTTGGTCCAAAGAACGACAACGGATCTATTGGGAAGACGAAGATGGACGAACGAGACGAACATGGTCCAAAGAAGGCCAACGGATCTAATGGGAGGACGAAGAGGGACGAACGAGACGAACTTGGTCCAAAGAAGGCCAACGGATCTAATGGGAGGACGAAGATGTACGAACGAGACGAACTTGGTCCAAAGAAGGCCAACGGATCTAATGGGAGGACGAAGAGGAACGAACGAGACGAACTTGGTCCAAAGAACGACAACGGATCTATTGGGAAGACGAAGATGGACGAACGAGACAAACTTGGTCCAAAGAAGGCCAACGGATCTAATGGGAGGACGAAGAGGGACTAAAGAGACGAACATGGTCCAAAGAAGGCCAATGGATCAAATGGGAGGACGAAGATGGACGAACAAGACGAACTTGGTCGAAAGAAGGCCAACGGATCTTATGGGAGGACGAAGATGGACTAAAGAGACGAACTTGGTCCAATGAAGGCCAACGGATCTAATGGGAGGACGAAGATGGACGAATGAGACGAACTTGGTCCAAAGAAGGCCAACGGATCTATTTGGAACACGAAGATGGACGAACGAGACAAACTTGGTCCAAAGTAGGCCAACGGATCTAATGGGAGGACGAAGATGGACGAACGAGACGACTTGGTCCAAAGAAGGCCAACGGATCTAATGGGAGGACGAAGATGGACGAACGAGACGAACTTGGTCCAAAGAAGGCCAACGGATCTAATGGGAGGATGAAGATGGACGAACGAGACGAACTTGGTCAAAAGAAGGCCAACGGATATAATGGGAGGATGAAGATGGACGAACGAGACGAACTTGGTCCAAAGTAGGCCAACGGATCTAATGGGAGGACGAAGAGGAACGAACGAGACGAACTTGGTCCAAAGAAGGCCAACGGATCTAATGGGAGGACGAAGAGGGACTAAAGAGACGAACTTGGTCCAAAGAAGGCCAATGGATCAAACGGGAGGACGAAGATGGATGAACGAGACGAATTTGGTCCAAAGAAGGCCAACGGATCAAATGGGAAGACGAAAATGGACGAACGAGATGAACTTGGTCCAAAGAAGGCCAACGGATCTAATGGGAGGACGAAGAGGAACGAACGAGACGAACTTGGTCCAAAGAACGACAACGGATCTATTGGGAACACGAAGATGGACGAACGAGACAAACTTGGTCCAAAGAAGGCCAACGGATCTAATGGGAGGACGAAGATGGACGAACGAGACGACATGGTCCAAAGAAGGCCAACGGATCTAATGGGAGGACGAAGATGGACGAACGAGACGAACTTGGTCCAAAGAAGGCCAACGGATGTAATGGGAGGATGAAGATGGACGAACGAGACGAACTTGGTCAAAAGAAGGCTAACGGATCTAATGGGAGGACGAAGATGGACGAACGAGACGAACTTGGTCCAAAGAAGGCCAACGGATCTAATGGGAGGACGAAGAGGAACGAACGAGACGAACTTGGTCCAAAGAACGACAACGGATCTATTGGGAAGACGAAGATGGACGAACGAGACGAACTTGGTCCAACGGATCTAATGGGAGGACGAAGAGGGACTAAAGAGACGAACTTGGTCCAAAGAAGGCCAATGGATCAAATGGGAGGACGAAGATGGACGAACGAGACGAACTTGGTCGAAAGAAGGCCAACGGATCTAATGGGAGGACGAAGATGGACTAAAGAGACGAACTTGGTCCAATGAAGGCCAACGGATCTAATGGGAGGACGAAGATGGACGAACGAGACGAACTTGGTCCAAAGAAGGCCAACAGATCTATTGGGAACACGAAGATGGACGAACGACACAAACTTGGTCCAAAGAAGGCCAACGGATCTAATGGGAGGACGAAGATGGACGAACGAGACGACATGGTCCAAAGAAGGCCAATGGATCTAATGGGAGGACGAAGATGGACGAACGAGACGAACTTGGTCCAAAGAAGGCCAACGGATCTAATGGGAGGAAGAAGATGGACGAACGAGACGAACTTGGTCAAAAGAAGGCCAACGGATCTAATGGGAGGACGAAGATGGACGAACGAGACGAACTTGGTCCAAAGAAGGCCAACGGATGTAACGGGAGGACGAAGATGGACGAACGAGACGAACATGGTCCAAAGAAGGACAACGGATCAAATGCGAGGACGAAGATGGACGAAGGATACGAACTTGGTCGAAAGAAGGCCAACGGATCTAATGGGAGGATGAAGATGGACTAAAGAGACGAACTTGGTCCAATGAAGGCCAACGGATCTAATGGGAGGACGAAGATGGACGAACGAGACGAACTTGGTCCAAAGAAGGCCAACGGAACTAATGGGAGGACGAAGATGGACGAACGTGACGAACATGGTCCAAAGAAGGCCAATGGATCTAATGGGAGGACGAAGAGGGACTAAAGAGGCGAACTTGGTCCAAAGAAGGCCAACGGATCAAATGGGAGGACGAAGATGGACGAACGAGACGAATTTGGTCCAAAGAAGGCCAACGGATCAAATGGGAAGACGAAGATGGACGAACGAGATGAACTTGGTCCAAAGAAGGCCAACGGATCTAATGGGAGGACGAAGAGGAACGAACGAGACGAACTTGGTCCAAAGAACGACAACAGATCTATTGGGAACACGAAGATGGACGAACGAGACAAACTTGGTCGAAAGAAGGCCAACGGATCTAATGGGAGGACGAAGATGGACTAAAGAGACGAACTTGGTCCAATGAAGGCCAACGGATCTAATGGCAGGACGAAGATGGGGGAACGAGACGACATGGTCCAAAGAAGGCCAACGGATCTAATGGGAGGACGAAGATGGACGAACGAGACGAACTTGGTCCAAAGAAGGCCAACGGATCTAATGAGAGGACGAAGATGGACGAACGAGACGAATTTGGTCCAAAGAAGGCCAACGGATCAAATGGGAAGACGAAGATGGACGAACGAGATGAACTTGGTCCAAAGAAGGCCAACGGATCTAATGGGAGGACGAAGTGGAACGAACGAGACGAACTTGGTCCAAAGAACGACAACGGATCTATTGGGAACACGAAGATGGACGAACGAGACAAACTTGGTCCAAAGAAGGCCAACGGATCTAATGGGAGGACGAAGATGGACGAACGAGACGACATGGTCCAAAGAAGGCCAACGGATCTAATGGGAGGACGAAGATGGACAAACGAGACGAACTTGGTTCAAAGAAGGCCAACGGATCTAATGGGAGGATGAAGATGGACGAACGAGATGAACTTGGTCAAAAGAAGGCCAACGGATCTAATGGGAGGACGAAGATGGACGAACGAGACGAACTTGGTCCAAAGAAGGCCATAGGATCTAATGGGAGGACGAAGAGGAACGAATGAGACGAACTTGGTCCAAAGAACGACAAAGGATCTATTGGGAAGACGAAGATGGACGAACGAGACGAACTTGGTCCAAAGAAGGCCAACGGATCTAATGGGAGGACGAAGAGGGACTAAAGAGACGAACTTGGTCCAAAGAAGGCCAATGGATCAAATGGGAGGACGAAGATGGACGAACGAGACGAACTTGGTCGAAAGAAGGCCAACGGATCTAATGGGAGGACGAAGATGGACTAAAGAGACGAACTTGGTCCAATGAAGGCCAACGGATCTAATGGGAGGACGAAGATGGACGAACGAGACGAACTTGCTCCAAAGAAGGCCAACGGATCTATTGGGAACACGAAGATGGACAAACGAGACAAACTTGGTCCAAAGAAGGCCAATGGATCTAATGGGAGGAAGAAGATGGACGAACGAGACGACATGGTCCAAAGAAGGCCAACGGATCTAATGGGAGGACGAAGATGGACGAACGAGACGAACTTGGTGCAAAGAAGGCCAACGGATCTAATGGGAGGAGGAAGATGGACGAACGAGACGAACTTTGTCCAAAGAAGGCCAACGGATCTAATGGGAGGACGAAGAGGGACTAAAGAGACGAACTTGGTCCAAAGAAGGCCAATGGATCAAACGGGAGGACGAAGATGGACGAACGATACGAATTTGGTCCAAAGAAGGCCAACGGATCAAATGGGAAGACGAAAATGGACGAACGAGATGAACTTGGTCCAAAGAAGGCCAACGGATCTAATGGGTGGACGAAGAGGAACGAACGAGACGAACTTGGTCCAAAGAACGACAACGGATCTATAGGGAACACGAAGATGGACGAACGAGACAAACTTGGTCCAAAGAAGGCCAACGGATCTAATGGGAGGACGAAGATGGACGAACGAGACGACATGGTCCAAAGAAGGCCAACGGATCTAATGGGAGGACGAAGATGGACGAACGAGACGAACTTGGTCCAAAGAAGGCCAACGGATCTAATGGGAGGAGGAAGATGGACGAACGAGACGAACTTGGTCAAAAGAAGGCTAACGGAACTAATGGGAGGACGAAGATGGACGAACGAGACGAACTTGGTCCAAAGAAGGCCAACGGATCTAATGGGAGGACGAAGAGGAACGAACGAGACGAACTTGGTCCAAAGAACGACAACGGATCTATTGGGAAGACGAAGAAGGACGAACGAGACGAACTTGGTCCAAAAAAGGCCAACGGATCTAATGGGAGGACGAAGAGGGACTAAAGAGACGAACTTGGTCCAAAGAAGGCCAAAGGATCAAATGGGAGGACGAAGATGGACGAACGAGACGAACTTGGTCAAAAGAAGGCCAACGGATCTAATGGGAGGACGAAGATGGACTAAAGAGACGAACTTGGTCCAATGAAGGCCAACGGATCTAATGGGAGGACGAAGATGGACGAACGAGCCGAACTTGGTCCAAAGAAGGCCAACAGATCTTTTGGGAACACGAAGATGGACGAACGAGACAAACTTGGTCCAAAGAAGGCCAACGGATCTAATGGGAGGACGAAGATGGACGAACGAGACGACATGGTCCAAAGAAGGCCAATGGATCTAATGGGAGGACGAAGATGGACGAACGAGACGAACTTGGTCCAAAGAAGGCCAACGGATCTAATGGGAGGAAGAAGATGGACGAACGAGACGAACTTGGTCAAAAGAAGGCCAACGGATCTAATGGGAGGACGAAGATGGACGAACGAGACGCTGGTCCAAAGAAGGCCAACGGATCTAACGGGAGGACGAAGATGGACGAACGAGACGAACATGGTCCAAAGAAGGACAACGGATCAAATGCGAGGACGAAGATGGACGAAGGATACGAACTTGGTCGAAAGAAGGCCAACGGATCTAATGGGAGGACGAAGATGGACTAAAGAGACGAACTTGGTCCAATGAAGGCCAACGGATCTAATGGGAGGACGAAGATGGACGAACGAGACGAACTTGGTCCAAAGAAGGCCAACGGATCTAATGGGAGGACGAAGATGGACGAACGTGACGAACTTGGTCCAAAAAAGGCCAATGGATCTAATGGGAGGACGAAGAGGGACTAAAGAGGCGAACTTGGTCCAAAGAAGGCCAACGGATCAAATGGGAGGACGAAGATGGACGAACGAGACAAACTTGGTCCAAAGAAGGCCAACGGATCTAATGGGAGGACGAAGATGGACGAACGAGACGACATGGTCCAGAGAAGGCCAACGGATCTAATGGGAGGACGAAGATGGACGAACGAGACGAACTTGGTCCAAAGAAGGCCAACGGATCTAATGGGAGGATGAAGAAGGGCGAATGAGACGAACTTGGTCAAAAGAACGACAACAGATCTATTGGGAAGACGAAGATGGACGAACGAGACGAACTTGGTCCAAAGAAGGCCAACGGATCTAATGGGAGGACGAAGAGGGACTAAAGAGACGAACTTGGTCCAAAGAAGGCCAATGGATCAAACGGGAGGACGAAGATGGACGAACGAGACGAATTTGGTCCAAAGAAGGCCAACGGATCAAATGGGAAGACGAAAATGGACGAACGAGATGAACTTGGTCCAAAGAAGGCCAACGGATCTAATGGGAGGACGAAGAGGAACGAACGAGATGAACTTGGTCCAAAGAACGACAACGGATCTATTGGGAAGACGAAGATGGGCGAACGAGACGCACTTGGTCCAAAGAAGGCCAACGGATGTTATGGGAGGACGAAGATGGACGAACGAGACGAACATGGTCCAAAGAAGGACAACGGATCAAATGCGAGGACGAAGATGGACGAACCAGACGAATCTGGTCCAAAGAAGGCCAATGGATCAAATGGGAAGACGAAAATGGACGAACGAGACGAACTTGGTCCAACGAACTACAACGGATCTAATGGGAAGACGAAGATGGACGAACAAGACGAACATGGTCCAAAGAAGGCCAACAGATCAAATGGGAGGACGAAAATGGACGAACGAGACGAACCTGGTCCAAAGAAGGCCAATGGATCAAATGGGAAGACGAAGATGGACGAACGAGACGAACATGGTCCAAAGAAGGCCAATAGATCTAATGGGAGGATGAAGAGGGACTAAAGAGACGAACTTGGTCCAAAGAAGGCCAACGAATCTAATGGAAGCACGATGATGGACGAACGAGACGAATTTGGTCCAAAGAAGGCCAACGGATCTAATGGGAGGACGAAGTGGAACGAACGAGACGAACTTGGCCCAAAGAAGGCCAACGGATCTAATGGGAGGACGAAGAGGAACGAACGAGACGAACTTGGTCCAACGAACGACAACATATATAATGGGAAGACGAAGATGGACGAACGAGACGAACTTGGTCCAAAGAAGGCCAGAGGATCAAATGGGAAGACGAAAATGGACGAACGAGACGAACTTGGTCCAAAGAAGGCCAACGGATCTAATGGGAGGACGAAGAGGAACGAACGAGACGAACTTGGTCCAAAGAACGACAACGGATCTTTTGGGAAGACGAAGATGGACGAACGAGACGAACTTGGTCCAAAGAAGGCCAACGGATCTAACGGGAGGACGAAGACGGACGAAGGAGACGAACATGGTCCAAAGAAGGACAACGGATCGAATGCGAGGACAAAGATGGACGAAGGATACGAACTTGGTCGAAAGAAGGCCAACGGATCTAATGGGAGGCCGAAGATGGACTAAAGAGACGAACTTGGTCCAATGAAGGCCAACGGATCTAATGGGAGGACGAAGATGGACGAACGAGACGAACTTGGTCGAAAGAAGGCCAACGGATCTAATGGGAGGACGAAGATGGACGAACGTGACGAACTTGGTCCAAAGAAGGCCAATGGATCTAATGGGAGGACGAAGAGGGACTAAAGAGACGAACTTGGTCCAAAGAAGGCCAACGGAGCAAATGGGAGGACGAAGATGGACGAACGAGACGAATTTGGTCCAAAGAAAGCCAACGGATCAAATGGGAAGACGAAGATGGACGAACGAGATGATCTCGGTCCAAAGAAGGCCAACGGATCTAATGGGAGGACGAAGAGGAACGAACGAGACGAACTTGGTCCAAAGAACGACAACGGATCTATTGGGAACACGAAGATGGACGAACGAGACAAACTTGGTCCAAAGAAGGCCAACGGATCTAATGGGAGGACGAAGATGGACGAACGAGACGAACTTGGTCCAAAGAAGGCCAACGGATCTAATGGGAGGATGAAGATGGACGAACGAGACGAACTTGGTCAAAAGAAGGCGAACGGATCTAATGGGAGGACGAAGATGGACGAACGAGACGAACTTCGTCAAAAGAAGGCCAACGGATCTAATGGGAGGACGAAGATGGACGAACGAGACGAACTTGGTCCAAAGAAGGCCAACGGATCTAATGGGAGGACGAAGAGGAACGAACGAGACGAACTTGGTCCAAAGAACGAAAACGGATCTATTGGGAAGACGAAGATGGACGAACGAGACGAACTTGGTCCAAAGAAGGCCAACGGATCTAATGGGAGGACGAAGAGGGACTAAAGAGACGAACTTGGTCCAAAGAAGGCCAATGGATCAAATGGGAGGACGAAGATGGACGAACGAGACGAACTTGGTCGAAAGAAGGCCAACGGATCTAATGGGAGGACGAAGATGGACTAAAGAGACGAACTTGGTCCAATGAAGGCCAACGGATCTAATGGGAGGACGAAGATGGACGAACGAGACGAACTTGGTCCAAAGAAGGCCAACAGATCTATTGGGAACACGAAGATGGACGAACGAGACAAACTTGGTCCAAAGAAGGCCAACGGATCTAATGGGAGGACGAAGATGGACGAACGAGACGACATGGTCCAAAGAAGGCCAATGGATCTAATGGGAGGACGAAGATGGACGAACGAGACGAACTTGGTCCAAAGAAGGCCAACGGATCTAATGGGAGGAAGAAGATGGACGAACGAGACGAACTTGGTCAAAAGAAGGCCAACGGATCTAATGGGAGGACGAAGATGGACGAACGAGACGAACTTGGTCCAAAGAAGGCCAACGGATCTAACGGGAGGACGAAGATGGACAAACGAGACGAACACGGTCCAAAGAAGGACAACGGATCAAATGCGAGGACGAAGATGGACGAAGGATACGAACTTGGTCGAAAGAAGGCCAACGGATCTAATGGGAGGACGAAGATGGACTAAAGAGACGAACTTGGTCCAATGTAGGCCAACGGATCTAATGGGAGGACGAAGATGGACGAACGAGACGAACTTGGTCCAAAGAAGGCCAACGGATCTAATGGGAGGACGAAGATGGACGAACGTGACGAACTTGGTCCAAAGAAGGCCAATGGATCTAATGGAAGGACGAAGAGGGACTAAAGAGGCGAACTTGGTCCAAAGAAGGCCAACGGATCAAATGGGAGGACGAAGATGGACGAACGAGACGAATTTGGTCCAAAGAAGGCCAACGGATCAAATGGGAAGACGAAGATGGACGAACGAGATGAACTTGGTCCAAAGAAGGCCAACGGATCTAATGGGAGGACGAAGAGGAACGAACGAGACGAACTTGGTCCAAAGAACGACAACGGATCTATTGGGAACACGAAGATGGACGAACGAGACAAACCTGGTCCAAAGAAGGCCAACGGATCTAATGGGAGGACGAAGATGGACGAACGAGACGACATGGCCCAAAGAAGGCCAACGGATCTAATGGGAGGACGAAGATGGACGAACGAGACGAACTTCGTCAAAAGAAGGCGAACGGATCTAATGGGAGGACGAAGATGGACGAACGTGACGAACTTGGTCCAAAGAAGGCCAATGGATCTAATGGGAGGACGAAGAGGGACTAAAGAGACGAACTTGGTCCAAAGAAGGCCAACGGAGCAAATGGGAGGACGAAGATGGACGAACGAGACGAATTTGGTCCAAAGAAAGCCAACGGATCAAATGGGAAGACGAAGATGGACGAACGAGATGATCTCGGTCCAAAGAAGGCCAACGGATCTAATGGGAGGACGAAGAGGAACGAACGAGACGAACTTGGTCCAAAGAACGACAACGGATCTATTGGGAACACGAAGATGGACGAACGAGACAAACTTGGTCCAAAGAAGGCCAACGGATCTAATGGGAGGACGAAGATGGACGAACGAGACGAACTTGGTCCAAAGAAGGCCAACGGATCTAATGGGAGGATGAAGATGGACGAACGAGACGAACTTGGTCAAAAGAAGGCGAACGGATCTAATGGGAGGACGAAGATGGACGAACGAGACGAACTTCGTCAAAAGAAGGCCAACGGATCTAATGGGAGGACGAAGATGGACGAACGAGACGAACTTGGTCCAAAGAAGGCCAACGGATCTAATGGGAGGACGAAGAGGAACGAACGAGACGAACTTGGTCCAAAGAACGAAAACGGATCTATTGGGAAGACGAAGATGGACGAACGAGACGAACTTGGTCCAAAGAAGGCCAACGGATCTAATGGGAGGACGAAGAGGGACTAAAGAGACGAACTTGGTCCAAAGAAGGCCAATGGATCAAATGGGAGGACGAAGATGGACGAACGAGACGAACTTGGTCGAAAGAAGGCCAACGGATCTAATGGGAGGACGAAGATGGACTAAAGAGACGAACTTGGTCCAATGAAGGCCAACGGATCTAATGGGAGGACGAAGATGGACGAACGAGACGAACTTGGTCCAAAGAAGGCCAACAGATCTATTGGGAACACGAAGATGGACGAACGAGACAAACTTGGTCCAAAGAAGGCCAACGGATCTAATGGGAGGACGAAGATGGACGAACGAGACGACATGGTCCAAAGAAGGCCAATGGATCTAATGGGAGGACGAAGATGGACGAACGAGACGAACTTGGTCCAAAGAAGGCCAACGGATCTAATGGGAGGAAGAAGATGGACGAACGAGACGAACTTGGTCAAAAGAAGGCCAACGGATCTAATGGGAGGACGAAGATGGACGAACGAGACGAACTTGGTCCAAAGAAGGCCAACGGATCTAACGGGAGGACGAAGATGGACAAACGAGACGAACACGGTCCAAAGAAGGACAACGGATCAAATGCGAGGACGAAGATGGACGAAGGATACGAACTTGGTCGAAAGAAGGCCAACGGATCTAATGGGAGGACGAAGATGGACTAAAGAGACGAACTTGGTCCAATGTAGGCCAACGGATCTAATGGGAGGACGAAGATGGACGAACGAGACGAACTTGGTCCAAAGAAGGCCAACGGATCTAATGGGAGGACGAAGATGGACGAACGTGACGAACTTGGTCCAAAGAAGGCCAATGGATCTAATGGAAGGACGAAGAGGGACTAAAGAGGCGAACTTGGTCCAAAGAAGGCCAACGGATCAAATGGGAGGACGAAGATGGACGAACGAGACGAATTTGGTCCAAAGAAGGCCAACGGATCAAATGGGAAGACGAAGATGGACGAACGAGATGAACTTGGTCCAAAGAAGGCCAACGGATCTAATGGGAGGACGAAGAGGAACGAACGAGACGAACTTGGTCCAAAGAACGACAACGGATCTATTGGGAACACGAAGATGGACGAACGAGACAAACCTGGTCCAAAGAAGGCCAACGGATCTAATGGGAGGACGAAGATGGACGAACGAGACGACATGGCCCAAAGAAGGCCAACGGATCTAATGGGAGGACGAAGATGGACGAACGAGACGAACTTCGTCAAAAGAAGGCGAACGGATCTAATGGGAGGACGAAGATGGACGAACGAGACGAACTTGGTCCAAAGAAGGCCAACGGATCTAATGGGAGGACGAAGAGGAACGAACGAGACGAACTTGGTCCAAAGAACGAAAACGGATCTATTGGGAAGACGAAGATGGACGAACGAGACGAACTTGGTCCAAAGAAGGCCAACGGATCTAATGGGAGGACGAAGAGGGACTAAAGAGACGAACTTGGTCCAAAGAAGGCCAATGGATCAAATGGGAGGACGAAGATGGACGAACGAGACGAACTTGGTCGAAAGAAGGCCAACGGATCTAATGGGAGGACGAAGATGGACTAAAGAGACGAACTTGGTCCAATGAAGGCCAACGGATCTAATGGGAGGACGAAGATGGACGAACGAGACGAACTTGGTCCAAAGAAGGCCAACAGATCTATTGGGAACACGAAGATGGACGAACGAGACAAACTTGGTCCAAAGAAGGCCAACGGATCTAATGGGAGGACGAAGATGGACGAACGAGACGACATGGTCCAAAGAAGGCCAATGGATCTAATGGGAGGACGAAGATGGACGAACGAGACGAACTTGGTCCAAAGAAGGCCAACGGATCTAATGGGAGGAAGAAGATGGACGAACGAGACGAACTTGGTCAAAAGAAGGCCAACGGATCTAATGGGAGGACGAAGATGGACGAACGAGACGAACTTGGTCCAAAGAAGGCCAACGGATCTAACGGGAGGACGAAGATGGACAAACGAGACGAACACGGTCCAAAGAAGGACAACGGATCAAATGCGAGGACGAAGATGGACGAAGGATACGAACTTGGTCGAAAGAAGGCCAACGGATCTAATGGGAGGACGAAGATGGACTAAAGAGACGAACTTGGTCCAATGTAGGCCAACGGATCTAATGGGAGGACGAAGATGGACGAACGAGACGAACTTGGTCCAAAGAAGGCCAACGGATCTAATGGGAGGACGAAGATGGACGAACGTGACGAACTTGGTCCAAAGAAGGCCAATGGATCTAATGGAAGGACGAAGAGGGACTAAAGAGGCGAACTTGGTCCAAAGAAGGCCAACGGATCAAATGGGAGGACGAAGATGGACGAACGAGACGAATTTGGTCCAAAGAAGGCCAACGGATCAAATGGGAAGACGAAGATGGACGAACGAGATGAACTTGGTCCAAAGAAGGCCAACGGATCTAATGGGAGGACGAAGAGGAACGAACGAGACGAACTTGGTCCAAAGAACGACAACGGATCTATTGGGAACACGAAGATGGACGAACGAGACAAACCTGGTCCAAAGAAGGCCAACGGATCTGATGGGAGGACGAAGATGGACGAACGAGACGACATGGCCCAAAGAAGGCCAACGGATCTAATGGGAGGACGAAGATGGACGAACGAGACGAACTTGGTCCAAAGAAGGCCAACGGATGTTATGGGAGGACGAAGATGGACGAACGAGACGAACATGGTCCAAAGAAGGACAACGGATCAAATGCGAGGACGAAGATGGACGAACCAGACGAATCTGGTCCAAAGAAGGCCAATGGATCAAATGGGAAGACGAAAATGGACGAACGAGACGAACTTGGTCCAACGAACTACAACGGATCTAATGGGAAGACGAAGATGGACGAACGAGACGAACATGGTCCAAAGAAGGCCAACAGATCAAATGGGAGGACGAAAATGGACGAACGAGACGAACCTGGTCCAAAGAAGGCCAATGGATCAAATGGGAAGACGAAGATGGACGAACGAGACGAACATGGTCCAAAGAAGGCCAATAGATCTAATGGGAGGATGAAGAGGGACTAAAGAGACGAACTTGGTCCAAAGAAGGCCAACGAATCTAATGGAAGCACGATGATGGACGAACGAGACGAATTTGGTCCAAAGAAGGCCAACGGATCTAATGGGAGGACGAAGTGGAACGAACGAGACGAACTTGGCCCAAAGAAGGCCAACGGATCTAATGGGAGGACGAAGAGGAACGAACGAGACGAACTTGGTCCAACGAACGACAACATATATAATGGGAAGACGAAGATGGACGAACGAGACGAACTTGGTCCAAAGAAGGCCAGAGGATCAAATGGGAAGACGAAAATGGACGAACGAGACGAACTTGGTCCAAAGAAGGCCAACGGATCTAATGGGAGGACGAAGAGGAACGAACGAGACGAACTTGGTCCAAAGAACGACAACGGATCTTTTGGGAAGACGAAGATGGACGAACGAGACGAACTTGGTCCAAAGAAGGCCAACGGATCTAACGGGAGGACGAAGACGGACGAAGGAGACGAACATGGTCCAAAGAAGGCCAACGGATCTAACGGGAGGACGAAGACGGACGAAGGAGACGAACATGGTCCAAAGAAGGACAACGGATCAAATGCGAGGACGAAGATGGACGAAGGATACGAACTTGGTCGAAAGAAGGCCAACGGATCTAATGGGAGGCCGAAGATGGACTAAAGAGACGAACTTGGTCCAATGAAGGCCAACGGATCTAATGGGAGGACGAAGATGGACGAACGAGACGAACTTGGTCGAAAGAAGGCCAACGGATCTAATGGGAGGACGAAGATGGACGAACGTGACGAACTTGGTCCAAAGAAGGCCAATGGATCTAATGGGAGGACGAAGAGGGACTAAAGAGACGAACTTGGTCCAAAGAAGGCCAACGGAGCAAATGGGAGGACGAAGATGGACGAACGAGACGAATTTGGTCCAAAGAAAGCCAACGGATCAAATGGGAAGACGAAGATGGACGAACGAGATGATCTCGGTCCAAAGAAGGCCAACGGATCTAATGGGAGGACGAAGAGGAACGAACGAGACGAACTTGGTCCAAAGAACGACAACGGATCTATTGGGAACACGAAGATGGACGAACGAGACAAACTTGGTCCAAAGAAGGCCAACGGATCTAATGGGAGGACGAAGATGGACGAACGAGACGAACTTGGTCCAAAGAAGGCCAACGGATCTAATGGGAGGATGAAGATGGACGAACGAGACGAACTTGGTCAAAAGAAGGCGAACGGATCTAATGGGAGGACGAAGATGGACGAACGAGACGAACTTGGTCCAAAGAAGGCCAACGGATCTAATGGGAGGACAAAGAGGAACGAACGAGACGAACTTGGTCCAAAGAACGAAAACGGATCTATTGGGAAGACGAAGATGGACGAACGAGACGAACTTGGTCCAAAGAAGGCCAACGGATCTAATGGGAGGACGAAGATGGACGAACGAGACGAACTTGGTCCAAAGAAGGCCAGAGGATCAAATGGGAAGACGAAAATGGACGAACGAGACGAACTTGGTCCAAAGAAGGCCAACGGATCTAATGGGAGGACGAAGAGGAACGAACGAGACGAACTTGGTCCAAAGAACGACAACGGATCTTTTGGGAAGACGAAGATGGACGAACGAGACGAACTTGGTCCAAAGAAGGCCAACGGATCTAACGGGAGGACGAAGACGGACGAAGGAGACGAACATGGTCCAAAGAAGGACAACGGATCAAATGCGAGGACGAAGATGGACGAAGGATACGAACTTGGTCGAAAGAAGGCCAACGGATCTAATGGGAGGCCGAAGATGGACTAAAGAGACGAACTTGGTCCAATGAAGGCCAACGGATCTAATGGGAGGACGAAGATGGACGAACGAGACGAACTTGGTCGAAAGAAGGCCAACGGATCTAATGGGAGGACGAAGATGGACGAACGTGACGAACTTGGTCCAAAGAAGGCCAATGGATCTAATGGGAGGACGAAGAGGGACTAAAGAGACGAACTTGGTCCAAAGAAGGCCAACGGAGCAAATGGGAGGACGAAGATGGACGAACGAGACGAATTTGGTCCAAAGAAAGCCAACGGATCAAATGGGAAGACGAAGATGGACGAACGAGATGATCTCGGTCCAAAGAAGGCCAACGGATCTAATGGGAGGACGAAGATGGACGAACGAGACGAACTTGGTCCAAAGAACGACAACGGATCTATTGGGAACACAAAGATGGACGAACGAGACAAACTTGGTCCAAAGAAGGCCAACGGATCTAATGGGAGGACGAAGATGGACGAACGAGACGAACTTGGTCCAAAGAAGGCCAACGGATCTAATGGGAGGATGAAGATGGACGAACGAGACGAACTTGGTCAAAAGAAGGCGAACGGATCTAATGGGAGGACGAAGATGGACGAACGAGACGAACTTGGTCCAAAGAAGGCCAACGGATCTAATGGGAGGACGAAGAGGAACGAACGAGACGAACTTGGTCCAAAGAACGAAAACGGATCTATTGGGAAGACGAAGATGGACGAACGAGACGAACTTGGTCCAAAGAAGGCCAACGGATCTAATGGGAGGACGAAGAGGGACTAAAGAGACGAACTTGGTCCAAAGAAGGCCAATGGATCAAATGGGAGGACGAAGATGGACGAACGAGACGAACTTGGTCGAAAGAAGGCCAACGGATCTAATGGGAGGACGAAGATGGACTAAAGAGACGAACTTGGTCCAATGAAGGCCAACGGATCTAATGGGAGGACGAAGATGGACGAACGAGACGAACTTGGTCCAAAGAAGGCCAACAGATCTATTGGGAACACGAAGATGGACGAACGAGACAAACTTGGTCCAAAGAAGGCCAACGGATCTAATGGGAGGACGAAGATGGACGAACGAGACGACATGGTCCAAAGAAGGCCAATGGATCTAATGGGAGGACGAAGATGGACGAACGAGACGAACTTGGTCCAAAGAAGGCCAACGGATCTAATGGGAGGAAGAAGATGGACGAACGAGATGAACTTGGTCAAAAGAAGGCCAACGGATCTAATGGGAGGACGAAGATGGACGAACGAGATGAACTTGGTCCAAAGAAGGCCAACGGATCTAACGGGAGGACGAAGATGGACAAACGAGACGAACACGGTCCAAAGAAGGACAACGGATCAAATGCGAGGACGAAGATGGACGAAGGATACGAACTTGGTCGAAAGAAGGCCAACGGATCTAATGGGAGGACGAAGATGGACTAAAGAGACGAACTTGGTCCAATGTAGGCCAACGGATCTAATGGGAGGACGAAGATGGACGAACGAGACGAACTTGGTCCAAAGAAGGCCAACGGATCTAATGGGAGGACGAAGATGGACGAACGTGACGAACTTGGTCCAAAGAAGGCCAATGGATCTAATGGAAGGACGAAGAGGGACTAAAGAGGCGAACTTGGTCCAAAGAAGGCCAACGGATCAAATGGGAGGACGAAGATGGACGAACGAGACGAATTTGGTCCAAAGAAGGCCAACGGATCAAATGGGAAGACGAAGATGGACGAACGAGATGAACTTGGTCCAAAGAAGGCCAACGGATCTAATGGGAGGACGAAGAGGAACGAACGAGACGAACTTGGTCCAAAGAACGACAACGGATCTATTGGGAACACGAAGATGGACGAACGAGACAAACCTGGTCCAAAGAAGGCCAACGGATCTAATGGGAGGACGAAGATGGACGAACGAGACGACATGGTCCAAAGAAGGCCAACGGATCTAATGGGAGGACGAAGATGGACGAACGAGACGAACTTGGTCCAAAGAAGGCCAACGGATCTAATGGGAGGATGAAGATGGACGAACGAGACGAACTTGGTCAAAAGAAGGCTAACGGATCTAATGGGAGGACGAAGATGGACGAACGAGACGAACTTGGTCCAAAGAAGGCCAACGGATCTAATGGGAGGACGAAGAGGAACGAACGAGACGAACTTGGTCCAAAGAACGACAACGGATCTATTGGGAAGACGAAGATGGACGAACGAGACGAACTTGGTCCAAAGAAGGCCAACGGATCTAATGGGAGGACGAAGAGGGACTAAAGAGACGAACTTGGTCCAAAGAAGGCCAATGGATCAAATGGGAGGACGAAGATGGACGAACGAGACGAACTTGGTCGAAAGAAAGCCAACGGATCTAATGGGAGGACGAAGATGGACTAAAGAGACGAACTTGGTCCAATGAAGGCCAACGGATCTAATGGGAGGACGAAGATGGACGAACGAGACGAACTTGGTCCAAAGAAGGCCAACGGATCTATTGGGAACACGAAGATGGACGAACGAGACAAACTTGGTCCAAAGAAGGCCAACGGATCTAATGGGAGGACGAAGATGGACGAACGAGACGTCATGGTCCAAAGAAGGCCAACGGATCTAATGGGAGGACGAAGATGGACGAACGAGACGAACTTGGTCCAAAGAAGGACAACGGATCTAATGGGAGGAAGAAGATGGACGAACAAGACGAACTTGGTCAAAAGAAGGCCAACGGATCTAATGGGAGGACGAAGATGGACGAACGAGACGAACTTGGTCCAAAGAAGGCCAACGGATCAAATGGGAGGACGAAGATGGACGAACGAGACGAATTTGGTCCAAAGAAAGCCAACGGATCAAATGGGAAGACGAAGATGGACGAACGAGATGATCTTGGTCCAAAGAAGGCCAACGGATCTAATGGGAGGACGAAGAGGAACGAACGAGACGAACTTGGTCCAAAGAACGACAACGGATCTATTGGGAACACGAAGATGGACGAACGAGACAAACTTGGTTCACAGAAGGCCAACGGATCTAATGGCAGGACGAAGATGGACGAACGAGAGGACATGGTCCAAAGAAGGCCAACGGATCTAATGGGAGGACGAAGATGGACGAACGAGACGAACTTGGTCCAAAGAAGGCCAACGGATCTAATGGGAGGATGAAGATGGACGAACGAGACGAACATGGTCAAAAGAAGGCTAACGGATCTAATGGGAGGACGAAGATGGACGAACAAGACGAACTTGGTCCAAAGAAGGCCAACGGATCTAATGGGAGGACGAAGAGGAACGAACGAGACGAACTTGGTCCAAAGAACGACAACGGATCTATTGGGAAGACGAAGATGGACGAACGAGACGAACTTGGTCCAAAGAAGGCCAACGGATCTAATGGGAGGACGAAGAGGGACTAAAGAGACGAACTTGGTCCAAAGAAGGCCAATGGATCAAATGGGAGGACGAAGATGGACGAACGAGACGAACTTGGTCGAAAGAAGGCCAACGGATCTAATGGGAGGACGAAGATGGACTAAAGAGACGAACTTGGTCCAATGAAGGCCAACGGATCTAATGGGAGGACGAAGATGGACGAACGAGACGAACTTGGTCCAAAGAAGGCCAACAGATCTATTGGGAACACGAAGATGGACGAACGAGACAAACTTGGTCCAAAGAAGGCCAACGGATCTAATGGGAGGAAGAAGATGGACGAACGAGACGAACTTGGTCAAAAGAAGGCCAACGGATCTAATGGGAGGACGAAGATGGACGAACGAGACGAACTTGGTCCAAAGAAGGCCAACAGATCTAACGGGAGGACGAAGATGGACGAACGAGACGAACACGGTCCAAAGAAGGACAACGGATCAAATGCGAGGACGAAGATGGACGAAGGATACAAACTTGGTCGAAAGAAGGCCAACGGATCTAATGGGACGACGAAGATGGACTAAAGAGACGAACTTGGTCCAATGAAGGCCAACGGATCTAATGGGAGGACGAAGATGGACGAACGAGACGAACTTGGTCCAAAGAAGGCCAACGGATCTAATGGGAGGACGAAGATGGACGAACGTGACGAACTTGGTCCAAAGAAGGCCAATGGATCTAATGGGAGGACGAAGAGGGACTAAAGAGGCGAACTTGGTCCAAAGAAAGCCAACGGATCAAATGGGAGGACGAAGATGGACGAACGAGACGAATTTGGTCCAAAGAAGGCCAACGGATCAAATGGGAAGACGAAGATGGACGAACGAGATGAACTTGGTCCAAAGAAGGCCAACGGATCTAATGGGAGGACGAAGAGGAACGAACGAGATGAACTTGGTCCAAAGAACGACAACGGATCTATTGGGAACACGAAGATGGACGAACGAGACAAACTTGGTCCAAAGAAGGCCAACGGATCTAATGGGAGGACGAAGATGGACGAACGAGACGACATGGTCCAAAGAAGGCCAACGGATCTAATGGGAGGACGAAGATGGACGAACGAGGCGAACTTGGTCCAAAGAAGGCCAACGGATCTAATGGGAGGATGAAGATGGACGAACGAGACGAACTTGGTCCAAAGAAGGCCAACGGATGTAATGGGAGGACGAAGAGGAACGAACGAGACGAACTTGGTCCAAAGAACGACAACGGATCTATTGAGAAGACGAAGATGGACGAACGAGACGAACTTGGTCCAAAGAAGGCCAACGGATCTAATGGGAGGACGAAGAGGGACTAAAGAGACGAACTTGGTCCAAAGAAGGCCAATGGATCAAATGGGAGGACGAAGATGGACGAACGAGACGAACTTGGTCGAAAGAAGGCCAACGGATCTAATGGGAGGACGAAGATGGACTAAAGAGACGAACTTGGTCCAATGAAGGCCAACGGATCTAATGGGAGGACGAAGATGGACGAACGAGACGAACTTGGTCCAAAGAAGGCCAACGGATCTATTGGGAACACGAAGATGGACGAACGAGACAAACTTGGTCCAAAGAAGGCCAACGGATCTAATGGGAGGACGAAGATGGACGAACGAGACGACATGGTCCAAAGAAGGCCAACGGATCTAATGGGAGGACGAAGATGGACGAACGAGACGAACTTGGTCCAAAGAAGGCCAACGGATCTAATGGGAGGAAGAAGATGGACGAACAAGACGAACTTGGTCAAAAGAAGGCCAACGGATCTAATGGGAGGACGAAGATGGACGAACGAGACGAACTTGGTCCAAAGAAGGCCAACGGATCAAATGGGAGGACGAAGATGGACGAACGAGACGAATTTGGTCCAAAGAAAGCCAACGGATCAAATGGGAAGACGAAGATGGACGAACGAGATGATCTTGGTCCAAAGAAGGCCAACGGATCTAATGGGAGGACGAAGAGGAACGAACGAGACGAACTTGGTCCAAAGAACGACAACGGATCTATTGGGAACACGAAGATGGACGAACGAGACAAACCTGGTCCAAAGAAGGCCAACGGATCTAATGGGAGGACGAAGATGGACGAACGAGACGACATGGTCCAAAGAAGGCCAACGGATCTAATGGGAGGACGAAGATGGACGAACGAGACGAACTTGGTCCAAAGAAGGCCAACGGATCTAATGGGAGGATGAAGATGGACGAACGAGACGAACTTGGTCAAAAGAAGGCTAACGGATCTAATGGGAGGACGAAGATGGACGAACGAGACGAACTTGGTCCAAAGAAGGCCAACGGATCTAATGGGAGGACGAAGAGGAACGAACGAGACGAACTTGGTCCAAAGAACGACAACGGATCTATTGGGAAGACGAAGATGAACGAACGAGACGAACTTGGTCCAAAGAAGGCCAACGGATCTAATGGGAGGACGAAGAGGGACTAAAGAGACGAACTTGGTCCAAAGAAGGCCAATGGATCAAATGGGAGGACGAAGATGGACGAACGAGACGAACTTGGTCGAAAGAAAGCCAACGGATCTAATGGGAGGACGAAGATGGACTAAAGAGACGAACTTGGTCCAATGAAGGCCAACGGATCTAATGGGAGGACGAAGATGGACGAACGAGACGAACATGGTCCAAAGAAGGCCAACGGATCTATTGGGAACACGAAGATGGACGAACGAGACAAACATGGTCCAAAGAAGGCCAACGGATCTAATGGGAGGACGAAGATGGACGAACGAGACGACATGGTCCAAAGAAGGCCAACGGATCTAATGGGAGGACGAAGATGGACGAACGAGACGAACTTGGTCCAAAGAAGGCCAACGGATCTAATGGGAGGAAGAAGATGGACGAACAAGACGAACTTGGTCAAAAGAAGGCCAACGGATCTAATGGGAGGACGAAGATGGACGAACGAGACGAACTTGGTCCAAAGAAGGCCAACGGATCAAATGGGAGGACGAAGATGGACGAACGAGACGAATTTGGTCCAAAGAAAGCCAACGGATCAAATGGGAAGACGAAGATGGACGAACGAGATGATCTTGGTCCAAAGAAGGCCAACGGATCTAATGGGAGGACGAAGAGGAATGAACGAGACGAACTTGGTCCAAAGAACGACAACGGATCTATTGGGAACACGAAGATGGACGAACGAGACAAACTTGGTTCAAAGAAGGCCAACGGATCTAATGGCAGGACGAAGATGGACGAACGAGACGACATGGTCCAAAGAAGGCCAACGGATCTAATGGGAGGACGAAGATGGACGAACGAGACGAACTTGGTCCAAAGAAGGCCAACGGATCTAATGGGAGGATGAAGATGGACGAACGAGACGAACTTGGTCAAAAGAAGGCTAACGGATCTAATGGGAGGACGAAGATGGACGAACAAGACGAACTTGGTCCAAAGAAGGCCAACGGATCTAATGGGAGGACGAAGAGGAACGAACGAGACGAACTTGGTCCAAAGAACGACAACGGATCTATTGGGAAGACGAAGATGGATGAACGAGACGAACTTGGTCCAAAGAAGGCCAACGGATCTAATGGGAGGACGAAGAGGGACTAAAGAGACGAACTTGGTCCAAAGAAGGCCAATGGATCAAATGGGAGGACGAAGATGGACGAACGAGACGAACTTGGTCGAAAGAAGGCCAACGGATCTAATGGGAGGACGAAGATGGACTAAAGAGACGAACTTGGTCCAATGAAGGCCAACGGATCTAATGGGAGGACGAAGATGGACGAACGAGACGAACTTGGTCCAAAGAAGGCCAACAGATCTATTGGGAACACGAAGATGGACGAACGAGACAAACTTGGTCCAAAGAAGGCCAACGGATCTAATGGGAGGAAGAAGATGGACGAACGAGACGAACTTGGTCAAAAGAAGGCCAACGGATCTAATGGGAGGACGAAGATGGACGAACGAGACGAACTTGGTCCAAAGAAGGCCAACAGATCTAACGGGAGGACGAAGATGGACGAACGGGACGAACGAGACGAACACGGTCCAAAGAAGGACAACGGATCAAATGCGAGGACGAAGATGGACGAAGGATACGAACTTGGTCGAAAGAAGGCCAACGGATCTAATGGGACGACGAAGATGGACTAAAGAGACGAACTTGGTCCAATGAAGGCCAACGGATCTAATGGGAGGACGAAGATGGACGAACGAGACGAACTTGGTCCAAAGAAGGCCAACGGATCTAATGGGAGGACGAAGATGGACGAACGTGACGAACTTGGTCCAAAGAAGGCCAATGGATCTAATGGGAGGACGAAGAGGGACTAAAGAGGCGAACTTGGTCCAAAGAAGGCCAACGGATCAAATGGGAGGACGAAGATGGACGAACGAGACGAATTTGGTCCAAAGAAGGCCAACGGCTCAAATGGGAAGACGAAGATGGACGAACGAGATGAACTTGGTCCAAAGAAGGCCAACAGATCTATTGGGAACACGAAGATGGACGAACGAGACAAACTTGGTCCAAAGAAGGCCAACGGATCTAATGGGAGGACGAAGATGGACGAACGAGACGACATGGTCCAAAGAAGGCCAATGGATCTAATGGGAGGACGAAGATGGACGAACGAGACGAACTTGGTCCAAAGAAGGCCAACGGATCTAATGGGAGGAAGAAGATGGACGAACGAGATGAACTTGGTCAAAAGAAGGCCAACGGATCTAATGGGAGGACGAAGATGGACGAACGAGATGAACTTGGTCCAAAGAAGGCCAACGGATCTAACGGGAGGACGAAGATGGACAAACGAGACGAACACGGTCCAAAGAAGGACAACGGATCAAATGCGAGGACGAAGATGGACGAAGGATACGAACTTGGTCGAAAGAAGGCCAACGGATCTAATGGGAGGACGAAGATGGACTAAAGAGACGAACTTGGTCCAATGTAGGCCAACGGATCTAATGGGAGGACGAAGATGGACGAACGAGACGAACTTGGTCCAAAGAAGGCCAACGGATCTAATGGGAGGACGAAGATGGACGAACGTGACGAACTTGGTCCAAAGAAGGCCAATGGATCTAATGGAAGGACGAAGAGGGACTAAAGAGGCGAACTTGGTCCAAAGAAGGCCAACGGATCAAATGGGAGGACGAAGATGGACGAACGAGACGAATTTGGTCCAAAGAAGGCCAACGGATCAAATGGGAAGACGAAGATGGACGAACGAGATGAACTTGGTCCAAAGAAGGCCAACGGATCTAATGGGAGGACGAAGAGGAACGAACGAGACGAACTTGGTCCAAAGAACGACAACGGATCTATTGGGAACACGAAGATGGACGAACGAGACAAACCTGGTCCAAAGAAGGCCAACGGATCTAATGGGAGGACGAAGATGGACGAACGAGACGACATGGTCCAAAGAAGGCCAACGGATCTAATGGGAGGACGAAGATGGACGAACGAGACGAACTTGGTCCAAAGAAGGCCAACGGATCTAATGGGAGGATGAAGATGGACGAACGAGACGAACTTGGTCAAAAGAAGGCTAACGGATCTAATGGGAGGACGAAGATGGACGAACGAGACGAACTTGGTCCAAAGAAGGCCAACGGATCTAATGGGAGGACGAAGAGGAACGAACGAGACGAACTTGGTCCAAAGAACGACAACGGATCTATTGGGAAGACGAAGATGGACGAACGAGACGAACTTGGTCCAAAGAAGGCCAACGGATCTAATGGGAGGACGAAGAGGGACTAAAGAGACGAACTTGGTCCAAAGAAGGCCAATGGATCAAATGGGAGGACGAAGATGGACGAACGAGACGAACTTGGTCGAAAGAAAGCCAACGGATCTAATGGGAGGACGAAGATGGACTAAAGAGACGAACTTGGTCCAATGAAGGCCAGCGGATCTAATGGGAGGACGAAGATGGACGAACGAGACGAACTTGGTCCAAAGAAGGCCAACGGATCTATTGGGAACACGAAGATGGACGAACGAGACAAACTTGGTCCAAAGAAGGCCAACGGATCTAATGGGAGGACGAAGATGGACGAACGAGACGACATGGTCCAAAGAAGGCCAACGGATCTAATGGGAGGACGAAGATGGACGAACGAGACGAACTTGGTCCAAAGAAGGCCAACGGATCTAATGGGAGGAAGAAGATGGACGAACAAGACGAACTTGGTCAAAAGAAGGCCAACGGATCTAATGGGAGGACGAAGATGGACGAACGAGACGAACTTGGTCCAAAGAAGGCCAACGGATCAAATGGGAGGACGAAGATGGACGAACGAGACGAATTTGGTCCAAAGAAAGCCAACGGATCAAATGGGAAGACGAAGATGGACGAACGAGATGATCTTGGTCCAAAGAAGGCCAACGGATCTAATGGGAGGACGAAGAGGAACGAACGAGACGAACTTGGTCCAAAGAACGACAACGGATCTATTGGGAACACGAAGATGGACGAACGAGACAAACTTGGTTCACAGAAGGCCAACGGATCTAATGGCAGGACGAAGATGGACGAACGAGAGGACATGGTCCAAAGAAGGCCAACGGATCTAATGGGAGGACGAAGATGGACGAACGAGACGAACTTGGTCCAAAGAAGGCCAACGGATCTAATGGGAGGATGAAGATGGACGAACGAGACGAACATGGTCAAAAGAAGGCTAACGGATCTAATGGGAGGACGAAGATGGACGAACAAGACGAACTTGGTCCAAAGAAGGCCAACGGATCTAATGGGAGGACGAAGAGGAACGAACGAGACGAACTTGGTCCAAAGAACGACAACGGATCTATTGGGAAGACGAAGATGGACGAACGAGACGAACTTGGTCCAAAGAAGGCCAACGGATCTAATGGGAGGACGAAGAGGGACTAAAGAGACGAACTTGGTCCAAAGAAGGCCAATGGATCAAATGGGAGGGCGAAGATGGACGAACGAGACGAACTTGGTCGAAAGAAGGCCAACGGATCTAATGGGAGGACGAAGATGGACTAAAGAGACGAACTTGGTCCAATGAAGGCCAACGGATCTAATGGGAGGACGAAGATGGACGAACGAGACGAACTTGGTCCAAAGAAGGCCAACAGATCTGTTGGGAACACGAAGATGGACGAACGAGACAAACTTGGTCCAAAGAAGGCCAACGGATCTAATGGGAGGAAGAAGATGGACGAACGAGACGAACTTGGTCAAAAGAAGGCCAACGGATCTAATGGGAGGACGAAGATGGACGAACGAGACGAACTTGGTCCAAAGAAGGCCAACAGATCTAACGGGAGGACGAAGATGGACGAACGAGACGAACACGGTCCAAAGAAGGACAACGGATCAAATGCGAGGACGAAGATGGACGAAGGATACGAACTTGGTCGAAAGAAGGCCAACGGATCTAATGGGACGACGAAGATGGACTAAAGAGACGAACTTGGTCCAATGAAGGCCAACGGATCTAATGGGAGGACGAAGATGGACGAACGAGACGAACTTGGTCCAAAGAAGGCCAACGGATCTAATGGGAGGACGAAGATGGACGAACGTGACGAACTTGGTCCAAAGAAGGCCAATGGATCTAATGGGAGGACGAAGAGGGACTAAAGAGGCGAACTTGGTCCAAAGAAAGCCAACGGATCAAATGGGAGGACGAAGATGGACGAACGAGACGAATTTGGTCCAAAGAAGGCCAACGGATCAAATGGGAAGACGAAGATGGACGAACGAGATGAACTTGGTCCAAAGAAGGCCAACGGATCTAATGGGAGGACGAAGAGGAACGAACGAGATGAACTTGGTCCAAAGAACGACAACGGATCTATTGGGAACACGAAGATGGACGAACGAGACAAACTTGGTCCAAAGAAGGCCAACGGATCTAATGGGAGGACGAAGATGGACGAACGAGACGACATGGTCCAAAGAAGGCCAACGGATCTAATGGGAGGACGAAGATGGACGAACGAGGCGAACTTGGTCCAAAGAAGGCCAACGGATCTAATGGGAGGATGAAGATGGACGAACGAGACGAACTTGGTCCAAAGAAGGCCAACGGATCTAATGGGAGGACGAAGAGGAACGAACGAGACGAACTTGGTCCAAAGAACGACAACGGATCTATTGAGAAGACGAAGATGGACGAACGAGACGAACTTGGTCCAAAGAAGGCCAACGGATCTAATGGGAGGACGAAGAGGGACTAAAGAGACGAACTTGGTCCAAAGAAGGCCAATGGATCAAATGGGAGGACGAAGATGGACGAACGAGACGAACTTGGTCGAAAGAAGGCCAACGGATCTAATGGGAGGACGAAGATGGACTAAAGAGACGAACTTGGTCCAATGAAGGCCAACGGATCTAATGGGAGGACGAAGATGGACGAACGAGACGAACTTGGTCCAAAGAAGGCCAACGGATCTATTGGGAACACGAAGATGGACGAACGAGACAAACTTGGTCCAAAGAAGGCCAACGGATCTAATGGGAGGACGAAGATGGACGAACGAGACGACATGGTCCAAAGAAGGCCAACGGATCTAATGGGAGGACGAAGATGGACGAACGAGACGAACTTGGTCCAAAGAAGGCCAACGGATCTAATGGGAGGAAGAAGATGGACGAACAAGACGAACTTGGTCAAAAGAAGGCCAACGGATCTAATGGGAGGACGAAGATGGACGAACGAGACGAACTTGGTCCAAAGAAGGCCAACGGATCAAATGGGAGGACGAAGATGGACGAACGAGACGAATTCGGTCCAAAGAAAGCCAACGGGTCAAATGGGAAGACGAAGATGGACGAACGAGATGATCTTGGTCCAAAGAAGGCCAACGGATCTAATGGGAGGACGAAGAGGAACGAACGAGACGAACTTGGTCCAAAGAACGACAACGGATCTATTGGGAACACGAAGATGGACGAACGAGACAAACCTGGTCCAAAGAAGGCCAACGGATCTAATGGGAGGACGAAGATGGACGAACGAGACGACATGGTCCAAAGAAGGCCAACGGATCTAATGGGAGGACGAAGATGGACGAACGAGACGAACTTGGTCCAAAGAAGGCGAACGGATCTAATGGGAGGATGAAGATGGACGAACGAGACGAACTTGGTCAAAAGAAGGCGAACGGATCTAATGGGAGGACGAAGATGGACGAACGAGACGAACTTGGTCCAAAGAAGGCCAACGGATCTAATGGGAGGACGAAGAGGAACGAACGAGACGAACTTGGTCCAAAGAACGACAACGGATCTATTGGGAAGACGAAGATGGACGAACGAGACGAACTTGGTCCAAAGAAGGCCAACGGATCTATTGGGAACACGAAGATGGACGAACGAGACAAACTTGGTCCAAAGAAGGCCAACGGATCTAATGGGAGGACGAAGATGGACGAACGAGACGACATGGTCCAAAGAAGGCCAACGGATCTAATGGGAGGACGAAGATGGACGAACGAGACGAACTTGGTCCAAAGAAGGCCAACGGATCTAATGGGAGGAAGAAGATGGACGAACAAGACGAACTTGGTCAAAAGAAGGCCAACGGATCTAATGGGAGGACGAAGATGGACGAACGAGACGAACTTGGTCCAAAGAAGGCCAACGGATCAAATGGGAGGACGAAGATGGACGAACGAGACGAATTTGGTCCAAAGAAAGCCAACGGATCAAATGGGAAGACGAAGATGGACGAACGAGATGATCTTGGTCCAAAGAAGGCCAACGGATCTAATGGGAGGACGAAGAGGAACGAACGAGACGAACTTGGTCCAAAGAACGACAACGGATCTATTGGGAACACGAAGATGGACGAACGAGACAAACTTGGTTCACAGAAGGCCAACGGATCTAATGGCAGGACGAAGATGGACGAACGAGAGGACATGGTCCAAAGAAGGCCAACGGATCTAATGGGAGGACGAAGATGGACGAACGAGACGAACTTGGTCCAAAGAAGGCCAACGGATCTAATGGGAGGATGAAGATGGACGAACGAGACGAACATGGTCAAAAGAAGGCTAACGGATCTAATGGGAGGACGAAGATGGACGAACAAGACGAACTTGGTCCAAAGAAGGCCAACGGATCTAATGGGAGGACGAAGAGGAACGAACGAGACGAACTTGGTCCAAAGAACGACAACGGATCTATTGGGAAGACGAAGATGGACGAACGAGACGAACTTGGTCCAAAGAAGGCCAACGGATCTAATGGGAGGACGAAGAGGGACTAAAGAGACGAACTTGGTCCAAAGAAGGCCAATGGATCAAATGGGAGGACGAAGATGGACGAACGAGACGAACTTGGTCGAAAGAAGGCCAACGGATCTAATGGGAGGACGAAGATGGACTAAAGAGACGAACTTGGTCCAATGAAGGCCAACGGATCTAATGGGAGGACGAAGATGGACGAACGAGACGAACTTGGTCCAAAGAAGGCCAACAGATCTATTGGGAACACGAAGATGGACGAACGAGACAAACTTGGTCCAAAGAAGGCCAACGGATCTAATGGGAGGAAGAAGATGGACGAACGAGACGAACTTGGTCAAAAGAAGGCCAACGGATCTAATGGGAGGACGAAGATGGACGAACGAGACGAACTTGGTCCAAAGAAGGCCAACAGATCTAACGGGAGGACGAAGATGGACGAACGAGACGAACACGGTCCAAAGAAGGACAACGGATCAAATGCGAGGACGAAGATGGACGAAGGATACGAACTTGGTCGAAAGAAGGCCAACGGATCTAATGGGACGACGAAGATGGACTAAAGAGACGAACTTGGTCCAATGAAGGCCAACGGATCTAATGGGAGGACGAAGATGGACGAACGAGACGACATGGTCCAAAGAAGGCCAACGGATCTAATGGGAGGACGAAGATGGACGAACGAGACGAACTTGGTCCAAAGAAGGCCAACGGATCTAATGGGAGGAAGAAGATGGACGAACAAGACGAACTTGGTCAAAAGAAGGCCAACGGATCTAATGGGAGGACGAAGATGGACGAACGAGACGAACTTGGTCCAAAGAAGGCCAACGGATCAAATGGGAGGACGAAGATGGACGAACGAGACGAATTCGGTCCAAAGAAAGCCAACGGGTCAAATGGGAAGACGAAGATGGACGAACGAGATGATCTTGGTCCAAAGAAGGCCAACGGATCTAATGGGAGGACGAAGAGGAACGAACGAGACGAACTTGGTCCAAAGAACGACAACGGATCTATTGGGAACACGAAGATGGACGAACGAGACAAACCTGGTCCAAAGAAGGCCAACGGATCTAATGGGAGGACGAAGATGGACGAACGAGACGACATGGTCCAAAGAAGGCCAACGGATCTAATGGGAGGACGAAGATGGACGAACGAGACGAACTTGGTCCAAAGAAGGCGAACGGATCTAATGGGAGGATGAAGATGGACGAACGAGACGAACTTGGTCAAAAGAAGGCGAACGGATCTAATGGGAGGACGAAGATGGACGAACGAGACGAACTTGGTCCAAAGAAGGCCAACGGATCTAATGGGAGGACGAAGAGGAACGAACGAGACGAACTTGGTCCAAAGAACGACAACGGATCTATTGGGAAGACGAAGATGGACGAACGAGACGAACTTGGTCCAAAGAAGGCCAACGGATCTATTGGGAACACGAAGATGGACGAACGAGACAAACTTGGTCCAAAGAAGGCCAACGGATCTAATGGGAGGACGAAGATGGACGAACGAGACGACATGGTCCAAAGAAGGCCAACGGATCTAATGGGAGGACGAAGATGGACGAACGAGACGAACTTGGTCCAAAGAAGGCCAACGGATCTAATGGGAGGATGAAGATGGACGAACAAGACGAACTTGGTCAAAAGAAGGCCAACGGATCTAATGGGAGGACGAAGATGGACGAACGAGACGAACTTGGTCCAAAGAAGGCCAACGGATCAAATGGGAGGACGAAGATGGACGAACGAGACGAATTTGGTCCAAAGAAAGCCAACGGATCAAATGGGAAGACGAAGATGGACGAACGAGATGATCTTGGTCCAAAGAAGGCCAACGGATCTAATGGGAGGACGAAGAGGAACGAACGAGACGAACTTGGTCCAAAGAACGACAACGGATCTATTGGGAACACGAAGATGGACGAACGAGACAAACTTGGTTCACAGAAGGCCAACGGATCTAATGGCAGGACGAAGATGGACGAACGAGAGGACATGGTCCAAAGAAGGCCAACGGATCTAATGGGAGGACGAAGATGGACGAACGAGACGAACTTGGTCCAAAGAAGGCCAACGGATCTAATGGGAGGATGAAGATGGACGAACGAGACGAACATGGTCAAAAGAAGGCTAACGGATCTAATGGGAGGACGAAGATGGACGAACAAGACGAACTTGGTCCAAAGAAGGCCAACGGATCTAATGGGAGGACGAAGAGGAACGAACGAGACGAACTTGGTCCAAAGAACGACAACGGATCTATTGGGAAGACGAAGATGGACGAACGAGACGAACTTGGTCCAAAGAAGGCCAACGGATCTAATGGGAGGACGAAGAGGGACTAAAGAGACGAACTTGGTCCAAAGAAGGCCAATGGATCAAATGGGAGGACGAAGATGGACGAACGAGACGAACTTGGTCGAAAGAAGGCCAACGGATCTAATGGGAGGACGAAGATGGACTAAAGAGACGAACTTGGTCCAATGAAGGCCAACAGATCTAATGGGAGGACGAAGATGGACGAACGAGACGAACTTGGTCCAAAGAAGGCCAACAGATCTATTGGGAACACGAAGATGGACGAACGAGACAAACTTGGTCCAAAGAAGGCCAACGGATCTAATGGGAGGAAGAAGATGGACGAACGAGACGAACTTGGTCAAAAGAAGGCCAACGGATCTAATGGGAGGACGAAGATGGACGAACGAGACGAACTTGGTCCAAAGAAGGCCAACAGATCTAACGGGAGGACGAAGATGGACGAACGAGACGAACACGGTCCAAAGAAGGACAACGGATCAAATGCGAGGACGAAGATGGACGAAGGATACGAACTTGGTCGAAAGAAGGCCAACGGATCTAATGGGACGACGAAGATGGACTAAAGAGACGAACTTGGTCCAATGAAGGCCAACGGATCTAATGGGAGGACGAAGATGGACGAACGAGACGAACTTGGTCCAAAGAAGGCCAACGGATCTAATGGGAGGACGAAGATGGACGAACGTGACGAACTTGGTCCAAAGAAGGCCAATGGATCTAATGGGAGGACGAAGAGGGACTAAAGAGGCGAACTTGGTCCAAAGAAAGCCAACGGATCAAATGGGAGGACGAAGATGGACGAACGAGACGAATTTGGTCCAAAGAAGGCCAACGGATCAAATGGGAAGACGAAGATGGACGAACGAGATGAACTTGGTCCAAAGAAGGCCAACGGATCTAATGGGAGGACGAAGAGGAACGAACGAGATGAACTTGGTCCAAAGAACGACAACGGATCTATTGGGAACACGAAGATGGACGAACGAGACAAACTTGGTCCAAAGAAGGCCAACGGATCTAATGGGAGGACGAAGATGGACGAACGAGACGACATGGTCCAAAGAAGGCCAACGGATCTAATGGGAGGACGAAGATGGACGAACGAGGCGAACTTGGTCCAAAGAAGGCCAACGGATCTAATGGGAGGATGAAGATGGACGAACGAGACGAACTTGGTCCAAAGAAGGCCAACGGATCTAATGGGAGGACGAAGAGGAACGAACGAGACGAACTTGGTCCAAAGAACGACAACGGATCTATTGAGAAGACGAAGATGGACGAACGAGACGAACTTGGTCCAAAGAAGGCCAACGGATCTAATGGGAGGACGAAGAGGGACTAAAGAGACGAACTTGGTCCAAAGAAGGCCAATGGATCAAATGGGAGGACGAAGATGGACGAACGAGACGAACTTGGTCGAAAGAAGGCCAACGGATCTAATGGGAGGACGAAGATGGACTAAAGAGACGAACTTGGTCCAATGAAGGCCAACGGATCTAATGGGAGGACGAAGATGGACGAACGAGACGAACTTGGTCCAAAGAAGGCCAACGGATCTATTGGGAACACGAAGATGGACGAACGAGACAAACTTGGTCCAAAGAAGGCCAACGGATCTAATGGGAGGACGAAGATGGACGAACGAGACGACATGGTCCAAAGAAGGCCAACGGATCTAATGGGAGGACGAAGATGGACGAACGAGACGAACTTGGTCCAAAGAAGGCCAACGGATCTAATGGGAGGAAGAAGATGGACGAACAAGACGAACTTGGTCAAAAGAAGGCCAACGGATCTAATGGGAGGACGAAGATGGACGAACGAGACGAACTTGGTCCAAAGAAGGCCAACGGATCAAATGGGAGGACGAAGATGGACGAACGAGACGAATTCGGTCCAAAGAAAGCCAACGGGTCAAATGGGAAGACGAAGATGGACGAACGAGATGATCTTGGTCCAAAGAAGGCCAACGGATCTAATGGGAGGACGAAGAGGAACGAACGAGACGAACTTGGTCCAAAGAACGACAACGGATCTATTGGGAACACGAAGATGGACGAACGAGACAAACCTGGTCCAAAGAAGGCCAACGGATCTAATGGGAGGACGAAGATGGACGAACGAGACGACATGGTCCAAAGAAGGCCAACGGATCTAATGGGAGGACGAAGATGGACGAACGAGACGAACTTGGTCCAAAGAAGGCGAACGGATCTAATGGGAGGATGAAGATGGACGAACGAGACGAACTTGGTCAAAAGAAGGCGAACGGATCTAATGGGAGGACGAAGATGGACGAACGAGACGAACTTGGTCCAAAGAAGGCCAACGGATCTAATGGGAGGACGAAGAGGAACGAACGAGACGAACTTGGTCCAAAGAACGACAACGGATCTATTGGGAAGACGAAGATGGACGAACGAGACGAACTTGGTCCAAAGAAGGCCAACGGATCTAATGGGAGGACGAAGAGGGACTAAAGAGACGAACTTGGTCCAAAGAAGGCCAATGGATCAAATGGGAGGACGAAGATGGACGAACGAGACGAACTTGGTCGAAAGAAAGCCAACGGATCTAATGGGAGGACGAAGATGGACTAAAGAGACGAACTTGGTCCAATGAAGGCCAACGGATCTAATGGGAGGACGAAGATGGACGAACGAGACGAACTTGGTCCAAAGAAGGCCAACGGATCTATTGGGAACACGAAGATGGACGAACGAGACAAACTTGGTCCAAAGAAGGCCAACGGATCTAATGGGAGGACGAAGATGGACGAACGAGACGACATGGTCCAAAGAAGGCCAACGGATCTAATGGGAGGACGAAGATGGACGAACGAGACGAACTTGGTCCAAAGAAGGCCAACGGATCTAATGGGAGGAAGAAGATGGACGAACAAGACGAACTTGGTCAAAAGAAGGCCAACGGATCTAATGGGAGGACGAAGATGGACGAACGAGACGAACTTGGTCCAAAGAAGGCCAACGGATCAAATGGGAGGACGAAGATGGACGAACGAGACGAATTTGGTCCAAAGAAAGCCAACGGATCAAATGGGAAGACGAAGATGGACGAACGAGATGATCTTGGTCCAAAGAAGGCCAACGGATCTAATGGGAGGACGAAGAGGAATGAACGAGACGAACTTGGTCCAAAGAACGACAACGGATCTATTGGGAACACGAAGATGGACGAACGAGACAAACTTGGTTCAAAGAAGGCCAACGGATCTAATGGCAGGACGAAGATGGACGAACGAGACGACATGGTCCAAAGAAGGCCAACGGATCTAATGGGAGGACGAAGATGGACGAACGAGACGAACTTGGTCCAAAGAAGGCCAACGGATCTAATGGGAGGATGAAGATGGACGAACGAGACGAACTTGGTCAAAAGAAGGCTAACGGATCTAATGGGAGGACGAAGATGGACGAACAAGACGAACTTGGTCCAAAGAAGGCCAACGGATCTAATGGGAGGACGAAGAGGAACGAACGAGACGAACTTGGTCCAAAGAACGACAACGGATCTATTGGGAAGACGAAGATGGATGAACGAGACGAACTTGGTCCAAAGAAGGCCAACGGATCTAATGGGAGGACGAAGAGGGACTAAAGAGACGAACTTGGTCCAAAGAAGGCCAATGGATCAAATGGGAGGACGAAGATGGACGAACGAGACGAACTTGGTCGAAAGAAGGCCAACGGATCTAATGGGAGGACGAAGATGGACTAAAGAGACGAACTTGGTCCAATGAAGGCCAACGGATCTAATGGGAGGACGAAGATGGACGAACGAGACGAACTTGGTCCAAAGAAGGCCAACAGATCTATTGGGAACACGAAGATGGACGAACGAGACAAACTTGGTCCAAAGAAGGCCAACGGATCTAATGGGAGGAAGAAGATGGACGAACGAGACGAACTTGGTCAAAAGAAGGCCAACGGATCTAATGGGAGGACGAAGATGGACGAACGAGACGAACTTGGTCCAAAGAAGGCCAACAGATCTAACGGGAGGACGAAGATGGACGAACGAGACGAACACGGTCCAAAGAAGGACAACGGATCAAATGCGAGGACGAAGATGGACGAAGGATACGAACTTGGTCGAAAGAAGGCCAACGGATCTAATGGGACGACGAAGATGGACTAAAGAGACGAACTTGGTCCAATGAAGGCCAACGGATCTAATGGGAGGACGAAGATGGACGAACGAGACGAACTTGGTCCAAAGAAGGCCAACGGATCTAATGGGAGGACGAAGATGGACGAACGTGACGAACTTGGTCCAAAGAAGGCCAATGGATCTAATGGGAGGACGAAGAGGGACTAAAGAGGCGAACTTGGTCCAAAGAAGGCCAACGGATCAAATGGGAGGACGAAGATGGACGAACGAGACGAATTTGGTCCAAAGAAGGCCAACGGATCAAATGGGAAGACGAAGATGGACGAACGAGATGAACTTGGTCCAAAGAAGGCCAACGGATCTAATGGGAGGACGAAGAGGAACGAACGAGATGAACTTGGTCCAAAGAACGACAACGGATCTATTGGGAACACGAAGATGGACGAACGAGACAAACTTGGTCCAAAGAATGCCAACGGATCTAATGGGAGGACGAAGATGGACGAACGAGACGACATGGTCCAAAGAAGGCCAACGGATCTAATGGGAGGACGAAGATGGACGAACGAGGCGAACTTGGTCCAAAGAAGGCCAACGGATCTAATGGGAGGATGAAGATGGACGAACGAGACGAACTTGGTCAAAAGAAGGCTAACGGATCTAATGGGAGGACGAAGATGGACGAACGAGACGAACTTGGTCCAAAGAAGGCCAACGGATCTAATGGGAGGACGAAGAGGAACGAACGAGACGAACTTGGTCCAAAGAACGACAACGGATCTATTGAGAAGACGAAGATGGACGAACGAGACGAACTTGGTCCAAAGAAGGCCAACGGATCTAATGGGAGGACGAAGAGGGACTAAAGAGACGAACTTGGTCCAAAAAAGGCCAATGGATCAAATGGGAGGACGAAGATGGACGAACGAGACGAACTTGGTCGAAAGAAGGCCAACGGATCTAATGGGAGGACGAAGATGGACTAAAGAGACGAACTTGGTCCAATGAAGGCCAACGGATCTAATGGGAGGACGAAGATGGACGAACGAGACGAACTTGGTCCAAAGAAGGCCAACGGATCTATTGGGAACACGAAGATGGACGAACGAGACAAACTTGGTCCAAAGAAGGCCAACGGATCTAATGGGAGGACGAAGATGGACAAACGAGACGACATGGTCCAAAGAAGGCCAACGGATCTAATGGGAGGACGAAGATGGACGAACGAGACGAACTTGGTCCAAAGAAGGCCAACGGATCTAATGGGAGGATGAAGATGGACGAACGAGACGAACTTGGTCAAAAGAAGGCCAACGGATCTAATGGGAGGACGAAGAGGGACGAACGAGACGAACTTGGTCCAAAGAAGGCCAACGGATCAAATGGGAGGACGAAGATGGACGAACGAGACGAATTTGATCCAAAGAAAGCCAACGGATCAAATGGGAAGACGAAGATGGACGAACGAGATGATCTTGGTCCAAAGAAGGCCAACGGATCTAATGGGAGGACGAAGAGGAACGAACGAGACGAACTTGGTCCAAAGAACGACAACGGATCTATTGGGAACACGAAGATGGACGAACGAGACAAACTTGGTTCAAAGAAGGCCAACGGATCTAATGGCAGGACGAAGATGGACGAACGAGACGAACTTGGTCCAAAGAAGGCCAACGGATCTAATGGGAGGATGAAGATGGACGAACGAGACGAACTTGGTCAAAAGAAGGCTAACGGATCTAATGGGAGGACGAAGATGGACGAACGAGACGAACTTGGTCCAAAGAAGGCCAACGGATCTAATGGGAGGACGAAGAGGAACGAACGAGACGAACTTCGTCCTAAGAACGACAACGGATCTATTGGGAAGACGAAGATGGACGAACGAGACGAACTTGGTCCAAAGAAGGCCAACGGATCTAATGGGAGGACGAAGAGGGACTAAAGAGACGAACTTGGTCCAAAGAAGGCCAATGGATCAAATGGGAGGACGAAGATGGACGAACGAGACGAACTTGGTCGAAAGAAGGCCAACGGATCTAATGGGAGGACGAAGATGGACTAAAGAGACGAACTTGGTCCAATGAAGGCCAACGGATCTAATGGGAGGACGAAGATGGACGAACGAGACGAACTTGGTCCAAAGAAGGCCAACAGATCTATTGGGAACACGAAGATGCACGAACGAGACAAACTTGGTCCAAAGAAGGCCAACGGATCTAATGGGAGGACGAAGATGGACGAACGAGACGACATGGTCCAAAGAAGGCCAATGGATCTAATAGGAGGACGAAGATGGACGAACGAGACGAACTTGGTCCAAAGAAGGCCAACGGATCTAATGGGAGGAAGAAGATGGACGAACGAGACGAACTTGGTCAAAAGAAGGCCAACGGATCTAATGGGAGGACGAAGATGGACGAACGAGACGAACTTGGTCCAAAGAAGGCCAACGGATCTAACGGGAGGACGAAGATGGACGAACGAGACGAACACGGTCCAAAGAAGGACAACGGATCAAATGCGAGGACGAAGATGGACGAAGGATACGAACTTGGTCGAAAGAAGGCCAACGGATCTAATGGGACGACGAAGATGGACTAAAGAGACGAACTTGGTCCAATGAAGGCCAACGGATCTAATGGGAGGACGAAGATGGACGAACGAGACGAACTTGGTCCAAAGAAGGCCAACGGATCTAATGGGAGGACGAAGATGGACGAACGTGACGAACTTGGTCCAAAGAAGGCCAATGGATCTAATGGGAGGACGAAGAGGGACTAAAGAGGCGAACTTGGTCCAAAGAAGGCCAACGGATCAAATGGGAGGACGAAGATGGACGAACGAGACGAATTTGGTCCAAAGAAGGCCAACGGATCAAATGGGAAGACGAAGATGGACGAACGAGATGAACTTGGTCCAAAGAAGGCCAACGGATCTAATGGGAGGACGAAGAGGAACGAACGAGATGAACATGGTCCAAAGAACGACAACGGATCTATTGGGAACCCAAAGATGGACGAACGAGACAAACTTGGTCCAAAGAAGGCCAACGGATCTAATGGGAGGACGAAGATGGACGAACGAGACAACATGGTCCAAAGAAGGCCAACGGATCTAATGGGAGGACGAAGATGGACGAACGAGACGAACTTGGTCCAAAGAAGGCCAACGGATCTAATGGGAGGATGAAGATGGACGAACGAGACGAACTTGGTCAAAAGAAGGCTAACGGATCTAATGGGAGGACGAAGATGGACGAACGAGACGAACTTGGTCCAAAGAAGGCCAACGGATCTAATGGGAGGACGAAGAGGAACGAACGAGACGAACTTGGTCCAAAGAACGACAACGGATCTATTGGGAAGACGAAGATGGACGAACGAGACGAACTTGGTCCAAAGAAGGCCAACGGATCTAATGGGAGGACGAAGAGGGACTAAAGAGACGAACTTGGTCCAAAGAAGGCCAATGGATCAAATGGGAGGACGAAGATGGACGAACGAGACGAACTTGGTCGAAAGAAGGCCAACGGATCTAATGGGAGGACGAAGATGGACTAAAGAGACGAACTTGGTCCAATGAAGGCCAACGGATCTAATGGGAGCACGAAGATGGACGAACGAGACGAACTTGGTCCAAAGAAGGCCAACGGATCTATTGGGAACACGAAGATGGACGAACGAGACAAACTTGGTCTAAAGAAGGCCAACGGATCTAATGGGAGGACGAAGATGGACGAACGAGACGACATGGTCCAAAGAAGGCCAACGGATCTAATGGGAGGACGAAGATGGACGAACGAGACGAACTTGGTCCAAAGAAGGCCAACGGATCTAATGGGAGGATGAAGATGGACGAACGAGACGAACTTGGTCAAAAGAAGGCCAACGGATCTAATGGGAGGACGAAGATGGACGAACGAGACGAACTTGGTCCAAAGAAGGCCAACGGATCTAATGGGAGGACGAAGAGGAACGAACGAGACGAACTTGGTCCAAAGAACGACAACGGATCTATTGGGAAGACGAAGATGGACGAACGAGACGAACTTGGTCCAAAGAAGGCCAACGGATCTAATGGGAGGACGAAGAGGGACTAAAGAGACGAACTTGGTCCAAAGAAGGCCAATGGATCAAACGGGAGGACGAAGATGGACGAACGAGACGAATTTGGTCCAAAGAAGGCCAACGGATCAAATAGGAAGACGAAGATGGACGAACGAGACGAACTTGGTCCAAAGAAGGCCAACGGATCTAATGGGAGGACGAAGAGGGACTAAAGAGACGAACTTGGTCCAAAGAAGGCCAATGGATCAAATGGGAGGACGAAGATGGACGAACGAGACGAACTTGGTCGAAAGAAGGCCAACGGATCTAATGGGAGGACGAAGATGGACTAAAGAGACGAACTTGGTCCAATGAAGGCCAACGGATCTAATGGGAGCACGAAGATGGACGAACGAGACGAACTTGGTCCAAAGAAGGCCAACGGATCTATTGGGAACACGAAGATGGACGAACGAGACAAACTTGGTCTAAAGAAGGCCAACGGATCTAATGGGAGGACGAAGATGGACGAACGAGACGACATGGTCCAAAGAAGGCCAACGGATCTAATGGGAGGACGAAGATGGACGAACGAGACGAACTTGGTCCAAAGAAGGCCAACGGATCTAATGGGAGGATGAAGATGGACGAACGAGACGAACTTGGTCAAAAGAAGGCCAACGGATCTAATGGGAGGACGAAGATGGACGAACGAGACGAACTTGGTCCAAAGAAGGCCAACGGATCTAATGGGAGGACGAAGAGGAACGAACGAGACGAACTTGGTCAAAAGAAGGCCAACGGATCTAATGGGAGGACGAAGATGGACGAACGAGACGAACTTGGTCCAAAGAAGGCCAACGGATCTAATGGGAGGACGAAGAGGAACGAACGAGACGAACTTGGTCCAAAGAACGACAACGGATCTATTGGGAAGACGAAGATGGACGAACGAGACGAACTTGGTCCAAAGAAGGCCAACGGATCTAATAGGAGGACGAAGAGGGACTAAAGAGACGAACTTGGTCCAAAGAAGGCCAATGGATCAAACGGGAGGACGAAGATGGACGAACGAGACGAATTTGGTCCAAAGAAGGCCAACGGATCAAATAGGAAGACGAAGATGGACGAACGAGACGAACTTGGTCCAAAGAAGGCCAACGGATCTAATGGGAGGACGAAGAGGGACTAAAGAGACGAACTTGGTCCAAAGAAGGCCAATGGATCAAATGGGAGGACGAAGATGGACGAACGAGACGAACTTGGTCGAAAGAAGGCCAACGGATCTAATGGGAGGACGAAGATGGACTAAAGAGACGAACTTGGTCCAATGAAGGCCAACGGATCTAATGGGAGGACGAAGATGGACGAACGAGACGAACTTGGTCCAATGAAGGCCAACAGATCTATTGGGAACACGAAGATGGACGAACGAGACAAACTTGGTCCAAAGAAGGCCAACGGATCTAATGGGAGGACGAAGATGGACGAACGAGACGACATGGTCCAAAGAAGGCCAATGGATCTAATGGGAGGACGAAGATGGACGAACGAGACGAACTTGGTCCAAAGAAGGCCAACGGATCTAATGGGAGGACGAAGATGGACGAACGAGACGAACTTGGTCCAAAGAAGGCCAACGGATCTAATGGGAGGACGAAGAGGAACGAACGAGACGAACTTGGTCCAAAGAACGACAACGGATCTATTGGGAAGACGAAGATGGATGAACGAGACGAACTTGGTCCAAAGAAGGCCAACGGATCTAATGGGAGGACGAAGAGGGACTAAAGAGACGAACTTGGTCCAAAGAAGGCCAACGGATCTAATGGGAGGACGAAGAGGAACGAACGAGACGAACTTGGTCCAAAGAACGACAACGGATCTATTGGGAAGACGAAGATGGACGAACGAGACGAACTTGGTCCAAAGAAGGCCAACGGATCTAATGGGAGGACGAAGAGGGACTAAAGAGACGAACTTGGTCCAAAGAAGGCCAATGGATCAAATGGGAGGACGAAGATGGACGAACGAGACGAACTTGGTCGAAAGAAGGCCAACGAATCTAATGGGAGGACGAAGATGGACTAAAGAGACGAACTTGGTCCAATGAAGGCCAACGGATCTAATGGGAGCACGAAGATGGACGAACGAGACGAACTTGGTCCAAAGAAGGCCAACGGATCTATTGGGAACACGAAGATGGACGAACGAGACAAACTTGGTCTAAAGAAGGCCAACGGATCTAATGGGAGGACGAAGATGGACGAACGAGACGACATGGTCCAAAGAAGGCCAACGGATCTATTGGGAACACGAAGATGGACGAACGAGACAAACTTGGTCTAAAGAAGGCCAACGGATCTAATGGGAGGACGAAGATGGACGAACGAGACGACATGGTCCAAAGAAGGCCAACGGATCTAATGGGAGGACGAAGATGGACGAACGAGACGAACTTGGTCCAAAGAAGGCCAACGGATCTAATGGGAGGATGAAGATGGACGAACGAGACGAACTTGGTCAAAAGAAGGCCAACGGATCTAATGGGAGGACGAAGATGGACGAACGAGACGAACTTGGTCCAAAGAAGGCCAACGGATCTAATGGGAGGACGAAGAGGAACGAACGAGACGAACTTGGTCCAAAGAACGACAACGGATCTATTGGGAAGACGAAGATGGACGAACGAGACGAACTTGGTCCAAAGAAGGCCAACGGATCTAATGGGAGGACGAAGAGGGACTAAAGAGACGAACTTGGTCCAAACAAGGCCAATGGATCAAACGGGAGGACGAAGATGGACGAACGAGACGAATTTGGTCCAAAGAAGGCCAACGGATCAAATAGGAAGACGAAGATGGACGAACGAGACGAACTTGGTCCAAAGAAGGCCAACGGATCTAATGGGAGGATGAAGAGGGACTAAAGAGACGAACTTGGTCCAAAGAAGGCCAATGGATCAAATGGGAGGACGAAGATGGACGAACGAGACGAACTTGGTCGAAAGAAGGCCAACGGATCTAATGGGAGGACGAAGATGGACTAAAGAGACGAACTTGGTCCAATGAAGGCCAACGGATCTAATGGGAGGACGAAGATGGACGAACGAGACGAACTTGGTCCAATGAAGGCCAACAGATCTATTGGGAACACGAAGATGGACGAACGAGACAAACTTGGTCCAAAGAAGGCCAACGGATCTAATGGGAGGACGAAGATGGACGAACGAGACGACATGGTCCAAAGAAGGCCAATGGATCTAATGGGAGGACGAAGATGGACGAACGAGACGAACTTGGTCCAAAGAAGGCCAACGGATCTAATGGGAGGACGAAGATGGACGAACGAGACGAACTTGGTCCAAAGAAGGCCAACGGATCTAATGGGAGGACGAAGAGGAACGAACGAGACGAACTTGGTCCAAAGAACGACAACGGATCTATTGGGAAGACGAAGATGGATGAACGAGACGAACTTGGTCCAAAGAAGGCCAACGGATCTAATGGGAGGACGAAGAGGGACTAAAGAGACGAACTTGGTCCAAAGAAGGCCAACGGATCTAATGGGAGGACGAAGAGGAACGAACGAGACGAACTTGGTCCAAAGAACGACAACGGATCTATTGGGAAGACGAAGATGGACGAACGAGACGAACTTGGTCCAAAGAAGGCCAACGGATCTAATGGGAGGACGAAGAGGGACTAAAGAGACGAACTTGGTCCAAAGAAGGCCAATGGATCAAATGGGAGGACGAAGATGGACGAACGAGACGAACTTGGTCGAAAGAAGGCCAACGAATCTAATGGGAGGACGAAGATGGACTAAAGAGACGAACTTGGTCCAATGAAGGCCAACGGATCTAATGGGAGCACGAAGATGGACGAACGAGACGAACTTGGTCCAAAGAAGGCCAACGGATCTATTGGGAACACGAAGATGGACGAACGAGACAAACTTGGTCTAAAGAAGGCCAACGGATCTAATGGGAGGACGAAGATGGACGAACGAGACGACATGGTCCAAAGAAGGCCAACGGATCTAATGGGAGGACGAAGATGGACGAACGAGACGAACTTGGTCCAAAGAAGGCCAACGGATCTAATGGGAGGATGAAGATGGACGAACGAGACGAACTTGGTCAAAAGAAGGCCAACGGATCTAATGGGAGGACGAAGATGGACGAACGAGACGAACTTGGTCCAAAGAAGTCCAACGGATCTAATGGGAGGACGAAGAGGAACGAACGAGACGAACTTGGTCCAAAGAACGACAACGGATCTATTGGGAAGACGAAGATGGACGAACGAGACGAACTTGGTCCAAAGAAGGCCAACGGATCTAATGGGAGGACGAAGAGGGACTAAAGAGACGAACTTGGTCCAAAGAAGGCCAATGGATCAAACGGGAGGACGAAGATGGACGAACGAGACGAATTTGGTCCAAAGAAGGCCAACGGATCAAATAGGAAGACGAAGATGGACGAACGAGACGAACTTGGTCCAAAGAAGGCCAACGGATCTAATGGGAGGACGAAGAGGGACTAAAGAGACGAACTTGGTCCAAAGAAGGCCAATGGATCAAATGGGAGGACGAAGATGGACGAACGAGACGAACTTGGTCGAAAGAAGGCCAACGGATCTAATGGGAGGACGAAGATGGACTAAAGAGACGAACTTGGTCCAATGAAGGCCAACGGATCTAATGGGAGGACGAAGATGGACGAACGAGACGAACTTGGTCCAATGAAGGCCAACAGATCTATTGGGAACACGAAGATGGACGAACGAGACAAACTTGGTCCAAAGAAGGCCAACGGATCTAATGGGAGGACGAAGATGGACGAACGAGACGACATGGTCCAAAGAAGGCCAATGGATCTAATGGGAGGACGAAGATGGACGAACGAGACGAACTTGGTCCAAAGAAGGCCAACGGATCTAATGGGAGGAAGAAGATGGACGAACGAGACGAACTTGGTCAAGAGAAGGCCAACGGATCTAATGGGAGGACGAAGATGGACGAACGAGATGAACTTGGTCCAAAGAAGGCCAACGGATCTAATGGGAGGACGAAGAGGAACGAACGAGATGAACATGGTCCAAAGGACGACAACGGATCTATTGGGAACACGAAGATGGACGAACGAGACAAACTTGGTCCAAAGAAGGCCAACGGATCTAATGGGAGGACGAAGATGGACGAACGAGACAACATGGTCCAAAGAAGGCCAACGGATCTAATGGGAGGACGAAGATGGACGAACGAGACGAACTTGGTCCAAAGAAGGCCAACGGATCTAATGGGAGGATGAAGATGGAAGAACGAGACGAACTTGGTCAAAAGAAGGCTAACGGATCTAATGGGAGGACGAAGATGGACGAACGAGACGAACTTGGTCCAAAGAAGGCCAACGGATCTAATGGGAGGACGAAGAGGAACGAACGAGACGAACTTGGTCCAAAGAACGACAACGGATCTATTGGGAAGACGAAGATGGACGAACGAGACGAACTTGGTCCAAAGAAGGCCAACGGATCTAATGGGAGCACGAAGATGGACGAACGAGACGAACTTGGTCCAAAGAAGGCCAACGGATATATTGGGAACACGAAGATGGACGAACGAGACAAACTTGGTCTAAAGAAGGCCAACGGATCTAATGGGAGGACGAAGATGGACGAACGAGACGACATGGTCCAAAGAAGGCCAACGGATCTAATGGGAGGACGAAGATGGACGAACGAGACGAACTTGGTCAAAAGAAGGCCAACGGATCTAATGGGAGGACGAAGATGGACGAACGAGACGAACTTGGTCCAAAGAAGGCCAACGGATCCAATGGGAGGACGAAGAGGAACGAACGAGACGAACTTGGTCCAAAGAATGACAACGGATCTATTGGGAAGACGAAGATGGACGAACGAGACGAACTTGGTCCAAAGAAGGCCAACGGATCTAATGGGAGGACGAAGAGGGACTAAAGAGACGAACTTGGTCCAAAGAAGGCCAATGGATCAAACGGGAGGACGAAGATGGACGAACGAGACGAATTTGGTCCAAAGAAGGCCAACGGATCAAATGGGAAGACAAAAATGGACGAACGAGATGAACTTGGTCCAAAGAAGGCCAACGGATCTAATGGGAGGACGAAGAGGAACGAACGAGACGAACTTGGTCCAAAGAACGACAACGGATCTATTGGGAACACGAAGATGGACGAACGAGACAAACTTGGTCCAAAGAAGGCCAACGGATCTAATGGGAGGACGAAGATGGACGAACGAGACGACATGGTCCAAAGAAGGGCAACGGATCTAATGGGAGGACGAAGATGGACGAACGAGACGAACTTGGTCAAAAGAAGGCCAACGGATCTAATGGGAGGACGAAGATGGACGAACGAGACGAACTTGGTCCAAAGAAGGCTAACGGATCAAATGGGAGGACGAAGATGGATGAACGAGACGAACTTGGTCGAAAGAAGGCCAACGGATCTAATGGGAGGACGAAGATGGACTAAAGAGACGAACTTGGTCCAATGAAGGCCAACAGATCTATTGGGAACACGAAGATGGACGAACGAGACAAACTTGGTCCAAAGAAAGCCAACGGATCTAATGGGAGGACGAAGATGGACGAACGAGACGACATGGTCCAAAGAAGGCCAATGGATCTAATGGGAGGACAAAGATGGACGAACGAGACGAACTTGGTCCAAAGAAGGCCAACGGATCTAATGGGAGGAAGAAGATGGACGAACGAGACGAACTTGGTCAAGAGAAGGCCAACGGATCTAATGGGAGGACGAAGATGGACGAACGAGACGAACTTGGTCCAAAGAAGGCCAACGGATCTAACGGGAGGACGAAGATGGACGAACGAGACGAACACGGTCCAAAGAAGGACAACGGATCAAATGCGAGGACGAAGATGGACGAAGGATACGAACTTGGTCGAAAGATGGCCAACGGATCTAATGGGACGACGAAGATGGACTAAAGAGACGAACTTGGTCCAATGAAGGCCAACGGATCTAATGGGAGGACGAAGATGGACGAACGAGACGAACTTGGTCCAAAGAAGGCCAACGGATCTAATGGGAGGACGAAGATGGACGAACGTGACGAACTTGGTCCAAAGAAGGCCAACGGATCAAATGGGAAGACGAACATGGACGAACGACATGAACTTGGTCCAAAGAAGGCCAACGGATCTAATGGGAGGACGAAGAGGAACGAACGAGATGAACATGGTCCAAAGAACGACAACGGATCTATTGGGAACACGAAGATGGACGAACGAGACAAACTTGGTCCAAAGAAGGCCAACGGATCTAATGGGAGGACGAAGATGGACGAACGAGACAACATGGTCCAAAGAAGGCCAACGGATCTAATGGGAGGACGAAGATGGACGAACGAGACGAACTTGGTCCAAAGAAGGCCAACGGATCTAATGGGAGGATGAAGATGGACGAACGAGACGAACTTGGTCAAAAGAAGGCTAACGGATCTAATGGGAGGACGAAGATGGACGAACGAGACGAACTTGGTCCAAAGAAGGCCAACGGATCTAATGGGAGGACGAAGAGGAACGAACGAGACGAACTTGGTCCAAAGAACGACAACGGATCTATTGGGAAGACGAAGATGGACGAACGAGACGAACTTGGTCCAAAGAAGGCCAACGGATCTAATGGGAGGACGAAGAGGGACTAAAGAGACGAACTTGGTCCAAAGAAGGCCAATGGATCAAATGGGAGGACGAAGATGGACGAACGAGACGAACTTGGTCGAAAGAAGGCCAACGGATCTAATGGGAGGACGAAGATGGACTAAAGAGACGAACTTGGTCCAATGAAGGCCAACGGATCTAATGGGAGCACGAAGATGGACGAACGAGACGAACTTGGTCCAAAGAAGGCCAACGGATCTATTGGGAACACGAAGATGGACGAACGAGACAAACTTGGTCTAAAGAAGGCCAACGGATCTAATGGGAGGACGAAGATGGACGAACGAGACGACATGGTCCAAAGAAGGCCAACGGATCTAATGGGAGGACGAAGATGGACGAACGAGACGAACTTGGTCCAAAGAAGGCCAACGGATCTAATGGGAGGAGGAAGATGGACGAACGAGACGAACTTGGTCAAAAGAAGGCCAACGGATCTAATGGGAGGACGAAGATGGACGAACGAGACGAACTTGGTCCAAAGAAGGCCAACGGATCCAATGGGAGGACGAAGAGGAACGAACGAGACGAACTTGGTCCAAAGAACGACAACGGATCTATTGGGAAGACGAAGATGGACGAACGAGACGAACTTGGTCCAAAGAAGGCCAACGGATCTAATGGGAGGACGAAGAGGGACTAAAGAGACGAACTTGGTCCAAAGAAGGCCAATGGATCAAACGGGAGGACGAAGATGGACGAACGAGACGAATTTGGTCCAAAGAAGGCCAACGGATCAAATGGGAAGACAAAAATGGACGAACGAGATGAACTTGGTCCAAAGAAGGCCAACGGATCTAATGGGAGGACGAAGAGGAACGAACGAGACGAACTTGGTCCAAAGAACGACAACGGATCTATTGGGAACACGAAGATGGACGAACGAGACAAACTTGGTCCAAAGAAGGCCAACGGATCTAATGGGAGGACGAAGATGGACGAACGAGACGACATGGTCCAAAGAAGGGCAACGGATCTAATGGGAGGACGAAGATGGACGAACGAGACGAACTTGGTCCAAAGAAGGCCAACGGATCTAATGGGTGGATGAAGATGGACGAACGAGACGAACTTGGTCAAAAGAAGGCTAACGGATCAAATGGGAGGACGAAGATGGACGAACGAGACGAACTTGGTCGAAAGAAGGCCAACGGATCTAATGGGAGGACGAAGATGGACTAAAGAGACGAACTTGGTCCAATGAAGGCCAACAGATCTATTGGGAACACGAAGATGGACGAACGAGACAAACTTGGTCCAAAGAAGGCCAACGGATCTAATGGGAGGACGAAGATGGACGAACGAGACGACATGGTCCAAAGAAGGCCAATGGATCTAATGGGAGGACAAAGATGGACGAACGAGACGAACTTGGTCCAAAGAAGGCCAACGGATCTAATGGCAGGAAGAAGATGGACGAACGAGACGAACTTGGTCAAGAGAAGGCCAACGGATCTAATGGGAGGACGAAGATGGACGAACGAGACGAACTTGGTCCAAAGAAGGCCAACGGATCTAACGGGAGGACGAAGATGGACGAACGAGACGAACACGGTCCAAAGAAGGACAACGGATCAAATGCGAGGACGAAGATGGACGAAGGATACGAACTTGGTCGAAAGAAGGCCAACGGATCTAATGGGACGACGAAGATGGACTAAAGAGACGAACTTGGTCCAATGAAGGCCAACGGATCTAATGGGAGGACGAAGATGGACGAACGAGACGAACTTGGTCCAAAGAAGGCCAACGGATCTAATGGGAGGACGAAGATGGACGAACGTGACGAACTTGGTCCAAAGAAGGCCAATGGATCTAATGGGAGGACGAAGAGGGACTAAAGAGGCGAACTTGGTCCAAAGAAGGCCAACGGATCAAATGGGAGGACGAAGATGGACGAACGAGACGAATTTGGTCCAAAGAAGGCCAACGGATCAAATGGGAAGACGAACATGGACGAACGACATGAACTTGGTCCAAAGAAGGCCAACGGATCTAATGGGAGGACGAAGAGGAACGAACGAGATGAACATGGTCCAAAGAACGACAACGGATCTATTGGGAACACGAAGATGGACGAACGAGACAAACTTGGTCCAAAGAAGGCCAACGGATCTAATGGGAGGACGAAGATGGACGAACGAGACAACATGGTCCAAAGAAGGCCAACGGATCTAATGGGAGGACGAAGATGGACGAACGAGACGAACTTGGTCCAAAGAAGGCCAACGGATCTAATGGGAGGATGAAGATGGACGAACGAGACGAACTTGGTCAAAAGAAGGCTAACGGATCTAATGGGAGGACGAAGATGGACGAACGAGACGAACTTGGTCCAAAGAAGGCCAACGGATCTAATGGGAGGACGAAGAGGAACGAACGAGACGAACTTGGTCCAAAGAACGACAACGGATCTATTGGGAAGACGAAGATGGACGAACGAGACGAACTTGGTCCAAAGAAGGCCAACGGATCTAATGGGAGGACGAAGAGGGACTAAAGAGACGAACTTGGTCCAAAGAAGGCCAATGGATCAAATGGGAGGACGAAGATGGACGAACGAGACGAACTTGGTCGAAAGAAGGCCAACGGATCTAATGGGAGGACGAAGATGGACTAAAGAGACGAACTTGGTCCAAAGAAGGCCAATGGATCAAACGGGAGGACGAAGATGGACGAACGAGACGAATTTGGTCCAAAGAAGGCCAACGGATCAAATGGGAAGACAAAAATGGACGAACGAGATGAACTTGGTCCAAAGAAGGCCAACGGATCTAATGGGAGGACGAAGAGGAACGAACGAGACGAACATGGTCCAAAGAACGACAACGGATCTATTGGGAACACGAAGATGGACGAACGAGACAAACTTGGTCCAAAGAAGGCCAACGGATCTAATGGGAGGACGAAGATGGACGAACGAGACAACATGGTCCAAAGAAGGCCAACGGATCTAATGGGAGGACGAAGATGGACTAAAGAGACGAACTTGGTCCAATGAAGGCCAACAGATCTATTGGGAACACGAAGATGGACGAACGAGACAAACTTGGTCCAAAGAAGGCCAACAGATCTAATGGGAGGACGAAGATGGACGAACGAGACGACATGGTCCAAAGAAGGCCAATGGATCTAATGGGAGGACAAAGATGGACGAACGAGACGAACTTGGTCCAAAGAAGGCCAACGGATCTAATGGGAGGAAGAAGATGGACGAACGAGACGAACTTGGTCAAGAGAAGGCCAACGGATCTAATGGGAGGACGAAGATGGACGAACGAGACGAACTTGGTCCAAAGAAGGCCAACGGATCTAACGGGAGGACGAAGATGGACGAACGAGACGAACACGGTCCAAAGAAGGACAACGGATCAAATGCGAGGACGAAGATGGACGAAGGATACGAACTTGGTCGAAAGAAGGCCAACGGATCTAATGGGACGACGAAGATGGACTAAAGAGACGAACTTGGTCCAATGAAGGCCAACGGATCTAATGGGAGCACGAAGATGGACGAACGAGACGAACTTGGTCCAAAGAAGGCCAACGGATCTATTGGGAACACGAAGATGGACGAACGAGACAAACTTGGTCTAAAGAAGGCCAACGGATCTAATGGGAGGACGAAGATGGACGAACGAGACGACATGGTCCAAAGAAGGCCAACGGATCTAATGGGAGGACGAAGATGGACGAACGAGACGAACTTGGTCCAAAGAAGGCCAACGGATCTAATGGGAGGATGAAGATGGACGAACGAGACGAACTTGGTCAAAAGAAGGCCAACGGATCTAATGGGAGGACGAAGATGGACGAACGAGACGAACTTGGTCCAAAGAAGGCCAACGGATCTAATGGGAGGACGAAGAGGGACTAAAGAGACGAACTTGGTCCAAAGAAGGCCAATGGATCAAACGGGAGGACGAAGATGGACGAACGAGACGAATTTGGTCCAAAGAAGGCCAACGGATCAAATGGGAAGACAAAAATGGACGAACGAGATGAACTTGGTCCAAAGAAGGCCAACGGATCTAATGGGAGGACGAAGAGGAACGAACGAGACGAACATGGTCCAAAGAACGACAACGGATCTATTGGGAACACGAAGATGGACGAACGAGACAAACTTGGTCCAAAGAAGGCCAACGGATCTAATGGGAGGACGAAGATGGACGAACGAGACAACATGGTCCAAAGAAGGCCAACGGATCTAATGGGAGGACGAAGATGGACGAACGAGACGAACTTGGTCCAAAGAAGGCCAACGGATCTAATGGGAGGATGAAGATGGACGAACGAGACGAACTTGGTCAAAAGAAGGCTAACGGATCTAATGGGAGGACGAAGATGGACGAACGAGACGAACTTGGTCCAAAGAAGGCCAACGGATCTAATGGGAGGACGAAGATGGACGAACGAGACGAACTTGGTCCAAAGAAGGCCAACGGATCTAATGGGAGGACGAAGATGGACGAACGAGACAACATGGTCCAAAGAAGGCCAACGGATCTAATGGGAGGACGAAGATGGACGAACGAGACGAACTTGGTCCAAAGAAGGCCAACGGATCTAATGGGAGGACGAAGATGGACGAACGAGACGAACTTGGTCGAAAGAAGGCCAACGGATCTAATGGGACGACGAAGATGGACTAAAGAGACGAACTTGGTCCAATGAAGGCCAACGGATCTAATGGGAGGACGAAGATGGACGAACGAGACGAACTTGGTCCAAAGAAGGCCAACGGATCTAATGGGAGGACGAAGATGGACGAACGTGACGAACTTGGTCCAAAGAAGGCCAATGGATCTAATGGGAGGACGAAGAGGGACTAAAGAGGCGAACTTGGTCCAAAGAAGGCCAACGGATCAAATGGGAGGACGAAGATGGACGAACGAGACGAATTTGGTCCAAAGAAGGCCAACGGATCAAATGGGAAGACGAACATGGACGAACGACATGAACTTGGTCCAAAGAAGGCCAACGGATCTAATGGGAGGACGAAGAGGAACGAACGAGATGAACATGGTCCAAAGAACGACAACGGATCTATTGGGAACACGAAGATGGACGAACGAGACAAACTTGGTCCAAAGAAGGCCAACGGATCTAATGGGAGGACGAAGATGGACGAACGAGACAACATGGTCCAAAGAAGGCCAACGGATCTAATGGGAGGACGAAGATGGACGAACGAGACGAACTTGGTCCAAAGAAGGCCAACGGATCTAATGGGAGGATGAAGATGGACGAACGAGACGAACTTGGTCAAAAGAAGGCTAACGGATCTAATGGGAGGACGAAGATGGACGAACGAGACGAACTTGGTCCAAAGAAGGCCAACGGATCTAATGGGAGGACGAAGAGGAACGAACGAGACGAACTTGGTCCAAAGAACGACAACGGATCTATTGGGAAGACGAAGATGGACGAACGAGACGAACTTGGTCCAAAGAAGGCCAACGGATCTAATGGGAGGACGAAGAGGGACTAAAGAGACGAACTTGGTCCAAAGAAGGCCAATGGATCAAATGGGAGGACGAAGATGGACAAACGAGACGAACTTGGTCGAAAGAAGGCCAACGGATCTAATGGGAGGACGAAGATGGACTAAAGAGACGAACTTGGTCCAATGAAGGCCAGCGGATCTAATGGGAGCACGAAGATGGACGAACGAGACGAACTTGGTCCAAAGAAGGCCAACGGATCTATTGGGAACACGAAGATGGACGAACGAGACAAACTTGGTCTAAAGAAGGCCAACGGATCTAATGGGAGGACGAAGATGGACGAACGAGACGACATGGTCCAAAGAAGGCCAACGGATCTAATGGGAGGACGAAGATGGACGAACGAGACGAACTTGGTCCAAAGAAGGCCAACGGATCTAATGGGAGGATGAAGATGGACGAACGAGACGAACTTGGTCAAAAGAAGGCCAACGGATCTAATGGGAGGACGAAGATGGACGAACGAGACGAACTTGGTCCAAAGAAGGCCAACGGATCTAATGGGAGGACGAAGAGGGACTAAAGAGACGAACTTGGTCCAAAGAAGGCCAATGGATCAAACGGGAGGACGAAGATGGACGAACGAGACGAATTTGGCCCAAAGAAGGCCAACGGATCAAATGGGAAGACAAAAATGGACGAACGAGATGAACTTGGTCCAAAGAAGGCCAACGGATCTAATGGGAGGACGAAGAGGAACGAACGAGACGAACTTGGTCCAAAGAACGACAACGGATCTATTGGGAACACGAAGATGGACGAACGAGACAAACTTGGTCCAAAGAAGGCCAACGGATCTAATGGGAGGACGAAGATGGACGAACGAGACGACATGGTCCAAAGAAGGCCAACGGATCTAATGGGAGGACGAAGATGGACGAACGAGACGAACTTGGTCCAAAGAAGGCCAACGGATCTAATGGGTGGATGAAGATGGACGAACGAGACGAACTTGGTCAAAAGAAGGCTAACGGATCTAATGGGAGGACGAAGATGGACGAACGAGACGAACTTGGTCCAAAGAAGGCCAACGGATCTAATGGGAGGACGAAGAGGAACGAACGAGACGAACTTGGTCCAAAGAACGACAACGGATCTATTGGGAAGACGAAGATGGACGAACGAGACGAACTTGGTCCAAAGAAGGCCAACGGATCTAATGGGAGGACGAAGATGGACGAACGAGACGAACTTGGTCCAAAGAAGGCCAACAGATCTAATGGGAGGATGAAGATGGACGAACGAGACGAACTTGGTCAAAAGAAGGCCAACGGATCTAATGGGAGGACGAAGATGGACGAACGAGACGAACTTGGTCCAAAGAAGGCCAACGGATCTAATGGGAGGACGAAGAGGAACGAACGAGACGAACTTGGTCCAAAGAACGACAACGGATCTATTGGGAAGACGAAGATGGACGAACGAGACGAACTTGGTCCAAAGAAGGCCAACGGATCTAATGGGAGGACGAAGAGGGACTAAAGAGACGAACTTGGTCCAAAGAAGGCCAATGGATCAAACGGGAGGACGAAGATGGACGAACGAGACGAATTTGGTCCAAAGAAGGCCAACGGATCAAATGGGAACACGAAAATGGACGAACGAGATGAACTTGGTCCAAAGAAGGCCAACGGATCTAATGGGAGGACGAAGATGGACGAACGAGACGACATGGTCCAAAGAAGGCCAACGGATCTAATGGGAGGACGAAGATGGACGAACGAGACGAACTTGGTCCAAAGAAGGCCAACGGATCTAATGGGAGGATGAAGATGGACGAACGAGACGAACTTGGTCAAAAGAAGGCTAACGGATCTAATGGGAGGACGAAGATGGACGAACGAGACGAACTTGGTCCAAAGAAGGCCAACGGATCTAATGGGAGGACGAAGAGGAACGAACGAGACGAACTTGGTCCAAAGAACGACAACAGATCTATTGGGAAGACGAAGATGGACGAACGAGACGAACTTGGTCCAAAGAAGGCCAACGGATCTAATGGGAGGACGAAGAGGGACTAAAGAGACGAACTTGGTCCAAAGAAGGCCAATGGATCAAATGGGAGGACGAAGATGGACGAACGAGACGAACTTGGTCGAAAGAAGGCCAACGGATCTAATGGGAGGACGAAGATGGACTAAAGAGACGAACTTGGTCCAATGAAGGCCAACGGATCTAATGGGAGGACGAAGATGGACGAACGAGACGAACTTGGTCCAAAGAAGGCCAACGGATCTATTGGGAACACGAAGATGGACGAACGAGACAAACTTGGTCCAAAGAAGGCCAACGGATCTAATGGGAGGACGAAGATGGACGAACGAGACGACATGGTCCAAAGAAGGCCAACGGATCTAATGGGAGGACGAAGATGGACGAACGAGACGAACTTGGTCCAAAGAAGGCCAACGGATCTAATGGGAGGAAGAAGATGGACGAACGAGACGAACTTGGTCAAAAGAAGGCCAACGGATCTAATGGGAGGACGAAGATGGACGAACGAGACGAACTTGGTCCAAAGAAGGCCAACGGATCTAATGGGAGGACGAAGAGGAACGAACGAGACGAACTTGGTCCAAAGAACGACAACGGATCTATTGGGAAGACGAAGATGGACGAACGAGACGAACTTGGTCCAAAGAAGGCCAACGGATCTAATGGGAGGACGAAGATGGACGAACGAGACGAACTTGGTCCAAAGAAGGCCAACGGATCTAATGGGAGGACGAAGATGGTCGAACGAGACGAACATGGTCCAAAGAAGGACAACGGATCAAATGCGAGGACGAAGATGGACGAACGAGACGAACTTGGTCCAAAGAAGGCCAACGGATCTAATGGGAGGACGAAGAGGGACTAAAGAGACGAACTTGGTCCAAAGAAGGCCAATGGATCAAATGGGAGGACGAAGATGGACGAACGAGACGAACTTGGTCGAAAGAAGGCCAACGGATCTAATGGGAGGACGAAGATGGACTAAAGAGACGAACTTGGTCCAATGAAGGCCAACGGATCTAATGGGAGGACGAAGATGGACGAACGAGACGAACTTGGTCCAAAGAAGGCCAACGGATCTATTGGGAACACGAAGATGGACGAACGAGACAAACTTGGTCCAAAGAAGGCCAACGGATCTAATGGGAGGACGAAGATGGACGAACGAGACAACATGGTCCAAAGAAGGCCAACTGATCTAATGGGAGGACGAAGATGGACGAACGAGACGAACTTGGTCAAAAGAAGGCCAACGGATCTAATGGGAGGACGAAGATGAACGAACGAGACGAACTTGGTCCAAAGAAGGCCAACGGATCTAACGGGAGGACGAAGATGGACGAACGAGACGAACATGGTCCAAAGAAGGACAACGGATCAAATGCGAGGACGAAGATGGACGATGCATACGAACTTGGTCGAAAGAAGGCCAACGGATCTAATGGGAGGACGAAGATGGACGAACGAGACGAACTTAGTCCAAAGAAGGCCAACGGATCTAATGGGAGGACGAAGAGGAACGAACGAGACGAACTTGGTCCAAAGAACGACAACGGATCTATTGGGAAGACGAAGATGGACGAACGAGACGAACTTGGTCCAAAGAAGGCCAACGGATCTAATGGGAGGACGAAGAGGGACTAAAGAGACGAACTTGGTCCAAAGAAGGCCAATGGATCAAACGGGAGGACGAAGATGGACGAACGAGACGAATTTGGTCCAAAGAAGGCCAACGGATCAAATGGGAAGACGAAAATGGACGAACGAGATGAACTTGGTCCAAAGAAGGCCAACGGATCTAATGGGAGGACGAAGAGGAACGAACGAGACGAACTTGGTCCAAAGAACGACAACGGATCTATTGGGAACACGAAGAGGTACGAACGAGACAAACTTGGTCCAAAGAAGGCCAACGGATCTAATGGGAGGACGAAGATGGACGAACGAGACGACATGGTCCAAAGAAGGCCAACGGATCTAATGGGAGGACGAAGATGGACGAACGAGACGAACTTGGTCCAAAGAAGGCCAACGGATCTAATGGGAGGATGAAGATGGACGAACGAGACGAACTTGGTCAAAAGAAGGCTGACGGATCTAATGGGAGGACGAAGATGGACGAACGAGACGAACTTGGTCCAAAGAAGGCCAACGGATCTAATGGGAGGACGAAGAGGAACGAACGAGACGAACTTGGTCCAAAGAACGACAACGGATCTATTGGGAAGACGAAGATGGACGAACAAGACGAACTTGGTCCAAAGAAGGCCAACGGATCTAATGGGAGGACGAAGAGGGACTAAAGAGACGAACTTGGTCCAAAGAAGGCCAATGGATCAAATGGGAGGACGAAGATGGACGAACGAGACGAACTTGGTCGAAAGAAGGTTAACGGATCTAATGGGAGGACGAAGAAGGACAAAAGAGACGAACTTGGTCCAATGAAGGCCAACGGATCTAATGGGAGGACGAAGATAGACGAACGAGACAAACTTGGTCCAAAGAAGGCCAACGGATCTAATGGGAGGACTAAGATGGACGAACGAGACGAACTTGGTCGAAAGAAGGCCAACGGATCTAATGGGAGGACGAAGATGGACGAACGTGACGAACTTGGTCCAAAGAAGGCCAATGGATCTAATGGGAGGACGAAGAGGGACTAAAGAGGCGAACTTGGTCCAAAGAAGGCCAACGGATCAAATGAGAGGACGAAGATGGACGAACGAGACGAATTTGGTCCAAAGAAGGCCAACGGATCAAATGGGAAGACGAAGATGGACGAACGAGATGAACTTGGTCCAAAGAAGGCCAACGGATCTAATGGGAGGATGAAGAGGAACGAACGAGACGAACTTGGTCCAAAGAACGACAACGGATCTATTGGGAACACGAAGATGGACGAACGAGACAAACTTGGTCCAAAGAAGGCCAACGGATCTAATGGGAGGACGAAGATGGATGAACGAGACGACATGGTCCAAAGAAGGCCAACGGATCTAATGGGAGGACGAAGATGGACGAACGAGACGAACTTGGTCCAAAGAAGGCCAACGGATCTAATGGGAGGACGAAGATGGACGAACGAGACGAACTTGGTCCAAAGAAGGCCAACGGATCTATTGGGAACACGAAGATGGACGAACGAGACAAACTTGGTCCAAAGAAGGCCAACGGATCTAATGGGAGGACGAAGATGGACGAACGAGACGACATGGTCCAAAGAAGGCCAACGGATCTAATGGGAAGACGAAGATGGACGAACGAGACGAACTTGGTCCAAAGAAGGCCAACGGATCTAATGGGAGGACGAAGAGGGACTAAAGACACGAACTTGGTCCAAAGAAGGCCAATGGATCAAATGGGAGGACGAAGATGGACGAACGAGACGAACTTGGTCGAAAGAAGGTTAACGGATCTAATGGGAGGACGAAGAAGGACAAAAGAGACGAACTTGGTCCAATGAAGGCCAACGGATCTAATGGGAGGACGAAGATAGACGAACGAGACAAACTTGGTCCAAAGAAGGCCAACGGATCTAATGGGAGGACGAAGATGGACGAACGAGACGAACTTGGTCGAAAGAAGGCCAACGGATCTAATGGGAGGACGAAGATGGACGAACGTGACGAACTTGGTCCAAAGAAGGCCAATGGATCTAATGGGAGGACGAAGAGGGACTAAAGAGGCGAACTTGGTCCAAAGAAGGCCAACGGATCAAATGGGAGGACGAAGATGGACGAACGAGACGAATTTGGTCCAAAGAAGGCCAACGGATCAAATGGGAAGACGAAGATGGACGAACGAGATGAACTTGGTCCAAAGAAGGCCAACGGATCTAATGGGAGGATGAAGAGGAACGAACGAGACGAACTTGGTCCAAAGAACGACAACGGATCTATTGGGAACACGAAGATGGACGAACGAGCCAAACTTGGTCCAAAGAAGGCCAACGGATCTAATGGGAGGACGAAGATGGATGAACGAGACGACATGGTCCAAAGAAGGCCAACGGATCTAATGGGAGGACGAAGATGGACGAACGAGACGAACTTGGTCCAAAGAAGGCCAACGGATCTAATGGGAGGATGAAGATGGACGAACGAGACGAACTTGGTCAAAAGAAGGCTAACGGATCTAATGGGAGGACGAAGATGGACGAACGAGACGAACTTGGTCCAAAGAAGTCCAACGGATCTAATGGGAGGACGAAGAGGAACGAACGAGACGAACTTGGTCCAAAGAACGACAACGGATCTATTGGGAAGACGAAGATGGACGAACGAGACGAACTTGGTCCAAAGAAGGCCAACGGATCTAATGGGAGGACGAAGAGGGACTAAAGAGACGAACTTGGTCCAAAGAAGGCCAATGGATCAAATGGGAGGACGAAGATGGACGAACGAGACGAACTTGGTCGAAAGAAGGCCAACGGATCTAATGGGAGGACAAAGATGGACTAAAGAGACGAACTTGGTCCAATGAAGGCCAACGGATCTAATGGGAGGACGAAGATGGACGAACGAGACGAACTTGGTCCAAAGAACGACAACGGATCTATTGGGAAGACGAAGATGGACGAACGAGACGAACTTGGTCCAAAGAAGGCCAACGGATCTAATGGGAGGACGAAGATGGACGAACGAGACGACATGGTCCAAAGAAGGCCAACGGATCTAATGGGAGGATGAAGATGGACGAACGAGACGAACTTGGTCAAAAGAAGGCTAACGGATCTAATGGGAGGACGAAGATGGACGAACGAGACGAACTTGGTCCAAAGAAGGCCAACGGATCTAATGGGTGGAAGAAGATGGACGAACGAGACGAACTTGGTCAAAAGAAGGCCAGCGGATCTAATGGGAGGACGAAGATGGACGAACGAGACGAACTTGGTCCAAAGAAGGCCAACGGATCTAACGGGAGGACGAAGATGGACGAACGAGACGAACATGGTCCAAAGAAGGACAACGGATCAAATGCGAGGACGAAGATGGACAAACGAGACGAACTTGGTCCAAAGAAGGCCAACGGATCTAATGGGAGGACGAAGATGGACTAAAGAGACGAACTTGGTCCAATGAAGGCCAACGGATCTAATGGGAGGACGAAGATGGACGAACGAGACGAACTTGGTCCAAAGAAGGCCAACGGATCTATTGGGAACACGAAGATGGACGAACGAGACAAACTTGGTCCAAAGAAGGCCAACGGATCTAATGGGGGGACGAAGATGGACGAACGAGACGACATGGTCCAAAGAAGGCCAACGGATCTAATGGGAGGACGAAGATGGACGAACGTGACGAACTTGGTCCAAAGAAGGCCAACGGATCTAATGGGAGGAGGAAGATGGACGAACGAGACGAACTTGGTCAAAAGAAGGCCAACGGATCTAATGGGAGGACGAAGATGGACGAACGAGACGAGCTTGGTCCAAAGAAGGCCAACGGATCTAATGGGAGGACGAAGAGGAACGAACGAGACGAACTTGGTCCAAAGAACGACAATGGATCTATTCGGAAGACGAAGATGGACGAACGAGACGAACTTGGTCCAAAGAAGGCCAACGGATCTAATGGGAGGACGAAGAGGGACTAAAGAGACGAACTTGGTCCAAAGAAGGCCAATGGATCAAACGGGAGGACGAAGATGGACGAACGAGACGAATTTGGTCCAAAGAAGGCCAACGGATCTATTGGGAACACGAAGATGGACGAACGAGACAAACTTGGTCCAAAGAAGGCCAACGGATCTAATGGGAGGACGAAGATGGACGAACGAGACGACATGGTCCAAAGAAGGCCAACGGATCTAATGGGAAGACGAAGATGGACGAACGAGACGAACTTGGTCCAAAGAAGGCCAACGGATCTAATGGGAGGACGAAGAGGGACTAAAGAGACGAACTTGGTCCAAAGAAGGCCAATGGATCAAATGGGAGGACGAAGATGGACGAACGAGACGAACTTGGTCCAATGAAGGCCAACGGATCTAATGGGAGGACGAAGATGGACGAACGAGACGAACTTGGTCCAAAGAACGACAACGGATCTATTGGGAAGACGAAGATGGACGAACGAGACGAACTTGGTCCAAAGAAGGCCAACGGATCTAATGGGAGGACGAATATGGACGAACGAGACGACATGGTCCAAAGAAGGCCAACGGATCTAATGGGAGGATGAAGATGGACGAACGAGACGAACTTGGTCAAAAGAAGGCTAACGGATCTAATGGGAGGACGAAGATGGACGAACGAGACGAACTTGGTCCAAAGAAGGCCAACGGATATAATGGGTGGAAGAAGATGGACGAACGAGACGAACTTGGTCCAAAGAACGACAACGGATCTATTGGGAAGACGAAGATGGACGAACGAGACGAACTTGGTCCAAAGAAGGCCAACGGATCTAATGGGAGGACGAAGATGGACGAACGAGACGACATGGTCCAAAGAAGGCCAACGGATCTAATGGGAGGATGAAGATGGACGAACGAGACGAACTTGGTCAAAAGAAGGCTAACGGATCTAATGGGAGGACGAAGATGGACGAACGAGACGAACTTGGTCCAAAGAAGGCCAACGGATCTAATGGGTGGAAGAAGATGGACGAACGAGACGAACTTGGTCAAAAGAAGGCCAACGGATCTAATGGGAGGACGAAGATGGACGAACGAGACGAACTTGGTCCAAAGAAGGCCAACGGATCTAACGGGAGGACGAAGATGGACGAACGAGACGACATGGTCCAAAGAAGGCCAACGGATCTAATGGGAGGACGAAGATGGACGAACGTGACGAACTTGGTCCAAAGAAGGCCAACGGATCTAATGGGAGGACGAAGATGGACGAACGTGACGAACTTGGTCCAAAGAAGGCCAACGGATCTAATGGGAGGAGGAAGATGGACGAACGAGACGAACTTGGTCAAAAGAAGGCCAACGGATCTAATGGGAGGACGAAGATGGACGAACGAGACGAACTTGGTCCAAAGAACGACAACGGATCTATTGGGAAGACGAAGATGGACGAACGAGACGAACTTGGTCCAAAGAAGGCCAACGGATCTAATGGGAGGACGAAGAGGGACTAAAGAGACGAACTTGGTCCAAAGAAGGCCAATGGATCAAACGGGAGGACGAAGATGGACGAACAAGACGAATTTGGTCCAAAGAAGGCCAACGGATCTATTGGGAACACGAAGATGGACGAACGAGACAAACTTGGTCCAAAGAAGGCCAACGGATCTAATGGGAGGACGAAGATGGACGAACGAGACGACATGGTCCAAAGAAGGCCAACGGATCTAATGGGAAGACGAAGATGGACGAACGAGACGAACTTGGTCCAAAGAAGGCCAACGGATCTAATGGGAGGACGAAGAGGGACTAAAGAGACGAACTTGGTCCAAAGAAGGCCAATGGATCAAATGGGAGGACGAAGATGGACGAACGAGACGAACTTGGTCCAATGAAGGCCAACGGATCTAATGGGAGGACGAAGATGGACGAACGAGACGAACTTGGTCCAAAGAACGACAACGGATCTATTGGGACGACGAAGATGGACGAACGAGACGAACTTGGTCCAAAGAAGGCCAACGGATCTAATGGGAGGACGAAGATGGACGAACGAGACGACATGGTCCAAAGAAGGCCAACGGATCTAATGGGAGGATGAAGATGGACGAACGAGACGACATGGTCCAAAGAAGGCCAACGGATCTAATGGGAGGATGAAGATGGACGAACGAGACGACATGGGATCTAATGGGAGGACGAAGATGGACGAACGAGACGAACTTGGTCAAAAGAAGGCCAACGGATCTAATGGGAGGACGAAGATGGACGAACGAGACGAACTTGGTCCAAAGAAGGCCAACGGATCTAACGGGAGGACGAAGATGGACGAACGAGACGAACATGGTCCAAAGAAGGACAACGGATCAAATGCGAGGACGAAGATGGACAAACGAGACGAACTTGGTCCAAAGAAGGCCAACAGATCTAATGGGAGGACGAAGATGGACTAAAGAGACGAACTTGGTCCAATGAAGGCCAACGGATCTAATGGGAGGACGAAGATGGACGAACGAGACGAACTTGGTCCAAAGAAGGCCAACGGATCTAATGGGAGGACGAAGATGGACGAACGAGACGACATGGTCCAAAGAAGGCCAACGGATCTAATGGGAGGACGAAGATGGACGAACGAGACGAACTTGGTCCAAAGAAGGCCAACGGATCTAATGGGTGGAAGAAGATGGACGAACGAGACGAACTTGGTCAAAAGAAGGCCAACGGATCTAATGGGAGGACGAAGATGGACGAACGAGACGAACTTGGTCCAAAGAAGGCCAACGGATCTAACGGGAGGACGAAGATGGACGAACGAGACGAACATGGTCCAAAGAAGGACAACGGATCAAATGCGAGGACGAAGATGGACAAACGAGACGAACTTGGTCCAAAGAAGGCCAACAGATCTAATGGGAGGACGAAGATGGACTAAAGAGACGAACTTGGTCCAATGAAGGTCAACGGATCTAATGGGAGGACGAAGATGGACGAACGAGACGAACTTGGTCCAAAGAAGGCCAACGGATCTATTGGGAACACGAAGATGGACGAACGAGACAAACTTGGTCCAAAGAAGGCCAACGGATCTAATGGGAGGACGAAGATGGACGAACGAGACGACATGGTCCAAAGAAGGCCAACGAATCTAATGGGAGGACGAAGATGGACGAACGAGACGAACTTGGTCCAAAGAAGGCCAACGGATCTAATGGGAGGAGGAAGATGGACGAACGAGACGAACTTGGTCAAAAGAAGGCCAACGGATCTAATGGTAGGACGAAGATGGACGAACGAGACGAGCTTGGTCCAAAGAAGGCCAACGGATCTAATGGGAGGACGAAGAGGAACGAACGAGACGAACTTGGTCCAAAGAACGACAATGGATCTATTGGGAAGACGAAGATGGACGAACGAGATGAACTTGGTCCAAAGAAGGCCAACGGATCTAATGGGAGGACGAAGAGGGACTAAAGAGACGAACTTGGTCCAAAGAAGGCCAATGGATCAAACGGGAGGACGAAGATGGACGAACGAGACGAATTTGGTCCAAAGAAGGCCAACGGATCAAATGGGAAGACGAAAATGGACGAACGAGATGAACTTGGTCCAAAGAAGGCCAACGGATCTAATGGGAGGACGAAGAGGAACGAACGAGACGAACTTGGTCCAAAGAACGACAACGGATCTATTGGGAACACGAAGATGGACGAACGAGACAAACTTGGTCCAAAGAAGGCCAACGGATCTAATGGGAGGACGAAGATGGACGAACGAGACGACATGGTCCAAAGAAGGCCAACGGATCTAATGGGAGGATGAAGATGGACGAACGAGACGAACTTGGTCAAAAGAAGGCTAACGGATCTAATGGGAGGACGAAGATGGACGAACGAGACGAACTTGGTCCAAAGAAGGCCAACGGATCTAATGGTAGGACGAAGAGGAACGAACGAGACGAACTTGGTCGAAAGAACGACAACGGATCTATTGGGAAGACGAAGATGGACGAACGAGACGAATTTGGTCCAAAGAAGGCCAACGGATCTAATGGGAGGATGAAGAGGGACTAAAGAGACGAACTTGGTCCAAAGAAGGCCAATGGATCAAATGGGAGGACGAAGATGGACGAACGAGACGAACTTGGTCGAAAGAAGGCCAACGGATCTAATGGGAGGACGAAGATGGACTAAAGAGACGAACTTGGTCCAATGAAGGCCAACGGATCTAATGGGAGGACGAAGATGGACGAACGAGACGAACTTGGTCCAAAGAAGGCCAACGGATCTATTGGGAACACGAAGATGGACGAACGAGACAAACATGGTCCAAAGAAGGCCAACGGATCTAATGGGAGGACGAAGATGGACGAACGAGACGACATGGTCCAAAGAAGGCCAACGGATCTAATGGGAGGACGAAGATGGACGAACGAGACGAACTTGGTCCAAAGAAGGCCAACGGATCTAATAGGAGGAAGAAGATGGACGAACGAGACGAACTTGGTCAAAAGAAGGCCAACGGATCTAATGGGAGGACGAAGATGGACGAACGAGACGAACTTGGTCCAAAGAAGGCCAACGGATCTAACGGGAGGACGAAGATGGACGAACGAGACGAACATGGTCCAAAGAAGGACAACGGATCAAATGCGAGGACGAAGATGGACAAACGAGACGAACTTGGTCCAAAGAAGGCCAACGGATCTAATGGGAGGACGAAGATGGACTAAAGAGACGAACTTGGTCCAATGAAGGCCAACGGATCTAATGGGAGGACGAAGATGGACGAACGAGACGAACTTGGTCCAAAGAAGGCCAACGGATCTTTTGGGAACACGAAGATGGACGAACGAGACAAACTTGGTCCAAAGAAGGCCAACGGATCTAATGGGAGGACGAAGATGGACGAACGAGACGACATGGTCCAAAGAAGGCCAACGGATCTAATGGGAGGACGAAGATGGACGAACGAGACGAACTTGGTCCAAAGAAGGCCAACGGATCTAATGGGAGGAAGAAGATGGACGAACGAGACGAACTTGGTCAAAAGAAGGCCAACGGATCTAATGGGAGGACGAAGATGGACGAACGAGACGAACTTGGTCCAAAGAAGGCCAACAGATCTAACGGGAGGACGAAGATGGACGAACGAGACGAACATGGTCCAAAGAAGGACAACGGATCAAATGCGAGGACGAAGATGGACGAACGAGACGAACTTGGTCCAAAGAAGGCCAACGGATCTAATGGGAGGACGAAGAGGGACTAAAGAGACGAACTTGGTCCAAAGAAGGCCAATGGATCAAATGGGAGGACGAAGATGGACGAACGAGACGAACTTGGTCGAAAGAAGGCCAACGGATCTAATGGGAGGACGAAGATGGACTAAAGAGACGAACTTGGTCCAATGAAGGCCAACGGATCTAATGGGAGGACGAAGATGGACGAACGAGACGACATGGTCCAAAGAAGGCCAACGGATCTAATGGGAGGACGAAGATGGACGAACGAGACGAACTTGGTCCAAAGAAGGCCAACGGATCTAATAGGAGGAAGAAGATGGACGAACGAGACGAACTTGGTCAAAAGAAGGCCAACGGATCTAATGGGAGGACGAAGATGGACGAACGAGACGAACTTGGTCCAAAGAAGGCCAACGGATCTAACGGGAGGACGAAGATGAACGAACGAGACGAACTTGGTCCAAAGAAGGCCAACGGATCTAACGGGAGGACGAAGATGGACGAACGAGACGAACATGGTCCAAAGAAGGACAACGGATCAAATGCGAGGACGAAGATGGACGAAGCATACGAACTTGGTCCAAAGAAGGCCAACGGATCTAATGGGAGGACGAAGAGGGACTAAAGAGACGAACTTGGTCCAAAGAAGGCCAATGGATCAAATGGGAGGACGAAGATGGACGAACGAGACGAACTTGGTCGAAAGAAGGCCAACGGATCTAATGGGAGGACGAAGATGGACGAACGAGACGAACTTGGTCCAAAGAAGGCCAATGGATCTATTGGGAACACGAAGATGGACGAACGAGACAAACTTGGTCCAAAGAAGGCCAACGGATCTAATGGGAGGACGAAGATGGACGAACGAGACGAACTTGGTCCAAAGAAGGCCAACGGATCTAACGGGAGGACGAAGATGGACGAACGAGACGAACATGGTCCAAAGAAGGACAACGGATCAAATGCGAGGACGAAGATGGACAAACGAGACGAACTTGGTCCAAAGAAGGCCAACAGATCTAATGGGAGGACGAAGATGGACTAAAGAGACGAACTTGGTCCAATGAAGGTCAACGGATCTAATGCGAGGACGAAGATGGACAAACGAGACGAACTTGGTCCAATGAAGGACAACGGATCAAATGCGAGGACGAAGATGGACAAACGAGACGAACTTGGTCCAAAGAAGGCCAACAGATCTAATGGGAGGACGAAGATGGACTAAAGAGACGAACTTGGTCCAATGAAGGTCAACAGATCTAATGGGAGGACGAAGATGGACTAAAGAGACGAACTTGGTCCAATGAAGGCCAACGGATCTAATGGGAGGACGAAGATGGACGAACGAGACGAACTTGGTCCAAAGAAGGCCAACGGATCTAATGGGAGGACGAACATGGACGAACGAGACGACATGGTCCAAAGAAGGCCAACGGATCTAATGGGAGGACGAAGATGGACGAACGAGACGAACTTGGTCCAAAGAAGGCCAACGGATCTAATGGGTGGAAGAAGATGGACGAACGAGACGAACTTGGTCAAAAGAAGGCCAACGGATCTAATGGGAGGACGAAGATGGACGAACGAGACGAACTTGGTCCAAAGAAGGCCAACGGATCTAATGGGAGGACGAAGATGGACGAACGAGACGAACTTGGTCCAAAGAAGGCCAACGGATCTAACGGGAGGACGAAGATGGACGAACGAGACGAACATGGTCCAAAGAAGGACAACGGATCAAATGCGAGGACGAAGATGGACAAACGAGACGAACTTGGTCCAAAGAAGGCCAACAGATCTAATGGGAGGACGAAGATGGACTAAAGAGACGAACTTGGTCCAATGAAGGTCAACGGATCTAATGGGAGGACGAAGATGGACGAACGAGACGAACTTGGTCCAAAGAAGGCCAACGGATCTATTGGGAACACGAAGATGGACGAACGAGACAAACTTGGTCCAAAGAAGGCCAACGGATCTAATGGGAGGACGAAGATGGACGAACGAGACGACATGGTCCAAAGAAGGCCGACGGATCTAATGGGAGGACGAAGATGGACGAACGAGACGAACTTGGTCCAAAGAAGGCCAACGGATCTAACGGGAGGACGAAGATGGACGAACGAGACGAACATGGTCCAAAGAAGGACAACGGATCAAATGCGAGGACGAAGATGGACAAACGAGACGAACTTGGTCCAAAGAAGGCCAACGGATCTAATGGGAGGACGAAGATGGACTAAAGAGACGAACTTGGTCCAATGAAGGCCAACGGATCTAATGGGAGGACGAAGATGGACGAACGAGACGAACTTGGTCCAAAGAAGGCCAACGGATCTTTTGGGAACACGAAGATGGACGAACGAGACAAACTTGGTCCAAAGAAGGCCAACGGATCTAATGGGAGGACGAAGATGGACGAACGAGACGACATGGTCCAAAGAAGGCCAACGGATCTAATGGGAGGACGAAGATGGACGAACGAGACGAACTTGGTCCAAAGAAGGCCAACGGATCTAATGGGAGGAAGAAGATGGACGAACGAGACGAACTTGGTCAAAAGAAGGCCAACGGATCTAATGGGAGGACGAAGATGGACGAACGAGACGAACTTGGTCCAAAGAAGGCCAACAGATCTAACGGGAGGACGAAGATGGACGAACGAGACGAACATGGTCCAAAGAAGGACAACGGATCAAATGCGAGGACGAAGATGGACGAACGAGACGAACTTGGTCCAAAGAAGGCCAACGGATCTAATGGGAGGACGAAGAGGGACTAAAGAGACGAACTTGGTCCAAAGAAGGCCAATGGATCAAATGGGAGGACGAAGATGGACGAACGAGACGAACTTGGTCGAAAGAAGGCCAACGGATCTAATGGGAGGACGAAGATGGACTAAAGAGACGAACTTGGTCCAATGAAGGCCAACGGATCTAATGGGAGGACGAAGATGGACGAACGAGACGACATGGTCCAAAGAAGGCCAACGGATCTAATGGGAGGACGAAGATGGACGAACGAGACGAACTTGGTCCAAAGAAGGCCAACGGATCTAATAGGAGGAAGAAGATGGACGAACGAGACGAACTTGGTCAAAAGAAGGCCAACGGATCTAATGGGAGGACGAAGATGGACGAACGAGACGAACTTGGTCCAAAGAAGGCCAACGGATCTAACGGGAGGACGAAGATGAACGAACGAGACGAACTTGGTCCAAAGAAGGCCAACGGATCTAACGGGAGGACGAAGATGGACGAACGAGACGAACATGGTCCAAAGAAGGACAACGGATCAAATGCGAGGACGAAGATGGACGAAGCATACGAACTTGGTCCAAAGAAGGCCAACGGATCTAATGGGAGGACGAAGAGGGACTAAAGAGACGAACTTGGTCCAAAGAAGGCCAATGGATCAAATGGGAGGACGAAGATGGACGAACGAGACGAACTTGGTCGAAAGAAGGCCAACGGATCTAATGGGAGGACGAAGATGGACGAACGAGACGAACTTGGTCCAAAGAAGGCCAATGGATCTATTGGGAACACGAAGATGGACGAACGAGACAAACTTGGTCCAAAGAAGGCCAACGGATCTAATGGGAGGACGAAGATGGACGAACGAGACGAACTTGGTCCAAAGAAGGCCAACGGATCTAACGGGAGGACGAAGATGGACGAACGAGACGAACATGGTCCAAAGAAGGACAACGGATCAAATGCGAGGACGAAGATGGACAAACGAGACGAACTTGGTCCAAAGAAGGCCAACAGATCTAATGGGAGGACGAAGATGGACTAAAGAGACGAACTTGGTCCAATGAAGGTCAACGGATCTAATGCGAGGACGAAGATGGACAAACGAGACGAACTTGGTCCAATGAAGGACAACGGATCAAATGCGAGGACGAAGATGGACAAACGAGACGAACTTGGTCCAAAGAAGGCCAACAGATCTAATGGGAGGACGAAGATGGACTAAAGAGACGAACTTGGTCCAATGAAGGTCAACAGATCTAATGGGAGGACGAAGATGGACTAAAGAGACGAACTTGGTCCAATGAAGGCCAACGGATCTAATGGGAGGACGAAGATGGACGAACGAGACGAACTTGGTCCAAAGAAGGCCAACGGATCTAATGGGAGGACGAACATGGACGAACGAGACGACATGGTCCAAAGAAGGCCAACGGATCTAATGGGAGGACGAAGATGGACGAACGAGACGAACTTGGTCCAAAGAAGGCCAACGGATCTAATGGGTGGAAGAAGATGGACGAACGAGACGAACTTGGTCAAAAGAAGGCCAACGGATCTAATGGGAGGACGAAGATGGACGAACGAGACGAACTTGGTCCAAAGAAGGCCAACGGATCTAATGGGAGGACGAAGATGGACGAACGAGACGAACTTGGTCCAAAGAAGGCCAACGGATCTAACGGGAGGACGAAGATGGACGAACGAGACGAACATGGTCCAAAGAAGGACAACGGATCAAATGCGAGGACGAAGATGGACAAACGAGACGAACTTGGTCCAAAGAAGGCCAACAGATCTAATGGGAGGACGAAGATGGACTAAAGAGACGAACTTGGTCCAATGAAGGTCAACGGATCTAATGGGAGGACGAAGATGGACGAACGAGACGAACTTGGTCCAAAGAAGGCCAACGGATCTATTGGGAACACGAAGATGGACGAACGAGACAAACTTGGTCCAAAGAAGGCCAACGGATCTAATGGGAGGACGAAGATGGACGAACGAGACGACATGGTCCAAAGAAGGCCGACGGATCTAATGGGAGGACGAAGATGGACGAACGAGACGAACTTGGTCCAAAGAAGGCCAACGGATCTAATGGGAGGAGGAAGATGGACGAACGAGACGAACTTGGTCAAAAGAAGGCCAACGGATCTAATGGTAGGACGAAGATGGACGAACGAGACGAGCTTGGTCCAAAGAAGGCCAACGGATCTAATGGGAGGACGAAGAGGAACGAACGAGACGAACTTGGTCCAAAGAACGACAATGGATCTATTGGGAAGACGAAGATGGACGAACGAGATGAACTTGGTCCAAAGAAGGCCAACGGATCTAATGGGAGGACGAAGAGGAACTAAAGAGACGAACTTGGTCCAAAGAAGGCCAATGGATCAAACGGGAGGACGAAGATGGACGAACGAGACGAATTTGGTCCAAAGAAGGCCAACGGATCAAATGGGAAGACGAAAATGGACGAACGAGATGAACTTGGTCCAAAGAAGGCCAACGGATCTAATGGGAGGACGAAGAGGAACGAACGAGACGAACTTGGTCCAAAGAACGACAACGGATCTATTGGGAACACGAAGATGGACGAACGAGACAAACTTGGTCCAAAGAAGGCCAACGGATCTAATGGGAGGACGAAGATGGACGAACGAGACGACATGGTCCAAAGAAGGCCAACGGATCTAATGGGAGGATGAAGATGGACGAACGAGACGAACTTGGTCAAAAGAAGGCTAACGGATCTAATGGGAGGACGAAGATGGACGAACGAGACGAACTTGGTCCAAAGAAGGCCAACGGATCTAATGGTAGGACGAAGAGGAACGAACGAGACGAACTTGGTCGAAAGAACGACAACGGATCTATTGGGAAGACGAAGATGGACGAACGAGACGAATTTGGTCCAAAGAAGGCCAACGGATCTAATGGGAGGATGAAGAGGGACTAAAGAGACGAACTTGGTCCAAAGAAGGCCAATGGATCAAATGGGAGGACGAAGATGGACGAACGAGACGAACTTGGTCGAAAGAAGGCCAACGGATCTAATGGGAGGACGAAGATGGACTAAAGAGACGAACTTGGTCCAATGAAGGCCAACGGATCTAATGGGAGGACGAAGATGGACGAACGAGACGAACTTGGTCCAAAGAAGGCCAACGGATCTATTGGGAACACGAAGATGGACGAACGAGACAAACTTGGTCCAAAGAAGGCCAACGGATCTAATGGGAGGACGAAGATGGACGAACGAGACGACATGGTCCAAAGAAGGCCAACGGATCTAATGGGAGGACGAAGATGGACGAACGAGACGAACTTGGTCCAAAGAAGGCCAACGGATCTAATAGGAGGAAGAAGATGGACGAACGAGACGAACTTGGTCAAAAGAAGGCCAACGGATCTAATGGGAGGACGAAGATGGACGAACGAGACGAACTTGGTCCAAAGAAGGCCAACGGATCTAACGGGAGGACGAAGATGGACGAACGAGACGAACATGGTCCAAAGAAGGACAACGGATCAAATGCGAGGACGAAGATGGACAAACGAGACGAACTTGGTCCAAAGAAGGCCAACGGATCTAATGGGAGGACGAAGATGGACTAAAGAGACGAACTTGGTCCAATGAAGGCCAACGGATCTAATGGGAGGACGAAGATGGACGAACGAGACGAACTTGGTCCAAAGAAGGCCAACGGATCTTTTGGGAACACGAAGATGGACGAACGAGACAAACTTGGTCCAAAGAAGGCCAACGGATCTAATGGGAGGACGAAGATGGACGAACGAGACGACATGGTCCAAAGAAGGCCAACGGATCTAATGGGAGGACGAAGATGGACGAACGAGACGAACTTGGTCCAAAGAAGGCCAACGGATCTAATGGGAGGAAGAAGATGGACGAACGAGACGAACTTGGTCAAAAGAAGGCCAACGGATCTAATGGGAGGACGAAGATGGACGAACGAGACGAACTTGGTCCAAAGAAGGCCAACAGATCTAACGGGAGGACGAAGATGGACGAACGAGACGAACATGGTCCAAAGAAGGACAACGGATCAAATGCGAGGACGAAGATGGACGAACGAGACGAACTTGGTCCAAAGAAGGCCAACGGATCTAATGGGAGGACGAAGAGGGACTAAAGAGACGAACTTGGTCCAAAGAAGGCCAATGGATCAAATGGGAGGACGAAGATGGACGAACGAGACGAACTTGGTCGAAAGAAGGCCAACGGATCTAATGGGAGGACGAAGATGGACTAAAGAGACGAACTTGGTCCAATGAAGGCCAACGGATCTAATGGGAGGACGAAGATGGACGAACGAGACGACATGGTCCAAAGAAGGCCAACGGATCTAATGGGAGGACGAAGATGGACGAACGAGACGAACTTGGTCCAAAGAAGGCCAACGGATCTAATAGGAGGAAGAAGATGGACGAACGAGACGAACTTGGTCAAAAGGAGGCCAACGGATCTAATGGGAGGACGAAGATGGACGAACGAGACGAACTTGGTCCAAAGAAGGCCAACGGATCTAACGGGAGGACGAAGATGAACGAACGAGACGAACTTGGTCCAAAGAAGGCCAACGGATCTAACGGGAGGACGAAGATGGACGAACGAGACGAACATGGTCCAAAGAAGGACAACGGATCAAATGCGAGGACGAAGATGGACGAAGCATACGAACTTGGTCCAAAGAAGGCCAACGGATCTAATGGGAGGACGAAGAGGGACTAAAGAGACGAACTTGGTCCAAAGAAGGCCAATGGATCAAATGGGAGGACGAAGATGGACGAACGAGACGAACTTGGTCGAAAGAAGGCCAACGGATCTAATGGGAGGACGAAGATGGACGAACGAGACGAACTTGGTCCAAAGAAGGCCAATGGATCTATTGGGAACACGAAGATGGACGAACGAGACAAACTTGGTCCAAAGAAGGCCAACGGATCTAATGGGAGGACGAAGATGGACGAACGAGACGACATGGTCCAAAGAAGGCCAACTGATCTAATGGGAGGACGAAGATGGACGAACGAGACGAACTTGGTCAAAAGAAGGCCAACGGATCTAATGGGAGGACGAAGATGAACGAACGAGACGAACTTGGTCCAAAGAAGGCCAACGGATCTAACGGGAGGACGAAGATGGACGAACGAGACGAACATGGTCCAAAGAAGGACAACGGATCAAATGCGAGGACGAAGATGGACGAAGCATACGAACTTGGTCGAAAGAAGGCCAACGGATCTAATGGGAGGACGAAGATGGACTAAAGAGACGAACTTGGTCCAATGAAGGCCAACGGATCTAATGGGAGGACGAAGATGGACGAACGAGACGAACTTGGTCCAAAGAAGGCCAACGGATCTAATGGGAGGACGAAGATGGACGAACGTGACGAACATGGTCCAAAGAAGGCCAATGGATCTAATGGGAGGACGAAGAGGGACTAAAGAGACGAACTTGGTCCAAAGAAGGCCAACGGATCAAATGGGAGGACGAAGATGGACGAACGAGACGACATGGTCCAAAGAAGGCCAACGGATCTAATGGGAGGACGAAGATGGACGAACGAGACGAACTTGGTCCAAAGAAGGCCAACGGATCTAATAGGAGGAAGAAGATGGACGAACGAGACGAACTTGGTCAAAAGAAGGCCAACGGATCTAATGGGAGGACGAAGATGGACGAACGAGACGAACTTGGTCCAAAGAAGGCCAACGGATCTAACGGGAGGACGAAGATGGACGAACGAGACGAACATGGTCCAAAGAAGGACAACGGATCAAATGCGAGGACGAAGATGGACAAACGAGACGAACTTGGTCCAAAGAAGGCCAACGGATCTAATGGGAGGACGAAGATGGACTAAAGAGACGAACTTGGTCCAATGAAGGCCAACGGATCTAATGGGAGGACGAAGATGGACGAACGAGACGAACTTGGTCCAAAGAAGGCCAACGGATCTTTTGGGAACACGAAGATGGACGAACGAGACAAACTTGGTCCAAAGAAGGCCAACGGATCTAATGGGAGGACGAAGATGGACGAACGAGACGACATGGTCCAAAGAAGGCCAACGGATCTAATGGGAGGACGAAGATGGACGAACGAGACGAACTTGGTCCAAAGAAGGCCAACGGATCTAATGGGAGGAAGAAGATGGACGAACGAGACGAACTTGGTCAAAAGAAGGCCAACGGATCTAATGGGAGGACGAAGATGGACGAACGAGACGAACTTGGTCCAAAGAAGGCCAACAGATCTAACGGGAGGACGAAGATGGACGAACGAGACGAACATGGTCCAAAGAAGGACAACGGATCAAATGCGAGGACGAAGATGGACGAACGAGACGAACTTGGTCCAAAGAAGGCCAACGGATCTAATGGGAGGACGAAGAGGGACTAAAGAGACGAACTTGGTCCAAAGAAGGCCAATGGATCAAATGGGAGGACGAAGATGGACGAACGAGACGAACTTGGTCGAAAGAAGGCCAACGGATCTAATGGGAGGACGAAGATGGACTAAAGAGACGAACTTGGTCCAATGAAGGCCAACGGATCTAATGGGAGGACGAAGATGGACGAACGAGACGACATGGTCCAAAGAAGGCCAACGGATCTAATGGGAGGACGAAGATGGACGAACGAGACGAACTTGGTCCAAAGAAGGCCAACGGATCTAATAGGAGGAAGAAGATGGACGAACGAGACGAACTTGGTCAAAAGGAGGCCAACGGATCTAATGGGAGGACGAAGATGGACGAACGAGACGAACTTGGTCCAAAGAAGGCCAACGGATCTAACGGGAGGACGAAGATGAACGAACGAGACGAACTTGGTCCAAAGAAGGCCAACGGATCTAACGGGAGGACGAAGATGGACGAACGAGACGAACATGGTCCAAAGAAGGACAACGGATCAAATGCGAGGACGAAGATGGACGAAGCATACGAACTTGGTCCAAAGAAGGCCAACGGATCTAATGGGAGGACGAAGAGGGACTAAAGAGACGAACTTGGTCCAAAGAAGGCCAATGGATCAAATGGGAGGACGAAGATGGACGAACGAGACGAACTTGGTCGAAAGAAGGCCAACGGATCTAATGGGAGGACGAAGATGGACGAACGAGACGAACTTGGTCCAAAGAAGGCCAATGGATCTATTGGGAACACGAAGATGGACGAACGAGACAAACTTGGTCCAAAGAAGGCCAACGGATCTAATGGGAGGACGAAGATGGACGAACGAGACGACATGGTCCAAAGAAGGCCAACTGATCTAATGGGAGGACGAAGATGGACGAACGAGACGAACTTGGTCAAAAGAAGGCCAACGGATCTAATGGGAGGACGAAGATGAACGAACGAGACGAACTTGGTCCAAAGAAGGCCAACGGATCTAACGGGAGGACGAAGATGGACGAACGAGACGAACATGGTCCAAAGAAGGACAACGGATCAAATGCGAGGACGAAGATGGACGAAGCATACGAACTTGGTCGAAAGAAGGCCAACGGATCTAATGGGAGGACGAAGATGGACTAAAGAGACGAACTTGGTCCAATGAAGGCCAACGGATCTAATGGGAGGACGAAGATGGACGAACGAGACGAACTTGGTCCAAAGAAGGCCAACGGATCTAATGGGAGGACGAAGATGGACGAACGTGACGAACATGGTCCAAAGAAGGCCAATGGATCTAATGGGAGGACGAAGAGGGACTAAAGAGACGAACTTGGTCCAAAGAAGGCCAACGGATCAAATGGGAGGACGAAGATGGACGAACGAGACGAATTTGGTCCAAAGAAGGCCAACGGATCAAATGGGAAGACGAAGATGGACGAACGAGATGAACTTGGTCCAAAGAAGGCCAACGGATCTAATGGGAGGACGAAGAGGAACGAACGAGACGAACTTGGTCCAAAGAACGACAACGGATCTATTGGGAACACGAAGATGGACGAACGAGACAAACATGGTCCAAAGAAGGCCAACGGATCTAATGGGAGGACGAATATGGACGAACGAGACGACATGGTCCAAAGAAGGCCAACGGATCTAATGGGAGGACGAAGATGGACGAACGAGACGAACTTGGTCCAAAGAAGGCCAACGGATCTAATGGGAGGATGAAGATGGACGAACGAGACGAACTTGGTCAAAAGAAGGCTAACGGATCTAATGGGAGGACGAAGATGGACGAACGAGACGAACTTGGTCCAAAGAAGGCCAACGGATCTAATGGGAGGACGAAGAGGAACGAACGAGACGAACTTGGTCCAAAGAACGACAACGGATCTATTGGGAAGACGAAGATGGACGAACGAGACGAACTTGGTCCAAAGAAGGCCAACGGATCTAATGAGAGGACGAAGAGGGACTAAAGAGACGAACTTGGTCCAAAGAAGGCCAATGGATCAAATGGGAGGACGAAGATGGACGAACGAGACGAACTTGGTCGAAAGAAGGCCAACGGATCTAATGGGAGGACGAAGATGGACTAAAGAGACGAACTTGGTCCAATGAAGGCCAACGGATCTAATGGGAGGACGAAGATGGACGAACGAGACGAACTTGGTCCAAAGAAGGCCAACGGATCTATTGGGAACACGAAGATGGACGAACGAGACAAACTTGGTCCAAAGAAGGCCAACGGATCTAATGGGAGGACGAAGATGGACGAACGAGACGACATGGTCCAAAGAAGGCCAACGGATCTAATGGGAGGATGAAGATGGACGAACGAGACGAACTTGGTCAAAAGAAGGCTTACGGATCTAATGGGAGGACGAAGATGGACGAACGAGACGAACTTGGTCCAAAGAAGGCCAACGGATCTAATGGGAGGACGAAGAGGAACGAACGAGACGAACTTGGTCGAAAGAACGACAACGGATCTATTGGGAAGACGAAGATGGACGAACGAGACGAATTTGGTCCAAAGAAGGCCAACGGATCTAATGGGAGGACGAAGAGGGACTAAAGAGACGAACTTGGTCCAAAGAAGGCCAATGGATCAAATGGGAGGACGAAGATGGACGAACGAGACGAACTTGGTCGAAAGAAGGCCAACGGATCTAATGGGAGGACGAAGATGGACTAAAGAGACGAACTTGGTCCAATGAAGGCCAACGGATCTAATGGGAGGACGAAGATGGACGAACGAGCCGAACTTGGTCCAAAGAAGGCCAACGGATCTATTGGGAACACGAAGATGGACGAACGAGACAAACTTGGTCCAAAGAAGGCCAACGGATCTAATGGGAGGACGAAGATGGACGAACGAGACGACATGGTCCAAAGAAGGCCAACGGATCTAATGGGAGGACGAAGATGGACGAACGAGACGAACTTGGTCCAAAGAAGGCCAACGGATCTAATGGGAGGAAGAAGATGGACGAACGAGACGAACTTGGTCAAAAGAAGGCCAACGGAACTAATGGGAGGACGAAGATGGACGAACGAGACGAACTTGGTCCAAAGAAGGCCAACGGATCTAACGAGAGGACGAAGATGGACGAACGAGACGAACATGGTCCAAAGAAGGACAACGGATCAAATGCGAGGACGAAGATGGACAAACGAGACGAACTTGGTCCAAAGAAGGCCAACGGATCTAATGGGAGGACGAAGATGGACTAAAGAGACGAACTTGGTCCAATGAAGGCCAACGGATCTAATGGGAGGACGAAGATGGACGAACGAGACGAACTTGGTCCAAAGAAGGCCAACGGATCTATTGGGAACACGAAGATGGACGAACGAGACAAACTTGGTCCAAAGAAGGCCAACGGATCTAATGGGAGGACGAAGATGGACGAACGAGACGACATGGTCCAAAGAAGGCCAACGGATCTAATGGGAGGACGAAGATGGACGAACGAGACGAACTTGGTCCAAAGAAGGCCAACGGATCTAATGGGAGGAAGAAGATGGACGAACGAGACGAACTTGGTCAAAAGAAGGCCAACGGATCTAATGGGAGGACGAAGATGGACGAACGAGACGAACTTGGTCCAAAGAAGGCCAACGGATCTAACGGGAGGACGAAGATGGACGAACGAGACGAACATGGTCCAAAGAAGGACAACGGATCAAATGCGAGGACGAAGATTGACGAACGAGACGAACTTGGTCCAAAGAAGGCCAACGGATCTAATGGGAGGACGAAGAGGGACTAAAGAGACGAACTTGGTCCAAAGAAGGCCAATGGATCAAATGGGAGGACGAAGATGGACGAACGAGACGAACTTGGTCGAAAGAAGGCCAACGGATCTAATGGGAGGACGAAGATGGACGAACGAGACGAACTTGGTCCAAAGAAGGCCAACGGATCTATTGGGAACACGAAGATGGACGAACGAGACAAACTTGGTCCAAAGAAGGCCAACGGATCTAATGGGAGGACGAAGATGGACGAACGAGACGACATGGTCCAAAGAAGGCCAACTGATCTAATGGGAGGACGAAGATGGACGAACGAGACGAACTTGGTCAAAAGAAGGCCAACGGATCTAATGGGAGGACGAAGATGAACGAACGAGACGAACTTGGTCCAAAGAAGGCCAACGGATCTAACGGGAGGACGAAGATGGACGAACGAGACGAACATGGTCCAAAGAAGGACAACGGATCAAATGCGAGGACGAAGATGGACGAAGCATACGAACTTGGTCGAAAGAAGGCCAACGGATCTAATGGGAGGACGAAGATGGACTAAAGAGACGAACTTGGTCCAATGAAGGCCAACGGATCTAATGGGAGGACGAAGATGGACGAACGAGACGAACTTGGTCCAAAGAAGGCCAACGGATCTAATGGGAGGACGAAGATGGACGAACGTGACGAACATGGTCCAAAGAAGGCCAATGGATCTAATGGGAGGACGAAGAGGGACTAAAGAGACGAACTTGGTCCAAAGAAGGCCAACGGATCAAATGGGAGGACGAAGATGGACGAACGAGACGAATTTGGTCCAAAGAAGGCCAACGGATCAAATGGGAAGACGAAGATGGACGAACGAGATGAACTTGGTCCAAAGAAGGCCAACGGATCTAATGGGAGGACGAAGAGGAACGAACGAGACGAACTTGGTCCAAAGAACGACAACGGATCTATTGGGAACACGAAGATGGACGAACGAGACAAACATGGTCCAAAGAAGGCCAACGGATCTAATGGGAGGACGAATATGGACGAACGAGACGACATGGTCCAAAGAAGGCCAACGGATCTAATGGGAGGACGAAGATGGACGAACGAGACGAACTTGGTCCAAAGAAGGCCAACGGATCTAATGGGAGGATGAAGATGGACGAACGAGACGAACTTGGTCAAAAGAAGGCTAACGGATCTAATGGGAGGACGAAGATGGACGAACGAGACGAACTTGGTCCAAAGAAGGCCAACGGATCTAATGGGAGGACGAAGAGGAACGAACGAGACGAACTTGGTCCAAAGAACGACAACGGATCTATTGGGAAGACGAAGATGGACGAACGAGACGAACTTGGTCCAAAGAAGGCCAACGGATCTAATGCGAGGACGAAGAGGGACTAAAGAGACGAACTTGGTCCAAAGAAGGCCAACGGATCTAATGGGAGGACGAAGATGGACTAAAGAGACGAACTTGGTCCAATGAAGGCCAACGGATCTAGTGGGAGGACGAAGATGGACGAACGAGACGAACTTGGTCCAAAGAAGGCCAACGGATCTATTGGGAACACGAAGATGGACGAACGAGACAAACTTGGTCCAAAGAAGGCCAACGGATCTAATGGGAGGACGAAGATGGACGAACGAGACGACATGGTCCAAAGAAGGCCAACGGATCTAATGGGAGGACGAAGATGGATGAACGAGACGACATGGTCCAAAGAAGGCCAACGGATCTAATGGGAGGATGAAGATGGACGAACGAGACGAACTTGGTCAAAAGAATGCCAACGGATCTAATGGGAGGACGAAGATGGACGAACGAGACGAACTTGGTCCAAAGAAGGCCAACGGATCTAATGGGAGGACGAAGAGGAACGAACGAGACGAACTTGGTCCAAAGAACGACAACGGATCTATTGGGAAGACGAAGATGGACGAACGAGACGAACTTGGTCCAAAGAAGGCCAACGGATCTAATGGGAGGACGAAGAGGGACTAAAGAGACGAACTTGGTCCAAAGAAGGCCAATGGATCAAACGGGAGGACGAAGATGGACGAACGAGACGAATTTGGTCCAAAGAAGGCCAACGGATCAAATGGGAAGACGAAAATGGACGAACGAGATGAACTTGGTCCAAAGAAGGCCAACGGATCTAATGGGAGGACGAAGAGGAACGAACGAGACGAACTTGGTCCAAAGAACGACAACGGATCTATTGGGAACACGAAGAGGTACGAACGAGACAAACTTGGTCCAAAGAAGGCCAACGGATCTAATGGGAGGACGAAGATGGACGAACGAGACGACATGGTCCAAAGAAGGCCAACGGATCTAATGGGAGGACGAAGATGGACGAACGAGACGAACTTGGTCCAAAGAAGGCCAACGGATCTAATGGGAGGATGAAGATGGACGAACGAGACGAACTTGGTCAAAAGAAGGCTAACGGATCTAATGGGAGGACGAAGATGGACGAACGAGACGAACTTGGTCCAAAGAAGGCCAACGGATCTAATGGGAGGACGAAGAGGAACGAACGAGACGAACTTGGTCCAAAGAACGACAACGGATCTATTGGGAAGACGAAGATGGACGAACGAGACGAACTTGGTCCAAAGAAGGCCAACGGATCTAATGGGAGGACGAAGAGGGACTAAAGAGACGAACTTGGTCCAAAGAAGGCCAATGGATCAAATGGGAGGACGAAGATGGACGAACGAGACGAACTTGGTCGAAAGAAGGTTAACGGATCTAATGGGAGGACGAAGAAGGACAAAAGAGACGAACTTGGTCCAATGAAGGCCAACGGATCTAATGGGAGGACGAAGATGGACGAACGAGCCGAACTTGGTCCAAAGAAGGCCAACGGATCTATTGGGAACACGAAGATGGACGAACGAGACAAACTTGGTCCAAAGAAGGCCAACGGATCTAATGGGAGGACGAAGATGGACGAACGAGACGACATGGTCCAAAGAAGGCCAACGGATCTAATGGGAGGACGAAGATGGACGAACGAGACGAACTTGGTCCAAAGAAGGCCAACGGATCTAATGGGAGGAAGAAGATGGACGAACGAGACGAACTTGGTCAAAAGAAGGCCAACGGATCTAACGGGAGGACGAAGATGGACGAACGAGACGAACATGGTCCAAAGAAGGACAACGGACGAAGATGGACTAAAGAGACGAACTTGGTCCAATGAAGGCCAACGGATCTAATGGGAGGACGAAGATGGACGAACGAGACGAACTTGGTCCAAAAAAGGCCAACGGATCTATTGGGAACACGAAGATGGACGAACGAGACAAACTTGGTCCAAAGAAGGCCAACGGATCTAATGGGAGGACGAAGATGGACGAACGAGACGACATGGTCCAAAGAAGGCCAACGGATCTAATGGGAGGACGAAGATGGACGAACGAGACGAACTTGGTCCAAAGAAGGCCAACGGATCTAATGGGAGGAACAAGATGGACGAACGAGACGAACTTGGTCAAAAGAAGGCCAACGGATCTAATGGGAGGACGAAGATGGACGAACGAGACGAACTTGGTCCAAAGAAGGCCAACGGATCTAACGGGAGGACGAAGATGGACGAACGAGACGAACATGGTCCAAAGAAGGACAACGGATCAAATGCGAGGACGAAGATGGACGAACGAGACGAACTTGGTCCAAAGAAGGCCAACGGATCTAATGGGAGGACGAAGAGGGACTAAAGAGACGAACTTGGTCCAAAGAAGGCCAATGGATCGAATGGGAGGACGAAGATGGACGAACGAGACGAACTTGGTCGAAAGAAGGCCAACGGATCTAATGGGAGGACGAAGATGGACGAACGAGACGAACTTGGTCCAAAGAAGGCCAACGGATCTATTGGGAACACGAAGATGGACGAACGAGACAAACTTGGTCCAAAGAAGGCCAACGGATCTAATGGGAGGACGAAGATGGACGAACGAGACGACATGGTCCAAAGAAGGCCAACTGATCTAATGGGAGGACGAAGATGGACGAACGAGACGAACTTGGTCAAAAGAAGGCCAACGGATCTAATGGGAGGACGAAGATGAACGAACGAGACGAACTTGGTCCAAAGAAGGCCAACGGATCTAACGGGAGGACGAAGATGGACGAACGAGACGAACATGGTCCAAAGAAGGACAACGGATCAAATGCGAGGACGAAGATGGACGAAGCATACGAACTTGGTCGAAAGAAGGCCAACGGATCTAATGGGAGGACGAAGATGGACTAAAGAGACGAACTTGGTCCAATGAAGGCCAACGGATCTAATGGGAGGACGAAGATGGACGAACGAGACGAACTTGGTCCAAAGAAGGCCAACGGATCTAATGGGAGGACGAAGATGGACGAACGTGACGAACATGGTCCAAAGAAGGCCAATGGATCTAATGGGAGGACGAAGAGGGACTAAAGAGACGAACTTGGTCCAAAGAAGGCCAACGGATCAAATGGGAGGACGAAGATGGACGAACGAGACGAATTTGGTCCAAAGAAGGCCAACGGATCAAATGGGAAGACGAAGATGGACGAACGAGATGAACTTGGTCCAAAGAAGGCCAACGGATCTAATGGGAGGACGAAGAGGAACGAACGAGACGAACTTGGTCCAAAGAACGACAACGGATCTATTGGGAACACGAAGATGGACGAACGAGACAAACATGGTCCAAAGAAGGCCAACGGATCTAATGGGAGGACGAATATGGACGAACGAGACGACATGGTCCAAAGAAGGCCAACGGATCTAATGGGAGGACGAAGATGGACGAACGAGACGAACTTGGTCCAAAGAAGGCCAACGGATCTAATGGGAGGATGAAGATGGACGAACGAGACGAACTTGGTCAAAAGAAGGCTAACGGATCTAATGGGAGGACGAAGATGGACGAACGAGACGAACTTGGTCCAAAGAACGACAACGGATCTATTGGGAAGACGAAGATGGACGAACGAGACGAACTTGGTCCAAAGAAGGCCAACGGATCTAATGCGAGGACGAAGAGGGACTAAAGAGACGAACTTGGTCCAAAGAAGGCCAACGGATCTAATGGGAGGACGAAGATGGACTAAAGAGACGAACTTGGTCCAATGAAGGCCAACGGATCTAGTGGGAGGACGAAGATGGACGAACGAGACGAACTTGGTCCAAAGAAGGCCAACGGATCTATTGGGAACACGAAGATGGACGAACGAGACAAACTTGGTCCAAAGAAGGCCAACGGATCTAATGGGAGGACGAAGATGGACGAACGAGACGACATGGTCCAAAGAAGGCCAACGGATCTAATGGGAGGACGAAGATGGACGAACGAGACGAACTTGGTCCAAAGAAGGCCAACGGATCTATTGGGAGGATGAAGATGGACGAACGAGACGAACTTGGTCAAAAGAATGCCAACGGATCTAATGGGAGGACGAAGATGGACGAACGAGACGAACTTGGTCCAAAGAAGGCCAACGGATCTAATGGGAGGACGAAGAGGAACGAACGAGACGAACTTGGTCCAAAGAACGACAACGGATCTATTGGGAAGACGAAGATGGACGAACGAGACGAACTTGGTCCAAAGAAGGCCAACGGATCTAATGGGAGGACGAAGAGGGACTAAAGAGACGAACTTGGTCCAAAGAAGGCCAATGGATCAAACGGGAGGACGAAGATGGACGAACGAGACGAATTTGGTCCAAAGAAGGCCAACGGATCAAATGGGAAGACGAAAATGGACGAACGAGATGAACTTGGTCCAAAGAAGGCCAACGGATCTAATGGGAGGACGAAGAGGAACGAACGAGACGAACTTGGTCCAAAGAACGACAACGGATCTATTGGGAACACGAAGAGGTACGAACGAGACAAACTTGGTCCAAAGAAGGCCAACGGATCTAATGGGAGGACGAAGATGGACGAACGAGACGACATGGTCCAAAGAAGGCCAACGGATCTAATGGGAGGACGAAGATGGACGAACGAGACGAACTTGGTCCAAAGAAGGCCAACGGATCTAATGGGAGGATGAAGATGGACGAACGAGACGAACTTGGTCAAAAGAAGGCTAACGGATCTAATGGGAGGACGAAGATGGACGAACGAGACGAACTTGGTCCAAAGAAGGCCAACGGATCTAATGGGAGGACGAAGAGGAACGAACGAGACGAACTTGGTCCAAAGAACGACAACGGATCTATTGGGAAGACGAAGATGGACGAACGAGACGAACTTGGTCCAAAGAAGGCCAACGGATCTAATGGGAGGACGAAGAGGGACTAAAGAGACGAACTTGGTCCAAAGAAGGCCAATGGATCAAATGGGAGGACGAAGATGGACGAACGAGACGAACTTGGTCGAAAGAAGGTTAACGGATCTAATGGGAGGACGAAGAAGGACAAAAGAGACGAACTTGGTCCAATGAAGGCCAACGGATCTAATGGGAGGACGAAGATGGACGAACGAGCCGAACTTGGTCCAAAGAAGGCCAACGGATCTATTGGGAACACGAAGATGGACGAACGAGACAAACTTGGTCCAAAGAAGGCCAACGGATCTAATGGGAGGACGAAGATGGACGAACGAGACGACATGGTCCAAAGAAGGCCAACGGATCTAATGGGAGGACGAAGATGGACGAACGAGACGAACTTGGTCCAAAGAAGGCCAACGGATCTAATGGGAGGAAGAAGATGGACGAACGAGACGAACTTGGTCAAAAGAAGGCCAACGGATCTAACGGGAGGACGAAGATGGACGAACGAGACGAACATGGTCCAAAGAAGGACAACGGACGAAGATGGACTAAAGAGACGAACTTGGTCCAATGAAGGCCAACGGATCTAATGGGAGGACGAAGATGGACGAACGAGACGAACTTGGTCCAAAAAAGGCCAACGGATCTATTGGGAACACGAAGATGGACGAACGAGACAAACTTGGTCCAAAGAAGGCCAACGGATCTAATGGGAGGACGAAGATGGACGAACGAGACGACATGGTCCAAAGAAGGCCAACGGATCTAATGGGAGGACGAAGATGGACGAACGAGACGAACTTGGTCCAAAGAAGGCCAACGGATCTAATGGGAGGAACAAGATGGACGAACGAGACGAACTTGGTCAAAAGAAGGCCAACGGATCTAATGGGAGGACGAAGATGGACGAACGAGACGAACTTGGTCCAAAGAAGGCCAACGGATCTAACGGGAGGACGAAGATGGACGAACGAGACGAACATGGTCCAAAGAAGGACAACGGATCAAATGCGAGGACGAAGATGGACGAACGAGACGAACTTGGTCCAAAGAAGGCCAACGGATCTAATGGGAGGACGAAGAGGGACTAAAGAGACGAACTTGGTCCAAAGAAGGCCAATGGATCGAATGGGAGGACGAAGATGGACGAACGAGACGAACTTGGTCGAAAGAAGGCCAACGGATCTAATGGGAGGACGAAGATGGACGAACGAGACGAACTTGGTCCAAAGAAGGCCAACGGATCTATTGGGAACACGAAGATGGACGAACGAGACAAACTTGGTCCAAAGAAGGCCAACGGATCTAATGGGAGGACGAAGATGGACGAACGAGACGACATGGTCCAAAGAAGGCCAACTGATCTAATGGGAGGACGAAGATGGACGAACGAGACGAACTTGGTCAAAAGAAGGCCAACGGATCTAATGGGAGGACGAAGATGAACGAACGAGACGAACTTGGTCCAAAGAAGGCCAACGGATCTAACGGGAGGACGAAGATGGACGAACGAGACGAACATGGTCCAAAGAAGGACAACGGATCAAATGCGAGGACGAAGATGGACGAAGCATACGAACTTGGTCGAAAGAAGGCCAACGGATCTAATGGGAGGACGAAGATGGACTAAAGAGACGAACTTGGTCCAATGAAGGCCAACGGATCTAATGGGAGGACGAAGATGGACGAACGAGACGAACTTGGTCCAAAGAAGGCCAACGGATCTAATGGGAGGACAAAGATGGACGAACGTGACGAACATGGTCCAAAGAAGGCCAATGGATCTAATGGGAGGACGAAGAGGGACTAAAGAGACGAACTTGGTCCAAAGAAGGCCAACGGATCAAATGGGAGGACGAAGATGGACGAACGAGACGAAATTGGTCCAAAGAAGGCCAACGGATCAAATGGGAAGACGAAGATGGACGAACGAGATGAACTTGGTCCAAAGAAGGCCAACGGATCTAATGGGAGGACGAAGAGGAACGAACGAGACGAACTTGGTCCAAAGAACGACAACGGATCTATTGGGAACACGAAGATGGACGAACGAGACAAACATCGTCCAAAGAAGGCCAACGGATCTAATGGGAGGACGAATATGGACGAACGAGACGACATGGTCCAAAGAAGGCCAACGGATCTAATGGGAGGACGAAGATGGACGAACGAGACGAACTTGGTCCAAAGAAGGCCAACGGATCTAATGGGAGGATGAAGATGGACGAACGAGACGAACTTGGTCAAAAGAAGGCTAACGGATCTAATGGGAGGACGAAGATGGACGAACGAGACGAACTTGGTCCAAAGAAGGCCAACGGATCTAATGGGAGGACGAAGAGGAACGAACGAGACGAACTTGGTCCAAAGAACGACAACGGATCTATTGGGAAGACGAAGATGGACGAACGAGACGAACTTGGTCCAAAGAAGGCCAACGGATCTAATGCGAGGACGAAGAGGGACTAAAGAGACGAACTTGGTCCAAAGAAGGCCAACGGATCTAATGGGAGGACGAAGATGGACTAAAGAGACGAACTTGGTCCAATGAAGGCCAACGGATCTAGTGGGAGGACGAAGATGGACGAACGAGACGAACTTGGTCCAAAGAAGGCCAACGGATCTATTGGGAACACGAAGATGGACGAACGAGACAAACTTGGTCCAAAGAAGGCCAACGGATCTAATGGGAGGACGAAGATGGACGAACGAGACGAACTTGGTCCAAAGAAGGCCAACGGATCTAATGGGAAGATGAAGATGGACGAACGAGACGAACTTGGTCAAAAGAATGCCAACGGATCTAATGGGAGGACGAAGATGGACGAACGAGACGAACTTGGTCCAAAGAAGGCCAACGGATCTAATGGGAGGACGAAGAGGAACGAACGAGACGAACTTGGTCCAAAGAACGACAACGGATCTATTGGGAAGACGAAGTTGGACGAACGAGACGAACTTGGTCCAAAGAAGGCCAACGGATCTAATGGGAGGACGAAGAGGGACTAAAGAGACGAACTTGGTCCAAAGAAGGCCAATGGATCGAATGGGAGGACGAAGATGGACGAACGAGACGAACTTGGTCGAAAGAAGGCCAACGGATCTAATGGGAGGACGAAGATGGACGAACGAGACGAACTTGGTCCAAAGAAGGCCAACGGATCTATTGGGAACACGAAGATGGACGAACGAGACAAACTTGGTCCAAAGAAGGCCAACGGATCTAATGGGAGGACGAAGATGGACGAACGAGACGACATGGTCCAAAGAAGGCCAACTGATCTAATGGGAGGACGAAGATGGACGAACGAGACGAACTTGGTCAAAAGAAGGCCAACGGATCTAATGGGAGGACGAAGATGAACGAACGAGACGAACTTGGTCCAAAGAAGGCCAACGGATCTAACGGGAGGACGAAGATGGACGAACGAGACGAACATGGTCCAAAGAAGGACAACGGATCAAATGCGAGGACGAAGATGGACGAAGCATACGAACTTGGTCGAAAGAAGGCCAACGGATCTAATGGGAGGACGAAGATGGACTAAAGAGACGAACTTGGTCCAATGAAGGCCAACGGATCTAATGGGAGGACGAAGATGGACGAACGAGACGAACTTGGTCCAAAGAAGGCCAACGGATCTAATGGGAGGACAAAGATGGACGAACGTGACGAACATGGTCCAAAGAAGGCCAATGGATCTAATGGGAGGACGAAGAGGGACTAAAGAGACGAACTTGGTCCAAAGAAGGCCAACGGATCAAATGGGAGGACGAAGATGGACGAACGAGACGAAATTGGTCCAAAGAAGGCCAACGGATCAAATGGGAAGACGAAGATGGACGAACGAGATGAACTTGGTCCAAAGAAGGCCAACGGATCTAATGGGAGGACGAAGAGGAACGAACGAGACGAACTTGGTCCAAAGAACGACAACGGATCTATTGGGAACACGAAGATGGACGAACGAGACAAACATCGTCCAAAGAAGGCCAACGGATCTAATGGGAGGACGAATATGGACGAACGAGACGACATGGTCCAAAGAAGGCCAACGGATCTAATGGGAGGACGAAGATGGACGAACGAGACGAACTTGGTCCAAAGAAGGCCAACGGATCTAATGGGAGGATGAAGATGGACGAACGAGACGAACTTGGTCAAAAGAAGGCTAACGGATCTAATGGGAGGACGAAGATGGACGAACGAGACGAACTTGGTCCAAAGAAGGCCAACGGATCTAATGGGAGGACGAAGAGGAACGAACGAGACGAACTTGGTCCAAAGAACGACAACGGATCTATTGGGAAGACGAAGATGGACGAACGAGACGAACTTGGTCCAAAGAAGGCCAACGGATCTAATGCGAGGACGAAGAGGGACTAAAGAGACGAACTTGGTCCAAAGAAGGCCAACGGATCTAATGGGAGGACGAAGATGGACTAAAGAGACGAACTTGGTCCAATGAAGGCCAACGGATCTAGTGGGAGGACGAAGATGGACGAACGAGACGAACTTGGTCCAAAGAAGGCCAACGGATCTATTGGGAACACGAAGATGGACGAACGAGACAAACTTGGTCCAAAGAAGGCCAACGGATCTAATGGGAGGACGAAGATGGACGAACGAGACGACATGGTCCAAAGAAGGCCAACGGATCTAATGGGAGGACGAAGATGGACGAACGAGACGAACTTGGTCCAAAGAAGGCCAACGGATCTAATGGGAAGATGAAGATGGACGAACGAGACGAACTTGGTCAAAAGAATGCCAACGGATCTAATGGGAGGACGAAGATGGACGAACGAGACGAACTTGGTCCAAAGAAGGCCAACGGATCTAATGGGAGGACGAAGAGGAACGAACGAGACGAACTTGGTCCAAAGAACGACAACGGATCTATTGGGAAGACGAAGTTGGACGAACGAGACGAACTTGGTCCAAAGAAGGCCAACGGATCTAATGGGAGGACGAAGAGGGACTAAAGAGACGAACTTGGTCCAAAGAAGGCCAATGGATCAAACGGGAGGACGAAGATGGACGAACGAGACGAATTTGGTCCAAAGAAGGCCAACGGATCAAATGGGAAGACGAAAATGGACGAACGAGATGAACTTGGTCCAAAGAAGGCCAACGGATCTAATGGGAGGACGAAGAGGAACGAACGAGACGAACTTGGTCCAAAGAACGACAACGGATCTATTGGGAACACGAAGAGGTACGAACGAGACAAACTTGGTCCAAAGAAGGCCAACGGATCTAATGGGAGGACGAAGATGGACGAACGAGACGACATGGTCCAAAGAAGGCCAACGGATCTAATGGGAGGACGAAGATGGACGAACGAGACGAACTTGGTCCAAAGAAGGCCAACGGATCTAATGGGAGGATGAAGATGGACGAACGAGACGAACTTGGTCAAAAGAAGGCTAACGGATCTAATGGGAGGACGAAGATGGACGAACGAGACGAACTTGGTCCAAAGAAGGCCAACGGATCTAATGGGAGGACGAAGAGGAACGAACGAGACGAACTTGGTCCAAAGAACGACAACGGATCTATTGGGAAGACGAAGATGGACGAACGAGACGAACTTGGTCCAAAGAAGGCCAACGGATCTAATGGGAGGACGAAGAGGGACTAAAGAGACGAACTTGGTCCAAAGAAGGCCAATGGATCAAATGGGAGGACGAAGATGGACGAACGAGACGAACTTGGTCGAAAGAAGGTTAACGGATCTAATGGGAGGACGAAGAAGGACAAAAGAGACGAACTTGGTCCAATGAAGGCCAACGGATCTAATGGGAGGACGAAGATAGACGAACGAGACAAACTTGGTCCAAAGAAGGCCAACGGATCTAATGGGAGGACGAAGATGGACGAACGAGACGAACTTGGTCGAAAGAAGGCCAACGGATCTATTGGGAACACGAAGATGGACGAACGAGACAAACTTGGTCCAAAGAAGGCCAACGGATCTAATGGGAGGACGAAGATGGACGAACGAGACGACATGGTCCAAAGAAGGCCAACGGATCTAATGGGAGGACGAAGATGGACGAACGAGACGAACTTGGTCCAAAGAAGGCCAACGGATCTAATGGGAGGAGGAAGATGGACGAACGAGACGAACTTGGTCAAAAGAAGGCCAACGGATCTAATGGGAGGACGAAGATGGACGAACGAGACGAACTTGGTCCAAAGAACGACAACGGATCTATTGGGAAGACGAAGATGGATGAACGAGACGAACTTGGTCCAAAGAAGGCCAACGGATCTAATGGGAGGACGAAGAGGGACTAAAGAGACGAACTTGGTCCAAAGAAGGCCAATGGATCAAACGGGAGGACGAAGATGGACGAACGAGAATAATTTTGTCCAAAGAAAGCCAACGGATCAAATGGGAAGACGAAAATGGACGAACGAGATGAACTTGGTCCAAAGAAGGCCAACGGATCTAATGGGAGGACGAAGAGGAACGAACGAGACGAACTTGGTCCAAAGAACGACAACGGATCTATTGGGAACACGAAGATGGACGAACGAGACAAACTTGGTCCAAAGAAGGCCAACGGATCTAATGGGAGGACGAAGATGGACGAACGAGACGACATGGTCCAAAGAAGGCCAACGGATCTAATGGGAGGATGAAGATGGACGAACGAGACGAACTTGGTCAAAAGAAGGCTAACGGATCTAATGGGAGGACGAAGATGGACGAACGAGACGAACTTGGTCCAAAGAAGGCCAACGGATCTAATGGGAGGACGAAGAGGAACGAACGAGACGAACTTGGTCGAAAGAACGACAACGGATCTATTGGGAAGACAAAGATGGACGAACGAGACGAATTTAGTCCAAAGAAGGCCAACGGATCTAATGGGAGGACGAAGAGGGACTAAAGAGACGAACTTGGTCCAAAGAAGGCCAATGGATCAAATGGGAGGACGAAGATGGACGAACGAGACGAACTTGGTCGAAAGAAGGCCAACGGATCTAATGGGAGGACGAAGATGGACTAAAGAGACGAACTTGGTCCAATGAAGGCCAACGGATCTAATGGGAGGACGAAGATGGACGAACGAGACGAACTTGGTCCAAAGAAGGCCAACGGATCTATTGGGAACACGAAGATGGACGAACGAGACGACATGGTCCAAAGAAGGCCAACGGATCTAATGGGAGGACGAAGATGGACGAACGAGACGAACTTGGTCCAAAGAAGGCCAACGGATCTAATGGGAGGAGGAAGATGGACGAACGAGACGAACTTGGTCAAAAGAAGGCCAACGGATCTAATATGAGGACGAAGATGGACGAACGAGACGAACTTGGTCCAAAGAACGACAACGGATCTATTGGGAAGACGAAGATGGATGAACGAGACGAACTTGGTCCAAAGAAGGCCAACGGATCTAATGGGAGGACGAAGAGGGACTAAAGAGACGAACTTGGTCCAAAGAAGGCCAATGGATCAAACGGGAGGACGAAGATGGACGAACGAGAATAATTTTGTCCAAAGAAAGCCAACGGATCAAATGGGAAGACGAAAATGGACGAACGAGATGAACTTGGTCCAAAGAAGGCCAACGGATCTAATGGGAGGACGAAGAGGAACGAACGAGACGAACTTGGTCCAAAGAACGACAACGGATCTATTGGGAACACGAAGATGGACGAACGAGACAAACTTGGTCCAAAGAAGGCCAACGGATCTAATGGGAGGACGAAGATGGACGAACGAGACGACATGGTCCAAAGAAGGCCAACGGATCTAATGGGAGGATGAAGATGGACGAACGAGACGAACTTGGTCAAAAGAAGGCTAACGGATCTAATGGGAGGACGAAGATGGACGAACGAGACGAACTTGGTCCAAAGAAGGCCAACGGATCTAATGGGAGGACGAAGAGGAACGAACGAGACGAACTTGGTCGAAAGAACGACAACGGATCTATTGGGAAGACAAAGATGGACGAACGAGACGAATTTAGTCCAAAGAAGGCCAACGGATCTAATGGGAGGACGAAGAGGGACTAAAGAGACGAACTTGGTCCAAAGAAGGCCAATGGATCAAATGGGAGGACGAAGATGGACGAACGAGACGAACTTGGTCGAAAGAAGGCCAACGGATCTAATGGGAGGACGAAGATGGACTAAAGAGACGAACTTGGTCCAATGAAGGCCAACGGATCTAATGGGAGGACGAAGATGGACGAACGAGACGAACTTGGTCCAAAGAAGGCCAACGGATCTATTGGGAACACGAAGATGGACGAACGAGACAAACTTGGTCCAAAGAAGGCCAACGGATCTAATGGGAGGACGAAGATGGACGAACGAGACGACATGGTCCAAAGAAGGCCAACGGATCTAATGGGAGGACGAAGATGGACGAACGAGACGAACTTGGTCCAAAGAAGGCCAACGGATCTAATGGGAGGAAGAAGATGGACGAACGAGACGAACTTGGTCAAAAGAAGGCCAACGGATCTAATGGGAGGACGAAGATGGACAAACGAGACGAACTTGGTCCAAAGAAGGCCAACGGATCTAATGGGAGGATGAAGAGGAACGAACGAGACGAACTTGGTCCAAAGAACGACAACGGATCTATTGGGAACACGAAGATGGACGAACGAGACAAACTTGGTCCAAAGAAGGCCAACGGATCTAATGGGAGGACGAAGATGGATGAACGAGACGACATGGTCCAAAGAAGGCCAACGGATCTAACGGGAGGACGAAGATGGACGAACGAGACGAACTTGGTCGAAAGAAGGCCAACGGATCTATTGGGAACACGAAGATGGACGAACGAGACAAACTTGGTCCAAAGAAGGCCAACGGATCTAATGGGAGGACGAAGATGGACGAACGAGACGACATGGTCCAAAGAAGGCCAACGGATCTAATGGGAGGACGAAGATGGACGAACGAGACGAACTTGGTCCAAAGAAGGCCAACGGATCTAATGGGAGGAGGAAGATGGACGCACGAGACGAACTTGGTCAAAAGAAGGCCAACGGATCTAATGGGAGGACGAAGATGGACGAACGAGACGAACTTGGTCCAAAGAACGACAACGGATCTATTGGGAAGACGAAGATGGATGAACGAGACGAACTTGGTCCAAAGAAGGCCAACGGATCTAATGGGAGGACGAAGAGGGACTAAAGAGACGAACTTGGTCCAAAGAAGGCCAATGGATCAAACGGGAGGACGAAGATGGACGAACGAGACGAATTTGGTCCAAAGAAAGCCAACGGATCAAATGGGAAGACGAAAATGGACGAACGAGATGAACTTGGTCCAAAGAAGGCCAACGGATCTAATGGGAGGACGAAGAGGAACGAACGAGACGAACTTGGTCCAAAGAACGACAACGGATCTATTGGGAACACGAAGATGGACGAACGAGACAAACTGGGTCCAAAGAAGTCCAACGGATCTAATGGGAGGACGAAGATGGACGAACGAGACGAACTTGGTCAAAAGAAGGCTAACGGATCTAATGGGAGGACGAAGATGGACGAACGAGACGAACTTGGTCGAAAGAAGGCCAACGGATCTAATGGGAGGACGAAGAGGAACGAACGAGACGAACTTGGTCGAAAGAACGACAACGGATCTATTGGGAAGACAAAGATGGACGAACGAGACGAATTTAGTCCAAAGAAGGCCAACGGATCTAATGGGAGGACGAAGAGGGACTAAAGAGACGAACTTGGTCCAAAGAAGGCCAATGGATCAAATGGGAGGACGAAGATGGACGAACGAGACGAACTTGGTCGAAAGAAGGCCAACGGATCTAATGGGAGGACGAAGATGGACTAAAGAGACGAACTTGGTCCAATGAAGGCCAACGGATCTAATGGGAGGACGAAGATGGACGAACGAGACGAACTTGGTCCAAAGAAGGCCAACGGATCTATTGGGAACACGAAGATGGACGAACGAGACAAACTTGGTCCAAAGAAGGCCAACGGATCTAATGGGAGGACGAAGATGGACGAACGAGACGACATGGTCCAAAGAAGGCCAACGGATCTAATGGGAGGACGAAGATGGACGAACGAGACGAACTTGGTCCAAAGAAGGCCAACGGATCTAATGGGAGGAAGAAGATGGACGAACGAGACGAACTTGGTCAAAAGAAGGCCAACGGATCTAATGGGAGGACGAAGATGGACAAACGAGACGAACTTGGTCCAAAGAAGGCCAACGGATCTAACGGGAGGATGAAGAGGAACGAACGAGACGAACTTGGTCCAAAGAACGACAACGGATCTATTGGGAACACGAAGATGGACGAACGAGACAAACTTGGTCCAAAGAAGGCCAACGGATCTAATGGGAGGACGAAGATGGATGAACGAGACGACATGGTCCAAAGAAGGCCAACGGATCTAATGGGAGGACGAAGATGGACGAACGAGACGAACTTGGTCCAAAGAAGGCCAACGGATCTAATGGGAGGATGAAGATGGACGAACGAGACGAACTTGGTCAAAAGAAGGCTAACGGATCTAATGGGAGGACGAAGATGGACGAACGAGACGAACTTGGTCCAAAGAAGTCCAACGGATCTAATGGGAGGACGAAGAGGAACGAACGAGACGAACTTGGTCCAAAGAACGACAACGGATCTATTGGGAAGACGATGATGGACGAACGAGACGAACTTGGTCCAAAGAACGACAACGGATCTATTGGGAACACGAAGATGGACGAACGAGACAAACTTGGTCCAAAGAAGGCCAACGGATCTATTGGGAACACGAAGATGGACGAACGAGACAAACTTGGTCCAAAGAAGGCCAACGGATCTAATGGGAGGACGAAGATGGACGAACGAGACGACATGGTCCAAAGAAGGCCAACGGATCTAATGGGAGGACGAAGATGGACGAACGAGACGAACTTGGTCCAAAGAAGGCCAACAGATCTAATGGGAGGAAGAAGATGGACGAACGAGACGAACTTGGTCAAAAGAAGGCCAACGGATCTAATGGGAGGACGAAGATGGACAAACGAGACGAACTTGGTCCAAAGAAGGCCAACGGATCTAATGGGAGGATGAAGAGGAGCGAACGAGACGAACTTGGTCCAAAGAACGACAACGGATCTATTGGGAACACGAAGATGGACGAACGAGACAAACTTGGTCCAAAGAAGGCCAACGGATCTAATGGGAGGACGAAGATGGATGAACGAGACGACATGGTCCAAAGAAGGCCAACGGATCTAACGGGAGGACGAAGATGGACGAACGAGACGAACTTGGTCGAAAGAAGGCCAACGGATCTATTGGGAACACGAAGATGGACGAACGAGACAAACTTGGTCCAAAGAAGGCCAACGGATCTAATGGGAGGACGAAGATGGACGAACAAGACGACATGGTCCAAAGAAGGCCAACGGATCTAATGGGAGGACGAAGATGGACGAACGAGACGAACTTGGTCCAAAGAAGGCCAACGGATCTAATGGGAGGAGGAAGATGGACGCACGAGACGAACTTGGTCAAAAGAAGGCCAACGGATCTAATGGGAGGACGAAGATGGACGAACGAGACGAACTTGGTCCAAAGAACGACAATGGATCTATTGGGAAGACGAAGATGGATGAACGAGACGAACTTGGTCCAAAGAAGGCCAACGGATCTAATGGGAGGACGAAGAGGGACTAAAGAGACGAACTTGGTCCAAAGAAGGCCAATGGATCAAACGGGAGGACGAAGATGGACGAACGAGACGAATTTGGTCCAAAGAAAGCCAACGGATCAAATGGGAAGACGAAAATGGACGAACGAGATGAACTTGGTCCAAAGAAGGCCAACGGATCTAATGGGAGGACGAAGAGGAACGAACGAGACGAACTTGGTCCAAAGAACGACAATGGATCTATTGGGAACACGAAGATGGACGAACGAGACAAACTTGGTCCAAAGAAGTCCAACGGATCTAATGGGAGGACGAAGATGGACGAACGAGACGACATGGTCCAAAGAAGGCCAACGGATCTAATGGGAGGATGAAGATGGACGAACGAGACGAACTTGGTCAAAAGAAGGCTAACGGATCTAATGGGAGGACGAAGATGGACGAACGAGACGAACTTGGTCGAAAGAAGGCCAACGGATCTAATGGGAGGACGAAGAGGAACGAACGAGACGAACTTGGTCGAAAGAACGACAACGGATCTATTGGGAAGACAAAGATGGACGAACGAGACGAATTTAGTCCAAAGAAGGCCAACGGATCTAATGGGAGGACGAAGAGGGACTAAAGAGACGAACTTGGTCCAAAGAAGGCCAATGGGTCAAATGGGAGGACGAAGATGGACGAACGAGACGAACTTGGTCGAAAGAAGGCCAACGGATCTAATGGGAGGACGAAGATGGACTAAAGAGACGAACTTGGTCCAATGAAGGCCAACGGATCTAATGGGAGGACGAAGATGGACGAACGAGACGAACTTGGTCCAAAGAAGGCCAACGGATCTATTGGGAACACGAAGATGGACGAACGAGACAAACTTGGTCCAAAGAAGGCCAACGGATCTAATGGGAGGACGAAGATGGACGAACGAGACGACATGGTCCAAAGAAGGCCAACGGATCTAATGGGAGGACGAAGATGGACGAACGAGACGAACTTGGTCCAAAGAAGGCCAACGGATCTAATGGGAGGAAGAAGATGGACGAACGAGACGAACTTGGTCAAAAGAAGGCCAACGGATCTAATGGGAGGACGAAGATGGACAAACGAGACGAACTTGGTCCAAAGAAGGCCAACGGATCTAACGGGAGGATGAAGAGGAACGAACGAGACGAACTTGGTCCAAAGAACGACAACGGATCTATTGGGAACACGAAGATGGACGAACGAGACAAACTTGGTCCAAAGAAGGCCAACGGATCTAATGGGAGGACGAAGATGGATGAACGAGACGACATGGTCCAAAGAAGGCCAACGGATCTAATGGGAGGACGAAGATGGACGAACGAGACGAACTTGGTCCAAAGAAGGCCAACGGATCTAATGGGAGGATGAAGATGGACGAACGAGACGAACTTGGTCAAAAGAAGGCTAACGGATCTAATGGGAGGACGAAGATGGACGAACGAGACGAACTTGGTCCAAAGAAGTCCAACGGATCTAATGGGAGGACGAAGAGGAACGAACGAGACGAACTTGGTCCAAAGAACGACAACGGATCTATTGGGAAGACGATGATGGACGAACGAGACGAACTTGGTCCAAAGAAGGCCAACGGATCTAATGGGAGGACGAAGAGGGACTAAAGAGACGAACTTGGTCCAAAGAAGGCCAATGGATCAAATGGGAGGACGAAGATGGACGAACGAGACGAACTTGGTCGAAAGAAGGCCAACGGATCTAATGGGAGGACGAAGATGGACTAAAGAGACGAACTTGGTCCAATGAAGGCCAACGGATCTAATGGGAGGACGAAGATGGACGAACGAGACGAACTTGGTCCAAAGAAGGCCAACGGATCTATTGGGAACACGAAGATGGACGAACGAGACAAACTTGGTCCAAAGAAGGCCAACGGATCTAATGGGAGGACGAAGATGGACGAACGAGACGACATGGTCCAAAGAAGGCCAACGGATCTAATGGGAGGATGAAGATGGACGAACGAGACGAACTTGGTCCAAAGAAGGCCAACGGATCTAATGGGAGGAGGAAGAAGGACGAACGAGACGAACTTGGTCAAAAGAAGGCCAACGGATCTAATGGGAGGACGAAGATGGACGAACGAGACGAGCTTGGTCCAAAGAAGGCCAACGGATCTAATGGGAGGACGAAGAGGAACGAACGAGACGAACTTGGTCCAAAGAACGACAACGGATCTATTGGGAAGACGAAGATGGATGAACGAGACGAACTTGGTCCAAAGAAGGCCAACGGATCTAATGGGAGGACGAAGAGGGACTAAAGAGACGAACTTGGTCCAAAGAAGGCCAATGGATCAAACGGGAGGACGAAGATGGACGAACGAGACGAATTTGGTCCAAAGAAGGCCAACGGATCAAATGGGAAGACGAAAATGGACGAACGAGATGAACTTGGTCCAAAGAAGGCCAACGGATCTAATGGGAGGACGAAGAGGAACGAACGAGACGAACTTGGTCCAAAGAACGACAACGGATCTATTCGGAACACGAAGAGGTACGAACGAGACAAACTTGGTCCTAAGAGGGCCAACGGATCTAATGGGAGGACGAAGATGGACGAACGAGACGACATGGTCCAAAGAAGGCCAACGGATCTAATGGGAGGATGAAGATGGACGAACGAGACGAACTTGGTCAAAAGAAGGCTAACGGATCTAATGGGAGGACGAAGATGGACGAACGAGACGAACTTGGTCCAAAGAAGGCCAACGGATCTAATGGGAGGACGAAGAGGAACGAACGAGACGAACTTGGTCCAAAGAACGACAACGGATCTATTGGGAAGACGAAGATGGACGAACGAGATGAACTTGGTCCAAAGAAGGCCAACGGATCTAATGTGTGGACGAAGAGGGACTAAAGAGACGAACTTGGTCCAAAGAAGGCCAATGGATCAAATGGGAGGACGAAGATGGACGAACGAGACGAACTTGGTCGAAAGAAGGCCAACGGATCTAATGGGAGGACGAAGATGGACTAAAGAGACGAACTTGGTCCAATGAAGGCCAACGGATCTAATGGGAGGACGAAGATGGACGAACGAGACGAACTTGGTCCAAAGAAGGCCAACGGATCTATTGGGAACACGAAGATGGACGAACGAGACAAACTTGGTCCAAAGAAGGCCAACGGATCTAATGGGAGGACGAAGATGGACGAACGAGACGACATGGTCCAAAGAAGGCCAACGGATCTAATGGGAGGAAGAAGATGGACGAACGAGACGAACTTGGTCAAAAGAAGGCCAACGGATCTAATGGGAGGACGAAGATGGACGAACGAGACGAACTTGGTCCAAAGAAGGCCAACGGATCTAACGGGAGGACGAAGATGGACGAACGAGACGAACATGGTCCAAAGAAGGACAACGGATCAAATGCGAGGACGAAGATGGACGAACGAGACGAACTTGGTCCAAAGAAGGCCAACGGATCTAATGGGAGGACGAAGATGGACTAAAGAGACGAACTTGGTCCAATGAAGGCCAACGGATCTAATGGGAGGACGAAGATGGACGAACGAGACGAACTTGGTCCAAAGAAGGCCAACGGATCTATTGGGAACACGAAGATGGACGAACGAGACAAACTTGGTCCAAAGAAGGCCAACGGATCTAATGGGAGGACGAAGATGGACGAACGAGACGACATGGTCCAAAGAAGGCCAACGGATCAAATGGGAGGACGAAGATGGACGAACGAGATGAACTTGGTCCAAAGAAGGCCAACGGATCTAATGGGAGGAGGAAGATGGACGAACGAGACGAACTTGGTCAAAATAAGGCCAACGGATCTAATGGGAGGACGAAGATGGACGAACGAGACGAACTTGGTCCAAAGAAGGCCAACGGATCTAATGGGAGGACGAAGAGGAACGAACGAGACGAACATGGTCCAAAGAACGACAACGGATCTATTGGGAAGACGAAGATGGACGAACGAGACGAACTTGGTCCAAAGAAGGCCAACGGATCTAATGGGAGGACGAAGAGGGACTAAAGAGACGAACTTGGTCCAAAGAAGGCCAATGGATCAAACGGGAGGATGAAGATGGACGAACGAGACGAATTTGATCCAAAGAAGGCCAACGGATCAAATGGGAAAACGAAAATGGACGAACGAGATGAACTTTGTCCAAAGAAGGCCAACAGATCTAATGGGAGGACGAAGAGGAACGAACGAGACGAACTTGGTCCAAAGAACGACAACGGATTTGTTGGGAACACGAAGAGGTACGAACGAGACAAACTTGGTCCAAAGAAGGCCAACGGATCTAATGGGAGGACGAAGATGGACGAACGAGACGACATGGTCCAAAGAAGGCCAACGGATCTAATGGGAGGACGAAGATGGACGAACGAGACGAACTTGGTCCAAAGAAGGCCAACGGATCTAATGGGAGGATGAAGATGGACGAACGAGACGAACTTGGTCAAAAGAAGGCGAACGGATCTAATGGGAGGACGAAGATGGACGAACGAGACGAACTTGGTCCAAAGAAGGCCAACGGATCTAATGGGAGGACGAAGAGGAACGAACGAGACGAACTTGGTCCAAAGAACGACAACGGATCTATTGGGAAGACGAAGATGGACGAACGAGACGAACTTGGTCCAAAGAAGGCCAACGGATCTAATGGGAGGACGAAGAGGGACTAAAGAGACGAACTTGGTCCAAAGAAGGCCAATGGATCTAATGGGAGGACGAAGAGGGACTAAAGAGGCGAACTTGGTACAAAGAAGGCCAACGGATCAAATGGGAGGACGAAGATGGACGAACGAGATGAACATGGTCCAAAGAAGGCCAACGGATCTAATGGGATGACGAAGAGGAACGAACGAGACGTACTTGGTCCAAAGAACGACATCGGATCTATTGGGAACACGAAGAGGTACGAACGATACAAACTTGGTCCAAAGAAGGCCAACGGATCTAATGGGAGGACGAAGATGGACGAACGAGACGACATGGTCCAAAGAAGGCCAACGGATCTAATGGGAGGACGAAGATGGACGAACGAGACGAACTTGGTCCAAAGAAGGCCGACGGATCTAATGGGAGGACGAAGAGGGACTAAAGAGACGAACTTGGTCCAAAGAAGGCCAATGGATCAAACGGGAGGATGAAGATGGACGAACGAGACGAATTTGATCCAAAGAAGGCCAACGGATCAAATGGGAAAACGAAAATGGACGAACGAGATGAACTTTGTCCAAAGAAGGCCAACAGATCTAATGGGAGGACGAAGAGGAACGAACGAGACGAACTTGGTCCAAAGAACGACAACGGATCTATTGGGAAGACGAAGATGGACGAACGAGACGAACTTGGTCCAAAGAAGGCCAACGGATCTAATGGGAGGACGAAGAGGGACTAAAGAGACGAACTTGGTCCAAAGAAGGCCAACGGATCTAATGGGAGGACGAAGATGGACGAACGTGACGAACTTGGTCCAAAGAAGGCCAATGGATCTAATGGGAGGACGAAGAGGGACTAAAGAGGCGAACTTGGTACAAAGAAGGCCAACGGATCAAATGGGAGGACGAAGATGGACGAACGAGGCGAACTTGGTCAAAAGAAGGCCAACGGATCTAATGGGAGGACGAAGATGGACGAACGAGACGAACTTGGTCCAAAGAAGGCCAACGGATCTAATGGGAGGACGAAGAGGAACGAACGAGACGAACTTGGTCCAAAGAACGACAACGGATCTATTGGGAAGACGAAGATGGACGAACGAGACGAACTTGGTCGAAAGAAGGCCAACGGATCTAATGGGAGGACGAAGAGGGACTAAAGAGACGAACTTGGTCCAAAGAAGGCCAATGGATCAAACGGGAGGACGAAAATGGACGAACGAGATGAACATGGTCCAAAGAAGGCCAACGGATCTAATGGGAGGACGAAGAGGAACGAACGAGACGTACTTGGTCCAAAGAACGACATCGGATCTATTGGGAACACGAAGAGGTACGAACGATACAAACTTGGTCCAAAGAAGGCCAACGGATCTAATGGGAGGACGAAGATGGACGAACGAGACGACATGGTCCAAAGAAGGCCAACGGATCTAATGGGAGGACGAAGATGGACGAACGAGACGAACTTGGTCCAAAGAAGGCCAACGGATCTAATGGGAGGATGAAGATGGACGAACGAGACGAACTTGGTCAAAAGAAGGCTAACGGATCTAATGGGAGGACGAAGATGGACGAACGAGACGAACTTGGTCCAAAGAAGGCCAACGGATCTAATGGGAGGACGAAGAGGAACGAACGAGACGAACTTGGTCCAAAGAACGACAACGGATCTATTGGGAAGACGAAGATGGACGAACGAGACGAACTTGGTCCAAAGAAGGCCAACGGATCTAATGGGAGGACGAAGAGGGACTAAAGAGACGAACTTGGTCCAAAGAAGGCCAATGGATCAAATGGGAGGACGAAGATGGACGAACGAGACGAACTTGGTCGAAAGAAGGTTAACGGATCTAATGGGAGGACGAAGATGGACAAAAGAGACGAACTTGGTCCAATGAAGGCCAACGGATCTAATGGGAGGACGAAGATGGACGAACGAGACAAACTTGGTCCAAAGAAGGCCAACGGATCTAATGGGAGGACGAAGATGGACGAACGAGACGAACTTGGTCGAAAGAAGGCCAACGGATCTAATGGGAGGACGAAGATGGACGAACGTGACGAACTTGGTCCAAAGAAGGCCAATGGATCTAATGGGAGGACGAAGAGGGACTAAAGAGGCGAACTTGGTCCAAAGAAGGCCAACGGATCAAATGGGAGGACGAAGATGGACGAACGAGACGAATTTGGTCCAAAGAAGGCCAACGGATCAAATGGGAAGACGAAGATGGACGAACAAGATGAACTTGGTCCAAAGAAGGCCAACGGATCTAATGGGAGGATGAAGAGGAACGAACGAGACGAACTTGGTCCAAAGAACGACAACGGATCTATTGGGAACACGAAGATGGACGAACGAGACAAACTTCGTCCAAAGAAGGCCAACGGATCTAATGGGAGGACGAAGATGGATGAACGAGACGACATGGTCCAAAGAAGGCCAACGGATCTAATGGGAGGACGAAGATGGACGAACGAGACGAACTTGGTCCAAAGAAGGCCAACGGATCTAATGGGAGGATGAAGATGGACGAACGAGACGAACTTGGTCAAAAGAAGGCTAACGGATCTAATGGGAGGATGAAGATGGACGAACGAGACGAACTTGGTCCAAAGAAGGCCAACGGATCTAATGGGAGGACGAAGAGGAACGAACGAGACGAACTTGGTCCAAAGAACGACAACGGATCTATTGGGAAGACGAAGATGGACGAACGAGACGAACTTGGTCCAAAGAAGGCCAACGGATCTAATGGGAGGACGAAGAGGGACTAAAGAGACGAACTTGGTCCAAAGAAGGCCAATGGATCAAACGGGAGGACGAAGATGGACGAACGAGACGAATTTGGTCCAAAGAAGGCCAACGGATCAAATGGGAAGACGAAAATGGACGAACGAGATGAACTTGGTCCAAAGAAGGCCAACGGATCTAATGGGAGGACGAAGAGGAACGAACGAGACGAACTTGGTCCAAAGAACGACAACGGATCTATTGGGAAGACGAAGATGGACGAACGAGACGAACTTGGTCCAAAGAAGGCCAACGGATCTAATGGGAGGACGAAGAGGGACTAAAGAGACGAACTTGGTCCAAAGAAGGCCAATGGATCAAACGGGAGGACGAAGATGGACGAACGAGACGAATTTGGTCCAAAGAAGGCCAACGGATCAAATGGGAAGACGAAAATGGACGAACGAGATGAACTTGGTCCAAAGAAGGCCAACGGATCTAATGGGAGGACGAAGAGGAACGAACGAGACGAACTTGGTCCAAAGAACGACAACGGATCTATTGGGAACACGAAGATGGACGAACGAGACAAACTTGGTCCAAAGAAGGCCAACGGATCTAATGGGAGGACGAAGATGGACGAACTAGACGAGATGGTCCAAAGAAGGCCAACGGATCTAATGGGAGGATGAAGATGGACGAACGAGACGAACTTGGTCAAAAGAAGGCTAACGGATCTAATGGGAGGACGAAGATGGACGAACGAGACGAACTTGGTCCAAAGAAGGCCAACGGATCTAATGGGAGGACGAAGAGGAACGAATGAGACGAACTTGGTCCAAAGAACGACAACGGATCTATTGGGAAGACGAAGATGGACGAACGAGACGAACTTGGTCCAAAGAAGGCCAACGGATCTAATGGGAGGACGAAGAGGGACTAAAGAGACGAACTTGGTCCAAAGAAGGCCAATGGATCAAATGGGAGGACGAAGATGGACGAACGAGACGAACTTGGTCGAAAGAAGGCCAACGGATCTAATGGGAGGACGAAGATGGACTAAAGAGACGAACTTGGTCCAATGAAGGCCAACGGATCTAATGGGAGGACGAAGATGGACGAACGAGACGAACTTGGTCCAAAGAAGGCCAACGGATCTATTGGGAACACGAAGATGGACGAACGAGACAAACTTGGTCCAAAGAAGGCCAACGGATCTAATGGGAGGACGAAGATGGACGAACGAGACGACATGGTCCAAAGAAGGCCAACGGATCTAATGGGAGGACGAAGATGGACGAACGAGACGAACTTGGTCCAAAGAAGGCCAACGGATCTAATGGGAGGAAGAAGATGGACGAACGAAACGAGCTTGGTCAAAAGAAGGCCAACGGATCTAATGGGAGGACGAAGATGGACGAACGAGACGAACTTGGTCCAAAGAAGGCCAACGGATCTAACGGGAGGACGAAGATGGACGAACGAGACGAACATGGTCCAAAGAAGGACAACGGATCAAATGCGAGGACGAAGATGGACGAACGAGACGAACTTGGTCCAAAGAAGGCCAACGGATCTAATGGGAGGACGAAGAGGGACTAAAGAGACGAACTTGGTCCAAAGAAGGCCAATGGATCAAATGGGAGGACGAAGATGGACGAACGAGACGAACTTGGTCGAAAGAGGGTTAACGGATCTAATGGGAGGACGAAGATGGACAGAAGTGATGGGGACATGGAGGTCCAAGAAGCCATTCAAAGCCTAGGAGGCCCAATTAATAGGGCAATGTCAAGAAGGGTCCAAGAAGGCTTAGTCCAATTCTTGACTAAGACAATTTCCAACATGGACAAAGAAGTAATTGCACCAAAGACCATGCTTGTCATCCAAGCCATGGAGGAGGCGCAAGACTCATGAAGCCAGCCATGTTATTTTGTTTTGAATAAAGTGCATGTGACCCATTGATTTATTTGGGACCAAAGCACTAAAGTGTTTAATTCCTTGTTTAATTTTTGGTGTGTTTAATCCACTTTAAGTGGTTGCTTGAATAAAAGCAAGAAGGACTTAATGAAGGCTGCATGGTGGGCGCTTAAATGAAGTCAAGGAAGACAAAATGAATCAAAGCACATCAAGGCAAGAGGGAGTTACACAAGACAAAGAATTCATAGCAATCAAGACAAAGGCATGAATGCTCCAACATCACATTAAAAGTGTAACAGCCGCATGACTGAATGGTGGCTGCATTGAGGAAGAGTTATGCACTACATTGAAGGCCATGGACAGCAGCCAACTCAATGAGAGTTCTTGGGATTCCTTGCACCATTAGTAAGGGACTTGAAGAACAATTAAAGAGGGCATCCAAGACAAGAATGGTGGGCGAATTTCTGATGGCTGGACAGCAGCCATATTCATGGTTTTTCATCAGATTCCTTGCACATTAAAAAGCTAGGGAGCAGCCATATAATTGCTTGTAATTACTTGTTAATTCCAGCCTAGGATTCTCTTGATTATGGGCGCATAGAAGAGCTGGATGGCAGCCAACTTATTGCTTGTAATTGCTCCATAATGAACACCTAGGATTCCTTGTAAGCCCTGAATGGCATAGGCTGAGTCCTTGCCTTGTAATCAGACCAGCCTCCCTCACTATAAATAAGGGGCGCATGGTGCCTTGAAAAACAACTTTGATTTTGAGCAAAAACATTACCTTGTGTAATTGAGTCCTTACTCTTTGGTTTTGGATTGAACCAGACTTTGATCTTACCAAGAATCCTTTCTTGTGGTGATCCTCATTTCCATAGGCTTATCCTTGTCTTGGATTAGACCAAGGTGGCGCCCCTTGCCTCCCATCCATTCTTCTTGTTCCTTGCTTCCTAAATTGCTCTCTTGTTTGCTTGTTATAACAAGAACTCTTAATTCTCACTTCCTTTTTGTTCACTTGTTCTTATTCTGTTCACTAGTTTCTTGTTAAAATAAGTACCATCCTTTCTTGCTTTTCTTTCTTAAAGATTGAAAATCACAAGTTCTTAGTCACAACCAGAATCTAAGTGGTGAATTCAAGTCATTGGCCAAGTTGTTACAACAAGGAGGCCATCATTTGGCATCAAAGCTTTGGTTCGAATTGTTACAAAAAGAAACCCAGGTTTATCTAATCTTATCTTTGTGTTCTGATTTCTTGTTTTTGAAAAACAGAAAAAAAAAGAAAAAAAAAGGCTGCGAAAATTCAAAAGAAAAAAAAAATATTTGTGTTTTGAATTCTGGTTGTGTTTTGTTCTTGCTGCACTTTGATTCCTATTTTTTTCTCAATTTTGTTCTTTGAGTGAGTTCTAATTTGTTCTAGTTCTCACAATTTTTGTTCAGTTTCTTTTGTTTCTTGTTTTTACCTTTGTTACTCTAAGCTATTTTGGTGTGTGGATTATTATTTTGATTGGTTTCTTGTGTTGTTTCACTTTCTGGTTTCTCTAAAGAACTAAAAGAGTTATGGATCCTCAAAATCGTTTACTTTTAGAAGCCCTCACGGCAAAAATGAGTGAACTATTAAAACAAGAATTGGAAGGTATCAATGAGAGACTTGATCAATTGGAAAACTCACAAAACAATAGTGATGGGGAGGGTTGGAGGAGAAGGCGTGATGATAATAGAGAAGAGAGGTTGAGTGGTATAAAAATAAAAGTACCACAGTTTGTTGGAAGGAATGATCCCGAGGCGTATTTAGAATGGGAAACTAAAATTGAACAAATTTTTTCCTGTTATAATTACACTGATCTTCAAAAGGTGCAGGTTGCTTCTATTGAATTTACAGATTATGCCTTGGTGTGGTGGGATCAATTGGTGAAGGAAAGGAGAAGGAACAATGAGCAACCCATTGCCACATGGGAGGAGATGAAAAGGCTCATGAGAAGGAGATTCGTCCCATCTTATTACAACAGAGAGTTGCACAACAAGTTACAGCGACTCACCCAAGGTAATAAGAGTGTAGATGAGTACTTTAAGGAGATGGAGGTGGCGAAAATTAGAGCAAATGTGGAGGAGGATGAAGAAGCAACCATGGCTAGATTCTTGCATGGTCTAAATCGTGACATTAGTGATATAGTGGAGCTACAACACTATGTCCAATTGGACGATTTGGTACATCAAGCCACAAAGGTAGAACAACAACTCAAAAGGAAGGGCCAAATAAGAAGAAGCACTACCACTTCCAATTGGAAGAATCACCCAAAGAATGAAGGTGCCTCATCATCCAAAGAAGCCACGGCTGATCCAAAAGATAAAAACACTATAACTAGTCCTTCTCAAAATTCAACTAACCGGGCTGTTAAGTGTTTCAAGTGCCAAGGCTTAGGACACATTGCATCTCAATGTCCTACCAAGAGAATTATGATGGTAGAGGAGGTTGAGGAGGAAGAGGAAGAGGGCGAAGAGTATGAAGAGGGTGGTGAAGAGGAGGAGGCCCAAATACCAAGTGGAGAGTTGCTTATGATGAAGAGGGTTCTAGAAGCCATGGTCAAGGAAGAAGAGGCAACTCAAAGGGAAAACATTTTTCACTCAAGATGCCTCATAAAAGGCAAGGTATGTTCCCTTATTATTGATGGTGGGAGTTGTACAAATGTTGCTAGTACAAGGTTAGTTTCCAAACTGCAAATAGAAACTAAACCCCACCCCAAGCCATATAAGCTTCAATGGCTTGTTAATGATGTTGAGATGGTTGTGGACAAGCAAGTAGAAATTTCTTTTTCAATTGGTAAATATGAGGATGTGGCTGTTTGTGATGTTGTACCAATGGAGGCCAGCCATGTGTTGTTGGGAAGGCCTTGGCAATTTGACAAGAAAGCAAGTCATGAAGGGCACACCAACAAGTATTTCTTTGTTCATCATGGAAAAAGAATTGTTTTGGCTCCTTTGAGCCCAAGTGAGGTGAGAGATGATCAAAAGAAATTGAGAGAAAAATGTGAAAAAGAAAAAGAAATAGAAAAAGAAAAAGAAGAAAAAGAAAAAGAAAAGATCGCCAAAGAAAAAGAGAGAAAAAAGAGTGACAAAAAGAAAAATGAAGAAAAGAAAGAAAGTTTGATGGCGACAAAAGGAGAGGTTAAAGAAGCTTTTGTCACAAACCAGCCCCTATATTTGCTTTTTAGCAAAGAGGTGGCCTTGTTGGAAAATTTACCTAACACCAAAGAATTGCCAAAATGCATAGATTTTCTTTTGCAGGAATTTGAGGACTTGTTTCCTAAGGAGGTACCAAGTGGGCTGCCACCTTTGAGAGGGATTGAGCACCACATTGATCTCATCCCAGGCGCCACTTTGCCTAATAGGCCAGCCTACCGGAGCAACCCCCAACAAACGCAAGAGATACAAAAGCAAGTGGCTGGATTGGTAAGTAAAGGTTGGGTAAGAGAAAGCTTAAGTCCTTGTGCTGTCCCTGTTATTTTAGTCCCTAAGAAAGATGGTAGCTGGAGAATGTGCACTGATTGTAGAGCTGTTAACAATATTACTGTTAAGTATAGGCATCCTATTCCAAGATTAGATGACTTGCTTGATGAATTGTTTGGTGCATGCTTGTTCTCTAAAATTGATTTGAAAAGTGGGTACCATCAAATTAGGATAAGGGAAGGGGATGAATGGAAAACTGCTTTCAAAACAAAGTATGGTTTATATGAGTGGTTAGTTATGCCTTTTGGTTTAACAAATGCACCTAGCACTTTCATGAGATTAATGAACCATGTTTTGAGAGACTTTTTGGGCAAATTTGTTGTTGTATATTTTGATGATATCTTGATATATAGCAAAAATTTAGAAGACCATTGCATTCATCTAAGGGCTGTTTTAAATGTGCTAAGAGAAGAAAGCTTGTATGCAAACTTGGAAAAATGTGTTTTTTGCACGACACAAGTTATTTTTCTAGGCTTTGTTATAAGCTCTCAAGGAGTGCATGTTGATGAAGCAAAGGTGAAGGCAATCCAAGAGTGGCCAACACCTAAAAATGTGACTGAGGTAAGAAGCTTTCATGGTTTAGCAAGTTTCTATAGGAGGTTTGTTAAGGACTTTAGTACTATTGCTGCACCTCTTAATGAAATTGTTAAAAAGGAAGTTGGTTTTAAATGGGGTGAGAAACAAGAACAAGCTTTTTCAATTCTTAAAGAAAAGCTCACCCAAGCACCAATTCTAGCATTGCCTAATTTTTCAAAATCTTTTGAAATTGAGTGTGATGCTTCCAATGTTGGAATTGGGGCTGTTTTAATGCAAGAAGGACATCCAATTGCTTATTATAGTGAGAAATTAAAAGGGGCTTCCCTAAATTACTCAACTTATGATAAGGAATTGTATGCCTTAGTAAGGGCATTGCAAACATGGCAACATTACTTGCTGCCAAAAGAATTTGTCATTCATAGTGATCATGAGTCCTTGAAGTACTTAAAAGGACAAGGTAAGTTGAACAAGAGGCATGCTAAATGGGTTGAATTTTTGGAGCAATTTCCTTATGTGATTAAGCACAAGAAGGGTAAGGCAAATGTTGTGGCTGATGCATTATCAAGAAGGTATGCATTACTCTCTACTCTTGAAACTAAAGTTTTTGGTCTTGAACACATTAAGGAATTGTATGAGCATGATCTTGATTTTTCTGAAAAATATGTTGATTGTGTGCATGCTGCCCATAATGGATTTTTTAGGCACAATGATTATTTGTTTAAAGAGAAAAGGTTGTGTGTGCCAAAAGGATCCATTAGAGACCTCTTGGTCAAAGAGGCGCATGAGGGGGGGTTAATGGGACATTTTGGTGTTCCTAAAACTTTGGAATTTTTACAAGAACATTTTTATTGGCCTCACATGAAAGTTGATGTGCAAAAGTATTGTGAAAGGTGTATTGTTTGCAAAAAGGCCAAATCCAAAGTTTTACCCCATGGTTTGTATACTCCTTTACCTGTTCCTGAATATCCTTGGATTGACCTTTCCATGGACTTTGTTTTGGGGCTGCCAAGAACAAAGACTGGAAAAGATTCTATTTTTGTTGTTGTGGACAGGTTCTCAAAAATGGCACACTTCATCCCATGCAAAAAGGTGGATGATGCTTGCCACATTGCTGATTTGTTCTTCAAAGAGGTGGTGCGCCTACATGGCCTACCAAAGAGTATAGTGTCCGATCGTGACGCTAAGTTTCTAAGCCACTTCTGGAGAACTTTGTGGGGTAAGGTGGGAACTAAGTTACTATTCTCTACAACTTGTCATCCCCAAACTGATGGGCAAACTGAGGTAGTAAACAGAACTCTCTCTACTCTCTTAAGGGCTGTGCTTTCAAAGAATTTGAAAATGTGGGAAACATGGCTGCCCCATGTTGAATTTGCTTATAATAGGGCTGTCCATAGTACTACAAATCATTCCCCATTTGAGATTGTGTATGGTTATAATCCTTTGACTCCTCTTGATTTGTTACCTTTACCTAACACATCTCTGTTGAAGCATAAAGATGGCAAAGCAAAAGCTGAATTTGTGAAAAGTTTGCATGAGAAAATTAAGCTGCAAATTGAAAAGAAAAATGAAAGCTATGCCAAGAGCGCTAATAAAGGGCGCAAACGGGTTACCTTTGAACCCGGGGATTGGGTTTGGATCCATATGAGAAAGGAAAGGTTTCCTTCACAAAGGAAATCTAAGTTAATGCCTAGGGGCGATGGCCCTTTCCAAGTGATTACCAAAGTTAATGATAATGCTTACAAGATTGACCTTCCTGGTGAGTATGGTGTTAGTGCCACTTTCAATGTTGCTGACTTGTCTCCTTTTGATGTAGGTGATGAAGACTTCAATTCGAGGTCGAATTCTTTTCAAGAGGGGGCGAATGATGGGGACATGGAGGTCCAAGAAGCCATTCAAAGCCTAGGAGGCCCAATTACTAGGGCAATGTCAAGAAGGGTCCAAGAAGGCTTAGTCCAATTCTTGACTAAGACAATTTCCAACATGGACAAAGAAGTAATTGCACCAAAGACCATGCTTGTCATCCAAGCCATGGAGGAGGCGCAAGACTCATGAAGCCAGCCATGTTATTTTGTTTTGAATAAAGTGCATGTGACCCATTGATTTATTTGGGACCAAAGCACTAAAGTGTTTAATTCCTTGTTTAATTTTTGGTGTGTTTAATCCACTTTAAGTGGTTGCTTGAATAAAAGCAAGAGGGACTTAATGAAGGCTGCATGGTGGGCGCTTAAATGAAGTCAAGGAAGACAAAGTGAATCAAAGCACATCAAGGCAAGAGGGAGTTACACAAGACAAAGAATTCATAGCAATCAAGACAAAGGCATGAATGCTCCAACATCACATTAAAAGTGTAACAGCCACATGACTGAATGGTGGCTGCATTGAGGAAGAGTTATGCGCTACATTGAAGGCCATGGACAGCAGCCAACTCAATGAGAGTTCTTGGGATTCCTTGCACCATTAGTAAGGGACTTGAAGAACAATTAAAGAGGGCATCCAAGACAAGAATGGTGGGCGAATTTCTGATGGCTGGACAGCAGCCATATTCATGGTTTTTCATCAGATTCCTTGCACATTAAAAAGCTAGGGAGCAGCCATATAATTGCTTGTAATTACTTGTTAATTCCAGCCTAGGATTCTCTTGATTATGGGCGCATAGAAGAGCTGGATGGCAGCCAACTTATTGCTTGTAATTGCTCCATAATGAACACCTAGGATTCCTTGTAAGCCTTGAATGGCATAGGCTGAGTCCTTACCTTGTAATCAGACCAGCCTCCCTCACTATAAATAGGGGGCGCATGGTGCCTTGAAAAACAACTTTGATTTTGAGCAAAAACATTACCTTGTGTAATTGAGTCCTTACTCTTTGGTTTTGGATTGAACCAGACTTTGATCTTACCAAGAATCCTTTCTTGTGGTGATCCTCATTTCCATAGGCTTATCCTTGTCTTGGATTAGACCAAGGTGGCGCCCCTTGCCTCCCATCCATTCTTCTTGTTCCTTGCTTCCTAAATTGCTCTCTTGTTTGCTTGTTATAACAAGAACTCTTAATTCTCACTTCCTTTTTGTTCACTTGTTCTTATTCTGTTCACTAGTTTCTTGTTAAAATAAGTACCATCCTTTCTTGCTTTTCTTTCTTAAAGATTGAAAATCACAAGTTCTTAGTCACAACCAGAATCTAAGTGGTGAATTCAAGTCATTGGCCAAGTTGTTACAACAAGGAGGCCATCATTTGGCATCAAAGCTTTGGTTCGAATTGTTACAAAAAGAAACCCAGGTTTATCTAATCTTATCTTTGTGTTCTGATTTCTTGTTTTTGAAAAACAAAAAAAAAAAGAAAAAAAAAGGCTGCGAAAATTCAAAAGAAAAAAAAAATATTTGTGTTTTGAATTCTGGTTGTGTTTTGTTCTTGCTGCACTTTGATTCCTATTTTTTTCTCAATTTTGTTCTTTGAGTGAGTTCTAATTTGTTCTAGTTCTCACAATTTTTGTTCAGTTTCTTTTGTTTCTTGTTTTTACCTTTGTTACTCTAAGCTATTTTGGTGTGTGGATTATTATTTTGATTGGTTTCTTGTGTTGTTTCACTTTCTGGTTTCTCTAAAGAACTAAAAGAGTTATGGATCCTCAAAATCGTTTACTTTTAGAAGCCCTCACGGCAAAAATGAGTGAACTATTAAAACAAGAATTGGAAGGTATCAATGAGAGACTTGATCAATTGGAAAACTCACAAAACAATAGTGATGGGGAGGGTTGGAGGAGAAGGCGTGATGATAATAGAGAAGAGAGGTTGAGTGGTATAAAAATAAAAGTACCACAGTTTGTTGGAAGGAATGATCCCGAGGCGTATTTAGAATGGGAAACTAAAATTGAACAAATTTTTTCCTGTTATAATTACACTGATCTTCAAAAGGTGCAGGTTGCTTCTATTGAATTTACAGATTATGCCTTGGTGTGGTGGGATCAATTGGTGAAGGAAAGGAGAAGGAACAATGAGCAACCCATTGCCACATGGGAGGAGATGAAAAGGCTCATGAGAAGGAGATTCGTCCCATCTTATTACAACAGAGAGTTGCACAACAAGTTACAGCGACTCACCCAAGGTAATAAGAGTGTAGATGAGTACTTTAAGGAGATGGAGGTGGCGAAAATTAGAGCAAATGTGGAGGAGGATGAAGAAGCAACCATGGCTAGATTCTTGCATGGTCTAAATCGTGACATTAGTGATATAGTGGAGCTACAACACTATGTCCAATTGGACGATTTGGTACATCAAGCCACAAAGGTAGAACAACAACTCAAAAGGAAGGGCCAAATAAGAAGAAGCACTACCACTTCCAATTGGAAGAATCACCCAAAGAATGAAGGTGCCTCATCATCCAAAGAAGCCACGGCTGATCCAAAAGGTAAAAACACTATAACTAGTCCTTCTCAAAATTCAACTAACCGGGCTGTTAAGTGTTTCAAGTGCCAAGGCTTAGGACACATTGCATCTCAATGTCCTACCAAGAGAATTATGATGGTAGAGGAGGTTGAGGAGGAAGAGGAAGAGGGCGAAGAGTATGAAGAGGGTGGTGAAGAGGAGGAGGCCCAAATACCAAGTGGAGAGTTGCTTATGATGAAGAGGGTTCTAGAAGCCATGGTCAAGGAAGAAGAGGCAACTCAAAGGGAAAACATTTTTCACTCAAGATGCCTCATAAAAGGCAAGGTATGTTCCCTTATTATTGATGGTGGGAGTTGTACAAATGTTGCTAGTACAAGGTTAGTTTCCAAACTGCAAATAGAAACTAAACCCCACCCCAAGCCATATAAGCTTCAATGGCTTGTTAATGATGTTGAGATGGTTGTGGACAAGCAAGTAGAAATTTCTTTTTCAATTGGTAAATATGAGGATGTGGCTGTTTGTGATGTTGTACCAATGGAGGCCAGCCATGTGTTGTTGGGAAGGCCTTGGCAATTTGACAAGAAAGCAAGTCATGAAGGGCACACCAACAAGTATTTCTTTGTTCATCATGGAAAAAGAATTGTTTTGGCTCCTTTGAGCCCAAGTGAGGTGAGAGATGATCAAAAGAAATTGAGAGAAAAATGTGAAAAAGAAAAAGAAATAGAAAAAGAAAAAGAAGAAAAAGAAAAAGAAAAGATCGCCAAAGAAAAAGAGAGAAAAAAGAGTGACAAAAAGAAAAATGAAGAAAAGAAAGAAAGTTTGATGGCGACAAAAGGAGAGGTTAAAGAAGCTTTTGTCACAAACCAGCCCCTATATTTGCTTTTTAGCAAAGAGGTGGCCTTGTTGGAAAATTTACCTAACACCAAAGAATTGCCAAAATGCATAGATTTTCTTTTGCAGGAATTTGAGGACTTGTTTCCTAAGGAGGTACCAAGTGGGCTGCCACCTTTGAGAGGGATTGAGCACCACATTGATCTCATCCCAGGCGCCACTTTGCCTAATAGGCCAGCCTACCGGAGCAACCCCCAACAAACGCAAGAGATACAAAAGCAAGTGGCTGGATTGGTAAGTAAAGGTTGGGTAAGAGAAAGCTTAAGTCCTTGTGCTGTCCCTGTTATTTTAGTCCCTAAGAAAGATGGTAGCTGGAGAATGTGCACTGATTGTAGAGCTGTTAACAATATTACTGTTAAGTATAGGCATCCTATTCCAAGATTAGATGACTTGCTTGATGAATTGTTTGGTGCATGCTTGTTCTCTAAAATTGATTTGAAAAGTGGGTACCATCAAATTAGGATAAGGGAAGGGGATGAATGGAAAACTGCTTTCAAAACAAAGTATGGTTTATATGAGTGGTTAGTTATGCCTTTTGGTTTAACAAATGCACCTAGCACTTTCATGAGATTAATGAACCATGTTTTGAGAGACTTTTTGGGCAAATTTGTTGTTGTATATTTTGATGATATCTTGATATATAGCAAAAATTTAGAAGACCATTGCATTCATCTAAGGGCTGTTTTAAATGTGCTAAGAGAAGAAAGCTTGTATGCAAACTTGGAAAAATGTGTTTTTTGCACGACACAAGTTATTTTTCTAGGCTTTGTTATAAGCTCTCAAGGAGTGCATGTTGATGAAGCAAAGGTGAAGGCAATCCAAGAGTGGCCAACACCTAAAAATGTGACTGAGGTAAGAAGCTTTCATGGTTTAGCAAGTTTCTATAGGAGGTTTGTTAAGGACTTTAGTACTATTGCTGCACCTCTTAATGAAATTGTTAAAAAGGAAGTTGGTTTTAAATGGGGTGAGAAACAAGAACAAGCTTTTTCAATTCTTAAAGAAAAGCTCACCCAAGCACCAATTCTAGCATTGCCTAATTTTTCAAAATCTTTTGAAATTGAGTGTGATGCTTCCAATGTTGGAATTGGGGCTGTTTTAATGCAAGAAGGACATCCAATTGCTTATTATAGTGAGAAATTAAAAGGGGCTTCCCTAAATTACTCAACTTATGATAAGGAATTGTATGCCTTAGTAAGGGCATTGCAAACATGGCAACATTACTTGCTGCCAAAAGAATTTGTCATTCATAGTGATCATGAGTCCTTGAAGTACTTAAAAGGACAAGGTAAGTTGAACAAGAGGCATGCTAAATGGGTTGAATTTTTGGAGCAATTTCCTTATGTGATTAAGCACAAGAAGGGTAAGGCAAATGTTGTGGCTGATGCATTATCAAGAAGGTATGCATTACTCTCTACTCTTGAAACTAAAGTTTTTGGTCTTGAACACATTAAGGAATTGTATGAGCATGATCTTGATTTTTCTGAAAAATATGTTGATTGTGTGCATGCTGCCCATAATGGATTTTTTAGGCACAATGATTATTTGTTTAAAGAGAAAAGGTTGTGTGTGCCAAAAGGATCCATTAGAGACCTCTTGGTCAAAGAGGCGCATGAGGGGGGGTTAATGGGACATTTTGGTGTTCCTAAAACTTTGGAATTTTTACAAGAACATTTTTATTGGCCTCACATGAAAGTTGATGTGCAAAAGTATTGTGAAAGGTGTATTGTTTGCAAAAAGGCCAAATCCAAAGTTTTACCCCATGGTTTGTATACTCCTTTACCTGTTCCTGAATATCCTTGGATTGACCTTTCCATGGACTTTGTTTTGGGGCTGCCAAGAACAAAGACTGGAAAAGATTCTATTTTTGTTGTTGTGGACAGGTTCTCAAAAATGGCACACTTCATCCCATGCAAAAAGGTGGATGATGCTTGCCACATTGCTGATTTGTTCTTCAAAGAGGTGGTGCGCCTACATGGCCTACCAAAGAGTATAGTGTCCGATCGTGACGCTAAGTTTCTAAGCCACTTCTGGAGAACTTTGTGGGGTAAGGTGGGAACTAAGTTACTATTCTCTACAACTTGTCATCCCCAAACTGATGGGCAAACTGAGGTAGTAAACAGAACTCTCTCTACTCTCTTAAGGGCTGTGCTTTCAAAGAATTTGAAAATGTGGGAAACATGGCTGCCCCATGTTGAATTTGCTTATAATAGGGCTGTCCATAGTACTACAAATCATTCCCCATTTGAGATTGTGTATGGTTATAATCCTTTGACTCCTCTTGATTTGTTACCTTTACCTAACACATCTCTGTTGAAGCATAAAGATGGCAAAGCAAAAGCTGAATTTGTGAAAAGTTTGCATGAGAAAATTAAGCTGCAAATTGAAAAGAAAAATGAAAGCTATGCCAAGAGCGCTAATAAAGGGCGCAAACGGGTTACCTTTGAACCCGGGGATTGGGTTTGGATCCATATGAGAAAGGAAAGGTTTCCTTCACAAAGGAAATCTAAGTTAATGCCTAGGGGCGATGGCCCTTTCCAAGTGATTACCAAAGTTAATGATAATGCTTACAAGATTGACCTTCCTGGTGAGTATGGTGTTAGTGCCACTTTCAATGTTGCTGACTTGTCTCCTTTTGATGTAGGTGATGAAGACTTCAATTCGAGGTCGAATTCTTTTCAAGAGGGGGCGAATGATGGGGACATGGAGGTCCAAGAAGCCATTCAAAGCCTAGGAGGCCCAATTACTAGGGCAATGTCAAGAAGGGTCCAAGAAGGCTTAGTCCAATTCTTGACTAAGACAATTTCCAACATGGACAAAGAAGTAATTGCACCAAAGACCATGCTTGTCATCCAAGCCATGGAGGAGGCGCAAGACTCATGAAGCCAGCCATGTTATTTTGTTTTGAATAAAGTGCATGTGACCCATTGATTTATTTGGGACCAAAGCACTAAAGTGTTTAATTCCTTGTTTAATTTTTGGTGTGTTTAATCCACTTTAAGTGGTTGCTTGAATAAAAGCAAGAGGGACTTAATGAAGGCTGCATGGTGGGCGCTTAAATGAAGTCAAGGAAGACAAAGTGAATCAAAGCACATCAAGGCAAGAGGGAGTTACACAAGACAAAGAATTCATAGCAATCAAGACAAAGGCATGAATGCTCCAACATCACATTAAAAGTGTAACAGCCACATGACTGAATGGTGGCTGCATTGAGGAAGAGTTATGCGCTACATTGAAGGCCATGGACAGCAGCCAACTCAATGAGAGTTCTTGGGATTCCTTGCACCATTAGTAAGGGACTTGAAGAACAATTAAAGAGGGCATCCAAGACAAGAATGGTGGGCGAATTTCTGATGGCTGGACAGCAGCCATATTCATGGTTTTTCATCAGATTCCTTGCACATTAAAAAGCTAGGGAGCAGCCATATAATTGCTTGTAATTACTTGTTAATTCCAGCCTAGGATTCTCTTGATTATGGGCGCATAGAAGAGCTGGATGGCAGCCAACTTATTGCTTGTAATTGCTCCATAATGAACACCTAGGATTCCTTGTAAGCCTTGAATGGCATAGGCTGAGTCCTTACCTTGTAATCAGACCAGCCTCCCTCACTATAAATAGGGGGCGCATGGTGCCTTGAAAAACAACTTTGATTTTGAGCAAAAACATTACCTTGTGTAATTGAGTCCTTACTCTTTGGTTTTGGATTGAACCAGACTTTGATCTTACCAAGAATCCTTTCTTGTGGTGATCCTCATTTCCATAGGCTTATCCTTGTCTTGGATTAGACCAAGGTGGCGCCCCTTGCCTCCCATCCATTCTTCTTGTTCCTTGCTTCCTAAATTGCTCTCTTGTTTGCTTGTTATAACAAGAACTCTTAATTCTCACTTCCTTTTTGTTCACTTGTTCTTATTCTGTTCACTAGTTTCTTGTTAAAATAAGTACCATCCTTTCTTGCTTTTCTTTCTTAAAGATTGAAAATCACAAGTTCTTAGTCACAACCAGAATCTAAGTGGTGAATTCAAGTCATTGGCCAAGTTGTTACAACAAGGAGGCCATCATTTGGCATCAAAGCTTTGGTTCGAATTGTTACAAAAAGAAACCCAGGTTTATCTAATCTTATCTTTGTGTTCTGATTTCTTGTTTTTGAAAAACAAAAAAAAAAAGAAAAAAAAAGGCTGCGAAAATTCAAAAGAAAAAAAAAATATTTGTGTTTTGAATTCTGGTTGTGTTTTGTTCTTGCTGCACTTTGATTCCTATTTTTTTCTCAATTTTGTTCTTTGAGTGAGTTCTAATTTGTTCTAGTTCTCACAATTTTTGTTCAGTTTCTTTTGTTTCTTGTTTTTACCTTTGTTACTCTAAGCTATTTTGGTGTGTGGATTATTATTTTGATTGGTTTCTTGTGTTGTTTCACTTTCTGGTTTCTCTAAAGAACTAAAAGAGTTATGGATCCTCAAAATCGTTTACTTTTAGAAGCCCTCACGGCAAAAATGAGTGAACTATTAAAACAAGAATTGGAAGGTATCAATGAGAGACTTGATCAATTGGAAAACTCACAAAACAATAGTGATGGGGAGGGTTGGAGGAGAAGGCGTGATGATAATAGAGAAGAGAGGTTGAGTGGTATAAAAATAAAAGTACCACAGTTTGTTGGAAGGAATGATCCCGAGGCGTATTTAGAATGGGAAACTAAAATTGAACAAATTTTTTCCTGTTATAATTACACTGATCTTCAAAGAAGGCCAACGGATCTATGGGAGGACGAAGTGCAACGAACGAGATGAACTTGGTCCAAAGAAGGCCAACGGATCAAATGGGAGGACGAAGATGGACGAACGAGACGAACTTGGTCCAAAGAAGGCCAACGGATCTAATGGGAGGACGAAGAGGAACGAACGAGACGAACTTGGTCCAACGAACGACAACATATCTAATGGGAAGACGAAGATGGACGAACGAGACGAACTTGGTCCAAAGAAGGCCAACGGATCTAATGGGAGGACGAAGAGGGACGAACAAGAGGAACTTGGTCGAAAGAAGGACAACGGATCTAATAGGAACACGAAGATGGACGAACGAGACGAACTTGGTCAAAAGAAGGCCAACGGATCTAATGGGAGGACGAAGAGGAACGAACGAGACGAACTTGGTCCAAAGAAGGCCAATGGATCTAAAGGCCAATGGATCAAATGGGAAGAGAAAGATGGACGAACGAGACGAACATGGTCCAAAGAAGGCCAACGGATCTAATGGGAGGACGAAGATGGACGAACGAGACGAACTTGGTCCAAAGAAGGCCAACGGATCTAATGGGAGGACGAAGAGGAACGAACGAGACGAACTTGGTCCAAAGAACGACAACGGATCTATTGGGAAGACGAAGATGGACGAACGAGACGAACTTGGTCCAAAGAAGGCCAACGGATCTAATGGGAGGACGAAGAGGGACTAAAGAGACGAACTTGGTCCAAAAAAGGCCAACGGATCAAATGGGAGGACGAAGATGGACGAACGAGACGAACATGGTCCAATGAAGGCCAACGGATCTAATGGGAGGACGAAGATGGACGAACAAGACGAACTTGGTCCAAAGAAGGCCAACGGATCTATTGGGAACACGAAGATGGACGAACGAGACAAACTTGGTCCAAAGAAGGCCAACGGATCTAATGGGAGGACGAAGATGGACGAACGAGACGACATGGTCCAAAGAAGGCCAACGGATCTAATGGGAGGACGAAGATGGACGAACGAGACGAACTTGGTCCAAAGAAGGCCAACGGATCTAATGGGAGGATGAAGATGGACGAACGAGACGAACTTGGTCAAAAGAAGGCCAACGGATCTAATGGGAGGACGAAGATGGACGAACGAGACGAACTTGGTCCAAAGAAGGCCAACAGATCTAATGGGAGGAAGAAGAGGAACGAACGAGACGAACTTGGTCCAAAGAACGACAACGGATCTATTGGGAAGATGAAGATGGACGAACGAGACGAACTTGGTCCAAAGAAGGCCAACGGATGTTATGGGAGGACGAAGATGGACGAACGAGACGAACATGGTCCAAAGAAGGCCAACGGATAAAATGGGAGGACGAAGATGGACGAACGAGACGAACCTGGTCCAAAGAAGGCCAATGGATCAAATGGGAAGACGAAGATGGACGAACGAGACGAACTTGGTCGAACGAACTACAACGGATCTAATGGGAAGACGAAGATGGACGAACGAGACGAACTTGGTCCAAAGAAGGCCAATAGATCTAAAGGTCAATGGATCAAATGGGAAGACGAAGATGGACGAACGAGACGAACATGGTCCAAAGATGGCCAACGGATCTAATGGGAGGACGAAGAGGGACTAAAGAGACGAACTTGGTCCAAAGAAGGCCAACGAATCTAATGGAAGCACGATGATGGACGAACGAGACGAATTTGGTCCAAAGAAGGCCAACGGATCTAATGGGAGGACGAAGTGGAACGAACGAGACGAACTTGGTCCAAAGAAGGCCAACGGATCAAATGGGAGGACGAAGATGGACGAACGAGACGAACTTGATCCAAAGAAGGCCAACGGATCTAATGGGAGGACGAAGAGGAACGAACGAGACGAACTTGGTCCAACGAACGACAACATATCTAATGGGAAGACGAAGATGGACGAACGAAACGAACTTGGTCCAAAGAAGGCCAAGGGATCTAATGGGAGGATGAAGAGGGACGAACAAGATGAACTTGGTCGAAAGAAGGACAACGGATCTAATAGGAAGACGAAGATGGACGAACGAGACGAAGTTGGTCAAAAGAAGGCCAACGGATCTAATGGGAGGACGAAGAGGAACGAACGAGACGAACTTGGTCCAAAGAAGGCCAATGGATCTAAAGGCCAATGGATCAAATGGGAAGACAAAGATGGACGAACGAGACGAACATGGTCCAAAGAAGGCCAACGGATCTAATGGAAGCACGATGATGGACGAACGAGACGAATTTGTCCAAAGAAGGCCAACGGATCTAATGGGAGGACGAAGAGGAACGAACGAGACGAACTTGGTCCAACGAACGACAACGGATCAAATGGGAAGACGAAGATGGACGAACGAGACGAACTTGGTCAAAAGAAGGCCATCGGATCTAATGGGAGGACGAAGAGGAACAAACGAGACGAACTTGGTCCAAAGAACGACAACGGATCTATTGGGAAGACGAAGATGGACGAACGAGACGAACATGGTCCAAAGAAGGACAACGGATCAAATGCGGGGACGAAGATGGACGAACGAGACGAACCTGGTCCAAAGAAGGCCAATGGATCAAATGGGAAGACGAAGATGGACGAACGAGACGAACTTGGTCCAACGAACTACAACGGATCTAATGGGAAGACGAAGAAGGACGAATGAGACGAACATGGTCCAAAGAAGGCCAACGGATCAAATGGGAGGACGAAGATGGACGAACGAGACGAACCTGGTCCAAAGAAGGCCAATGGATCAAATGGGAAGACGAAGATGGACGAACGAGACGAACTTGGTCCAATGAACTACAACGGATCTAATGGGAAGACGAAGATGGACGAACGAGACGAACATGGTCCAAAGAAGGCCAATAGATCTAAAGGTCAATGGATCAAATGGGAAGACGAAGATGGACGAACGAGACGAACATGGTCCAAAGAAGGCCAACGGATCTAATGGGAGGACGAAGAGGGACTAAAGAGACGAACTTGGTCCAAAGAAGGCCAACGAATCTAATGGAAGCACGATGATGGACGAACGAGACGAACTTGGTCCAACGAACGACAACATATCTAATGGGAAGACGAAGATGGACGAACGAGACGAACTTGGTCCAAAGAAGGCCAACGGATCTAATGGGAGGACGAATAGGGACGAACAAGATGAACTTGGTCGAAAGAAGGACAACGGATCTAATTGGAAGACGAAGATGGACGAACGAGACGAATTTGGTCAAAAGAAGGCCAACGGATCTAATGGGAGGACGAAGAGGAACGAACGAGACGAACTTGGTCCAAAGAAGGCCAATGGATCTAAAGGCCAATGGATCAAATGGGAAGAGAAAGATGGACGAACGAGACGAACATGGTCCAAAGAAGGCCAACGGATCTAATGGGAGGACGAAGATGGACGAACGAGACGAACTTGGTCCAAAGAAGGCCAACGGATCTAATGGGAGGACGAAGAGGAACGAACGAGACGAACTTGGTCCTAAGAAGGCCAACGGATCTAATGGGAGGACGAAGAGGGACTAAAGAGACGAACTTGGTCCAAAGAAGGCCAACGAATCTAATGGAAGCACGATGATAGACGAACGAGACGAATTTGGTCCAAAGAAGGCCAACGGATCTAATGGGAGGACGAAGTGGAACGAACGAGACGAACTTGGTCCAAAGAAGGCCAACGGATCAAATGGGAGGACGAAGATGGACGAACGAGACGAACTTGATCCAAAGAAGGCCAACGGATCTAATGGGAGGACGAAGAGGAACGAACGAGACGAACTTGGTCCAACGAACGACAACATATCTAATGGGAAGACGAAGATGGACGAACGAAACGAACTTGGTCCAAAGAAGGCCAAGGGATCTAATGGGAGGATGAAGAGGGACGAACAAGATGAACTTGGTCGAAAGAAGGACAACGGATCTAATAGGAAGACGAAGATGGACGAACGAGACGAAGTTGGTCAAAAGAAGGCCAACGGATCTAATGGGAGGACGAAGAGGAACGAACGAGACGAACTTGGTCCAAAGAAGGCCAATGGATCTAAAGGCCAATGAATCAAATGGGAAGACAAAGATGGACGAACGAGACGAACATGGTCCAAAGAAGGCCAACGGATCTAATGGAAGCACGATGATGGACGAACGAGACGAATTTGTCCAAAGAAGGCCAACGGATCTAATGGGAGGACGAAGAGGAACGAACGAGACGAACTTGGTCCAACGAACGACAACGGATCAAATGGGAAGACGAAGATGGACGAACGAGACGAACTTGGTCAAAAGAAGGCCATCGGATCTAATGGGAGGACGAAGAGGAACAAACGAGACGAACTTGGTCCAAAGAACGACAACGGATCTATTGGGAAGACGAAGATGGACGAACGAGACGAACATGGTCCAAAGAAGGACAACGGATCAAATGCGGGGACGAAGATGGACGAACGAGACGAACCTGGTCCAAAGAAGGCCAATGGATCAAATGGGAAGACGAAGATGGACGAACGAGACGAACTTGGTCCAACGAACTACAACGGATCTAATGGGAAGACGAAGAAGGACGAACGAGACGAACATGGTCCAAAGAAGGCCAACGGATCAAATGGGAGGACGAAGATGGACGAACGAGACGAACCTGGTCCAAAGAAGGCCAATGGATCAAATGGGAAGACGAAGATGGACGAACGAGACGAACTTGGTCCAATGAACTACAACGGATCTAATGGGAAGACGAAGATGGACGAACGAGACGAACATGGTCCAAAGAAGGCCAATAGATCTAAAGGTCAATGGATCAAATGGGAAGACGAAGATGGACGAACGAGACGAACATGGTCCAAAGAAGGCCAACGGATCTAATGGGAGGACGAAGAGGGACTAAAGAGACGAACTTGGTCCAAAGAAGGCCAACGAATCTAATGGAAGCACGATGATGGACGAACGAGACGAACTTGGTCCAACGAACGACAACATATCTAATGGGAAGACGAAGATGGACGAACGAGACGAACTTGGTCCAAAGAAGGCCAACGGATCTAATGGGAGGACGAATAGGGACGAACAAGATGAACTTGGTCGAAAGAAGGACAACGGATCTAATTGGAAGACGAAGATGGACGAACGAGACGAATTTGGTCAAAAGAAGGCCAACGGATCTAATGGGAGGACGAAGAGGAACGAACGAGACGAACTTGGTCCAAAGAAGGCCAATGGATCTAAAGGCCAATGGATCAAATGGGAAGAGAAAGATGGACGAACGAGACGAACATGGTCCAAAGAAGGCCAACGGATCTAATGGGAGGACGAAGATGGACGAACGAGACGAACTTGGTCCAAAGAAGGCCAACGGATCTAATGGGAGGACGAAGAGGAACGAACGAGACGAACTTGGTCCTAAGAAGGCCAACGGATCTAATGGGAGGACGAAGAGGGACTAAAGAGACGAACTTGGTCCAAAGAAGGCCAACGGATCAAATGGGAGGACGAAGATGGACGAACGAGACGAACTTGGTCCAATGAAGGCCAACGGATCTAATGGGAGGACGAAGATGGACGAACGAGACGAACTTGGTCCAAAGAAGGCCAACGGATCTATTGGGAACACGAAGATGGACGAACGAGACAAACTTGGTCCAAAGAAGGCCAATGGATCTAATGGGAGGACGAAGATGGACGAACGAGACGACTTGGTCCAAAGAAGGCCAACAGATCTAATGGGAGGACGAAGATGGACGAACGAGACGAACTTGGTCAAAAGAAGGCCAACGGATCTAATGGGAGGACGAAGATGGACGAACGAGACGAACTTGGTCCAAAGAAGGCCAACAGATCTAATGGGAGGACGAAGAGGAACGAACGAGACGAACTTGGTCCAAAGAACGACAACGGATCTATTGGGAAGACGAAGATGGACGAACGAGACGAACTTGGTCCAAAGAAGGCCAACGGATCTAATGGGAGGACGAAGAGGGACGAACAAGATGAACTTGGTCGAAAGAAGGACAACGGATCTAATAGGAAGACGAAGATGGACGAACGAGACGAACATGGTCAAAAGAAGGCCAACGGATCTAATGGGAGGACGAAGAGGAACGAACGAGACGAACTTGGTCCAAAGAACGACAACGGATCTATTGGGAAGACGAAGATGGACGAACGAGACGAACTTGGTCCAAAGAAGGCCAACGGATCTAATGGGAGGACGAAGAGGGACTAAAGAGACGAACTTGGTCCAAAGAAGGCCAATGGATCAAACGGGAGGACGAAGATGGACGAACGAGACGAATTTGGTCCAAAGAAGGCCAACGGATCAAATGGGAAGACAAAAATGGACGAACGAGACGAACTTGGTCCAAAGAAGGCCAACGGATCTAATGGGAGGACGAAGAGGAACGAACGAGACAAACTTGGTCCAAAGAACGACAACGGATCTATTGGGAAGACGAAGATGGACGAACGAGACGAACTTGGTCCAAAGAAGGCCAACGGATGTTATGGGAGGACGAAGATGGACGAACGAGACGAACATGGTCCAAAGAAGGACAACGGATCAAATACGAGGACGAAGATGGACGAACGAGACGAACCTGGTCCAAAGAAGGCCAATGGATCAAATGGGAAGACGAAGATGGAGGAACGAGACGAACTTGGTCCAACGAACTACAACGGATCTAATGGGAAGACGAAGAAGGACGAACGAGACGAACATGGTCCAAAGAAGGCCAACGGATCAAATGGGAGGACGAAGATGGACGAACGAGACGAACCTGGTCCAAAGAAGGCCAATGGATCAAATGGGAAGACGAAGATGGACGAACGAGACGAACTTGGTCGAATGAACTACAACGGATCTAATGGGAAGACGAAGAAGGACGAACGAGACGAACATGGTCCAAAGAAGGCCAATAGATCTAAAGGTCAATGGATCAAATGGGAAGACGAAGATGGACGAACGAGACGAACATGGTCCAAAGAAGGCCAACGGATCTAATGGGAGGACGAAGAGGGACTAAAGAGACGAACTTGGTCCAAAGAAGGCCAACGAATCTAATGGAAGCACGATGATGGACGAACGAGACGAATTTGGTCCAAAGAAGGCCAACGGATCTAATGGGAGGACGAAGTGGAACGAACGAGACGAACTTGGTCCAAAGAAGGCCAACGGATCAAATGGGAGGACGAAGATGGACGAACGAGACGAACCTGGTCCAAAGAAGGCCAATGGATCAAATGGGAAGACGAAGATGGACGAACGAGACGAACTTGGTCCAACGAACTACAACGGATCTAATGGGAAGACGAAGAAGGACGAACGAGACGAACATGGTCCAAAGAAGGCCAACGGATCAAATGGGAAGACGAAGAGGAACGAACGAGACGAACTTGGTCCAAAGAACGACAACGGATCTATTGGGAAGACGAAGATGGACGAACGAGACGAACTTGGTCCAAAGAAGGCCAACGGATGTTATGGGAGGACGAAGATGGACGAACGAGACGAACATGGTCCAAAGAAGGACAACGAATCTATTGGGAAGACGAAGATGGACGAACGAGACGAACATGGTCCAAAGAAGGACAACGGATCAAATGCGAGGACGAAGATGGACGAACGAGACGAACCTGGTCCAAAGAAGGCCAATGGATCAAATGGGAAAACGAAGATGGACGAACGAGACGAACTTGGTCCAACGAACTACAACGGATCTAATGGGAAGACGAAGAAGGACGAACGAGACGAACAGGGTCCAAAGAAGGCCAACGGATCAAATGGGAGGACGAAGATGGACGAACGAGACGAACCTGGTCCAAAGAAGGCCAATGGATCAAATGGGAAGACGAAGATGGACGAACGAGACGAACTTGGTCCAATGAACTACAACGGATCTAATGGGAAGACGAAGATGGACGAACGAGACGAACATGGTCCAAAGAAGGCCAATAGATCTAAAGGTCAATGGATCAAATGGGAAGACGAAGATGGACGAACGAGACGAACATGGTCCAAAGAAGGCCAACGGATCTAATGGGAGGACGAAGAGGGACTAAAGAGACGAACTTGGTCCAAAGAAGGCCAACGAATCTAATGGAAGCACGATGATGGACGAACGAGACGAATTTGGTCCAAAGAAGGCCAACGGATCTAATGGGAGGACGAAGTGGAACGAACGAGACGAACTTGGTCCAAAGAAGGCCAACGGATCAAATGGGAGGACGAAGATGGACGAACGAGACGAACCTGGTCCAAAGAAGGCCAATGGATCAAATGGGAAGACGAAGATGGACGAACGAGACGAACTTGGTCCAATGAACTACAACGGATCTAATGGGAAGACGAAGATGGACGAACGAGATGAACATGGTCCAAAGAAGGCCAATGGATCTAATTGGAGGATGAAGATGGACGAACGAGACGACTTGGTCCAAAGAAGGCCAACGGATCTAATGGGAGGACGAAGATGGACGAACGAGACGAACTTGGTCAAAAGAAGGCCAACGGATCTAATGGGAGGACGAAGATGGACGAACGAGACGAACTTGGTCCAAAGAAGGCCAACAGATCTAATGGGAGGACGAAGAGGAAAGAACGAGACGAACTTGGTCCAAAGAACGACAACGGATCTATTGGGAAGACGAAGATGGACGAACGAGACGAACTTGGTCCAAAGAAGGCCAACGGATCTAATGGGAGGACGAAGAGGGACGAACAAGATGAACTTGGTCGAAAGAAGGACAACGGATCTAATAGGAAGACGAAGATGGACGAACGAGACGAACATGGTCAAAAGAAGGCCAACGGATCTAATGGGAGGACGAAGAGGAACGAACGAGACGAACTTGGTCCAAAGAAGGCCAATGGATCTAAAGGCCAATGGATCAAATGGGAAGAGAAAGATGGACGAACGAGACGAACATGGTCCAAAGAAGGCCAACGGATCTAATGGGAGGACGAAGAGGGACTAAAGAGACGAACTTGGTCCAAAGAAGGCCAACGAATCTAATGGAAGCACGATGATGGACGAACGAGACGAATTTGTCCAAAGAAGGCCAACGGATCTAATGGGAGGACGAAGTGGAACGAACGAGACGAACTTGGTCCAAAGAAGGCCAACGGATCAAATGGGAGGACGAAGATGGACGAACAAGACGAATTTGGTTCAAAGAAGGCCAACGGATCTAATGGGAGGACGAAGAGGAACGAACGAGACGAACTTGGTCCAAAGAACGACAACGGATCTATTGGGAAGACGAAGATGGACGAACGAGACGAACTTGGTCCAAAGAAGGCCAACGGATCTAATGGGAGGACGAAGAGGGACTAAAGAGACGAACTTGGTCCAAAGAAGGCCAATGGATCAAACGGGAGGACGAAGATGGACGAACGAGACGAATTTGGTCCAAAGAAGGCCAACGGATCAAATGGGAAGACAAAAATGGACGAACGAGACGAACTTGGTCCAAAGAAGGCCAACGGATCTAATGGGAGGACGAAGAGGAACGAACGAGACGAACTTGGTCCAAAGAACGACAACGGATCTATTGGGAAGACGAAGATGGACGAACGAGACGAACTTGGTCCAAAGAAGGCCAACGGATGTTATGGGAGGACGAAGATGGACGAACGAGACGAACATGGTCCAAAGAAGGACAACGGATCAAATACGAGGACGAAGATGGACGAACGAGACGAACCTGGTCCAAAGAAGGCCAATGGATCAAATGGGAAGACGAAGATGGAGGAACGAGACGAACTTGGTCCAAAGAAGGCCAACGAATCTAATGGAAGCACGATGATGGACGAACGAGACGAATTTGGTCCAAAGAAGGCCAACGGATCTAATGGGAGGACGAAGTGGAACGAACGAGACGAACTTGGTCCAAAGAAGGCCAACGGATCAAATGGGAGGACGAAGATGGACGAACGAGACGAACTTGGTCCAAAGAAGGCCAACGGATCTAATGGGAGGACGAAGAGGAACGAACGAGACGAACTTGGTCCAACGAACGACAACATATCTAATGGGAAGACGAAGATGGACGAACGAGACGAACTTGATCCAAAGAAGGCCAACGGATCTAATGGGAGGACGAAGAGGGACGAACAAGATGAACTTGGTCGAAAGAAGGACAACGGATCTAATAGGAAGACGAAGATGGACGAACGAGACGAACTTGGTCAAAAGAAGGCCAACGGATCTAATGAGAGGACGAAGAGGAACGAACGAGACGAACTTGGTCCAAAGAAGGCCAACGGATCAAATGGGAGGACGAAGATGGACGAACAAGACGAATTTGGTTCAAAGAAGGCCAACGGATCTAATGGGAGGACGAAGAGGAACGAACGAGACGAACTTGGTCCAAAGAACGACAACGGATCTATTGGGAAGACGAAGTTGGACGAACGAGACGAACTTGGTCCAAAGAAGGCCAACGGATCTAATGGGAGGACGAAGAGGGACTAAAGAGACGAACTTGGTCCAAAGAAGGCCAATGGATCAAACGGGAGGACGAAGATGGACGAACGAGACGAATTTGGTCCAAAGAAGGCCAACGGATCAAATGGGAAGACGAAAATGGACGAATGAGACGAACTTGGTCCAAAGAAGGCCAACGGATCTAATGGGAGGACGAAGAGGAACGAACGAGACGAACTTGGTCCAAAGAACGACAACGGATCTATTGGGAAGACGAAGATGGACGAACGAGACGAACTTGGTCCAAAGAAGGCCAACGGATGTTATGGGAGGACGAAGATGGACGAACGAGACGAACATGGTCCAAAGAAGGACAACGGATCTATTGGGAAGACGAAGATGGACGAACGAGACGAACATGGTCCAAAGAAGGACAACGGATCAAATGCGAGGACGAAGATGGACGAACGAGACGAACCTGGTCCAAAGAAGGCCAATGGATCAAATGGGAAAACGAAGATGGACGAACGAGACGAACTTGGTCCAACGAACTACAACGGATCTAATGGGAAGACGAAGAAGGACGAACGAGACGAACAGGGTCCAAAGAAGGCCAACGGATCAAATGGGAGGACGAAGATGGACGAACGAGACGAACCTGGTCCAAAGAAGGCCAATGGATCAAATGGGAAGACGAAGATGGACGAACGAGACGAACTTGGTCCAATGAACTACAACGGATCTAATGGGAAGACGAAGATGGACGAACGAGACGAACATGGTCCAAAGAAGGCCAATAGATCTAAAGGTCAATGGATCAAATGGGAAGACGAAGATGGACGAACGAGACGAACATGGTCCAAAGAAGGCCAACGGATCTAATGGGAGGACGAAGAGGGACTAAAGAGACGAACTTGGTCCAAAGAAGGCCAACGAATCTAATGGAAGCACGATGATGGACGAACGAGACGAATTTGGTCCAAAGAAGGCCAACGGATCTAATGGGAGGACGAAGTGGAACGAACGAGACGAACTTGGTCCAAAGAAGGCCAACGGATCAAATGGGAGGACGAAGATGGACGAACGAGACGAACCTGGTCCAAAGAAGGCCAATGGATCAAATGGGAAGACGAAGATGGAGGAACGAGACGAACTTGGTCCAACGAACTACAACGGATCTAATGGGAAGACGAAGAAGGACGAACGAGACGAACATGGTCCAAAGAAGGCCAACGGATCAAATGGGAGGACGAAGATGGACGAACGAGACGAACCTGGTCCAAAGAAGGCCAATGGATCAAATGGGAAGACGAAGATGGACGAACGAGACGAACTTGGTCGAATGAACTACAACGGATCTAATGGGAAGACGAAGATGGACGAACGAGACGAACATGGTCCAAAGAAGGCCAATAGATCTAAAGGTCAATGGATCAAATGGGAAGACGAAGATGGACGAACGAGACGAACATGGTCCAAAGAAGGCCAACGGATCTAATGGGAGGACGAAGAGGGACTAAAGAGACGAACTTGGTCCAAAGAAGGCCAACGAATCTAATGGAAGCACGATGATGGACGAACGAGACGAATTTGGTCCAAAGAAGGCCAACGGATCTAATGGGAGGACGAAGTGGAACGAACGAGACGAACTTGGTCCAAAGAAGGCCAACGGATCAAATGGGAGGACGAAGATGGACGAACGAGACGAACTTGGTCCAAAGAAGGCCAACGGATCTAATGGGAGGACGAAGAGGAACGAACGAGACGAACTTGGTCCAACGAACGACAACATATCTAATGGGAAGACGAAGATGGACGAACGAGACGAACTTGATCCAAAGAAGGCCAACGGATCTAATGGGAGGACGAAGAGGGACGAACAAGATGAACTTGGTCGAAAGAAGGACAACGGATCTAATAGGAAGACGAAGATGGACGAACGAGACGAACTTGGTCAAAAGAAGGCCAACGGATCTAATGAGAGGACGAAGAGGAACGAACGAGACGAACTTGGTCCAAAGAAGGCCAATGGATCTAAAGGCCAATGGATCAAACGGGAAGACAAAGATGGACGAACGAGACGAACATGGTCCAAAGAAGGCCAACGGATCTAATGGGAGGACGAAGAGGGACTAAAGAGACGAACTTGGTCCAAAGAAGGCCAACGAATCTAATGGAAGCACGATGATGGACGAACGAGACGAATTTGTCCAAAGAAGGCCAACGGATCTAATGGGAGGACGAAGTGGAACGAACGAGACGAACTTGGTCCAAAGAAGGCCAACGGATCAAATGGGAGGACGAAGATGGACGAACAAGACGAATTTGGTTCAAAGAAGGCCAACGGATCTAATGGGAGGACGAAGAGGAACGAACGAGACGAACTTGGTCCAAAGAACGACAACGGATCTATTGGGAAGACGAAGTTGGACGAACGAGACGAACTTGGTCCAAAGAAGGCCAACGGATCTAATGGGAGGACGAAGAGGGACTAAAGAGACGAACTTGGTCCAAAGAAGGCCAATGGATCAAACGGGAGGACGAAGATGGACGAACGAGACGAATTTGGTCCAAAGAAGGCCAACGGATCAAATGGGAAGACGAAAATGGACGAACGAGACGAACTTGGTCCAAAGAAGGCCAACGGATCTAATGGGAGGACGAAGAGGAACGAACGAGACGAACTTGGTCCAAAGAACGACAACGGATCTATTGGGAAGACGAAGATGGACGAACGAGACGAACTTGGTCCAAAGAAGGCCAACGGATGTTATGGGAGGACGAAGATGGACGAACGAGACGAACATGGTCCAAAGAAGGACAACGGATCTATTGGGAAGACGAAGATGGACGAACGAGACGAACATGGTCCAAAGAAGGACAACGGATCAAATGCGAGGACGAAGATGGACGAACGAGACGAACCTGGTCCAAAGAAGGCCAATGGATCAAATGGGAAAACGAAGATGGACGAACGAGACGAACTTGGTCCAACGAACTACAACGGATCTAATGGGAAGACGAAGAAGGACGAACGAGACGAACAGGGTCCAAAGAAGGCCAACGGATCAAATGGGAGGACGAAGATGGACGAACGAGACGAACCTGGTCCAAAGAAGGCCAATGGATCAAATGGGAAGACGAAGATGGACGAACGAGACGAACTTGGTCCAATGAACTACAACGGATCTAATGGGAAGACGAAGATGGACGAACGAGATGAACATGGTCCAAAGAAGGCCAATAGATCTAAAGGTCAATGGATCAAATGGGAAGACGAAGATGGACGAACGAGACGAATATGGTCCAAAGATGGCCAACGGATCTAATGGGAGGACGAAGAGGGACTAAAGAGACGAACTTGGTCCAAAGAAGGCCAACGAATCTAATGGAAGCACGATGATGGACGAACGAGACGAATTTGGTCCAAAGAAGGCCAACGGATCTAATGGGAGGACGAAGTGGAACGAACGAGACGAACTTGGTCCAAAGAAGGCCAACGGATCAAATGGGAGGACGAAGATGGACGAACGAGACGAACTTGGTCCAAAGAAGGCCAACGGATCTAATGGGAGGACGAAGAGGAACGAACGAGACGAACTTGGTCCAACGAACGACAACATATCTAATGGGAAGACGAAGATGGACGAACGAGACGAACTTGGTCAAAAGAAGGCCAACGGATCTAATGGGAGGACGAAGAGGAACGAACGAGACGAACTTGGTCCAAAGAAGGCCAATGGATCTAAAGGCCAATGGATCAAATGGGAAGAGAAAGATGGACGAACGAGACGAACATGGTCCAAAGAAGGCCAACGGATCTAATGGGAGGACGAAGAGGGACTAAAGAGACGAACTTGGTCCAAAGAAGGCCAACGAATCTAATGGAAGCACGATGATGGAAGAACGAGACGAATTTGTCCAAAGAAGGCCAACGGATCTAATGGGAGGACGAAGTGGAACGAACGAGACGAACTTGGTCCAAAGAAGGCCAACGGATCAAATGGGAGGACGAAGATGGACAAACAAGACGAATTTGGTTCAAAGAAGGCCAACGGATCTAATGGGAGGACGAAGAGGAACGAACGAGACGAACTTGGTCCAAAGAACGACAACGGATCTATTGGGAAGACGAAGATGGACGAACGAGACGAACTTGGTCCAAAGAAGGCCAACGGATCTAATGGGAGGACGAAGAGGGACTAAAGAGACGAACTTGGTCCAAAGAAGGCCAATGGATCAAACGGGAGGATGAAGATGGACGAACGAGACGAATTTGGTCCAAAGAAGGCCAACGGATCAAATGGGAAGACGAAAATGGACGAACGAGACGAACTTGGTCCAAAGAAGGCCAACGGATCTAATGGGAGGACGAAGAGGAACGAACGAGACGAACTTGGTCCAAAGAAGGACAACGGATCTACTAGGAAGACGAAGATGGACGAACGAGACGAACTTGGTCAAAAGAAGGCCAACAGATCTAATGGGAGGACGAAGAGGAACGAACGAGACGGACTTGGTCCAAAGAAGGCCAATGGATCTAAAGGCCAATGGATCAAATGGGAAGAGAAAGATGGACGAACGAGACGAACATGGTCCAAAGAAGGCCAACGGATCTAATGGGAGGACTAAGATGGACGAACGAGACGAATTTGGTCCAAAGAAGGCCAACGGATCAAATGGGAAGACGAAAATGAACGAACGAGACGAACTTGGTCCAAAGAAGGCCAACGGATCTAATGGGAGGACGAAGAGGAACGAACGAGACGAACTTGGTCCAAAGAACGACAACGGATCTATTGGGAAGACGAAGATGGACGAACGAGACGAACTTGGTCCAAAGAAGGCCAACGGATGTTATGGGAGGACGAAGATGGACGAACGAGACGAACATGGTCCAAAGAAGGACAACGGATCAAACACGAGGACGAAGATGGACGAACGAGACGAACCTGGTCCAAAGAAGGCCAATGGATCAAATGGGAAGACGAAGATGGACGAACGAGACGAACTTGGTCCAACGAACTACAACGGATCTAATGGGAAGACGAAGAAGGACGAACGAGACGAACATGGTCCAAAGAAGGCCAACGGATCAAATGGGAGGACGAAGATGGACGAACGAGACGAACCTGGTCCAAAGAAGGCCAATGGATCAAATGGGAAGACGAAGATGGACGAACGAGACGAACTTGGTCGAATGAACTACAACGGATCTAATGGGAAGACGAAGATGGACGAACGAGACGAACATGGTCCAAAGAAGGCCAATAGATCTAAAGGTCAATGGATCAAATGGGAAGACAAAGATGGACAAACGAGACGAACATGGTCCAAAGAAGGCCAACGGATCTAATGGGAGGACGAAGAGGGACTAAAGAGACGAACTTGGTCCAAAGAAGGCCAACGAATCTAATGGAAGCACGATGATGGACGAACGAGACGAATTTGGTCCAAAGAAGGCCAACGGATCTAATGGGAGGACGAAGTGGAACGAACGAGACGAACTTGGTCCAAAGAAGGCCAACGGATCAAATGGGAGGACGAAGATGGACGAACGAGACGAACTTGGTCCAAAGAAGGCCAACGGATCTAATGGGAGGACGAAGAGGAACAAACGAGACGAACTTGGTCCAACGAACGACAACATATCTAATGGGAAGACGAAGATGGACGAACGAGACGAACTTGGTCCAAAGAAGGCCAACGGATCTAATGGGAGGACGAAGAGGGATGAACAAGATGAACTTGGTCGAAAGAAGGACAACGGATCTAATAGGAAGACGAAGATGGACGAACGAGACAAACTTGGTCAAAAGAAGGCCAACGGATCTAATGGGAGGACGAAGAGGAACGAACGAGACGAACTTGGTCCAAAGAAGGCCAATGGATCTAAAGGCCAATGGATCAAATGGGAAGAGAAAGATGGACGAACGAGACGAACATGGTCCAAAGAAGGCCAACGGATCTAATGGGAGGACGAAGAGGGACTAAAGAGACGAACTTGGTCCAAAGAAGGCCAACGAATCTAATGGAAGCACGATGATGGAAGAACGAGACGAATTTGTCCAAAGAAGGCCAACGGATCTAATGGGAGGACGAAGTGGAACGAACGAGACGAACTTGGTCCAAAGAAGGCCAACGGATCAAATGGGAGGACGAAGATGGACGAACAAGACGAATTTGGTTCAAAGAAGGCCAACGGATCTAATGGGAGGACGAAGAGGAACGAACGAGACGAACTTGGTCCAAAGAACGACAACGGATCTATTGGTAAGACGAAGATGGACGAACGAGACGAACTTGGTCCAAAGAAGGCCAACGGATCTAATGGGAGGACGAAGAGGGACTAAAGAGACGAACTTGGTCCAAAGAAGGCCAATGGATCAAACGGGAGGACGAAGATGGACGAACGAGACGAATTTGGTCCAAAGAAGGCCAACGGATCAAATGGGAAGACGAAAATGGACGAACGAGACGAACTTGGTGCAAAGAAGGCCAACGGATCTAATGGGAGGACGAAGAGGAACGAACGAGACGAACTTGGTCCAAAGAACGACAACGGATCTATTGGGAAGACGAAGATGGACGAACGAGACGAACTTTGTCCGAAGAAGGCCAACGGATGTTATGGGAGGACGAAGATGGACGAACGAGACGAACATGGTCCAAAGAAGGACAACGGATCAAATACGAGGACGAAGATGGACGAACGAGACGAACCTGGTCCAAAGAAGGCCAATGGATCAAATGGGAAGACGAAGATGGACGAACGAGACGAACTTGGTCCAACGAACTACAACGGATCTAATGGGAAGACGAAGAAGGACGAACGAGACGAACATGGTCCAAAGAAGGCCAACGGATCAAATGGGAGGACGAAGATGGACGAACGAGACGAACCTGGTCCGAAGAAGGCCAATGGATCAAATGGGAAGACGAAGATGGACGAACGAGACGAACTTGGTCGAATGAACTACAACGGATCTAATGGGAAGACGAAGATGGACGAACGAGACGAACATGGTCCAAAGAAGGCCAATAGATCTAAAGGTCAATGGATCAAATGGGAAGACAAAGATGGACGAACGAGACGAACATGGTCCAAAGAAGGCCAACGGATCTAATGGGAGGACGAAGAGGGACTAAAGAGACGAACTTGGTCCAAAGAAGGCCAACGAATCTAATGGAAGCACGATGATGGACGAACGAGACGAATTTGGTCCAAAGAAGGCCAACGGATCTAATGGGAGGACGAAGTGGAACGAACGAGACGAACTTGGTCCAAAGAAGGCCAACAGATCAAATGGGAGGACGAAGATGGACGAACGAGACGAACTTGGTCCAAAGAAGGCCAACGGATCTAATGGGAGGACGAAGAGGAACGAACGAGACGAACTTGGTCCAACGAACGACAACATATCTAATGGGAAGACAAAGATGGACGAACGAGACGAACTTGGTCCAAAGAAGGCCAACGGATCTAATGGGAGGACGAAGAGGGACGAACAAGATGAACTTGGTCGAAAGAAGGACAACGGATCTAATAGGAAGACGAAGATGGACGAACGAGACGAACTTGGTCAAAAGAAGGCCAAGGATCTAATGGGAGGACGAAGAGGAACGAACGAGACGAACTTGGTCCAAAGAAGGCCAATGGATCTAAAGTCCAATGGATCAAATGGGAAGAGAAAGATGGACGAACGAGACGAACATGGTCCAAAGAAGGCCAACGGATCTAATGGGAGGACGAAGAGGGACTAAAGAGACGAACTTGGTCCAAAGAAGGCCAACGAATCTAATGGAAGCACGATGATGGAAGAACGAGACGAATTTGTCCAAAGAAGGCCAACGGATCTAATGGGAGGACGAAGTGGAACGAACGAGACGAACTTGGTCCAAAGAAGGCCAACGGATCAAATGGGAGGACGAAGATGGACGAACAAGACGAATTTGGTTCAAAGAAGGCCAACGGATCTAATGGGAGGACGAAGAGGAACGAACGAGACGAACTTGGTCCAAAGAACGACAACGGATCTATTGGGAAGACGAAGATGGACGATCTTGGTCCAAAGAAGGCCAACGGATCTAATGGGAGGACGAAGAGGGACTAAAGAGACGAACTTGGTCCAAAGAAGGCCAATGGATCAAACGGGAGGACGAAGATGGACGAACGAGACGAATTTGGTCCAAAGAAGGCCAACGGATCAAATGGGAAGACGAAAATGGACGAACGAGACGAACTTGGTCCAAAGAAGGCCAACGGATCTAATGGGAGGACGAAGAGGAACGAACGAGACGAACTTGGTCCAAAGAACGACAACGGATCTATTGGGAAGACGAAGATGGACGAACGAGACGAACTTGGTCCAAAGAAGGCCAACGGATGTTATGGGAGGACGAAGATGGACGAACGAGACGAACATGGTCCAAAGAAGGACAACGGATCAAATACGAGGACGAAGATGGACGAACGAGACGAACCTGGTCCAAAGAAGGCCAATGGATCAAATGGGAAGACGAAGATGGACGAACGAGACGAACTTGGTCCAACGAACTACAACGGATCTAATGGGAAGACGAAGAAGGACGAACGAGACGAACATGGTCCAAAGAAGGCCAACGGATCAAATGGGAGGACGAAGATGGACGAACGAGACGAACCTGGTCCAAAGAAGGCCAATGGATCAAATGGGAAGACGAAGATGGACGAACGAGACGAACTTGGTCGAATGAACTACAACGGATCTAATGGGAAGACGAAGATGGACGAACGAGACGAACATGGTCCAAAGAAGGCCAATGGATCTAAAGGTCAATGGATCAAATGGGAAGACGAAGATGGACGAACGAGACGAACATGGTCCAAGGAAGGCCAACGGGTCTAATGGGAGGACGAAGAGGGACTAAAGAGACGAACTTGGTCCAAAGAAGGCCAACGAATCTAATGGAAGCACGATGATGGACGAACGAGACGAATTTGGTCCAAAGAAGGCCAACGGATCTAATGGGAGGACGAAGTGGAACGAACGAGACGAACTTGGTCCAAAGAAGGCCAACGGATCAAATGGTAGGACGAAGATGGACGAACGAGACGAACTTGGTCCAAAGAAGGCCAACGGATCTAATGGGAGGACGAAGAGGCACGAACGAGATGAACTTGGTCCAACGAACGACAACATATCTAATGGGAAGACGAAGATGGACGAACGAGACGAACTTGGTCCAAAGAAGGCCAACGGATCTAATGGGAGGACGAAGAGGGACGAACAAGATGAACTTGGTCGAAAGAAGGACAACGGATCTAATAGGAAGACGAAGATGGACGAACGAGACGAACTTGGTCCAACGAACTACAACGGATCTAATGGGAAGACGAAGAAGGACGAACGAGACGAACAGGGTCCAAAGAAGGCCAACGGATCAAATGGGAGGACGAAGATGGACGAACGAGACGAACCTGGTCCAAAGAAGGCCAATGGATCAAATGGGAAGACGAAGATGGACGAACGAGACGAACTTGGTCCAATGAACTACAACGGATCTAATGGGAAGACGAAGATGGACGAACGAGATGAACATGGTCCAAAGAAGGCCAATAGATCTAAAGGTCAATGGATCAAATGGGAAGACGAAGATGGACGAACGAGACGAATATGGTCCAAAGAAGGCCAACGGATCTAATGGGAGGACGAAGAGGGACTAAAGAGACGAACTTGGTCCAAAGAAGGGCAACGAATCTAATGGAAGCACGATGATGGACGAACGAGACGAATTTGGTCCAAAGAAGGCCAACGGATCTAATGGGAGGACGAAGTGGAACGAACGAGACGAACTTGGTCCAAAGAAGGCCAACGGATCAAATGGGAGGACGAAGATGGACGAACGAGACGAACTTGGTCCAAAGAAGGCCAACGGATCTAATGGGAGGACGAAGAGGAACGAACGAGACGAACTTGGTCCAACGAACGACAACATATCTAATGGGAAGACGAAGATGGACGAACGAGACGAACTTGGTCAAAAGAAGGCCAACGGATCTAATGGGAGGACGAAGAGGAACGAACGAGACGAACTTGGTCCAAAGAAGGCCAATGGATCTAAAGGCCAATGGATCAAATGGGAAGAGAAAGATGGACGAACGAGACGAACATGGTCCAAAGAAGGCCAACGGATCTAATGGGAGGACGAAGAGGGACTAAAGAGACGAACTTGGTCCAAAGAAGGCCAACGAATCTAATGGAAGCACGATGATGGAAGAACGAGACGAATTTGTCCAAAGAAGGCCAACGGATCTAATGGGAGGACGAAGTGGAACGAACGAGACGAACTTGGTCCAAAGAAGGCCAACGGATCAAATGGGAGGACGAAGATGGACAAACAAGACGAATTTGGTTCAAAGAAGGCCAACGGATCTAATGGGAGGACGAAGAGGAACGAACGAGACGAACTTGGTCCAAAGAACGACAACGGATCTATTGGGAAGACGAAGATGGACGAACGAGACGAACTTGGTCCAAAGAAGGCCAACGGATCTAATGGGAGGACGAAGAGGGACTAAAGAGACGAACTTGGTCCAAAGAAGGCCAATGGATCAAACGGGAGGATGAAGATGGACGAACGAGACGAATTTGGTCCAAAGAAGGCCAACGGATCAAATGGGAAGACGAAAATGGACGAACGAGACGAACTTGGTCCAAAGAAGGCCAACGGATCTAATGGGAGGACGAAGAGGAACGAACGAGACGAACTTGGTCCAAAGAAGGACAACGGATCTACTAGGAAGACGAAGATGGACGAACGAGACGAACTTGGTCAAAAGAAGGCCAACAGATCTAATGGGAGGACGAAGAGGAACGAACGAGACGGACTTGGTCCAAAGAAGGCCAATGGATCTAAAGGCCAATGGATCAAATGGGAAGAGAAAGATGGACGAACGAGACGAACATGGTCCAAAGAAGGCCAACGGATCTAATGGGAGGACTAAGATGGACGAACGAGACGAATTTGGTCCAAAGAAGGCCAACGGATCAAATGGGAAGACGAAAATGAACGAACGAGACGAACTTGGTCCAAAGAAAGCCAACGGATCTAATGGGAGGACGAAGAGGAACGAACGAGACGAACTTGGTCCAAAGAACGACAACGGATCTATTGGGAAGACGAAGATGGACGAACGAGACGAACTTGGTCCAAAGAAGGCCAACGGATGTTATGGGAGGACGAAGATGGACGAACGAGACGAACATGGTCCAAAGAAGGACAACGGATCAAACACGAGGACGAAGATGGACGAACGAGACGAACCTGGTCCAAAGAAGGCCAATGGATCAAATGGGAAGACGAAGATGGACGAACGAGACGAACTTGGTCCAACGAACTACAACGGATCTAATGGGAAGACGAAGAAGGACGAACGAGACGAACATGGTCCAAAGAAGGCCAACGGATCAAATGGGAGGACGAAGATGGACGAACGAGACGAACCTGGTCCAAAGAAGGCCAATGGATCAAATGGGAAGACGAAGATGGACGAACGAGACGAACTTGGTCGAATGAACTACAACGGATCTAATGGGAAGACGAAGATGGACGAACGAGACGAACATGGTCCAAAGAAGGCCAATAGATCTAAAGGTCAATGGATCAAATGGGAAGACAAAGATGGACAAACGAGACGAACATGGTCCAAAGAAGGCCAACGGATCTAATGGGAGGACGAAGAGGGACTAAAGAGACGAACTTGGTCCAAAGAAGGCCAACGAATCTAATGGAAGCACGATGATGGACGAACGAGACGAATTTGGTCCAAAGAAGGCCAACGGATCTAATGGGAGGACGAAGTGGAACGAACGAGACGAACTTGGTCGAAAGAAGGCCAACGGATCAAATGGGAGGACGAAGATGGACGAACGAGACGAACTTGGTCCAAAGAAGGCCAACGGATCTAATGGGAGGACGAAGAGGAACGAACGAGACGAACTTGGTCCAACGAACGACAACATATCTAATGGGAAGACGAAGATGGACGAACGAGACGAACTTGGTCCAAAGAAGGCCAACGGATCTAATGGGAGGACGAAGAGGGATGAACAAGATGAACTTGGTCGAAAGAAGGACAACGGATCTAATAGGAAGACGAAGATGGACGAACGAGACGAACTTGGTCAAAAGAAGGCCAACGGATCTAATGGGAGGACGAAGAGGAACGAACGAGACGAACTTGGTCCAAAGAAGGCCAATGGATCTAAAGGCCAATGGATCAAATGGGAAGAGAAAGATGGACGAACGAGACGAACATGGTCCAAAGAAGGCCAACGGATCTAATGGGAGGACGAAGAGGGACTAAAGAGACGAACTTGGTCCAAAGAAGGCCAACGAATCTAATGGAAGCACGATGATGGAAGAACGAGACGAATTTGTCCAAAGAAGGCCAACGGATCTAATGGGAGGACGAAGTGGAACGAACGAGACGAACTTGGTCCAAAGAAGGCCAACGGATCAAATGGGAGGACGAAGATGGACGAACAAGACGAATTTGGTTCAAAGAAGGCCAACGGATCTAATGGGAGGACGAAGAGCAACGAACGAGACGAACTTGGTCCAAAGAACGACAACGGATCTATTGGTAAGACGAAGATGGACGAACGAGACGAACTTGGTCCAAAGAAGGCCAACGGATCTAATGGGAGGACGAAGAGGGACTAAAGAGACGAACTTGGTCCAAAGAAGGCCAATGGATCAAACGGGAGGACGAAGATGGACGAACGAGACGAATTTGGTCCAAAGAAGGCCAACGGATCAAATGGGAAGACGAAAATGGACGAACGAGACGAACTTGGTGCAAAGAAGGCCAACGGATCTAATGGGAGGACGAAGAGGAACGAACGAGACGAACTTGGTCCAAAGAACGACAACGGATCTATTGGGAAGACGAAGATGGACGAACGAGACGAACTTTGTCCAAAGAAGGCCAACGGATGTTATGGGAGGACGAAGATGGACGAACGAGACGAACATGGTCCAAAGAAGGACAACGGATCAAATACGAGGACGAAGATGGACGAACGAGACGAACCTGGTCCAAAGAAGGCCAATGGATCAAATGGGAAGACGAAGATGGACGAACGAGACGAACTTGGTCCAACGAACTACAACGGATCTAATGGGAAGACGAAGATGGACGAACGAGACGAACTTGGTCCAAAGAAGGCCAACGGATCTAATGGGAGGACGAAGAGGGACGAACAAGATGAACTTGGTCGAAAGAAGGACAACGGATCTAATAGGAAGACGAAGATGGACGAACGAGACGAACTTGGTCCAACGAACTACAACGGATCTAATGGGAAGACGAAGAAGGACGAACGAGACGAACAGGGTCCAAAGAAGGCCAACGGATCAAATGGGAGGACGAAGATGGACGAACGAGACGAACCTGGTCCAAAGAAGGCCAATGGATCAAATGGGAAGACGAAGATGGACGAACGAGACGAACTTGGTCCAATGAACTACAACGGATCTAATGGGAAGACGAAGATGGACGAACGAGATGAACATGGTCCAAAGAAGGCCAATAGATCTAAAGGTCAATGGATCAAATGGGAAGACGAAGATGGACGAACGAGACGAATATGGTCCAAAGAAGGCCAACGGATCTAATGGGAGGACGAAGAGGGACTAAAGAGACGAACTTGGTCCAAAGAAGGGCAACGAATCTAATGGAAGCACGATGATGGACGAACGAGACGAATTTGGTCCAAAGAAGGCCAACGGATCTAATGGGAGGACGAAGTGGAACGAACGAGACGAACTTGGTCCAAAGAAGGCCAACGGATCAAATGGGAGGACGAAGATGGACGAACGAGACGAACTTGGTCCAAAGAAGGCCAACGGA